>CAMZMU010000041.1:161502218-162102218 GCA_947311845.1 Poa pratensis
CTGTACCATCTTTGCGGTCGAGCGGGCGAAAAATGCCATTCTGGCTACGCGTACGTGGACGCCGAACGACAGGAGCAGCAGGAGGATCTCAGGCGACGAAGGAGAGCTGCTTGCAGCACTCGAAGGACCAGTCTGGGGCGAAGAACCTGGCCCAGGCGGAGACGGCCCATCCAGCGAGTCAGCTGGAGACGCAGGCGGCGTACTGGGCCGCGGCGTACGGGGCGGTGTGGAGCTGGGCGCCGCGCACGGCGAAGCCGAGCCAGGCGCGGGCGAATGCGGCCCATCCGCGAGCGACGAAGGCCCAGCCCGAGCGCAGCAGTGGAGGCCGGTGACGATGGTCCGGCCAAGGGAGCCAGAGGCCCAGCCCGGGGCGCAGCAGAGGAGGCCGGTGGCGACGGCCCGGCCAAGGGAGCCAGAGGCCGAGCGGGACGAGCGACGCCAGGCGTGCGTGCGCCATGCACGTCCGGCACATCGACGTCAGGCGTGCATGTGCCATGCACGTCCGACACAGGATTCACCCGAGAGTGGACGGGATCATCCAGCAGCTGAAGTTGCGCTCCTCGACCAGTACCTGCAGCATGATTAGGTAGCAAAGCAGGGGTATACGCAACATCTACAAATTGATCAGGCAAAGGTAAAAAAGATCGTATGGGCGGTACGGGAGTGGTGGAAGTGGTCGGAAGTGCGGAAAAGGGAAAAACATTCTCATCAAAGACAACATCCCGAGAGATGTAGACCCGATTAGAGGGAACATGAAGGCACTTGTACCCTTTGTGAAGGGAGCTGTACCCAAGAAAGACGCACTTTTTGGACCGAAACTCAAGCTTACGCTTATTATATGGACGAAGGTGGGGCCAGCATGCACATCCGAACACTTTAAGGAACGTATAATCTGGAGTTGCATTGAGCAAGAGTTCAAGTGGTGTTTTCATGTGAAGAAGTCGTGTAGGAAGCCTATTAATAAGGAAACAAGCTGTGGAAAAAGCATCACTCCAAAACCGAAAAGGAACGGACGCATGAGCTAACAGAGTTAAGCCAGTTTCTACAATGTGGCGATGCTTACGTTCAGCTGAACCGTTTTGTTGATGTGTATGAGGACAAGACACACGGTGCGAAATCCCAAGCTTGTTAAAAAACGTATTGAGGTTGTGATACTCACCCCCCAATCGGACTGAACATGAATAATCTTATGCTTAAGGAGACGCTCAACATGCGCTTGAAATTGCAGAAAAACATCGAACACATCAGATTTGCGCTTGAGAAGATAAAGCCAAGTAAAGCGACTGTAAGCATCAATAAAACTAACATAATAATCATGACCACTAACAGAAGTCTGGGCAGGACCCCATACATCGGAAAACACAAGCTCAAGTGGAGTTTTTACTACACGATTCGACTCAGAAAAAGGAAGTTGATGACTCTTGCCTTGCTGACAGGCATCACAAATGGTGGCAGCATTATTATTGGACACAAAAGGAAGTTCATGGCGGTGGATAACATGGCGAACTATGGGAGTGGCAGGATGACCAAGACGGGCGTGCCAGTTGGACGACGACACGCGAACACCGCTAAAGACCTGAGAGACTGGTGGCACATCAAGCGCATAAAGACCATTACGTAGGCGACCTCTAAGTAGTACGTCCTTCGTGTCCCGATCCTTAACAAGAAAATGGAAACGATGAAATTCAGCAAAGACATTATTGTCGCGAGTAAGCTGAGGAACAGACAACAAACTACGTGCAGCTGAAGGAACGCGAAGGACATTTAGAAGATGCAACTTTTGTGAGTTATGAGCAAGAAGGGAAGCCTGACCAACATGTGAGATGTGCATACCTGCGCCATTGGCGGTGCGAACCTGATCATGACCGCGGTATGGTTCCTGAGTAGAGAGCTTGCCCATCTCACTCGTCAGGTGATTTGTAGCTCCCGTATCCATGTACCAAGCCGGATCAATGGGATATGAAGGAGTGTGTCCGTGCTCATGACTCGCCAAAGCAGCTTGTACTCTATCGTTGCCTTTTTCATTGTTGTCGATGCCCAAAAAATCATGCTTGAAGCGTCGATGGCAGCGGGATGCAATATGGCCCTCGAGGCCACACAGCTGACAGGAAAGATGGACGCCACAAGATGGGCAGCAGGCGCGGGGCGACAACCCATGGTGGTGGCGGGAGGCCGCGGAGGCTGCTGAGGCTGCTGGGGCGGGGGCGCCGGTTTGCCGCCCGTAGTCGGCGGCTTGTAGGACTTGCCGGCGTGTAGCGGCGCATAGGGACCCGATGGAGGGGCAGGAAGTGCCAGCTCCGTGGACGGGAAAGCAGTAGGGGCCGCGGATGGCAGCGGGTAGGACGCCGAGGTGGAGCCATAGGGCGCAGCCACATGCTGAGCAGGAGCACCATAGTAGGACGCCCACGATGGAGGAGCTCCGTAAGGCGATGGTGCGGACGACCGTACGTCGTCGGAGATGCGCCATATAGCGATGACGAGGTGGAGCCATAGGGCGCAGCCATAGGCTGAGCAGGAGTACCATAGAAAGACGCCCACGATGGAGGAGCTCCGTAGGGCGACGAGGAGTGGTCACCATATGCAGGCTGCGTTGGCGGGGACGCGCCGTACGGCAACGTAGGTGGGGCGCCGTAGAACATCGGCGCGGACGCGCCGTACAGCTGGGCCGGAGAAGCGCCGTACGCCGGCGTCGGAGGAGCACCGTACGAGGGCTGAGGCTGTGCACTAGCATGAGGCGTAGCAGCACCAGCATGAGGCGTAGCAGTAGCACCAGCATGAGCAGGAGGCAGTGGCGCGGACGCGCCGTACATCTGCGGTGGAGACGCGTAGAACGGCGCCGTTGGAGGAGCACCATACAGCGGCGGCGCGGACACAACGTGCAAGGCAGAGGACGGCCCATAAGCTGGGGCTGCAGCAGTTTCGATCGTGGCCGTGCTTGGCGCTGGTAGTGCGATCGGCCCGACCATGGCAGACGGCGGCGCAGGAGTCGGCATGGCGGACGGACGGGACTGTGCCCAGGCGAGCGGATCAGAGGCCACGAACGGGGATGCCGCGCCGGACGACGGCGCAGCGGCGGCAGAATCCACGGACGCCGAGGCGGCGGCGGCGGAAGCAAAGGCGGCGGAAGACATTGTTAGACCTAACCTAGTCTGATACCATATTAGACAACAGAGATTGAGGCAACAGCACAACACCCATAACGGGGTGTGGCTATCTCATTATATAGATGTACAAAACGTGTACAAAACAGATTACAACGTGTATACAAAAGCTACGTACAAAGTACTGTCTAACACCTCCATCACCCTCTTGACACCGTGGATGGTTTGGAAGCAACGCAACGACTGCATTTTTGAAGGTGCCCAGCCCCTAGTCCATTTTTGGTCGACAAGATCAAGGAAGAAGCTAAGCAGTGGGCAAGAGCCGGTGCACATGGCCTGCGAGTCATCTTGCCGGCCACCTGGGATGTACATTGATTTCAATTCTAGCATAAACTTCACCTTCTAGGAGGACTGTAATGAACTCTATCTTTTCAATGAATAAAGCGCAAAGACTCCTTTGCGTTTTCTCGAAAAAATAATCAGCTTACCGGCACTTCTTTCTTCTAGACACAGTGTGTCGTTTGTTAGTCCATTCATTCAGGAATTTATTGTGGTGACGATTTGGTTACTTTTTTTTTTTGCGAGGAAGAACACAGTACATCAACCAAGGAACTTACAGAAAAGCCCAGAAATCAGAAAAATTACATTGAGATCCTTCTGGACTCTGGCTTCGTCTACTCCGACGAGGACGCCGCGCCGGCGAATCCTGCTGCAACACCTCCAAAACCTTGGACTGGGAGGCTCCCCATCGCAAGCAAGAAGTCGAACACTCCTCGGTGCCGAAGCACCTCCACCCTGCACGAAGGTCAACGACGCCACCTTGGTCTTCAGCACTGCAATCTTCAAGTCGTCAGCCGCCAGATCCGTCAGCTCCCGGACTCCGGCGAAGGGGATAGCCTCTCGAGCACTCCGAAGAGCCGCGACCGAGGCCTGGACAGCAGATCTGCGGCGAGGCTCCACCGGAGCCGCACCAACAGAGGGGAAGACCGCCGCCTTCAAAAGCCACTCCGACGCCACCGCTTCCACCACCGCGCCGCCGGCTGGCACACCCCCACACACACCTAAGCTATGTACACGTCGGGATCCGTGGATTCCCCGTCCTCCCGCCGCCGAGGCGGCTGCCGGAGGGCGAGGGATCCAGCGGATCCGCGGCGGCGAGCTGGTACGCGCGAGGTCGCCCAAAGAATCGCCTTTTCGCACTGTAGCTGGGGAAAAGGGGAGAGGTCCGAGCTCTCTCTTAAAGGAATGGTGGCTTGGTGACGATTTGGTTACTAGTTGCAAATATATTTGAAGCTATAAAAGCTTGCACTTGTGGTGAAAGCAGACAGAGTATATGGCTTGCCCCCTGTTTATTGACATTTGAGAAGAACCTCTGACCTGACGGTGATGATTGTATATTGTTTGCTATCTTGTGGGATTTTTTTTGTTAGGATGACCTGATTTACAGTGCTAGTTTTTAACAACTATTACGAGTTTTCTTGGTCATTAAGGAATATTGACTTAATTTTTGAATGATTTCATGGTTTAAGCTCTGGTTAATACTACTTCAGATTTCAAATTTTGTGTCATCTTATAATCTTCCAAAAAAGGCCAATGATGTCTTAACGTGTTAAAATAAGAGGTCTCTATACTGACATCACTTGCATGTTAAGACATCAATTCCAAAGTTGAGTGTTGTACATCTTATACTTGTTTAAATGTTATTTCTTGATCTCTTAAAGAACATGGAAGTATGGAACAATAGCTTTAATGGTACGTTTTCCAAATTACATTATTCTCTTTCTTTATATAGTACATTTCATTGATTCTTTTTAATCTTATGTGTGTGCTACATTTGCCTGCATATGCTAAAGCTTATCATCAACTGCTTAATGTGTCGAACACTATATCTTCTGTAACAATCTCGATGGAAAATGATTAAATATGTTCATAAACCAATAGAATAACATTATTATTTATCTTTCCACTTTGCAACCATACCACCTGTTTATGAATTAGGCCAGGATTCGTATTGTTGATCATAAAAGAAAAATAGGCCAGGCTTTGCATGCTCATGCGCAGCAAAATAACAAGATATATAATACAGACAAGTCATAACAAGCATATGAAAACAAGCTATATGGTAAATGTTGTGATTTTGAGAATAAGATTCGTTGAGGATAAGGCCATGAGGATGTTACATTGTTGTGGTCCTGTGGTATAATACATTTGACAGGACAGATACTGGGCGGGCCAGAGGTTGGCGCGCCGAGGCAGCACAACTCGCAAGTTGCCCGTTGTGCGACCAGGCAATGGAGACGATGGAGCACATCCTTGCTAGCTGCCCCTTCTCGAGGACGGTTTGATACCAGGTACTTTCCTGGATCAGATCCACTGCCAGGCAACCGGATGCCGGGGATGACTTCATTGGTTGGTTGGACGACAGCGCTATGATCCACCCCTCGGCCTTTGCGCAAGGGCACCTCATTGGTGATCATGCTCACAGCCTGGTGGCTCTGGTCTTTGACAGCACTCGACCCTTCTGGACACGATCAGGGCTGAGGCCAGGCTGTGGGGTGATGCGGCGCCCGAGGTGGCCTTCGCCAACTGCTCCCCTAGCTTACTGGGTCGTGTTGCATGGTGCGGTGTTCGTCCTTCTTTTGACATGTACATAAACCTCTCTTATCTTTCAATGCACCAAAACGGGATGCTTTTTGCGTTTTCGCGAAAAAGATCATGACATCTTCTTTCTAAGCTTTCTCTAATACACGTGGAATGAATGCTTGTTCAATGTTCAAACAAATAAAAGTAACATACCATTAAGAGATTTATCACATTGTACTGATGGCAAATTTATTTCATATGGATAGTATAGGCTTCTTTTACTTCCTATTACATGGCAAAACAGAAATTCAGACCCACACTGAAAGCAATGTCCCTTCCTATATACATCTACTATTCTAGTTGATGAATAGGTAAACCTGCCAACTCCTTCCTATTTTCACATTTTATTCTCCATTCTTTTAATTATTGACTTGCACCATGCCATATTTTGAGTACCAATCTTATGTTCCCCATTGCGAAACCAAGTCTTAGATAAGGCTGTCTGGACAAAGGAGGCATGGTAAGGTATGGCTACTAGTCCTAATATATTAAAAACTCAATGCTAGTTTAAGTTTAACACAAATTTCTTATTAACGAAAGCAGTGCCCTGTTATTATCTCAAGTCACGTATATACTATTATTACTATGGTAGATGATAGGTCTGACGGTCCTAAAGTAAGCATTTGATACTCGTAGTCCTGCAACACCCACCATTATCAGAATCATTTTCTTGAACCAAAAGCTAAGAATAATGAACCACCTTTGCTAAACCACAACCATTTGTCCTTTTCTTGTATTCAAGTGAACCCTTGTAGTACAAATTTAGCAGAATTAGTTCATGTGCTACTATTTTAGAAAAAACAAAGTTCATGTGCTACATGTCGACACCAAAATCTGTGGCTAAGTGTCCCTCTGCTATCTCAGTATATTCATTCGAGTTTTCAGCTCCTCGATGCATATGTGAACCTAATGTGCTAAACTTTTACGCTGCATTGCAATATAGTATATGTCAGGAATATTATTTAACAAAGTTATGTTTCTTTGCATACATGATACATGTCAGTATACTATAAAACCCATGTGGAAAACAAGTGCAAATTCAGGAAAAATGAAAACCAACCAAATAGTCCTAAATTTTTGCATTGGAATTTCTTTATGGTTAAGTTTGGGGCCAGAGACATGGCCTTCTCGAACGGAGAAAGGCGGTAGGAAGAGTAAGGAGTGGAAAGGGACAAGATACCAGAACAGATGGCTGAAAAGCGCCATGATTGGGTTGCAAGGAAGCACAATGTGGCAGGAAGAGGAGAAGGGTACAGTGCACTGAACTTCACCTCGTGCCAAAAAGCAAAACCCTGATGGTTACTTCTCTCCTCTCTAACCGACCCTTTTTTTTATTTCATCTCCTCTTGCAAATATACATACCTAGCTTGGAGCCTCTGCTCCCTCATTTCCACCACCCCCATCCCCATGAGGCCGTAGCCCGAGGCTTTGATCAAGCAGGCTTCCTCATGGGGTGGCTCCACTCCCTCTTCTCCCTCTGAGGAAGCTCATGGTCCGCGCGCATTCCGCGCGAAAATACAGTAAGATCGATCGACTACTCTTCTTGGTGTTGCTGCAAAAACCTGACAATTTTGTACTAGCATTGTAGACAATGGGGCAAACTGGGTTTTTGTTCCTCTTCCTTGTGCCATTGTTAGGCGCTGACATTGCTGTGCTTGGTGCTTCTTGGCAGGGAGGGGGATGCGGATCCTGTACAAGGATGTCAAGTGTTGCCAGGATGAAGATGTACATGTCTTATGGTCCATGCTGGTCGACTCGCACCGCCACCCGGGCACCCGACCATGGTGAAGCTGAAGCTCCAGGTGCTCTCGCAACGATGGCAGCACTGGTGGTGCATGATTTTTGCCGTCGAATCGGCCATTATCTTTCGTGTGTAGTTCCAATGGCAATGGTGCCAAGAAAAAAGACGAGGACAAAACGAGAGGCAGATGAGTAGATGCTTTCCTTGTGTGTGTGACACTGTGATGTGTGAATCTTGTGACTTTGTGAGAGTGAGGTTGAAACGTCACCTTTGCTTGATGTGAGTGAGGTTGAGCTGATGTATCTGTATATAGAAGCTCTTGGTGCCTTACCTAATGGTATTGAGTCTGCTAGTTTGTGCTTTTCTGACCCTTATTTACGCTAATTTTATTTATATAGGTTGGATGATGTGCTTATATTTGTATTATGTGCCTGCAATTTAAGTTCTCTGCACATGTGTCGGCGAGAGAAAAAAAAAGGTTTTTTAGGGGACGCATGTGCACAATGAAGTAGCTGCATTGCTGTGTAAGATTATTATTTTTTGGACAAGAAGCTGTGTAAGAATTTGTACAGTAGTAATATGAATGTCAAACTTGATAAGTATAACATACTCTGTAACAGCTAATTAACTGATCTACCTAAACATCCTACATAATCTGAGAATTTACAATTTTTTCGAGAATATTTTGTAAGCTGATTTGCAAAAACGCATTCAAACGAACACCAGTTTTAGAACCTCCAGTCCATTGCAACTATTCTCTCCTTTTAGAGCCAAAGAAGTTAACCTGTTCTGAAACAAGAGAATGTGGTGAACAATTGCACCTTATTACTATGTCCAGCTAGCTAAGGCAGGAAGCCTCAGCATGGAAAGGACTCTTGGCATCCTCTTAGACACCGATCGTTCATCCATCAGGTTGCAAGTACTCTGAAATTTCTGCAGGTGACACAGACAGGAAGAGATGCTCACTCTGCAGTCTGCATCCAGCATACGCCTTGGCATAATTCAGAAAACCTGGGGTCTCCTGCGCGGGGCAGCACGCGGGTATCTGTTTGGTATCCTACAGCCCTCATGCAACACTTTTGCACCGCCAGGGCCTGGCCCCAAGGACCTCCCCCCCCCCCTCTCCCGAGAGCCTGGTTCGGCGAGTTGAAACCAAACAGCGTGCAGATTTTGGAGCTCGTAGAAAAGTAGGTGGGATTGGTAGAATTGCATGCACGGCGTTTGTTTGTGGCGGCGCGCTGCATGAGGCGTGAGATAGGCATGCAGGTGTCAGGGAATCTTGCATGTCTCGTGTTGTGCGCTGCTTGCATGCAAAGTTGCATCTGAGGAAACGGTCGATTCGGACGTTTCTTCGGGGCCAGATCGAGAGATACTTTAAGGTTCGTGCTATGCAAATTTTCGTGGCTCGTAGATAACCAAACAACGCGTCGACTAAAAAATTTCGTTTTGCACCGGTCTACCAACTTCTACCAACTTTGAGATGAGTTCACCTACTTCGCTACACAATTCAAACACGCCCTAGAACGGTGGCCATTTTTTCTTGTTCAAATTCAGAACACACTCTGCCTTTGTCCTTCTATCTCATCTATCCAAATGCAGGGCTTTGTAATCATCTTTGTATATTGCTTCTGAGCTGAATAAAATGCTTGGTGCCTCCGGCGCCTCTTTCCGTTTAAAATAAAATAAAATATATATTGCAAAATCAGCTCTCATTTTTCTTTATGTTGGCTATGTAGCCATGTAGAGTGCAGATTATACCATTAAGTGTGTTTAAGGAAGTCAGTACAAATTATAAAGCGACTTGGACCGCTCCTCTCCCCCGTCTACAGTAAGCGAGAGAGGCGATTTGTAGAACTCCCCGTCGTCCCACCTCGCCGGCCGGCGATTCGTGGATCCCTCCGCCTCCGACGGCCGCTGCGGCGGCGGGAGGTTGGGGAATCCACGGATCCCGGCCTGTACTTAGTGTAGGGTTCGGTAGGGTCTCGCCCGGCGGCGCCATGGAGGTGGAGGTGCCGGTGGTGCGAAGTTTGGTGTCGATTCGCTTCTCCTTCGGCGGCGGCGCTCCTTGGAGCTTCGGCGCCTGGCGGTCGACTTCCTCGAGCTCGTCGATCGGCGCATCAGCCAAGCTCGTCAAGCCCCGCCCGGATGTGGCCAGACGGTGGATCCGGTTGGTGATCTTGAAGACGACGATGGTGTTGAAGACATCCGCGACGACGACGGTGTTTCAGGTGGTAGGATCCCCGGATCCGGAGCTCGACGACTTCCCGGCTGCCAGGGGCTGGCTCCTGTCCAAGGCTTTGAGCGGAGCAGCGGCAGCGGCGCGCCATCGACGGCCTCTGCTTCGTCGGTGCCGTCGAGGTCCAGCAGGACTGTTGTGTAATTTTGCTTTGTTTCTGGACCTTTCTGTAAGTTCGGATGTTTGACATTATCATTTGTCTCCCGCAAAAAAAAAAAAGAAGTCAGTACAAATTATCATACTATGTTCTTTCTTAGGAGCCGCATGTTCACTACCAAAGAGGTTGGATCTTTCTATGTTTAGTTGTACCTTCCCAACGGCACTGATGTTCGTGTAAGCTTGGGTTGGCAACTTGGCGGCGACTGCTTTCATTTTGTCAATCAAATAAGAGCTCAGAAGACGAATGCCATCCAGCCCGTCTAGCTCAGTTGGTAGAGCGCAAGGCTCTTAACCTTGTGGTCGTGGGTTCGAGCCCCACGGTGGGCGTTCATTCTGTTTTCGTCAGATTCAACTCTCTCTTGGAGAGTCCTTTTGATTTGGTTTTAAGATAAGGGTATTGAATCTGCTAGTCTGTTTTTTCTCTGCTCCATTTTCTCTCTCTTTATTTTTTTATTTTTGCGAAAAAGACACTGGCATTAAAAGAAACACCAAACAATACAGAACAACTCAACGAAAACGAAAATTACAACGAGATCCTTTAGATTCCCTTCATCTTCAACCTCTAGACCGTGTCGACGGCGCGCCGCCGCTCCTCCCAGAACCGGCTTGACGTTGTTGGTTGCGGACGGGAAGTCGCCGAACGGGTCAATAAGACCACATCCGTTTCAGAGCCGAAGAAGAAGGATGAACCGCCGATGAATCTCCATGACTATCCGAAGATCGCCACCACCAGAAGATACCCTTGAGAACCACACCACTCCCACGAGCTTCTCGACGTCGCCGTCGAGATGGGACTGAAGCCAGGGAGACATTATTGTAAAAAGCGTCGCCGCCGCCACCAAAACGACGGCCCAACAAAGCTGGACAGTAAAACCTAAAAAACGGAGCCCTCCCACCGACGAGCACCGAGATCCACCACGCCTCCATGGCCCGGAGGCCACAGAGGCAGGGCAGACCTGCGGCGGCGCCGACGGGAGGCTGGACAATGCGATCTCGGCTGAGATGCGATCGCCTCTTGGAAGCGAAGCGGTACGCCTCTCTCTCTCTCTCTCTCTTTATTAATAGGTTGAATGTTGTGTTTATATTTTTATTATGTGCTTGCAATTTGGATTCTCTGCACATGTGTATAATGTCGGTGTCTTTGAAAGAAAAAAACATTTTCCAGGACACATGTGCACAATGAAGTATATGTTTTCCTGGAAACCTAGCGCCGCCACCTCCGTCTCCACCATAGATCGGTTCCCCCTCCTCCGGCCGGCCTTGCCGGCGTCAGGAGCGGTGGGAACCCGATCTATGTGTCGAGTTCGTGTTTCAATAGATTGGTTAGGGTTTTTGAAACCGTCTTCTTAATCATTGGAGATGGCATCATATACAATAAGCACTCTTCCGACCTTCGTTCGACGGCAAGATCTTCTTCCCGAACGTCAATGCTCCTTCAAATCTTCCTTCGCCAGATCGAATTTGGATTTTTCTTATGGTTGCCGTTAGGAGGATTGTCCTAGCAATATCTGTCTTGGCTGCTTTGTTCTCGACAATGGTGAATCATACTATCGACTCCTGGTGACGTCGACCAGGATGTCGGTTGTTTTTCCCTGAAATACCCGTATTGATACTCTTGCCGATGTTGGTTGATTACTTTAATGGTTGAGTGCGTACACGTAGACTTGACACTTCAGCTCAAAATTATGGGAGAAGCCTCGTTGATATTTACAGGTCTGTGGTTCGGTATGTTTGTCAATTTTCTACGGTTGCCTTCAGAAAAGTACAAAATTGTGTCATGAAAGAAGAAAGAGTTTTAAGATTTGCTAGTTTCTTTTAGACTTTATTTTGTAATCGATGTAGTCAGCTCATATATCTCTACCATGTACTATTTGCTAACACAATATATTATGGTATTGATTGTCAAAAAAAGAAGTAGCTACACTTCGCGTAAGATTTGTTTAGGAAAACAAGTTGCGTAAGAATTGTACAGTGGACATGTGTATGTCAAAATTGCTAAGATCATATGGCGGTTCTTTCCCATTATCTAATTTAACAGTCCCTGTTTCTAAATATAAGACTTTTTTTTTATCCTTTCCTGATTCATACGTATCTAAACGTATTTTAAATGTTGATTCACTTATTTCAGTCTGTATTTAAATGGTCAAAATATCTTATAATTTGGAACGGAGGGAGTAGATAACTAACTCAACTACCTAAACATCGTATAGAAAATCCTAGAAGTTACACATTATTTACTTTTATAAGATTTTAAAATACGTTTTGCAAAAAAACTTTCCAAAAGCCTAAATAGCATAACAAAGACAAGTTTGAGAACCTCTTTTGCAATTTCTTTCTCCTTGTAGAGCCAAAAGAATTTTTTTTTTGAAGTCGTCAAATAATAACATAAATTCCACAATAGAATCTTTCGAATCATATTACTAAATTATAGGGGTCATCAATTAATATTCCATACCCAACATGTTTAGCTATCATGAAACTGGAGAGTCATTTCATTTGAAATTTCAGCAAATGCCTATTGTATGTGAAGTCAATTCCGTTGTCTAACCCAGTCATTTCACTTCTGCCAAATGAAATTGAAATGATGACATCAATATATTTTTACTTTATATCTGCCAAATGAAATGAAATTGTGATTTTCTACCTTTTATTAGTGGAAAATGATTTTCTACCTTACTGAAAAAACTAAAAAACACTACGAATTAACAAGCCCTCCCCTTGTCCTGGCCCATTTCCCATTATCCCATACCTCCATTACTAAGCCGGCCCAAGACGGAAACAACAACCTCCACCCACCTCCTCTTCTCTCCCCCAACACACCTCGGCAAAGAGGAGACGACCGGGATCGCCGCCGCCGCCGCCGCCCACGATGTCGTCGATGCTGTCCGCGTTCTCGCAGTGGTTCGTGAACCCGCGCCGCAACCCGCTCGCCCGCATCCACATGCTCACCATCTCCTCCCGCCTCAAGAAATACGGTAATTCTCGGATCCGATTCCTCGTCGTCTTGCCCCTTATCGATTCTTGTTTCTGGGCGAAAACGGCGGTGATCTGAATGCGATTTGGATGTTTGTGATGATTCAAGGCCTGAGGTACGACGATCTGTACGACCCCTACTTCGATCTGGACATCAAGGAGGCGCTCGCGAGGCTGCCCAGGGAGGTGGTCGACGCCCGCATCCAGCGCCTCAAGCGCGCCATGGACCTCTCCATGAAGCACCAGTACCTCCCCGACGACCTCCAGGTCAGTCCCTTCCTGCCCCGATCTGAAGGATCTCTCTCGATTCCCGTGCGTGCGTGCGGTTTACGCAAAGTAGATGCTTGGTCCTTGTGGAGATGGTGGACTAGACGCAGTTTCTCTATGTTAATCTTACGAGAATGGCGTAGTCCATTTCGGTTTCTCATGTGGTCTAGATGATTCTACCTTTCTATTGTTTCTGATGTTCCATTCGGTTTATCTATGCTGCATTGCAATGATGTTTTGTTGCCTAAGAAACCAGTGAATTTGGTGCCTGAATTTCCACTAGTTTGGAGGAGAAAAGTTGTATCCAGCAAATATGGAATTTACAATTGAGTGATAAATGATCGTGGTAGGTCTGATAGAACCTTCGAAATGTTGAGTGAGAATAATAGCGATTAGTTTTGATTAGGGATGTGTAAATGGGATCCCACTTATAGCGCATCTAAAAACCTCCAAATGCGCTATAAGTGGGATCATCTACGCATCCTTAGGTTTGATAAAACTGTTGAAACCTATGCTGGTGTGTCAGATTATGTCACACATTTTTGCTGACCTGACATCTTATCGTGTCATTTTCAACATGTAGTTTAAATCAGTTTTTTATACGATGGTTTGCTTGTTTCAAAGCTTATATGTATGTTGTGGTGCAAAGTTCTTTTCCCTCATTGCTGGATACAATTTGCTTATATATGCTTGGATCAATTCCTGGCCTAATTTATTATCTTCGGTACTGAAGATGTTTCAGATTATTTTTCGCCTAAAAGTCCATTAGCTCATTTAACCTATGAAGCGATGTGTGAGAAACAACTCATTATGAACTAGCCATTCTTTTAGCTTCAACAATTAGCCCTTGATGACCATCACGTAGCTATTATCAAACACAATCTAATAAACACAGGTCGTCTGAAACATTTACTTTCTTTGCACAGGCACTGCAGACACCATTCAAAAGCTATTTGAGTGACATGCTGGCTCTGGTAAGTGTATTTGCTGATGATTTTTTTTTCTCATTCGACTTACTCATTGCATAAACAGTATATCTTTTGTATTTTCTTGTTTCAATTAGCTATAATCTACTGTATGCTGTTTCTCATCTACTTATAAGTATATAAGCACACTATCTTTCTTGTCATGCATTATCGATTGACACTACCGCGACCATACTTGTCTGGATCACACGTGTCATGCAAAATGTATAGGTTAGCTTCAACTTGTAATCTATTAATAGGCTGTTTGGTTCGATTAACTGAGAGGTGAATTGACCAGCTGTTCGTAACTCGTTTGATTTGAGAAATGAAGTGTGTTAGAGGTGACCCCTCAAATTCCTATGTGAGCCATGCTATCTTATACTAGTTTTCTCGTTCTCTACATCTTTAACCCTGAATATTAATCTAGCTCCTTATTTTTCTTGGTCATTTTTGCGTTTAGAGCATTGTCCTTATGAATGTCGTTGCTGGTTTGTTGATCGAGTACAATATGGTACCGCCCTACAATCTGTGAATTCATGATCTACTTATGTAAGGTGCAACTGATGTTGTCTAGCATCGTTCTAACACCTTTGATGACCTTGTTTGACAATTTAGCAACTAAGTTACTTGTACATATAAGTGTTTCTCTACACCTTTAATTGTATGCTGAAGCTATTATCCATTGCGATATTGTTCAGATTTGTTCCAAGTTGGCTATTGTTTGATCTCGCATTTCGTGGCAGGTGAAAAAGGAGGCAGCAGAGCGTCAAGCACTGGGAGCGCTTCCCCTCTACGAGAGGACCCTTCCTTGAAGTCTTTTTTTTCTTCATGTACACTCGTGTCGCAGCTTTTCCTCCTTGGCGCATCACAATGCATGAAATAAGATGCAGTTGATGATACTGTTCACATTTTTGAGTTTCATGTTCATGCGGTGGTCTATTGTGCATCACCTGTAGCTGTTCCTCATGCCCCTTTCCAAATTAATGGCGACGGAATTTCTGTTCCATGATCTATGTCGCTGATATGAAAAGTTTTATTCTTGTGAGGGAATTATTGATATAAAAGTCTTGGCAACTCTTTGCTCTTGGGCCATGTCGTTTGGCAAACTGTTTGGTTGTTCTCTCTTCGGTTTATGATATCTTCTTCTACAGAGCTGTGATGCTAATTTTTGAATGTTAAAATGGAGGGAGCCAAAGACACTCTCCGAAGTACACTTGTCCGAGTAAGCAATAGCAAGTGTCATTTGTAAGCTTCACATGAATTCACGACAGAGATTCAGTACAAGATTTACGTATCATTCCTGCATAAACAGTTTTTTTTTTTTTTTTTTGCGAAACAGTTCTTCCCATTTTGCCCCATATTGATGTTACAAAAAATCGCTGCTCGTACGCACGGTTAGAAACTTTAAAGTACCACTGACGCGTGGGCTCCATACGTCAGCCGCCGCAGCCATCCACGTACGCATCCGAGTAGATAAAAGCTTTAGCTATAAAGCCCGACGGGTTCATGCGCCGCGTGCCCAGCCGGCTAACCGTGATTGATCGAACAACCCAAACAGCTTTGGCGCGGCCGCAGCAGCAAATCCGAGCACGCCGGCGAGATCCGCGGGACGCGGCGGCGGCAGCACGGGCGGAGACGGGATCACCGCACGCGCGCGGCTCTCGTGCCGTGCGCGCCTCGTCCTCCCTGTCCCCCGGCGCGGGCAGCTGATTGGGGAATTTGGGCGCCACAGCTGAGGATTTGAGGAAAATGGCGGTGCGGCCGTGGTGGGTGGTGGCGGTGGCGCGGGCGTCGGCGTCGGGGTGGCAGCGGGTGGCGTGCAACCCGGAGACGCTCCCGCCCGACCGCGTCCTCGCCCTCCTCTGCTGCGGGCCGCTCCACCTCCTGCTGCGCTTCGCGGCCTTCCTCTGCGTCCCCTTCCTCCCCGCCCACGGCTCCCTCCGCTTCGCCTCCCTCGCCGCGCCCAGCCGCAACGCCTCCTCCTGCTCCCGCCTCCCCCGGAGCTGCTGCTGCCGCGGTACTCCCCTTCCCTTCATCGTCCTCCTCCTCATCCTCCGACGAGGATGACGAAGACGACGACATCGTGGACGTGGGTTTCAACCACCCTCACGTCGATTGAGGTATGCGACTGCTCATTCACAGCTTTCACTTTCATCCCCGATTGCTTGTAAATTACTAGCTTGGAATAACTTTGTTGTGATCCTAGTGTGGAAATGGGCTGTGCTGTGTGGGAACTATGGATGATGTGTAGCTCACTTTTAGCAATGAACATCAAAATTCAGGATCAGCGGTCTCAAGTCTGGGCATCTGGTCATTTAGCGGTATAACTCATAGGCCGCTAAATTTTGGATGATGCAAACCGTTAATATATCTGGATTGCATGGGATGGATCAATATCATATCAAGCATCATACGCTGAAAATTGTGCAGAGTGCTGCGTGGCTTAGGAAGTCGTTGAATTATGCTACTATTATTGTGCATTTTCAGTGTTCTGTCTGCCTTATCATATTTCAAACCTTTTTTTTAAAGGGCAAAAGCTTTGCCTATTGATACTGAGCTGAGTGCTGAGTGTTGGCCTGGCTTACAAAGTAGAGAAGAAGTAGTGTTCTTTACAAGAGAGAACAGCGTGGCCAGAGGACCGGCCGCCAAGGCGAGCCCTGCCAACGTTACATCTTACGAACCATTAGGCCGGCCAGATCCTGTGCCCCAGCAATGATCCAAGCATGGAGTTCCTCTTTGATGCGCGCAATCACGATCTGTGGCATGGAATGCTTGTTTTAAAAAATTCTGCAATTCCCACAGCTTCCGCTACCCAGGCGGCAGAGCTGAGGCCATAATAATGGTATAAGACTGCCTAACTAAGACTGACTGGTCGAACAGAGACGAAAGTCGGCCATAGTGATCCGGGAGCTCGTGTGGAAGGGTTCTCGCTTAACGGATCAAAGAAACCCTTGGGATAATAGGATGATGACTTCAAAGAGCTCTTGTTGGCAGAGTCATTTGGCACCTTGGTGTCGTGTCATTACATGTTGGGGTTGTAGACTAAAGCATAGCCTAGTGGTGGGGAGGGGCTGGTGCCTTCCCACTCACCCGAGTTCGAGTCCTCTTGCTGGCAATTTCGGTGATGTTGCATCATTCTTCTTAATTAAATGCCATGAGGCTCCTCCCTCGCCGGCCTCACTTTTTTACATGCTGGTTTGAAGAAGGTCGCAAGAGTTCGGCTGTTCACCGATGAAAGTGATCTGACATTTCAGATTCTTTGCATGTCCTGTATTCCTGATTTAAACAGAAAATTAATGACAGGGAAATTGAAAACCAACTTGATAATCATATTCAACATGCTGGATGGTGATAACTATTGTCTTGTGGTGGTGGTCACGCGCAGGAGGCCAAGAGGCCCTCCTCAGGCTCCCCCACGATCAGCTCACTAAGGCCCAGCACTGCCGAGGCGCTCCAAATTGGCCCAAATGACCTCTTTTTCCTTAGTTTTTTCGCAGAAACTGGCAGAAATTTGCAAAACATGTACATACATATGAAAATGCCTACATATATGCAATTTTTTTGCCAAAAATCAAGGTAGGGCGGACGCCTTACCTTGCCCTTAGGGGAGCTCCGCCCCTGACTATCCTCATTGAGTTTTATTGCTTAACTTTCTAAAAATAAGGCCTTAGCCTTGGAGAAGAAGCATGTTTCTGGAGTAGCATGTGACCAAGAAGAAATGTTCTATTTTATGGGAGCATTCGAGCACTTGGACTATAAGGACCAGATTGAAACGAAGCTTAAGATGAATCTTTCGTCACTTAAGAAAGTTTGGCATTGTTAGACTATGTATATGGTAGTTTCCTGTACGTATTGTATACGTACTCCTGTAATCTGTATTATACCCAATATAAATACATACCTGCCGAACCCTCAAGGGTATCGAGCACTTCCCAACCCTAGCCTCTATTCAACATGGTATCAGACGACGCGTTCGATCCGCGCCGCACTGCTTCCGCATCCTCTGCTGCCGCCGCGCCGCCTCCTTCATCCCTGGCGCTTGGGTCGCCCTTCATGGAGTCCGCCCCGCTCGCCTGGGCCCGCCCCGCTGCCCGTTCTTCAGCTGCGGCTGCGGCCGCTCCGCGCCAAGCTGCGCCGTCCGAGTCGCCCGTGGCTGCCCAGCCTACTTCCGCCGTCCAAGCTCCGGCCTACGGCCCTCCGGCGTCGAGCTCCTACAGCGCGCACGCGCAGGTGCCCTATGGCGGACCTTACCCGGCGGCCTACGTCGCCCGGCGCCCTCTGTCGCGCCTCCCCCGGCGCCCTACAATGCGCCGTCTGCTGCAGCCTATGCCGCGCACCAGACGGGCGTGTACGAGCCGCGCCTGATGCAATCGCAAGCTGCGCCCTACGTCGCTCAACCGACGGCCGCGTACGAGCCGCGCCCGGTGTCATCGCACGCTGTGTCGCACATGGCGCCCTATGGCGCGTCGCCGATGGTTCTCTACGGTCCTCCTCAACAATCTCGTGCTCCATCCCAAGGCGATGCGCTGATCCCGTTTGGTGCTGCTCCGCCGTATGATCCGCAGTTTTCACCACCGACAGCGTCTCATGCAGAACCGTTCCACTTTGCCCATCTGGTGACGGTGAAGCTCAACGCTGACAACTACCTCCTGTGGCGTGCTCAAATATTGCCGCTGATGCGTAGTCACTACCTTGAGGGGTATGTCGACGGCACGCTGCCGTGTCCTCCGGCCGTGGTTCCGATACCCTCGGCCAATGGTGGTTCTGTCATGGCGCCCAACCCTGCTCATCGCCGCTGGCTCGCCCAAGATCAAGCAATTCTGGGTGCCATCCAGTCCTCGCTCACCCCCTCCGTGGCTGGCATGGTGGTCTTTGCTGCGACGTCGAGGGATGCCTGGACGACACTTGACTCCAGTTTTTCCTCGCAATCATTGGCGCGCTCCTCTGCTATTCGTAATCAGCTGGGTGACATCAAGAAGCTTGATCTCTCCGTCACGGCCTTTTTCAACATGGTTAAAAATTTGGCCGATACATTGTCTTCCATTGGGCAGCCTCTTCGTGACGAGGAGTTCACCTCGTACATCCTCAAGGGGCTTGATGAGGATTATGACTCCCTGGTGGAAAACATTAATGGACGTGAAACACCAATACCACCACGGGATCTCTACTCGCGTCTCCTGAGCACGGAGCAACGCCTCTCCGCTCGCCGTTCGGTGGGGTCCTACACCGATGGCTCCTCCGCCAACGCTGCTCATCGTGCTGGTCCTCGTAGTGCCAAACCAGCTCCATCACCACCACCGACGTTCCAGCCCCGCCCGTCCGCTCCCGCCCCTCCCACTGCTGGGCGCAAGCGGCTCGCCTGCCAGGCGTGTGGCGGCGGGGTTGAGTGTCAGCTCTGCGGCATCGAGGGGCATTTGGCGTCTCGCTGCCATCGCCGCTTCAAGCGCGACTTCCTCGGCATCGGGAATAATGGAAAAGGAAACGAGAAACAGGCTGCTTTGGCGACACAGGAGTCTGGGTCCACTCCCTCTTATCATGTAGATCCAGCCTGGTACATGGACACCGGCGCCACGGACCATCTGACGAGCCAACTTGACAAGTTGGCCACACATCAGCCCTACAATGGACATGATCAGGTCCGCACCGCCAATGGGTCAGGTATGCACATCTCACATGTTGGTCAGGCATCTCTTCTTTCACACACCTCTAAAAATTGCGTCTTCTTGATATACTACGTGTTCCGTCAGTTACTCGTAGTTTGCTCTCCGTTCCTAAATTTACTCGTGACAACAATGTGTTTGTTGAGTTTCATCCTTTCCATTTTTTTGTTAAGGACCGGGACACGAGGGACGTTCTTCTTAGAGGTCGAGCTCGCCATGGTCTATATGCTCTTGATGTGCCATCCATCTCTCAAGTTTTCAGTGGTGTTCGTGTGTCATCATCACAGTGGCACTCTCGTTTGGGTCATCCGGCCACTCCCATAGTGCGCCATGTGCACCATCGCCATGAGCTGCCCGTTGAGTCGAGTAATAAGGAGTTTCTAGTGTGTGATGCTTGTCAGCAAGGAAAGAGTCATCAATTACTTCCTCCGGTCCGTAAAAACTTTCGGGAGGAAACAGCATTCGTAGCACAACCAGTACGTATACCCTCCGACCGTTTTTTCGGATCGGAGGGAGTACCTTTTTCTGTATCGAGTCGTGTTGTCAAAGCTCCTCTTGAACTTGTGTTTTCGGATGTGTGGGGCTATGCCCAAACTTCTGTTAGTGGTCACAACTATTATGTCAGTTTCATTGATGCTTTTAGTCGCTTTACTTGGCTTTATCTTATTAAGCGCAAATCTGATGTGTTTCATGTCTTTATGCAATTTCAAGCACATGTTGAGCGTTTGCTTAATCACAAAATTATCAATGTGCAATCGGATTGGGGTGGTGAATATCGCAATCTCAATACCTTCTTTCAGAAAATTGGTATCTCACATCATGTGTCTTGTCCTCATACACATCAGCAGAACGGTGCAGCTGAACGCAAACACCGTCACATAGTTGAAACTGGCTTAACACTACTTGCACATGCCTCTGTACCATTTCGCTTTTGGAGTGATGCTTTTGTTACCGCTTGTTTTCTCATAAACAGGCTTCCCACACGACTCCTTGGTATGAAATCTCCACTAGAAGTTTTGCTTCATGAAACTCCAGATTACTCCTTTCTCAAAGTGTTCGGTTGTGCATGTTGGCCACACCTTCGTCCGTATAATAAGCATAAACTTGAGTATCGCTCTAAAAAATGTGTGTTTCTCGGGTATAGTCCTCTTCACAAGGGTTACAAGTGTCTCCACGTTCCATCGAATCGTGTTTACATATCCCGTGATGTCGTGTTTGATGAGACTGTTTTCCCGTTTTCCACACTACCACCGCCTACCGACACCACCGCTACCTCGTTGCACTCTTTTCCAGTTTTGCCTGATCAATTTGTAGATGCTGCATATTCTCCTGTGTTGTTGCCTAACCATGGTGCAGGAACTGGACGAGGAGCTCGACTGGAACTTCTCGATGATGTGGTGGTGCCAGTGGCACCTACAGTCGCTGCTATGCCTGATGCCAGTGCTACGTTGGGTTTATCTGACGTCGAACAAGCATGCATGCCTCATGCACGTCGAGCGGACGTCCCAGCTTCTCCTGGCCCAGCATCGTCCACGCCCAGGCCACAGGCCTCTTCAACGCGTGTGCCTTCTCCGAGCTCTCCTACGCGGGCCGCCTCTACGCATGGGCCGTCCTCGTCCAGCTCTCCATCGGTGACCACTTCCGGCCCAGCATCGCCCGCTATGGAGCCTGAGGGCCCAGCATCGCCCAGTGCTGCACCAGTGACATCGCCTGCAAGCGTGCCACCCTCGCCGTCGCCTGTGAGCATGTCTCCCTCGCCGTGTGCGTCGCCTGGCATTGGCTCCTCTGCGACGACCGTTTCTCCACCACCTGCACCTGTCGTAATGCGTCCTCATACGCGCAGTCAGAGTGGCATCTTTCGCCCTCGTGACCGCAAAGATGGCACCGTCGCCTGGCTTGCGTCATGTGTTGCTCATGCCGAGGCTGATCCTACAGCTGAACCGCGACACTTTCAGGCAGCCCTTGGCATTCCCCACTGGCGGGCTGCTATGGAGCAGGAGATTCAGGCTCTTCAGAAAAATAATACTTGGCGCCTGGTCTCGCCTCCGTCTGGTGTCAACGTCATTGACTCTAAATGGGTGTTCAAGGTGAAGAAACATGCTGATGGCTCCATTGAAAGGTACAAGGCCCGATTAGTTGCTAAAGGCTTCAAACAACGGTATGGTCTTGATTACGAGGATACGTTCAGTCCTGTTATTAAGCCCACCACTATCCGCCTTCTACTTTCATTGGCTGTTACTCGAGGCTGGTCACTTCGTCAGCTAGATGTTCAGAATGCTTTTCTCCATGGAGTTCTGGAAGAAGAGGTATATATGCGTCAGCCACCAGGATTTGTTGATCCTGCTCAACCACATCATTTGTGTCGGCTTGTCAAGGCACTCTATGGTCTCAAGCAGGCTCCTCGTGCGTGGCATGCACGGCTTGGCACCGCTCTTCGCGCACATGGGTTTTCGCCGTCTACAGCAGACACGTCTCTGTTTATTCTCCAGCGACCTGAGGTGACTATGTATCTTCTGGTATATGTTGATGATATCATACTTGTCAGTTCATCTGTCACTGCTGCCGATCGGCTCGTTCTTTCTCTGGGTGCCGATTTTGCTGTCAAGGATTTGGGTAAACTGCATTATTTTCTGGGCATTGAGGTTACTCATTCTGACAGTGGTTTGACTCTCAAACAGCAGAAGTACTCTCAGGATTTGTTACGCCGTGCCGGTATGTTGAAGTGCAAGCCTGCTACTACACCCATGTCTGCAACTGACAAACTGTCAGCTCTTGATGGAGACTTGCTCTCTTCTGATGATGCCACTGAGTACCGCAGCGTTGTTGGTGGTCTGCAGTACCTGCTCGTTACTCGTCCAGATATATCATTTGCAGTTAATCGTGTGTGCCAGTATCTTCATGCGCCACGTGTTCCTCATTGGTCGGCTGTTAAGCGCATTCTACGCTATGTTCATCACACTGTTTCATATGGTCTACATCTGCAGCCTGCGCCTTCTGGCATGCTCTCAGCTTTTTCTGATGCCGATTGGGCTGGTAGTCCTGATGATCGGCGATCCACGGGGGATATGCTGTGTTCTTTGGTCCTAACTTGATCGCATGGCAAGCTCGCAAGCAAGCTACGGTGTCTCGGAGTAGTACTGAAGCTGAGTACAAAGCAGTTGCCAATGCCACAGCTGAGATCATCTGGGTGCAGTCCTTACTTAGAGAGTTGAAAATCTCTCAAGCTCAGCCGCCTGTCCTTTGGTGTGATAACATTGGTGCTACATATCTTTCGTCGAATCCAGTATTTCATGCCCGGACAAAACACATTGAAGTTGACTATCATTTTGTGAGGGAACGTGTTGCACAGAAGCTACTTCAGATCAAATTTGTTTCTTCAAAGGATCAACTTGCTGATATTTTCACTAAGCCCTTGCCTTTACCTTCTTTTGAAGGATGTCGACGCAATCTTAACCTTCTTAGTGTTTCAGGACATAGTTAAGATTGAGGGAGGGTGTTAGACTATGTATATGGTAGTTTCCTGTACGTATTGTATACGTACTCCTGTAATCTGTATTATACCCAATATAAATACATACCTGCCGAACCCTCAAGGGTATCGAGCACTTCCCAACCCTAGCCTCTATTCAACAGGCATTTTTATGCTTTAACATTTAACGGTAAGCATTTTCGCAAAAAAAAATAAAATAACGGCAAGCAAAATTTGGTCGATGCTTTTTATCATAAGATGGGTTTGTCTTATTGACCAGTTCATATCATGTCACTTATGAAATGAGTGAGTTTTGTAAATTTCTAGAAGATAGATGGTGCCATGATGGCAGTATAAGGGTTTTGGTGATCCTTTGTCTATATATGTTTTTCGTCAAGAGGATATTTAGGCAGAGTTACACCCGATAAGCTACTTCCTTTTTAGTGAAACTAGCTGGAGTACTGAAAATTTTAGTGGTGACCGAAAATTATATAGCAGATTAAAAAGTAAGGGTTACAAATTCGATATGTAACGAAACACAAGGCTCTTGCGTTTTCTCGAAAAATACCGGTATGTGGATATTCCTCTTCCGCTGACCTTTCGAAAAATATCCTTGAACCTGTAAATGTGGCATGCATGCTTGGTGCTAAAAGTTTGCCACTGCATAGGATTAGAAATTTTTGAACTTCTACATGCCTCCATCCTTCTGTAACATAATGTGTGTCTGTTTCAGGTTGCTTAGGAATATGTTGTGGAAGAGGAGAACTTTTGGTCTTCGGTTTCAAAGATTGTAACACTTGCCTGCGGTAACTCATGCAAAACCATCAGGCCTTCTATCTCTTGGTCTTCAGGACCTGACATTATGAGGATTACCATTGTTAATATGTTCGTGGGTTGGGAGCTACTAGTATTATCTGAGAGATGAACATTGGTGTTAACATGGTCAGTGTATATTATTGCATTGTATATATATAAGTGGAACTCGTCACCAAGTACTGGTGTTGGATGTCACCTGTGTACTTGAAAAGCCGAAATGCAATTCCAGATTTGAATTGAAGATGTTTTTCCTTTATGTGTGGAAATATACGCACCGTTGCTACTTGATGACTTGACAACACATTCTTCTTTCTTTGTAAGTACGCTATTGTTTAGCTGTTAGGGCATTCATCCCTGAGTCGTACAAGAGAATGGATCTATCCACATCTACCATGTAATTTGTTTCCAGCTATATTAGAAACCTTTTGCTGTGTGGTGGATCACGGCCGTGCACTCTGCCATGCTGACTACTGGGGTCCTGTGTCCTGATTAAAGGCATGCGGCATGCGATGCTTTCCATAATCCCGTCGCCATCAGTGTTGGTAAGACAGCAGGTGATGCGCCTGTGAAACTATGGAACCTTTTCTTCAGGAATTGGATGTTGAATATCTGAAAGAATCAGAGTGGTGGGTTTTAGTCAGAAGCACTAATTATGTGATGATTCTGCACTTCTATTTTTCTGGCCATCATTCATGTGTAGCCTTCCAATTTATTTCTGTAATCCGTTAATGAACTGTTCTGTGGTAATGGAATTTTCTTACCCCCAGGTCAGGGAATAAGTGTGGGCTAAGTGGTGGTACAGGGATTTGGGCATCGACAGAGAGAGGTGGGGGATCTTATCATGTGCCGCCGCATGTGATCTCTCTGCTTCTCTTCTGGTACAGCCAAGACGTTTCATCTTCTTCTTTTTCTACAATTTTCATTGCCACCTAAAATTTCCAGCCTTTCTCTCTTGGATTCCAGCCCTGAAGAGGCAAGAGACTGAATATACTGCAGATTGGCGTCGGATATCCCAGTCTGGATCCCTCCCTATACAAGGTGTATGACGTACTGCCCTTCATATTGGTATGTACCTGGTAGACTGGTACTTGTGCTGGTCCACAATAATGTGTGTATGTCTACACATGATCTGAGGAGTAGTATCCAACAGGAAGGTAGCTGAAGGTTGCCTTTCCATCTAATCCATTATCCACGATCAATCTTGGTTTTATCCTTCTGTGTAGCACTAGGAAGCTAGAGAAGTCGCTCTCTTTCATTGTTCTAAGCAAAATGATTGCCACGGTTAAAAATGTAGCTTTCAGAAATTATCACTGCTGGAATGGATTTTTTTTTTTTTTGAAGGGTGCTGGAATGGATTAGGGGAACCGTGACCAACCTCGGCACATGAGTGACTGGTCCCATGGGCCTGTGCTTTCCATGGATCGGAAAGGCAGGCAGTAGCGGTACAAACTACTCCCTCCGTTCTAAATTAGATGACTTCCATTTGTCTACATACGGATGTATCTATCTTGACAAATGGAAGTCATCTATTTTAGAACGGAGGGAGTAGTACCATTGTACTGGGTAACACAAGTTTTTAGCCATGGCTGCTGCATTATTGCGCGTCTCTGCTAAGCCTCGGCCGCTTCCCGTCTCGTCGACAATTGCCATTAATCTCTGCTTTGGAACCTAGAGGAGCAAACTGATAAAAGGGCTTGGCTCCTAGCCTCCTCCTAGGTAACTAGCACTCGCTTCACGGGCAAGCGATCGATATAGGATTATCTGTCAAATGTAGGCTCTGTCCTTGTGTCGTTTGGTCCTTTTTACAGTGGAAAACTGGTTTATTTGAAGCCTGGCTGAGAGGGGTCTGCGTTCTGGTATAAAGTAGAGTATAAAGTTTATGAGTAGGGATCCAGTGCTCTCTTTATTTTAAAACATTCAAAAATCGTATTTCCAAGTTTAATTTTTTTTTGAATTTTTCTAGATGTACTCAATGAGTACATCGGAGTATAGTGAACAGTGTATATTTTAACTACAAATTTCTTGGGATTTGTCATTTTGTGTAGTCTAGAGTTAAAAGAATTGACCGCTGGGATTTTACATGCTTATAGTATAAATTGTTAACTACATCTGGCCTTTTTTTCATTTTTTTTGAAACTTGTTAACATGATTTATGATTTTTTTTAAATAAAATAAAGGAAGCACTGGAACTCTTGAGCTAAAATGCATTTATGAGTATGAAGTCATTTTTTAGGGCTCGTTTGACACCCATCATTTCATTTCATTTCATTTGGTATCATTTCATTTCATTTGGAAAGTGAAATAACAAGGTTAGGGATAGGAATTGGCATACCATGCAATAGGTATTTGATGGAATTCCAAATGAAATGACATGTCCAATTTCATGATAGCCAAACAGGTTAATTATGAAAAACTTGAAATGATGGGTGTCAAAGGAGCCATTAGTGCAATTTTGATAAAGAAATATTGTCGAGTTTGCAACGTCCATTTGGGACACAGGGGAGGACAAGGTCCAGGCTTATTATATTCAGTCCACAGTCCACATGGCCTTGTAGTAGTACTGGACTACTTGTACGTGATCATCCATGCGCCGTGTTTGAACGGACCCCTCACCCCATGTCCATATGTCCAACATGTACCCAAACCATGTTCGGATGTTCCTCTGCGTGGTACATTTTGGCGAGCCACACATTTGATTTGGCCTCTCAAGCACACGCAGGAAAGCTAGTACAGTATATCAAAATCGATGATCTTTCATGTACTAGCTCAGAAGCTAGGCCGCGTAATGTAATCCCCTGGAGGCGTGGACGCTGCCGACGGGGACGGCGTGCTTATCTAAACCATAGTACCTTGCATCCTGATTCCTGCATGTTGTTGGCACGTCGTCTGTTTTTTGAAGAATTAATGGCGTACGTATGGCGCTAGAATGATTAGGATTAGGATGGCGTACTATTTAGAAACTCGGAATGAATACAAGGAGATTGAGAGCTGAGTGAGAGTGATTTGCATATAATACATCTCTGTCAGTACAGGCGAGCTCTCTTTATCTAAAAAGGACAGGCGAGCTCTAGCTGCTTAGCACTCCCAACAGGCACCATTCAGTCCAAAGTGTTTTTTTTGGATAAAGGGTCTTTATTACTTAAAAGTTTTAAGCATTATATCCGGCCTCTGCATAACTGGGATGCACACAGCCACAAGTTCACGAGTACTCAATACAGAAATAAAAAGGCGAATTACATATCACAATGAGAAATTGTAAAGCCGCCTAAGGTGCTGGTAGGTCTATCCGGAGACTATGTTGCCATCCATGCCGGGAAAATAACTCCCTGGCCGCCGCCTCCAAACGTGACCCACCTCCAAAAACAAATCCCGGTGCTCCACACGCTGCAGGGCCGACCAAGCTCGTAGCGTTGTTGTGCACCGATAGATAACCTGCATAAGAGAAGCATTTTTATCGTTAAAAACCTTGTCATTTCTACATAGCCATAGCGACCATATAACGGCAATCGCTCCCACCCGGCTAAATAGTTTAAACCTAGGATCCACACCATTTAACCAGCTGCCAAAAATGTTTGCAACGGTACGAGGAGGATGTAAGGTAGAACCTATCTGGATGGCTGACCATATAGACCTAGCGAACTCACACTGGAAGAATAAGTGTGTAATAGTCTCGTCATGTTGACAGAAGACACACTTTTTACTTCCGTGCCAATTGCGTTTGGCAAGGTTATCTTTAGTAAGAATTACACCTCGACGAAGATACCACGCAAACACCTTAGTTTTTAGCGGGATCTTCATCTTCCAAATTTTGTTATTATCCTTAATATCGACTGGTACTTCGGGTAAGATTAATGCTCTATACATAGAATCAACCGAGAATTTACCATTCTTAGTCAGATTCCAATGAAATTTATCTGGACCTTCCGACAATTGGATAGTTTCCAAACGGAGGAGCAAAGCATTCCAGGATGCTTGTCTTGTTCCAAGTAAACTTCTTCTGAACGAAACATTAGGAGGTGACGTACCCAACACCTTTGCGATCGTGTCGCCCTTGTTTCGCACAATCGTATAGAGAGCCGGATATTGTTCTCGGAGAGTGGCTTGTCCTAGCCATTTATCCTCCCAGAATCTAATTTCCGATCCATCCCTAATTGAGAAAGAACCTTGTGGAAAAAAGAACTTCTTCGTAGCCATGAGGCCTGCCCAGAAGTGTGAATCGCCAGGTTTCCAAAGAACCTGGGATACAGCTTGAGATCCCACATACTTTCTTCTAAGGAGGGTTTGCCAAACTCCATCTTCAGATAGAAGTTTGAAGAGCCATTTACCCAGCAAGGCTCTGTTCTTGACCTCAAGGTCATGAACTCCGAGCCCTCCTTGGTCTTTAGGGCAGCAAACCACACTCCACTTAGTCAGACGATATTTTTTCTTCTCACAATCCCCTTGCCAAAAGAATCTAGACCGGAAATAATCCAATCGTTTTAAGACTCCTTTGGGCAGTTGGAAGAAAGAAATCATATACAGTACCATGTTCGTTAGTACCGAGTTTATGAGAACCAGTCTTCCACCGAGGGATAGGAGTTTGCCTTTCCAGCTATTTAAACGTAATTGAAGTCTTTCCTCCACCTTTTTCCATTCAGCATTTGTAAGTCTCCGATAGTGAATCGGAATACCCAAATAATTGATAGGAAATTGACCTTGCTCACAGCCGAAAAGTTCAGCATACAAGGCAGCATTTTCTTGAGCCTCGCCAAAACAAAACAATTCACTTTTATGAAAATTAATCTTGAGGCCCGAAAGTTGCTCGAAGGCTGACAAAATCAGCTTTAGATTACGAGCTTTTTCGATGTCATGTTCCATAAAAAGAATTGTGTCGTCGGCATATTGAAGAATCGATAGGCCACCATCTACTAGATGTGGAATCACTCCTTCAATTTGGCCCTCAGATTTAGCGCGTTCGATCAAGATAGCCAGCATATCAGCCACTATATTAAATAGTACGGTGATAGCGGGTCACCTTGTCTAAGGCCTTTTTTCGTTTGAAAGTACTTGCCAGTGTCATCATTGACTTTAATGGCTACACTTCCTCCCGAAACAAAGCTGTCTACTAACGCTCTCCACTCAGAAGAAAAACCTTTCATCCTGAGGGTCTGCTGAAGGAAAGACCAATTGACTTTATCATAAGCTTTCTCAAAATCGATTTTAAGGATTACCCCATTTAGCTTCTTCCTATGTAGTTCGTGCACTGTCTCATGTAGGATCGCTACCCCGTCAAGGATGTTGCGACCTTGCATAAAAGCTGTCTGAGACGGACGAACCACATGATCTGCCACACTGTTCAGTCGAATCGTAGCAACTTTGGTAAATATTTTAAAACTAACATTAAGAAGGCATATAGGTCTGAATTGTTGAATCCTTTCTGCCTCATTAACCTTAGGTAATAAAATTATCTCACCAAAATTGAGACGAAATAACTCTAGCTGTCCAACATGGAGGCAGGCGAACAGTTGTAGTAAATCAGACTTGATGACATCCCAAAAGTTCTGGTAGAACTCAGCCGGGAAACCATCAGGTCCAGGTGCTTTATTATGTTTCATTTGGAAAACTGCCTTTCTCACTTCATCCTCTGAATAGGGTTTAGTAAGCAGGCTATTTTCCTCATCTGAAACCTGGGGTATATCCTCTGTTCGGACTCATCCAGAGTGAAGTTTCCTTCTTCTGGGGCACCGAACAGGCCTTTATAGTAATTTGTAATATACGACTTTAGTTGTTCCTGGCCCTCAATCGTGCCCTCTCCTGAATTAGAGAATGAATACGCTTTTTCCTGTGTCTGCCATTGGCAATACTATGGAAATAGCGAGTATTCGAATCTCCTTCTAGGATAAATTGGGCTTTGGATCGTTGATACCATTTTAACTCCTCCTCACGCAGTAGTTTCGCTATCTGTGCATTTGATTGGCTTTTTAGCTCAATTTCTTGCGTGGATAGCAAACGAACCTCTGCAATGCCTCTAGAGCATCAATTATCGAGGATAGTCGTATCTTTTCTTTTTTAAGTAAACCAGTAGTATGACGAGCCCAACCAATGAGATGTGTGCGTAGAGCACGGATTTTATTGTTCCACCTCTGGATCGGCGAATCACCAGCTACCGGTCTTTCCCAAATTCTTTTGACCATCTCATGAAACCCTCCCGGTGCAGCCACCCAAGTTCGAACTTGAACCGTGGTTTACACTGAGGTCTAGGCATTCCAGTGGTCAATAGAATGGGAGCATGGTCCGACAATCCCTCAATACGTTCTAGGGCCCGTACCGACACCAATGGGAACCGAGATTCCCAATCAGTATCCATCAGTACTCGGTCCAGCTTTTCGTATGTGGGTTCAGGGAGAGAATTAGCCCAAGTGAACTGTCTCCCCACCATTGTTATCTCTCTTAAGCTCAAGCTGTCAATGACTGCATTGAACAAAAGAGGCCAACGGTTATCGAACCGACCTCTACTTTTCTCAAATGGAAAACGTAGCAGATTGAAATCCCCCCAATGATGAATGGATGAGGGTTATCTTTTGCCAAGTTTACCATTTCACAGAGAAAAGACGGTTTAGCCACCTCCTGAGCAGGCCCATACACGGCAACAAGACTCCAAATGAAATTGTCGGTTTTATTACGGATGTGCATTTTGATATGAAAATCACCATCCGTAACATCCAACACTTCCATGGTATCCGTCCTGACACCTAGTAAAATGCCCCCCGAGCGGCCATGGGGAGGACGCGAGTACCAATCAAAATCTATACCGCCCGAGAGTCGGTTTAATAGAGATTGGGAGAACTCACGTCTTCCCGTTTCAGAAATAGCTAAGAAATCCAAATTATGGTCCCGAATACAACCAGCAAAATGCAAATGTTTAGCCAAGTCACCAAGACCTCTGCTATTTGCGAACATGCCATTCATTGGGAAACCTTTGGGGATTTGGATAACTTAGCCCGTTTCCGGGACGACTTGTTGGTGGTAGATTTAGATTTCCGACTGGATGCTTTTAACTCATACAATGAGCACAAACCATCGTCATCCAAATCAACCTCCGACACTTCACCAATTAGATGAGAAAGAAGCTGACCATCTGATGTGGCATTCGCTTCCTCTTCATCCAAATAGGTGGAAGTCAACACAGTCGAAGCTTTAGGAATAACCGTAAGACGATCAAATTCCATATGCCTCAAGACATTAGTTGAAATATGTACTTGATTTTTACTATTACCAAGATTAACTCCTACACTACTAAGTTTAGAATGAATCGACTGAGAAGAAAAAGAAAGAAACGACTTCGAATTCACATCTGTACCTGAGTAGTCCAAGTTACGTATAGCTTTGCGACGCATGGCCTTCTGCATGGAGTCTTCATCTGTCGCAGAAGCCCCGTCCTCCGCCATCCCAAACCTCCCACTGCGACGGATCGGAGAGTCCGTTGCCATGGGAGGTGTGCAAGGCGTAACAGAGCATCCAAGCGGGCACGCTCCTCCAGGAGAAGCCAAGGCCTGGGTCGGCAATGGTGAAGTAGCAGCCGACCCAGGGTCTGCAACAGCATCAGTCGAAGTAGAGCGAGGCGGGGTGGTCATGGTCGGCGTCGAGACCACCACCGTCTCGACAGAAGCTGCAGCCGGGCTTCCGAGGGAGGGTCGAGTCGGAGTAGAGACACCCCCACTGTCCGGCCCAGCTACAGGAGCGGCCTGCAGCTCCAAGCGTGCCTGCTGCCCGTCCATCTCACGTCCAGAAATCATCCTGCTACATGCCGCACGTGGCGACGCAGAAGCAGGCCTTTGTAGATCGGCCTGATCCGCTGTGCCACTCTCGGCTGGGCTGCCTGGCGCCGGGAGAGGAGCATCCGGCTTGTTGGGCCTCGCGACAGCAACCGGTCCATCCGGCACAGCACTAGCCGGCGGCCCGCTAGGCTCGGAAGAAGCAGCTGTTGCCACTGCGCTGGGCACCTGATCCGACGCTGGCCTGCTAGCGGTTGCCGCAGGGCCAGCAGAAACAGCCCGTGACGATGAAGGCTGCACCATCTCTGTATTACCCTGAAGAAAAACACCAGTACGAGTAGCAACAGAAAGCTCCTGCGTTACGGATCGGATCAGTCCAGGAGTAGTCTTGCGAATGAACTCCACAATTTCTCTTCCCTTTGGAGTACGAGGACTAGGGTTATAAGGTGTAATCACCATAAGAGAGCTCCCCTGAACATTAGGAGAAACAGACTTGTCCTGGATAGCACCACCGGAGGAAAGAGAAGCGTCGACTTCCATGTGTGAATGGGAGCTCTCCAAAACAGCTGAACCTGAAGCACCATCCATGCCCTTCTCGTTTCCTTCCTCATCATCTACGTCATCTCCTTTACGACGCCAGAAGAAAGGCACAAAGTTAGGGTCCGGTACAAAATCCGCTGCCTCGCGACGAAGAAGAAGGCAAACTCCCTAAGCTTCACCACACAGGCCGTTCCAACATACGGACCGTTGGCATTCACCTGCTTCTCGAGTACATGCGAGTTAAACATGCCTACCAGAATCCGAACATTCCCCCGGCTCCGATAAGTAGCAAGGTCCACATCCAGAGTCGTCCCAATGAGAGAACCAACAGCCCAAAAACCAAGAAAATGTCGCACAGAATAAGGTACACCCTGAACATGCACCCAGACCTTCTCAAGAACTCTATTCGGTGGAATATCCTGATCAGCCTTCCACTCGGTGATAGTAGCCGTGGCGCTAAACGAAGGGATCCCCATCTGCAAACCGACAACCCTCCGTAGATCATCAGAAGAAGGGACACCAATCAGGAAAGCATCCGTACCATGGGGGAGGGCCTCCCAGGTCAACTGAGAACTCGCAGGACACATCCTCGACATCAAACTCTGGATGGCTGTCGCAGGCACGGGATCACCAACAATCGTAACTAGAGCCGTAGGTGAACTCCGCGGAATCAAGTGAGGCTTATAGACACTATCAGGAAACTGGACAAACATCGTCTCATCGGTCCCATACCCAGCAGTGAAGGCCACTGGCTTCGGCAACTTCAGCGTCGGGCATCTGATTGTGGGGTGCTCATTAGTATCACAAATAAGACAGTAGTGCACCACCTTGCAAGCCTTTGTAGTGTGAGTGTCCACCGCACACTTCCAGCACTTCGTAACCTTTTTAGTACTGCCTTTAACTCCTGCCACCGCTCCTGGCTGCTCCATGGGAGACTCCACCACACCACCAGAAGCACCCACAGAACCTGTGCCCGCTGTAGTACTCGGAACCTGCGGGACGCTCAAATTCCCCTGTATAGCGGGCTGCGGAGAGGCGAGTTGCTGCTGCATGAACGGCTGCTGACCCATGGGCCCGTACTGCAAAGTCGGCTGCGGTAAAGGCTGCCCAAACTGAGACATCTGGTGTTGCCGAGGTTGCGGCGGCTGCACACCCAGTTGCTGCTTGGTCTTCTTCTTCTTGCGCTTGGGCCTCACCGCGGTTTGACCCGCCACAGGAGCTGGCATTGTAGGTTGCTGCTGGTACATCGAAACCCTGCGTTAGCCATGGGCAAGAGCTGCGGAGGCCGGTACTGCTGTTGCTGCACGGGCATATACGCCGGAGGTCCGTACTGCCTGGACGGCTGCTGTAGAGGCCTAAGCTGACCCATCTGAGGCTGGTAAGACTGCTGACTCGGCTGCAGGTTCGCCGGCGGCTCGCCCCCGCCCATCAACGGTGGAGCTTGGCCCGACGCCATCCCAAGGGCGGCAACAGGAGCAGGGTAGGCGGCCGGTTGAGGTTGAGGAAGAACCGGCGCGGACGGACGAGGAGGACCACCCGGGAAACCTCCGCCTGGCGGGCCAGTGGCGGATCCAAGGGGGGGCGAGCGGGGGCCTGGCCCCCGCCATGGTCCGGCCACCCCAACAGGTTTCAACGGGGACTAGTATAAAGCGTAGTAGATTTCGTTAATTGTAATTAGTACCCCAGCACAAGCATTTCTCCAAGAGGCCAACAACTAAATGGGCTAGCTAGCCAAGCCCAGCAATAACTCTGCGATCCTCGTCTGAGATGGCCAGCCGTGAGGAGAATATTTAGGGCGTGCAAGCCCAGCAATATCTACCACGGGGAGAGATCGTTTCAGCTTTATGCAGAAGGTAACTTCCCAAGCACCCTTTCGGCTTGATTGTGGCAGTCCGCTCGGCAGCCTAGGGCATACCAGCAGCCGCCGCCGGGATTCACTGGACACATCGTCGACTCTGGCCGTAATCTTCACGACTGTCAGACAGTGTGAGTGCCACGATGCCTTGATTATCCGAGTCCCAAACCCGGTGGAATGCCCATGTGACCGACCTAGGTATGTTACCCTAAAATCGATTGTTCAACAATTTTGTTTGATCGATTATGGAGTACATACTAGTTAAATACAGTAGTATTTTGCATATCGATCCAAAGTTCAAACTAATAGGCAGGGACTTTCAGTCAAGTTGTTAATTAGTCAACGTATAACTGCAAATTGCAGAAGTGAAGATTGATTGAAGGAAAGGTGTATTTGTTATGAAGTCTGCTATAACAGAGATAATTAAGCACCACCATAGTATTGCAAATATAAATCTAATTGGGAGAGGAGCACCGCTATAATAATTCGGTGCGCATGCTCATGATTAAAATATTGTGTACTAAATCCACAATAATTAAAAGTAAAAGCATAAAGCCCTGTTTGGTTCACTACTTAGTTTTCCCCTCCGTGAAAAACGACGGATTGTATCGAAAATTTATCGACCATAGACTATTTACAGCCGTTTTCGACGAATACCCATAATTCAAGCGCACCGTAAAAGATGATATAATGTTGTATTTAGCTATATTTTATTTTACTTGTGCGGTTATTGTCGGCCTCGCCCCCCCTATGCTCAAATTCTGGATCCGCCCCTGCTGGCGGCGGACGCAACGGCGCCCCGGCCATGAAAGGAGCCGGCGGCGAGGCGGCGACGACGGCGAACGAACGAGGCCACAAGGTCGGGGAAGGAGGTGATGGAGAGGCTGAAGGCGACGGTGGCGAGGCCGGGTCGCGGATCAGTTGCGGCGTAACGTAGCGGGGGCGAAGGAGTTGTGGCGGCGGAGCGATAGGAGGAACATGCGCAGCCGTCGGTGTCGAGGACCCTCTGTAGATGGCAAAGCCACGGCGCAGATGGCACCACGCCCCTGGACGGTCCAGATCCCCTGCATGCGATCGGGCCCCACCAGCAAGAGGATCCGCAATTTGAAATTCCGCTGACGAAGCCTCCGCCGCGACTCGCGGCACCTCTCCCGCCGGCGAGCTCGTCGCTGGAGCCGTCACCACCGTCGTCGGCGACCTGGAGGACCGCGTCTTGACGGCCTTGTCGACGAAGAAACCCAGGACCGCAGGCGGCGTGGTGCGGCGAGGTGGAAGAGGACCGCGCCAGGATCCCATCTTCGGCAGCGATCGCACGAGGCGCAAACCGGCCTGCGAAGAGCACCCAGTTCTCCGTGGCCGCCATGATGCCGGCGGCTCGATCACCGTCGCGTCCCTGCACAACACAGACTCATTAGCATCCTTACCTTGCTCACCTCCCGTCGACGAAGAGCCTTTCTCCCAATGGCGGTCCCCCGGCGAAGGATAGCCGGCGCCGGCCCAGAACGATTGCACAACGTCCGCGTCCGAACGCGGTGGACAGTCTGCCGGCGAACCGACACGCGACGGTACATCCTCGCCCATGGCTGCCATGGCCGTCCGAACGGAAACGTGGTCGTCATCTAGATCTTCCGCTTCCGACGACAGATCCGCGCTCAGCCCACCCAGGCACGCAAACCTTGAGCCAGCGATCTGGGAGCCCCACGCCGGCGGCGCAAGGGTCTGCCGGCGGCGCCCTAGCATCGCATGTCTCTGCCAGCCGTGTCCCTTTCTCTGAGGTGGACTCTACCGGGGCTAGTACTTGGATGGATCTCTTGGAAAATGCTCGGAACTCCACTATTCAGTCCAAAGTGTGACCGCACCAAACCTCTCATATTCTTGTACGTAGTTTATGCAGTATCGTACAAGCGGGCGAGAATTAATAAGTGTTCTGCAGTGAGTCCGCAGCATTTTTGATTTTAATGTGGTAGGAGAAGGCTGAAGAAAGGGCCAGGGAGGGGATACAATGCTGTTGTGTGTTTACTGTTGAGCTGCTTCAGCGCAGCTGGAACAAGCCTGCTAGCTCGGAAGCACACCATGTGATTGATAATAACGGCTTTCAGTAGCTGTGCCCTGCCCCATGACTCCTCTTCTGTTCTCACCCTCCCGATCTATGCCATCGCCATTACCCATTGCTGCTGGGCACGTCTGCTGACGTGTAACAGGCTCCTTCATGTCCCCTATTCGGATGATCCTGCCTTGTCTACAGTCTACACTTGGCAAATTTAAGTTCATGGAATGCATACCCCAATGTCCATGCTGGTGCGCTTGACTGCTCCATTTTTGTGCCACACAAGCTGCCCTCTCACTGAGAGCTAGGGCAATGATTCGGCTCTCATATACGGTTAGCAAGTGACCATTTGTTGTGGAGCATCGCTAGCCTTTTGGTAACCACTTTCTTGTTGATAATAATAGGAGCTCCAAGGAAAGTAGGAACGAAAGAAAGGTGTCTTTCGAGCGCTTGTGTGCATGCATGAGAAAAGCCAGGAGCAAAAGCAAATCGATGCCTTTCTAGCTCCTCCTCAGGACGGATTGATTCCCTGTGTTGGCCAATTTGCAAATGCTTTTGTTTTACTTAAGCTTCAGCTTGTACGACATGACATCGAGCACATGCAAGGGCTAGTGCATACACCTGTATCCAAATCTTCTTCTAGTTAGTTTTAAGTGAGTTTAGTAGCTCCAACCTTGAAATTATCAGACGAAAGTAACATGCAGCACATGCCAGTGGCCAGCGCTGGTGTACATTGTAGTAGTAGCAGCAGCAGCATATCGAAACTAATTTTCTGACTAGTTAAATGAGTTTGTTAGTAGTTCGATTTTAATTTATCAGACGGAAGTAACTGTGTCTGGTTCTAAACAGAAAACTGAAAGAGAATCTAGTTAACAGGAGCCAATAGACTGAAGAAGAAAAAAAATATTTCTCTGCTCGCAGTGCTGCACCATTCAGGCATTCTAGGCTGATTGCACCGGCCATGTGGGCCTCTGAGATCCAACCATCAGCCGACGCAGGGGTAGTGGGGTAACTGCCATGTGGGTCCCCGTAGCTGTCAGAACGTGGACCGCACGGACTGCTGCTAAATTAACCTTGTAGCCTTCTGTTTAGCACGATTATTTTCACCCGCTTACCAAGGTAAAAGATCCGGTCATGGGGAGACCAATCATCGCGATTAACTGCATTTAGCAGGGCTGCAGCATGCATTTGACCATGTGTTGCTGCTCCCGCAGGCGCTGTACCGTAGCTTTATAATTAGCACTTGCAGGTTCTTACCAGGCTTGTTTATTTACTCTTATACAGTAGTTACTTAGTACTATTATAGTTGTACGTTTGAGTCTTTGAGACACAAGTGCGAAAAGACATCCCAGCAATGTCTGGAGCAGTGACGGTTAAAATATCTCAGTGGTGATTATTGTACGGATGCTGTTCGGTTCAAGATTGTTCTGTACGAACCTTGATCATTTCGCAACATCTTCACGATATACGTGATGCTGTCGCGGAGTATTAGCACCATCACACTTGGGACTTTGAAAACCTTGATTTGCGAAATATTATTATGATCGATGCATGCAACGAGATTAAGGTCAGTATGCGTTGAAGCTGATAACTGGTTATCTGTCACTTAGAGGGTCTATAAGAATACGGAAATCTCCGTCCCTTATAATTTCGGCCGATATGTGATTTCATGCTATTTTAGTGGTCTGAACAGAGACCGATACCGGCCCGGTTCACAATGTTTTATGGTACCAACCAAATCGACCCCAAACTAACTATATCAATGGGATGGAGGCCGATTTAGAGTTAGGTCCCTCAATTCCCTCCGCCGCATATTCTCCGACTTTGGCGAGACCTCTCTACCTCCCTCCTCACTTTCCTCCTCCACCAGATCAATGGCCTCTAGATCCGCCAACGGCCGGGGGGCCACAGTGGGATGGGTGGTGACCGTCGGGGTACAGCTCTCTGGGCGGCGACGACGATAAGCAGCGCCGCCTCCGCCGCTCGGAAGCCGCCCGCAACCGTGGTCGGCGGTCCCGTAGCGGCAGCAGCGGCGTGTGGGGTTGACTTCGATATGCTCGACATCCTGCTGCGAGACTGGCGTGGCGCTCAATGTCGGGCTGCGGCGGCGTACGGCGACGAGCCATCCACCTGTTCTGGCGGATGAATTCGCAAACCCTAAAACTGTTTTAAAGGACACCATCCAGCACGAGTTTATCTGCTAAAGATATGCTCTAAGCATGGCAAACAGATGGCACGGGAGCATGCTGGTCATGATGGGGGAGTCCTAGTTAAATAATTATCAGTGTTAGTACTAGTAACAACAGCACACAATTATGTAAGCATGGTTTGTACTTTGTTTTTAGTACCGTGGTGAAAGAGAAAGATTAATCACGGCATGTTCTCCTTTGTCTGTAGGATCATTTGCTAAAGCTCCCCGAGCAGCAGCAGTAAGCACCGGCTAATCACTTTACAAACAAGCTTTTCCCTCTCGCTGATCACACGGCGCCTGGTACGTGCGTGCGTCCACGAAAGATCGGCCACCTACACGGATCGAATGCCACACCACAATGAAATGCGAGTGTGGCCCCACCTGTCGGCGAGACCGGTCACTCGCGGGCGGGGCAGCCGCGCACGTGCCGCTGGGTGGAGGAACGGGACGTGACGCGTGACGGGTCTCGGCACAGCACCCGAGGTAGGTGGCGCCGAATTGCACGGTTAATCCGAATGGACCAAATTACCAACCGCACGCACGCTTTGAACCCCGGGGCACACGTCCATGGCGTGAACGGTGCGGATCTTATCCGGACACCTTAAAGCAAAGAGCATGTCCGGTTTTATAAACCCAGTTCGGTTCACCAACGTTTTGGTGAGCTTTGACCTTGTTTTGACCACACCTAAAATCATGTGCTGCATGGCAAATTTTTGTGCATGTCCAGATCTTTACCGTTATGGCGGATGGATAATGGCAAAGCTTAAGCTGCACCGGAATTATGAAAATCGAGTCAACAAATTAAGACTTGAATACAACATGAGAGGAGTTGCAATCCTCTTTATAAAATTGTCGCCAACAGCTATAGACTAAGGATGTCTCCAACGGGGCGACGCAAACGGACGCGCGTTTGGTCCGCGTTTGGTCCGTTTGCGTCGGCAAAATGACGCGCGTCCGGCCCAGGTCCGTCCCTTTCCGGCCAGTGCGCCCAACGGGGCCGACGCATCGAGTCCGCCCGACCAGGGTTTTTGATCATTTTCGGCCATTGTGATCACAATACAACAAATAGCAAGCATATGAATATAAAATAAAACATAATCCTGGCCTCATAGGGCCATGTCTCCATACATGCCCAAAATATTACAAATTCCGGCCATCGGCCATGTTTTTCCGGCCATATCGGCCATAGTTCAGCACCGGCATGCAACATAAATAAAACGACCGAGATTTGATCAATCTCGGTCCATGTAGTACCTTTGCTTCTTGAGGTAGTAGGCCTTCTTCGTAGGGGTGAAGGCCGAGAGATCCATGTCCATGATCCTGGCCTCCTCTTGGCGTAGGGCGAGCTCAATGTCCTTTGCTTTTGCCTCGGCCTCCTTGGCTCTTGCATCGGCTTCCCTTGCTCTTGTCCGGGAGTTTTCTTCTTCTATGTCGAGTCTCTTCTTCTGCAATTCGAAGAAGCGCTTGGAAGCCGTCTCTCTCTCTAGGCGTTCCTTTTCTCTCCTCTCCTCCTTCTTGTCGGCAGCCTTGTCCTTTTGGGTTAGGAACCCGTTCAATGTCTCTTGCAATGCAAGGGTTGTTGCATCTCGTTTCAACTCGGCCTTCGAGTTGTTCTTCCCCCTTGGCCTCCCTTCCTTTTCCGTTGTGTCCTCTCCCTTATCAAGGGGTTGTCCACCATTTTTTAGTGAGGCGTAGAGAGCCTTCCATTTCTGCTGGTCCTTGAGTGCCCGGTAGCAATGGGTCAAGGTGAAGGCCTTCTTGTATTGCCTCTTGAAGGTTTCCAAAGCTTGCAACACCTGGGCATACAAATTTATAGTAACCAAAATAATTTCCAATGTTTGCAACACCTGGGCATACAAATTGTACAAGGTTTCCAAAGCTTGCAACCAAAGAAGGGAAGAGGAGCCACAAAACTCACCTGTTCATTCACTCCGAAGCCACTTGCTGGCCGGCCTTGAACATTTTCAACGGAGCCGCAAAACTTGCTCGTCTCCGCGGATATGTGGAGCCACCTCTTGGAGATAGATACCTCCATCCGCTGCGTCTGAATGTTGTGGGGCGGTAGGATTCTACATTCATTGTAGCGCTTGGTGAACCGGCCCCAATATGCCGTCCCTCTTTGCTCCGCCCCGAGAATTTGGTTGGTTCCAACCTCGATCCAGGACTCGCAAATGAGCACGTCTTCCTCGGCCGTGAATGAGGCGCCCCTTTGGCTCATCTTTCTCTTCATGGCCCCGGCTTGGGTCTCGAGCTCTTCTTCGAAAACCGGCTCATTGTCGATGTTGATCACATCGGGGTCGGTCGGCGGAACTTCATCATCGCCGGCATCGTAATCGTCCTCGACGTACTCGTTGTTGTCCCTGATCATGTCCTGGAGGACGTCGTCCCCTTCATCATGGACCTCCTCGAAGTACCTGGGGTCACCCGGCGACGGCCTGGGCATTTCGCCGAACAGGTTACGCGCCGGGGCGACCACTGCTGGGGCAGCTGCACGCGCGGCCGCAGTCTGTGCCGCCGGTGAGTGTCCGACCAATGGTGTAGTAGGCGTGTTCAGATCAAGCGGAGGTACCTCGACTGGGCTGGGCGCGGATTCGCCTGAGGTAGGGGAAACCTGCGGCGGCATGGTTCCCGGAAGGTACCCGTACGGTGGCGATGGTGCCGTCGCGGAAGATCTCGTCCTTGGCGGTCGGGCCGCCGAGGCGTTGGAGCTGGCCGCCGCAGTCGCCACACCGACCGCGGCCGCCGTCGGGGTAATTCCAATCAGGAGGAGGGCAGCGGTCGCGGCCCTGGACACGAGGTCAGAGTCCTCCGGCACGGCGGCGGCCTGCTTGGCGGCGTTGAGCTTCTCCTGCTTCAACCTCCTCCTCCGGTCGCCCCGCTTCTGGGTCTCTGCGGCCCTCTGCTCTTCGGTGAGTTCCTTCTTTGGTTTATTTGCAGCTTTGGACGCACATCCAGCGGCGGGGCCGGCGGCGGAGGCGGCAGGTCCAGCGTCGGAGGCGGCTGCACCGGCCATGGCTAGGGTTGGAGTGTGGACTGGGGTTTTGGGAGAGGCCGAGGCCGAAGTGCGGACCAGAGGAGGACACAATTGCGCTCCGCCGCGCATCCGCGCCCGACGCATCCGTGGCCCAAATTTGGGCCAGGAATGCGTCGCGGCGGACAGAAAAACGGACCGCGGTCCGTTTGCGTCGCCCCGTTGGGCCGTGTTTTTGGCTCGCGCGGACAGGGACGGACGCGCGCGGACTCGATGCGTCGCCCCGTTGGAGTCATCCTAATAGACAAGCAATAACGATGTTGACCTGAGCTAATTTACTTGTGTGTAGTGATATGCTTTAGCAATCTCATCTCATGTGAATTATTTTTTGGTCAAACATGACTACTAGTGTACTGTTAGACCCACCCTTTATTAAATCTGTCGATTTACTTATTTGGTTGACTCAACTTGCGCCTGATTAGCGATGCAATATAAATTAATAACTAGTATAAATGACACCTGGTGCCTCCTCTTTGTCCTCAAAAGGAAAGGAAGATAACATGATGGAGACAATTGGTGTTTTGTCTAAATTGTATCTCTTTTTGGTTCTTGGAAGTCTTGTGCATGCATATTTACTATATGTATATCTTATGGCATGCTTACTTTTGTTGATCCAATATATAGGATAAACTCCATCAAATCCTAAATGGCTAAGATGTGCATGAAATTCAATTTCATATCAATATGCACATATTTATGTGGAGTTTGTCCTATGTATTGTAGTTGCTCTAACTACTTTGGACCCAATGAGTTTGGGCACCATGTTGTACTTGAATTTGTTTTAGGTACATCGGAGATGCATTGGAAGCTTGTCTCATTTACAAGGAAGGTGTTATCACCATGTGCTTATTGGAGCCAAGCTCGGATGATCATGAACTCTTATCTTCTACATCACCAATGCTATCTCGGTAACAAGTATCTACCTCATGCATACTTTTCTAGCTTTCAACCTTGTATAGGTTGTTTCGTGGCATGAATCTCTTTTGTTGCAATTCATTTGGTTCTTGCAAAACAACTTTGTTGCAAATGCGGGCAAGCCGGGATGATTACATATCAAGGGGAATATATATAATCATTTTCATGATTCATCAATCCCATATATGTTAATCTAGCACTTTCTACTCTATGTCTCACATATGCAATATTGATGTTTTTCAAAATCATTTGCCTCTTGCGATACTTGTTATCTTTCTCGGAGCATCCCATCCTTCATTTTCCCTTGGGGATATTTTTGATGCTATGATGAGATTGTGTTGGAAGTTCATCTATATCCTTTTAAGATAAATTTGAGCTTTGTGCTATGCTTTTAAGCAATGATCTTATTGGTATATATATGACTTCCGCTTGGATATCATGTTCTTCACCGTGGTATCTATTTTGTGTGTGCATGTTTATTTGTGGACTTATATCTTCGTGATTGGTGTCTACTTAGAAACTTATACACATGACAATAGTTACATCTTTAATTGGTATTCCAGTTCTTTAGTAACCACTTTCATTACTTTTGTTTCTTTGGTGGTTTCTAAAAGGCACAAGCTTCATTTGTCATTTGGTATATTTTTGCATCTTAATAAGCTTGTGGACCTATTTGCTTCTCTTGTGTTTGTGTTCAAAATGATCTAAGAGGGAGTGAGGAGTCTATGTTGTGCACACTATATTAAAATGCAAATCCTACTTTGTGCACGTACCTTGGGGAGTTCCCTCTTGATTGTTAGAACAATTTGTTGATCTTATCATAATATCTTCTTATGTTCTATTGGTTTTTCGGATCCTTTTTGTTTGCTTGCTTCTTTCGTCGAAGTATCTTTCTCTTTGATATTCTTTTGCAACTTTTTGGATCCTCAATATAGTTTGATCTCCCTTCATCTATTCGTCATTGGATATGTGCATTTGATTTCATTCATATTATGAGAAATGCACACATTATGGGGGAGCTCTTACTATATTGGCCTTCTAAATTTTTCCTCCCATTTCGGCAATCGATGCCAATGGGGGAGAAGTTTAGAGGGTTTAAGGGAATTTGGTGTTATGCTTTAGTTTCGTTCTTAAGCATTTGCCTTTCATGCTCTTGCATCCTTGCTCTTTGTGTTGCATGGTTGCTTAATTCATTATATAAACCCTCGTAAAAGGGATTGTCATCAATTACCAAAATGGGGGAGATTGAAAGTGCATGTATTGCCCCATGCGTGGTTTTGGTAATTAATGACAATCCTTATGGACTAATGGTTGCATTGAGATATCTTTATAGATCTTGTCCATGAAGAAGATTGGAGTTCATGTGTTGGACTCTAGAAGATTACATGATGATCAATGCTCTATTCAAGGGTTTATATGAAGAATGGTCATCGAGAGTTGAGCTTATTGCAAGCATGGCTTGAAAAGAAGATTGAGTGAACATTTATGTTTATCTCCAAGCCATCACCTATATCAAGAGAAGAAGATAAAGTGCAAGTGGATGCATGAAGACGGAGCTTAGCAAGGCTCTCCCATAATGGTGTATGGGGGAGCATTTGGAGAAGTCTTCATCAAGCATGTGCTAGCAAGCACACAATCAAGAAAGGTGTTCCAACTTGAGGGAGTCAAGATCGTCTTCATCTAGCTCAAATGGAATGCGCAAGGCAAAGGTATGATCTTGATAGGGTTTCTTTTTATCGGTCTCATGGTGTTAGTGGGAGACCGGGTTATAGGATAGACGGCGTACTATCAAGAGGGGCTCTCAAGTGAGTAACTTGATCGCATCTTTGTGGAGAGCTCAAACCTTTGCATACTTGGCATATCATCTTTCTTGGTTCTTATTTGGCTTTTATCCATGTGAGAATTTAGAGCTTGTGTTCATCTCCATACCAAGCTCTAGTTCACCGAAAACGAATTTCGTGTTGAAAACTTGTTGCGTTTTCGGTTTTGAGGTTTTGCCGGTTCATCTTCTTTAGAGAGGTTTTACCTTTCTACATTTGGTCTTCTCCTCACATGATGGACTATGATGTTTCTCTGCATAATCTTGAAGTGCTCTTCGTTGCGATTCTAACGAGCCCAAGATCATCGAAATCGGAGTTCGTATGAAAAAGTTATGGGTGTTCTTTTTCGGGTTCTGCTAGGCCGGCCCACAGGCCGGCCAGGCCGGCTCCCAGGCCGGCTGCCTCGGGTGGCTGCCCGGCCCACAGGCCGGCCAGGCCGGCTCCCAGGCCGGCTGCCTCGGGTGGCTGCCCGGCCCACAGGCCGGCCAGGGGTGGCTGCCCGGCCTCCAGGCCGGTCCCCAGCCCGGCCCCCAGCCCGGCCAGGCCGGCTCCCAGGCCGGCCTCACAGTTTTCTCCAACGGTCAGTTTTTTGAGGGGACCTATTTAAGGGGTTTCTTCCCCAACGGTTCCCTAAGCTCTTGAGCACGAAAAAGCCCCCCATTGTTGACCTTCTTGAGCTTGGATTTCTCTCTATTCCTCCATGATTCTTGCCTCAAATTAGAGGGAAAGAGAGAGGAGATCTAGATCCACCCTTCCACCAATCAATCTCTCCTCTAAGTGAGGGGAAGCCTTTGGATCTAGATTTTGGAGGGATTTGGTGTTCTTCCTTTGTTCTTCCTCTCTTCTCCCCCCATAAGCATTAGTTGCTTGTGGTGGGATTTGAGAGTGAAGGATTTGAGCACTTGTGCTCTTGCCTTTTGCATTTGGTGCATCGGTGTGCTCTCCACGAGGATTCGTGGAAGTTGAAAGCTTGTGAACTTGTTACTCTTGGGTCTTCGGGCCCTAGACGCCTTTGTGGTGGTTGGACCCTTGTGTGGTCACTTGAAGCCGTTCGGGAGCCCCCAATCCCTTTGTGGGTTGTGCCTCGGATTGTTGTTGAGAGCCATTCGGGAGCCCCCAACCCATTGTGGGTTGTGCCCCGGATTGTTGTTGAAAGGCTCCGGATTCCGCCTCGAAGGAATACCGATAGTGGATGGTGAACCAAACCTTTGTGGTGCGGTTCATCGGAGAATAGGGTGAGCCTTTGTGGCGTTGAGATCGACCTTTGTGGTGCCTCACACCTCTCCAACGAGACGTACTCCCTTTCAAGGAGGAACTCGGGAATACTTCCTCGTCTCCGCGTGCTTCGGTTATTTCTATACCCGAGCTTTTTACTTATGCACTTTACATTGTGATAGCCTTCGTGCTTGAAGTATTCTATATTGCTATCACCTTGTTGCTTGTCTTGCTTAGCATAAGTTGTTGGTGCACATAGGTGAGCCTAGTTTATTTAGGTTGTCGGCTTGTTAATTTAAACACCTAGTTTTATTCCGCAATTAGCAAGCCTAAACCGGAAAAGTTTTAATCGCCTATTCACCCCCCCCCCCTCTAGGCGACATCCTTGTCCTTTCAATTGGTATCAGAGCCTGGGCTCTCTTTTTGGGCTTTACCGCCTAGAGAGTAAAAGATGTCGTTTAGAGAATTAGTGCACGATCCCACTTTCATATTCGATGGCACAAATTATGATGCTTGGAAAAATCGCATACTTAATCTTTTTAGGGCCATGGGTCCAAATTATATTAAGAGGATTGTAGATGTGGGTTTGTCTCCTCCAAAGGATTCTCAAGAACTATCTTTAGAGGATGAGATAAACTCTCATCTCGAGACTCAAGTTTCTAATGGCCTTATATGTGTTTTGAGCGATGTAGTTCTTGCTTCAATCATACCTTTTCGGAATGCTCATGAGCTATGGACCAAGCTTCAAGATATATACGAAGTGTCCAACATTATTGAGGATGATTGTTCCCCTTCCACTTCCGGACGTGATGAGTTCACAACTCTCTCCACTTCACCAATATGTGATTTGTCACAAGGTAATGATATGGTGAGTGGTGATAGAAATTGCTTTGTTGATGGTGAATATTCTATTGACTATACTTCATCTCTATCTCATTGCAATGTTCTATCTTTGGACTTAAACTCTTCTAGCACTCCAAATGTCATACATGCTAGAGTTGATAGTCCTTGCATATCATCTAATAGTTGCTTAACTAAATATCATGATGATATGCTCTCTATGTCTTGTTGTCATGAAAATAATGCTTCCATATCCTCTAGTACTTGCTTGACTAACAATGTAGAGGAATCCCAACATTTGTTGGAACAAGACATGGATCTCAATGGTGCTTCAAGTAATTCTTCATCTTCTTTGCCTACTACTCACTTTTGCCTTATGGCTATTGTGATGATGTGGATGAGGATTCTCATGAAGAACAATTTGATTTTGAATCCTTAACAAAGATGGGTGAGATGGTTCTTCGTGCTCTCCCCAAAGGTAGTAAAGCTATCCCTCCTCTATGTGAAATCAATGCTTATGTTATTAAGAGTAGGGAAATCATTGAAGATTTGGAAACTCAATTCCTCGAGAAATGTCAAATTGAAAGAGAGGACGCCGATGAAAAGGCATCCTTAATGAATGCTCTTGAGGAAGAGCAAGAGCTTCGAGTGTCTCTTGAGGAGAAACTTGAATCTCTTGATGAATCAAATGATCTTATTATTGCTAAAATCATTAAGGAAAGAGATCATGCTCTTGCCAAATACAAAGTGCTTAAAAAGGAAAAAGTTGAATTTGGTGTTGGCAATCAACTCCAAACTCAACTATCTAAAAATGATGAACTTGCCAAGTTGTCTTCTTCCATTGCTAATGATAATGATGCTTGTGCTACTAACTCCACTTCTTGTGAAGCATCTATTTTGAAGGAGAATGTTGAGCTAAGGGCTCAACTTGAGTTGCTAACTAGCAAGTATAGGATATTGGAAGAAAGTCATGAAAAGCTTTCTAGCTCTAATGATGATCTTCTAGCATCCTATGCTAGGCTAAAGTTAGCTCATGAGGCTATCGCTACAAAGGTAACATCTTGTGAGCCTCATGTGGACAATGGCACAACTTCTACTAGAAATGCTATATTGCCATGTGCTAGTCCTAGTGATTCATCCACTCACAATGTTGCTACATCTTGTGATGAATTACTTTCATTGCCTTGTTGCTCTAACAATGAAGCTTCTACTTCCTCTAGTGTTTTGTTGATACTAACCATGTAGAGGAATTAAATGAGCTCAAGGCCCAAGTCACTTCTTTGAAGAAAGACTTGGAAAAGCGTCATGTTGGGGATTCTACACTTGACAATATGTTGAGTGTTCAAAGACGTCCCAATGACAAGAGTGGACTTGGATTCAACTCCAATATCAAGAACAAGTCCAAGCCTAGCAAGAAGAACAAGGGCCAAGAACAAGTTAAAGATTCGGCCAAGATTGTTTGCTTCAAGTGCAAAGTTGAAGGGCACCATGTTAGATCTTGCCCTTTGAAGAAGAAGGCTCTTAGTGAGAAGCAACAAGGAAAGAAGCCACAAGTTCAAACTCAAGCTACCCCTCCTCAAGTCAAGACTACAACTAAGAAGAGAGGAGTAGTAGACGTTGCTACCTATGCCGTGAGAAGGGTCACGTTGCTTCTTCATGCACAAATGGTACCTTATCCAACCCCATTATTATTAATGATGATTATTCTCTTCGGAAGGATAAGGTTGGCAATGTGTTTGCCAAATATGTTGGTACTCAAAGTGGTGTCAAGAAAAGAACCATTTGGGTTGCCAAACCTATTGTGACTAACCTCTTAGGACCCAACTTGGTTGGGGACCAACAAGCTAAAACTTGATCAATAGGTGTTGTTGGAGGGCATTGGAGACTTGGCTACATTATGAAGAATTAAGGGATCTTCATCAATTATATTTCTCAAGTCAAGTCATTTGGATTATATTGTTCTATCTCATATCCAATGTTCCTCCTTGCGGTAACTTTTATTTAAATCATATATACATTGAAAGTTGCTTGCACCCTTGCATGTGTTAGGTTTTGTACCTTGCTAGTGTTTGTATGTGTTGTGCTCTCTATTTTTTTGGTTTGCACACCATTTACTTGTTTTGAGCCTTATTGCTTTTATTTGATATTTATCTTGTTGGCTCTCTTTTGAGAGATTAATGGACTATCCTATTTTGGGGGAGTGATATGCTTCGTGCACTTCACAATCCTAAAATGTGTGTACATGAGGAATACCACTTAGTGTTCTCTATGTGGTATGTCATGCTCATGAGAAATTCAAATTCTATAATGTCCATTAATTTCTCGAGTTGGTTTTGTTTGCCTCTTGTTAAAAAAATGGATTATCACATTATGGGGGAGTAATAAGCTATGTGCATATTACAAGCCTAGAAAATGTGAACATGTGAGGTATTGCCACCTAGAATTGATATTCTTCATTATCTTATTCCTATGTGGCATGTTGCTCAAACAAGTTCCATATTTGCTTAAATTTTTGTCTCTCGTTGGATCTTGTTTGTGATGGAAGTTCTTGATATGGCTTTCCCTAAATATGTTCTCATATATCTTTTTGGGAAACCAATTGCTTCAAGCTACTCTTTGGAGTTGCTTTGCATGATCGCGTGAATATTTGAAGCTATCAAGAATATCTATCTATCTAAGCATGGCTTTTAATTCCTATCCTTTGCCATATGCTTATGTTTTGTGAATATGATCTTGAATATATCTTGCAATCCACCACCGAGAAATATCTCCATACATTACTTGTCTTGACAAGTGATAATCATATTTGTGGTAAATATATTGATCATATTCACTTTGGCTCTTGCTTTGAATTGCCTTATTTTATTGCCAAGGATTTGTTTTGATCTAACTCTCATTTGTCTTCCTTGTATCTTTTGGATCCTTTTTGCTCTACTCAAAATTTGTTTTGTGCTTTCTTGAGTTGGGAAAAGCAATGATCCAATTCTTGTGCATTGACATTCAAAAGTCATACTTCTTGATAATGCACTATTCTTTGGGAAGCTATCCTACTTTGAGTAAACACCGTTCTTTAAATTGGTTTGCATCTTATTGCTTTCCTTGAACATGACTAGTGTTTGAATAATATGTATGGAGAGTGATGATCCCATTTGTGTGCATTTTGTATTCAAATGCAAGATCATAAATAATGCACAAATCTTGGGGGAGCAATCCTATATGCTTTTGAACATTAGTTGTCTTCAATTGGTTTTGATCCCGATGACGTGTCTCTTTGGAAGACAAACATTTTTCGTCTTGGTACTTTGTGCCATCATGAAAAGTGTAGAGGGTTTGGTTTATTCCTTGATGATATTTTCATCAATTGGTATCTTACTTTCATTTGGTATTTTCAAAGTGGTATCTTCAATCATGTGTTGATTTGGGTTTTGATATAATTTGGACAATTCTTTCTTGTCACACTTGTGTGTGCTTTCTTGGTTTAATTGGTGTTTTGTCCAAATTGTATCTCTTTTGGTTCTTGAAAGTCTTGTGCATGCATATTTACTATATGTATATCTTATGGCATGCTTACTTTCGTTGATCCAATATATAGGATAAACTCCATCAAATCCTAAATGGCTAAGATGTGCATGAAATTCAATTTCATATCAATATGCACATATTTATGTGGAGTTTGTCCTATGTATTGTAGTTGCTCTAACTACTTTGGACCCAATGAGTTTGGGTACCATGTTGTACTTGAATTTGTTTTAGGTACATCGGAGATGCATTGGAAGCTTGTCTCATTTACAAGGAAGGTGTTATCACCATGTGCTTATTGGAGCCAAGCTCGGATGATCATGAACTCTTATCTTCTACATCACCAATGCTATCTCGGTAACAAGTATCTACCTCATGCATACTTTTCTAGCTTTCAACCTTGTGTAGGTTGTTTCATGGCATGAATCTCTTTTGTTGCAATTCATTTGGTTCTTGCAAAACAACTTTGTTGCAAATGTGGGCAAGCCGGGATGATTACATATCAAGGGGAATATATATAATCATTTTCATGATTCATCAATCCCATATATGTTAATCTAGCACTTTCTACTCTATGTCTCACATATGCAATATTGATGTTTTTCAAAATCATTTGCCTTTGCGATACTTGTTATCTTTCTCGGAGCATCCCATCATTTTCCCTTGTGGATATTTTTGATGCTATGATGAGATTGTGTTGGAAGTTCATCTATATCCTTTAAGATAAAATTGAGCTTTGTGCTATGCTTTTAAGCAATGATCTTATTGGTATATATATGACTTCCGCTTGGATATCATGTTCTTCACCGTTGTATCTATTTTGTGTGTGCATGTTTATTTGTGGACTTATATCTTCGTGATTGGTGTCTACTTAGAAACTTATACACATGACAATAGTTACATCTTTAATTGGTATTCCAATTCTTTAGTAACCACTTTTATTACTTTTGTTTCTTTGGTGGTTTCTAAAAGGCACAAGCTTTTTTCATTTGGTATATTTTTGCATCTTAATAAGCTTGTGGACCTATTTGCTTCTCTTGTGTTTGTGTTCAAAATTATCTAGAGGGAGTGAGGATTCCATGTTGTGCACACTATATTAAAATGCAAATCCTACTTTGTGCACGTACCTTGGGGAGTTCCCTCTTGATTTTAGAACACTTGGTTGATCTTATCATAATATCTTCTTATGTTCTATTGGTTTTTCGGATCCTTTGTTTGCTTACTTCTTTGTCGAAGTATCTTTCAATTTGATTTCTTTTGCAATCTTTGGATCCTCAATATAGTTTGATCTCCTTCATCTATTCGTCATTGGATATGTGCATTTGATTTCACTCATATTATGAGAAATGCACACATTATGGGGGAGCTCTTACTATATTGGCCTTCTAAATTTTTCCTCCCATTTCGGCAATCGATGCCAATGGGGGAGAAGTTTAGAGGGTTTAAGGGAATTTGGTGTTATGCTTTAGTTTCGTTCTTAAGCATTTGCCTTTCATGCTCTTGCATCCTTGCTCTTTGTGTTGCATGGTTGCTTAATTCATTATATAAACCCTCGTAAAAGGGATTGTCATCAATTACCAAAATGGGGGAGATTGAAAGTGCATGTGTTGCCCCATGCGTGGTTTTGGTAATTAATGACAATCCTTATGGACTAATGTTTGCATTGAGATATCTTTATAGATCTTGTCCATGAAGAAGATTGGAGTTCATGTGTTGGACTCTAGAAGATTACATGATGATCAATGCTCTATCAAGGGTTTATATGAAGAATGGTCATCGAGAGTTGAGCTTATTGCAAGCATGGCTTGGAAAAGAAGATTGAGTGAACATTTATGTTTATCTCCAAGCCATCACCTATATCAAGAGAAGAAGATAAAGTGCAAGTGGATCATGAAGACGGAGCTTAGCAAGGCTCTCCCATAATGGTGTATGGGGGAGCATTTGGAGAAGTCTTCATCAAGCATGTGCTAGCAAGCACACAATCAAGAAAGGTGTTCCAACTTGAGGAGTCAAGATCGTCTTCATCTAGCTCAAGTGGAATGCGCAAGGCAAAGGTATGATCTTGATAGGGTTTCTTTTTACCGGTCTCATGGTGTTAGTGGGAGACCGGGTTATAGGATAGACGGCGTACTATCAAGAGGGGCTCTCAAGTGAGTAACTTGATCGCATCTTTGTGGAGAGCTCAAACCTTTGCATACTTGGCATATCATCTTTCTTGGTTCTTATTTGGCTTTTATCCATGTGAGAATTTAGAGCTTGTGTTCATCTCCATACCAAGCTCTAGTTCACCGAAAACGAATTTCGTATTGAAAACTTGTTGCGTTTTCGGTTTTGAGGTTTTGCCGGTTCATCTTCTTTAGAGAGGTTTTACCTTTCTACATTTGGTCTTCTCCTCACATGATGGACTATGATGTTTCTCTGCATAATCTTGAAGTGCTCTTCGTTGCGATTCTAACGAGCCCAAGATCATCGAAATCGGAGTTCGTATGAAAAAGTTATGGGTGTTCTTTTTCGGGTTCTGCTAGGCCGGCCCACAGGCCGGCCAGGCCGGCTCCCAGGCCGGCTGCCTCGGGTGGCTGCCCGGCCCACAGGCCGGCCAGGGGTGGCTGCCCGGCCTCCAGGCCGGTCCCCAGCCCGGCCCCCAGCCCGGCCAGGCCGGCTCCCAGGCCGGCCTCACAGTTTTCTCCAACGGTCAGTTTTTTGAGGGGACCTATTTAAGGGGTTTCTTCCCCAACGGTTCCCTAAGCTCTTGAGCACGAAAAAGCCCCCCATTGTTGACCTTCTTGAGCTTGGATTTCTCTCTATTCCTCCATGATTCTTGCCTCAAATTAGAGGGAAAGAGAGAGGAGATCTAGATCCACCCTTCCACCAATCAATCTCTCCTCTAAGTGAGGGGAAGCCTTTGGATCTAGATTTTGGAGGGATTTGGTGTTCTTCCTTTGTTCTTCCTCTCTTCTCCCCCCATAAGCATTAGTTGCTTGTGGTGGGATTTGAGAGTGAAGGATTTGAGCACTTGTGCTCTTGCCTTTTGCATTTGGTGCATCGGTGTGCTCTCCACGAGGATTCGTGGAAGTTGAAAGCTTGTGAACTTGTTACTCTTGGGTCTTCGGGCCCTAGACGCCTTTGTGGTGGTTGGACCCTTGTGTGGTCACTTGAAGCCGTTCGGGAGCCCCCAATCCCTTTGTGGGTTGTGCCTCGGATTGTTGTTGAGAGCCATTCGGGAGCCCCCAACCCATTGTGGGTTGTGCCCCGGATTGTTGTTGAAAGGCTCCGGATTCCGCCTCGAAGGAATACCGATAGTGGATGGTGAACCAAACCTTTGTGGTGCGGTTCATCGGAGAATAGGGTGAGCCTTTGTGGCGTTGAGATCGACCTTTGTGGTGCCTCACACCTCTCCAACGAGACGTACTCCCTTTCAAGGAGGAACTCGGGAATACTTCCTCGTCTCCGCGTGCTTGGTTATTTCTATACCCGAGCTTTTTACTTATGCACTTTACATTGTGATAGCCTTCGTGCTTGAAGTATTCTATATTGCTATCACCTTGTTGCTTGTCTTGCTTAGCATAAGTTGTTGGTGCACATAGGTGAGCCTAGTTTATTTAGGTTGTCGGCTTGTTAATTTAAACACCTAGTTTTATTCCGCAATTAGCAAGCCTAAACCGGAAAAGTTTTAATCGCCTATTCACCCCCCCTCTAGGCGACATCCTTGTCCTTTCATTCTTCCCTGCCCTTTCGTTGTCGACCGACGGGAGGGAGGGTTGTTCCCTCGTGTGTCGTCACGTTCTCGTGGTCCGACGACGCCCGTATACGTCATTTTTCTCCCAGGGGATGTCATTGTGGACATCTATGACCTATTCCACCCTCGAACCATGCTCGATGAAACCTACGGTGTGCTTGGTCAGACGATGATGTCGTCCTCGTCACTTCATTCTCGTGTCGTTATCTTGAGGACCATTGATCGATTCGCGCAACCCTTGGTTGGATGCGTACAACCTAGCAATCTTCAGGTGACCGACAAGAGATGTGGGTTTTTGGCTTGATGACTCGCACGACAACAACGCGACAATATCGAGAGTGGTGGCTGGGTTGGAGCAAAGTTTTAGCAGTCATTTCTGGCATGTTTGTTTGGTCTCCATATGACCCTCTTCGATGCAAGCCTCATGTTCTTCCCCTATGTCGTTAGCCTTTGGAATGAGAGCTATCTAGTCACTACCATGTGTGGTCGACAATTTTTCATAGGCCGGCGCCGATTTCGTGTGGTGGTTTGTTATGTTGAAGTTGGAGTTGCTGATTCGAGGAGCGATGACAATGACACTTGCGCAACCTTGACCGTTATCTCATTCATAGCGTCGTGTATGAGAGATGTGCGGGTAGCCAGGTCGACCGACAGTGTTGTGCGCTTTGCAGTGTTACATGACGCCTCCTTTGTAGCTGTTTGTAGTAGTTTTTTTATACAAAGGAACCAATTCTCTTTTCCTTAACTATGCAAGTAGACAAGTTTTTATTTGCCTCTGTTAAGACAAAAAAAATCCCGAAAAATTAGCCTTTTATGATTATATTGGTAATAATCCAGCAAAAGAGGGATTATTCAGAGCAGACTCAATGAACAATGGGGATGGAATAGCTGTTGGATGGTTAGGACATCCTGTCTTTAGAGATAAAGAAGGACTCGTTACCTAATTTGCATTCGTATTTTAGTATTGGGTATTTGCTAAACATATCATGGCAACGTCGGCGAGAAAATGCCATACACCAAGCTCGGCGCATTGAACACGTGAAAACTCCAAACCATCACCGAGGACCAACATTCCGGTGGGCGGTGGACTGTTTTTTCTTTCTTCATTTGGCATCAGCCTTTTTTTTTGGCATCAGCCTTGGGACGCGGCACAAATGCACAGCCGGTGACACGGACCAATTTTGGAATCGTGCAGGGGTATTTCCGTCCATACACGAAAAAAAAGCTATGCCCGGAAAACGGCAAAAGTTGCAGCGTGCGAGAGTGGGCGGCAGAGAGCTGATTAGAACAGAGCAGCCGCGGCGGCCTCACTTCACTGCCCACCTGTGAACCTCCCAGCAGCACTAGCGTAGTAGCGTTGTCTAGTGCGAGAGAGCGCTCGCGTAGACGGCGAGGCGCCCGAGAGTGCCACCGCTCCACCCCCACGCCGCAGCCCCTCGCATTGTTTTGAAATTCGCAGGCCGGTCCTCGGTGGCGGCCGCCGGCGGTAAATCTTGTAGAGAGGGGGATTTATTCTTCAAGGTTTAGCCGGAGGTGGTCGAGAGGGGCTGGGGAGCCATGGCCACCGCGCGCGTCGGCGCGTGCCTGCTGGTGGCGGTGATGTGCCTCTCGTGCGGCGCGGCGGCGGCGGCGAGGTCGCCCGAGGCCAGGATGCACCGCCACCTCAAGCGGCTCAACAAGAAGCCGGTCAAGAGCATCGAGGTGCGTGCTTGCGCCTGCGCCGAGCTAGATTCTTTTTCTGCCGTTGTTCATCTGAAGATTTGAATGGGGATTTCTTCCTCCCCGTTCAAACCTAGCGTTTTTTAGCTGCATTTCGGCGGATTTGAGCTAGATGGTGGCTATAGTTCTTGGCTAATCGCTCAAAGTTACACTCGGATTCAAAAGCGTGGCCTTTCGGGGGCCCCTTTTTTTATCCTGGTTGTTCTTGGAGCCGATTCGCTTTCTCGCTTTGCAATTTTTGCGAAAGTCCCCATCTTTCTTTCGGCTAAATCAGATACAGTTAAGCAAAATTTTCAAGAAAGATGCCCACTACTTTGTGCAGTTGTTGTTGTGCGATTTTTTTAATTCTTGCTTAGCTTCAGTGCAAAATCTGAAGCTTCAGTGGATGCCAAAGCAGTGCCGATTCTTGCTCAAGCTTCAGTAGATGCTAATCTTTGCTATTTTCAAATCAATCAAGCAGAGCCCAGATGGGGACATCATAGACTGCGTGCACATCTCACACCAGCCAGCCTTTGACCACCCTTACCTCAAGAACCACACTATCCAGGTAACAACTTCGATAGCAACAGCTGTGTCGGCAGTAGAAGCCATGGTTTTTTGGCTGGATTCCTAAGCTGTTTGCTCCTGCAGATGCGGCCGAGCTATCACCCGGAGGGCCTGTACGACGAATCCAAGAGCAATGTGGCCTCCTCGAGCGGAGGCGACGGCGAGAAGGCCATGGTTCAGCTGTGGCACCAGAACGGCAGGTGCCCCAAGGACACGGTCCCTGTCCGGAGAACGAAGAAGGGCGACCTGCTCCGGGCAAGCTCGATGAAGCGCTACGGCAGGAAGCGGCACACGGTGGCGAACCCAATGTCCATCGATCCTGCCATGCTCAATGAAGGCGGCCATCAAGTAAGTGCACACGTTGTACTCGTGTATCTCAGTGTTGAGTTGCAGCACGGAAGATGATATGCCACCGAGGTGCTATGCTGTCCTATGCATTGTATCTATCTGTAACTGCCTGTTGTGAATTTTCAGCACGCGATATCGTACGTTCAAGGCGAGAAATATTACGGCGCCAAGGCGACGATCAATGTCTGGGAGCCCAAGATCGAGCAGCCGAACGAGTTCAGCCTGTCCCAGCTGTGGATCTTGGGGGGCTCCTTCGGGGAGGATCTCAACAGCATCGAAGCTGGCTGGCAGGTACCACTGAAAGATCATCCAACCACATACAGCTCCATCAGCTTCACTCTCGTAGCCCATGTCTAGTAAATGCAGGACCCTTCCTGCCGTGATCGACAGCTCTGTTCCTGATATTTTTAGCTAGTCTGGTGTCACGAGCTCTGAACTTTTTTCTGTTCTTTTTGATGATTCATCAGGTTAGCCCAGACCTCTATGGGGACAACAACACAAGGCTGTTCACCTACTGGACTGTAAGTTTTGTCTTCACAATCCTGTGTGAAATGAATCAAGTCCAGTTTGTGAGATGTGCTTGTGCTGATGTATTCTGCGTGTTGTCTTATGTAGAGTGATGCGTACCAGGCAACAGGGTGCTACAACATGCTGTGTTCAGGGTTCATTCAGATCAACAGCGAGGTCGCTATGGGAGCCAGCATCTTCCCCCTCTCAGGCTACTCCGGCAACCAGTATGACATCAGCTTACTGATCTGGAAGGTGAGGGAGCACTTCAACATAGTACTGTTAGAAATGCAGGCCAGAAAATCTTTGCCCACTTGGTGCTGTGCTCTTTACTCTTGCACCTTGACTGAACTCTAGGGCTATGGAAATCATTTAGTACCCCCTCACTCTTGGGTTCTTTAGTCAACAAGCTTTTTAGGCTTGATGATTACTCTAGGTTGTGTTTGTCAATAGAAGTTTCATGAAGCATTGCATCTTTTCACCTCAGCAAGCAAGTGTTGTTGAAATTGCCGAGATAGAAAGTCAAGTGTTTTCATTTCCATTGAGCACGGGTAATGAGTGCATCCGTGGCCTGCTTAGTGCAAGCATGAATGTCGGCATCTCGAGGCTAAACGGCTGCCCTGTACTGATGTCTAGATTATTATGATACTGTCAATGCATATGGTTTTGTAAATGTTATCTCACCTGCTTCAGTAATGCTGCATGTCTTCTAACTGATGTATGTGTGTTATGCGAGAGCAGGATCCGAAAGAGGGGCACTGGTGGATGCAGTTCGGCAAGGAGTACGTGCTGGGCTACTGGCCGTCGTTCCTCTTCTCGTACCTTGCGGACAGTGCTTCAATGATCGAGTGGGGCGGGGAGGTGGTGAACTCGCAGCCGGACGGCGTGCACACGTCGACGCAGATGGGCAGCGGGCACTTCCCGGAGGAAGGGTTCAGCAAGGCGAGCTACTTCAAGAACATCCAGGTGGTGGACAGCACCAACAACCTCAAGGCACCCCGGGGGCTGGGCACCTTCACGGAGCAGTCCAACTGCTACGACGTGCAGAACGGCAACAACGGCGACTGGGGCTCCTACTTCTACTACGGAGGCCCCGGCAGGAGCTCCAATTGCCAGTGAGCAAGCGTGCTAGTTCGGAGTTGTAATACACCATGAGCATGCGTCATAAGTTTTTCTTAGGTCTAGGTTGTAGTGCATGATTGTCATGTGAATGGGTCCTGGTGTTCCTTTTTTTTTTTCTTCTCTCCATCTTTCTGTGTCATGTCAAGCCTTCTGAAGAGAAGCATGGCATGTGGTGTGGTGGCGGTGGTGCACCTGTGATGATGGCCTACCAGTGCCACCCTCCTTTTCATATATCATGGTAGATTCAGCTGTCTTTCTTTCTGGGTATCTATCATTGGAGGTTCCCTCTCTTGGGCTTAACCAAAGAGGGTCATGGGCGGCAGTGCTTTGTTTCTATCGTGATACCTTTCTCTCCTTTGCATGGATGCATGCCGCCAGTGTCTCTGGCGTATTGAAAGCAGCGATGGGTTTGGGTTTCTTATAACCTAAAGCTAATTTTATCAGCATTCGAGCAACTTTCGGGTTTTAAGATAAATTTCCTAATGGACAACTTGAGCTATTTCGTCTCAATTTTGGTGAGATAATTTTATTACCTAAAGTTAACGAGGCAGAAAGGATTCAACAATTTAGACCTATTTGCTTCCTTAACGTTAGTTTTAAATTTTTTACCAAAGTGGCGACGATTCGCCTGAATAGTGTGGCAGATCATGTGGTTCGTCCGTCTTAGACGGCGTTCATGCAAGGCCGCAACATTCTTGATGGTGTTGCGATTCTGCATGAAACAGTTCATGAACTAGATAGGAAAAAGTTGAATGGGGTAATTCTTAAAATTGATTTCGAGAAGGCTTATGATAAAGTCAAATGGTCTATCCTTCAGCAGACCCTCAGAATGAAAGGTTTTTCTTCTGAGTGGTGCGCGCTAGTAAATAGCTTTGTTTCGGGAGGAAGTGTAGCCATTAAGGTCAATGATGACACTGGCAAATACTTTCAAACGAAAAAGGCCTCAGACAGGGTGACCCATTATCGCCAGTACTATTTAACATAGTGGCGGATATGTTGGCTATCTTGATTGAACGCGCTAAATCTGAGGGCCAGATTGAAGGAGTGATTCCACATCTTGTAGATGGTGGTTTATCGATCCTTCAATATGCAGACGATACGATTCATTTTATGGAACATGACATCGAAAAAGCTCGTAACCTAAAGCTGATTTTATCAGCATTCGAGCAACTTTTGGGTCTTAAGATAAATTTCCACAAAACTGAATTGTTTTGCTTCGGCGAGGCTCAAGAAAACGCCGCCTTGTATGCCGAACTTTTTGGCTGTCAGCAAGGTCAATTTCCTATCAACTATTTGGGTATTCCGATTCATTATCGGAAACTCACAAATGCTGAATGGAAAAAGGTGGAGGAAAGACTTCAAATTCGCCTAAATAGTTGGAAAGGCAAACTCTTATCCCTGGGTGGGAGATTAGTTCTCATTAATGCGGTACTATCGAACATGGTACTGTATATGATTTCATTCTTCCAATTGCCCAAAGGAGTCTTAAAACGACTGGATTACTTCCGGTCTAGATTCTTTTGGCAAGGGGATTGTGAGAAGAAAAAATATCGACTGACTAAATGGAGTGTGGTTTGCTGCCCTAAAGACCAAGGTGGGCTCGGAATTCCTGACCTTGAGGTCAAGAATAGAGCACTGTTAGGTAAATGGCTCTTCAAACTCCTCTCTGAAGATGGAGTTTGGCAAACCCTCCTTAGGAGAAAGTATGTGGGAGATCAAGCTGTTTCCCAGGTTCAATGGAAACCTGGTGACTCACACTTCTGGGCTGGCCTCATGGCTACAAAGAAGTTCTTTTTCCCGCAGGGATCTTTCTCAATTAGGGATGGATCGGAAATTCGTTTCTGGGAGGATAAATGGCTAGGCCAATCGCCTCTCCGAGAACAATATCCGGCTCTATATTCTATTGTACGAAACAAAAGCGACACGATCGCGAAGGTGCTGGGTTCCTACCCACCGGATGGTTCGTTTAGAAGAAGTTTATTTGGAACAAGACAAGCATCCTGCAATGCTTTGCTCATTCGACTGGAATCAATCCAATTGTCGGAAGGCCCAGATAAATTTCAATGGAATCTTACTAAGAATGGTAAATTCTCGGTTGATTCGATGTATAAAGCATTAATTCTTCCTGAAGTTCCGGTCGATAGTAGGGCTAATAACAAAATTTGGAAGATGAAGATACCACTAAAAATTAAGGTATTTGCGTGGTATCTTCGTCGAGGAGTAATTCTTACAAAAGACAACCTTGCCAAGCGCAATTGGCACGGAAGTAAAAAGTGCGTCTTCTGTCATCATGACGAGACTATTACACACTTATTCTTCCAATGCGAGTTAGCCAGGTCTATATGGTCAGCCATCCAGATAGGTTCTACCTTACATCCTCCGCGGTCCGTTGCAAATATTTTTGGCAACTGGTTAAATGGAGTGGATCTTAGGTTCAAACTATTCAATTATTTGGTCGCTGTGGCTATGTAGAAATGACAAGGTGTTTAACGATAAAAATGCTTCTCTTATGCAGGTGATCTATCGGTGTACAGCTACACTACGAGCATGGTCGGCACTGCAGCGTGTGGAACACCGAGATTTATTTTTGGAGGTGGCGTCGAGGCTGGAGGCTGCAGCCAGGGAGTTATTCTCCCGGCATGGATGGCAACATAGTCTCCGGATTGATCTACCACCACCCTAGGCGGATCTGCAATTTCTCATTTTGATATGTAATTCGCCTTGTTTTATTTATGTTGCACTGGGTAATTGAGAACTGGTGGCTGTGTGCATCTTAGCTATGCAGAGGCCGGGTGTAATGCTTAAACCTTTTAAGTAATAAAATCACTTTATCTAAAAAAATCGAAGTGTTTGTGTTAAGTTGTGAAATTTCCATGCACTAGAAATGGCATTTTAGATTTGCAGCATGTGTGCCATTGAGGTGTTACTGGGAAGCTAACTAATATTTATGGTGTTATCTTCACATGGAGATACCTAAAACAACAAGAGCCGGCAGAGGTTGACGAAGGGATTTAAGATTTGTTCAATGCAAAGAATGGTTTGGTTGTGTTTCCTCGTAGAAACTGGAGATTGTTGTACTGACCTAGCATCAGTACATTTTTTTTTTGAACACCATTACCGTAGGGAAAGTCCCTACGGTTTAAATTTTCTCATTAATAAACCGGTGGTCAAAAAAGGTTACATCAAGGTGGTTGGAAGGTTAGAGATGTATACATGAGGTATGAAAAAAAGACTACGTAGCTAGATTTCTGAGCCAAGCAAGAAAAGGTTGAATCAGAGAGTGTTTTATACGATAATGATGGAGCAGACTGTCAGAAAGAAATTTGACCTTCCATTTCCCAAAGGTGGGATCCAGCGATTGAAAAATAGCTTCATTTCTGATCTTCCAAATGTTCTAGGTAGCGCAAGCAAATATCTCAAGAAAACATGGGCCTGTGAACGCAGCTTTGGCAATAGCTAACCTGGTTAGGAGAGGCCTATTGTTGTCCCATTTTTCTTCTTGAAAAGCAGGTTGAAGCCAACCATAGTATCACTACATGGCTTTGAATATTAATGGGGAGTATGAATGTGTGCAGTCCATGCCTCTGCTCTATTGACCCATTCATGTAATCACCATCAGCGTCAGATCTCATCTGCCCGTAGAACTAGAGCATCTGAACTTTTTTACTGGCTAACCTTCAGAGTATCGGTGGTACATGTCTTGAATATTCACGGGGAGTATGAATGTGTGAACTCTTCCGCGGCCAGATGGTCGGCAGGATGAAGCGCCAAGCGCCAGGTCGCGGGTTCGAGTCACACTTCTACCTTAACGACAAGCTGGGGTGGTGTCTCCCCCTTGGTCTTGTTGTTGTTATGTCTTGAATATTCACGGGGAGTATGAATGTGTGTCAGCTATATACAGTTGTTTGGACTGAATATTAAGGAGGATGTGCAGTCCATGCCTCCATTGACCGGGCCACAAGAGCTGATCTCAGCTGCCCCTAGAACTGAAAGTTGTGTAGTTTTCTGCCCATCCTGTTTGACGGGACCCGGATCAGATTTCGGTTTTGGGACAGAACAATCAAATGCGCATGTCTGTGCGCGGAGATGCTGCAAGAGTGTTCTGCTGGTCCATGTTACTCGGAGCAAGATCCATCCATGTGCTGTTGCCACGGATCCCCAGGCAAGAACAGACCAGTCAAACAGTCAAACTCGCATCGCATCCGTATCATGGTGTTTCTGAATTACTGCAGCATACGAGGTGTTCGACCCATCTATAGTTCTATACACTACCTCCGGGGAAATGCATTTTAAATATATTTTGAAATGTTAAAATCCGGACAAAAAATATTTTGATATTCTAGGTAGTTGTTTTAGAGAAAACCGATACTTCTTGTAGTATGTGTAAAAAAGACTAAATTCGTCCATGCGCTGTTTCCACGAACAATCCCAGGGCCAGTCCAGACCCATCAAACTCGCGTTGCATCGGATCATGTTTTTTTTTAAGGGAAAGGCCATCATGGCTAGGTTTATTAAAACTCAAATAATAGTTACATCATCCACCATCAACCTAAGAACACAACTTGGTGAATTATCCAACCACAGGCCGGCTGGATTCACTCTAACAAGTTGAGCTAGTTTCTGAATTACTGCAGCATACAAGATGTTCGGTCCATCTATATATAACCGCGGAGTGCGCTCACTTTTAAAGATGTGTTTTAAATGCATTTTTAATGTTGATAGACCCGACAAAAAAGCTCACACCTACATCTTGGTATTCTATGTGTCACAATGTCATTTCTATTGCGGGGCCAAAAAAGGCTTTTCGCGAGACATAATTTCCTTTTTTTTCACACATGCCACAAAAGAATACCAGTTTTCTGCGAAAACGTGGTGTGCGCACTTATAATATCGAGATGTACATGCCAAATATTTGTTCCAATTTCTTTTTACATTTCAAAATGTTTATTTAACATATACTCCCGTGTGACAAAGTGAATTTCTTCTACCTCCGTTCCAATTTAAAAGTAAGTTTGACCATTATTTTGACCAACAAAATGTGGATTATATGTCACAAGAAATATACAATTGCATTCGTATTTGAAAAGAGTTTCTGATGTTATAACTTTAGGACGTGTGCTGCATGTATTATTTGTCAAATTAACGGTCAATTAGAACACATAAAACGAGGACGTCACATGCATAGGGACAGATGGAGCATTGCGGTGCAGATCTAGCATAGGTCTAGGGGTGATGGCTGATAAGTGGGACCCATGAGCAAGAGCGCGTGGCTCCAGTTGACAACAATTCACTATTAAATTAAAAAAATTAAAAATTCACATTAAATCCCCCATATATCCACGATCATGAATTTTATCATGTAAGAGATCAATAAAATTTGTTACATGTGTTCGCTTGATTATTTTCTTTGTTTTAGCAAGAATTGTAAGGCTTGTGTCCCACAACATTTTATTAAAAATTGAAACAGAGTCTTAGAAGTTACAACAGGGGCTATATATAACAATAATTACAACTGGAGAGGGACCCAAGTAAGCTCATGGTTATTGTCTTGGATTCCCGCATTAAGTTGCGAGGTTGTACTTCAGGGCTCAGGGTTAAGTATAATGGATTATATTACTTCATCACTACTCTCTCCGTTCCAAATTAGATGAGCTTATTTGTCCACATGCGGATCATCTAATTTGGAACGGAGGGAGTATATGACATGGATGGTCGGTCAAGATGTACAATGTGGTCGTGCTCCATTACGATATTTGTGCATGTAGAAATGACAAGGTTTTTAATGATAAAAATGCTTCTCTTATGCAGGTTATTTACCGGTGCACAACGACGTTACGAGCATGGTCAACCCTGCAGCGTGTGGAGCACCGAGACTTATTTTTGGAGGTGGCGTCGAGACTGGAGGCTGCGGCCAATGAGTTATTTTTCCGGCATGGGTGGCAACATAGACTCCGGATAGACCTACCAGCATCTTAGGCGGATTTACAATTTCTCATTTTGATATGTAATTCGCCTTTTACTTTTTGGTTACCGACTGGATTGATGGTGAACTGGTGGCTGTGTGCATCTTAGCTATGCAGAGGCCGGGTGTAATGATTAAACCTTTTAAGTAATAAAAGCTCTTTATATAAAAAAAAACGATATTTGTGCATTTATAGCCGTTTTCGGCTATTCCTATGAAAATGGCAATTCTGATGATTACGTTTTGAGCAGTTTTTTTTCTTCTTGAAACGACATTCTGGGTTATTGTACAGTGATGGCCTGGGATATGATCGCATTTGTATGAGCTTGGTGTGTGATGTGCAGTTTCAGGTTATATTATGCACTGTAACCTGAGGCTGCAATTCGGAATTTTTATAAATCGTCATTCCTGTATACTTGTTCTTAGATAGATTCAGCACTTGAGTTGTATCGGCTCTGAAGGATAGAAACCGATCATAATAGGCGCCGAGTCCAAACATGGTACTATTCTGCACCAGGAATCGACCGTTTCCTGATCCAACTCCACATATATCCAAGCATATATATAGCGGTAGGCTAGCGGATCGATGGCACACTGCGCGCGCAATCCGCTGTACAAAATCCGTTTTCTGCATATTACCGATCCAAAGCCATGGCGCCACGCAAACGCCAGCGAAACAACGAGGCGTGCTCGGCGCTGGCGCCGCCGCCGACCCTACCGGCGGATCTCTTGCTGGAGATCGTCGCGTGCTCGGACGCCACGACCATCATCCGCTGCGCTGCCGCCTGCCGGCTCCTCCGCCGCCGCATTCTCGCTGCCGCCTTCATCCAACAAGGTTTCGCGGGCGTCGTGCCCATGTGCGTCCTCGCGCGTCTCCACGCCCGCCGCCCGAAGCGCCCACACCGGCGCCGCAAGCCGCTCGTCTCCCTGGTCTACCCTGCCACGCCCGCGGCATCGTCCTTGGTCGGCAAGCACCTCGCACCCTTTGTGTCGCGCCGGGCGGCTGACCTCCTCTGGCAGTACGACCCCGTGACGTCGCGTCGCGGCCTCGTCCTCCTCCGCCACCGCCGGCGCTTATGCTCTCACCCCAAATGGTGCGAGCGCTCCAGCACCGACTTGTGCGTGTATGACCCCATGACCAACGCCCGCACCTTCCTCCCGGAACCGCCAGGCATCTCTATGGACAGCACTCATAGCAGCAAGGGTTTTGTCTCAAGCTGCGTCCTGCTCACCGCCGCGGACGGCATCGGCTGCCGCCCCTTCCTATTGTTGGTTGCAAGAATGTGTAAACACCCTACCGATAGCACTCTTAGAGTACAGACCTCATCGCCGTCGGATGCCGGCGACATTAGCTGGGGACCAGTCACTGAATCGGAATCTGTATGCCACACGGGATCATTCGAAGAGAACAGGGGCGTCGTTGTCCTCCCAGGCGGCGTCATCCACTGGCTCACCCGCTCCCACAAGATCCTCACGTACGATGTCTGCACAGGAATGTCGGGCACCGTGAAGTACCCACACATGCCTGACAAGCACCACCTAGCGATGTCACCGGATGGGAGGCTGCGGATTCTTGCCGTTCAAGGGTTCATGATATCGGTGTGGGAGCAGCTCTCGGCTGGTGGTTGGTCGCCGGGCGCTGCAATCGACACAGAGGAGAAGCTGCGGTCAATGCATCCAGACATTCTTGTCTATGGCCTTGAGTTGCTAGAGTTGCGGTGCTCGGAGGAGATCAAGAGCAATGTGGTGCTGCTGAAGGTACATGATCAGGTCATTGCCCTTGATTTGGAGACGAAGGAGATGCGCAACCACGAAGACTCGACTTCATCCTGTTTTTTTGAGGTTGACCTGCTCGCACGACTACAAGCTATGACAATATTTTAATGACTATTGCACCATGTGCTTCCTAGTCAGCATTCAAGGTTCACTCATTTGTAGTTGGTTTTCAATGGATATCGTTACACCTTTACTTTTTTTTCATTAAGAATATATATATAAAAAAGAACTATATATCATCACAATTAATCATGACATTCAAACATTGACATGCAACATAAATTATTGACTTTGCATTAAAGTCCATGGGTAAGAAAAAATATTGAAATGGGTACCAACACATAATACACACTTGCATATAGCATATTTGTTATTTGAACAAACGTTGGCATGCCTCATAGGTCATTGCCCTTTAATTTCAGATCATATATATATACATGCAATTTTAAAATTGGAAACTATATGATAATTGGGAGATGACAAGCGCATTCTCTTCATATTTGCAATGACCGCCTTTTTTCACGCACCGCTGAGGGAAAACAGATTTAAAATGTTAGTTGTTCTGATGGGATTAAAATGTACTTTGTCTCTGAACTGCGGATTATCCCAAGTAAATTATCAATGTTTCTTTGTTTGTTCCATACATGTATCTTTCATTTACTAGTTTATATTCCAGCAACAACACACGGAGTATTATCTAGTTTTGTGCATGAGCTAACCGAGGCCTTCATAGACTCTCAAATTGATAGAAGAAATCAACTTGTTTAGAATTGTACTTAGCTAGTTAGCTTCCGTTTGTTTGGAATGGGTTGTGTATAATGCCTCAAGACAGTGCAAGATATAACGGGACTCCGCAACAATACGACATCTAGAGACATCATACATGTCAATTACTACAAAAGAAAAGAAAGACAAAAAAATGACTGAATGTCATGCCATAGTGAGTGGAGCAAAGACACGTACAACAACAATCTTCAGTACACACATTTGGACCAAGAAAAATAAGAGTAAATTCCACTTTTTTACCTTTATTGGAGCGTCGTTGGAGATACACTCTTATGATGAAGGAGAATGTGCAGTCCTTGCCTCAGCAGATCTCTCAGCTGCCCATAGAACTAGACCATTTTATGGTTGCAACTAAAGATTTTCAATTCCAAGTGGGATGTAATTGAGTTTTTATTTCAGCTGCAAGTGGGTTGCAACTCAGAAAATATGTTTGTGGACCTTCGATTTGTATCATGATTCATGCTAGCATTGAAGTTGCAGGAGGGTTGCAACCGAGAAAAATGTTGTTGTTTGTTGGATTCCTTTGTGGTTCGTGATAGCATAAGAGTTGCAAGTGGGTCCCAACTAAGAAAGGATGTTCTAGCCGTTGGATTTGCATCGTGAGCCATGCTACCATGAATTTAATAATTTTGGGTTAGGGCGAAATTATAATATGAGCGTACTAAGCTCATATTTTTGTAAACTTTTGGTTTCTGAAATACTAAAACAACACATTTTTGTCTATGCAACACGAGTTACACTGTGGAACTCGTTACTATTTCCTCCGATTCATATTAATAGTTGTTGAATCGGATGTATCTATACACTTTTTTAAACAAATATTTTATAAGTGCATGCTTTTAAATGTGACCTTCATTTTATTAGTGATTATTCTAAAATATAGTGGTACAATTCAGAATACTAAATTTGAACAATCTTTTTTTTTCAACTAGAGTTACTCAATACTATAATTTCTCACTTATTTTCTTTCGTTTTCCCTAGTGCTCGTCACACACTCGCTGGATGATTTTCTTTTAGCGATGCCACACTAGATGTCAGCAAGGAACAGATCGTCGGCCTTTTCCTGGGCGAGCGCACATGCACGGTTCGATACCAGGGCGAAACCCTATATATCGCCCGTTGCGAGCCGGAGTTACGACTCGCCTGCGTACGTCTTCTTAGCGGGCCGGCCCATTCGATTTTCTTTACAGAGAAAAATAGCGTGCGGAGGATTCGAACTTCGGACCTCCATCGTCGCGGACGGAAAGAACAGCCACTGGGCTACGCCCGTGTTGATGTTAACTTTCCTTTATTTATAATTTTATTGTTTCCTTTGCTCTGTTTTGTTCTTCTTTTTTCTTTTTCCTTTTTTTCTTTTATGTTTTTCTTTCTTTTTTGTTTTCCGTTTTGTTCTTTGTTCTTTCTGTTTTATTATTTATTTAATTTTTCTTTTCCTTTATTTGAAAAATATTTGTTTTTCATAATTTCAAAAATGGTTTTCTTTTCCTTTTTCTTTTTCCGTTTTCTTTTTCTTTTCCGTTTTCTTTTTCTTTTTTTGTTTCATTACCGATTTGTTTTTATGTTTTCTTTTTCGTTCTATTTTTCGGTTTTATTTTTTGTTTTCCGTTTTTTGTTTCACTTTTTCCTTTTTAGGTTTTAATTTTCGCTTATTTTTGAAAATGGTTCATATTTTGGAAAATAATTATTTAAAAAAAATGGTTCCGATTTTCGAAAATGGTTCTTTTTTTAAAATGGTTCCTTTTTGAAAATGGTTCCGAACCGAAAAAATGGTTCCTTTTTGAAAATGGTTTCGAACCGAAAAAATGGTTCCGAATGAAAAAAAATGGTTCCAATTTTTTCGAAAATGGTTCCGAACCGAATAAATGGTTCCGATTTTCGAAAATGGTTCTTTTTTGAAAATGGTTCCTTTTTGAAAATGGTTCCGAACCGAAAAAATGGTTCCTTTTTGAAAATGGTTTCGAACCGAAAAAATGGTTCCGATTTTTGAAAATGGTTCCGATTTTTTCGAAACTGGTTCCGAACAAAAAAATGGTTCCGATTTTTGAAAATGGTTCCGAATGAAAAAAAAATTGGTTCCGATTTTTGAAAAAGGATCCGATTTTTTGAAAATGGTTCCGAACCGAAAAAATGGTTCCTTTTTGAAAATGGTTTCGAACCGAAAAAATGGTTCCGAATGAAAAATATGGTTCCGATTTTTTTAAAATGGTTCCTATTTGAAAATTGTTCCTTTCTGAAATTGGTTCTTTTTTAAAATGGTTCTTTTTTGAAAATGGTTCTAAATTTTGAAAATTGTTTGTTTTTCGAAAATGGTTTTGATTCTTAAATTATTCCCGATTTTTAATATGTTTCTTTTTTGAAAACGGTTCTTTTTTAAAATAGTTTTGATTTTTAAACATGGTTCTGATTTAAAATTGTTTCTTTTTGAAAATGGTTCTTTTTTGGAAATGGTTCATGGTTTCTTTTTTCAAAATGGTTTTGATTTTCAAAATTGGTTCCGATTTTTAATATGTTCCTTTTTTGAAAATGGTTCTTTTTTAAAAATGGTTCTTTTTTTGAAAATGATTTTGATTTTTAAAAATGGTTCCGATTTTTTAATGTGTTCCTTTTTTGAAAATGGTTCTTTTTGTGAAAATGGTTCTTTTTTAAAATGTTTCTTTTTTTAAAATGTTACTTTTTAAAATTGGTTCTGATTTTTGAAATGCAAATCTAGATAATTTTAAATTTAAACATTTTATATCATCAAAATATAAAAAAGAAAACAAAAGAAAAACATGCGAGGGAGCTGCTACAAGTAGAGCATGTGCATTATGTCTTCACAATAAAAAAAATAAAACAAAACGAAAAGAAAAAAAATGTGCCAGTGACATGCTACAAGTACAGAATGTGCGTTCCTTTTATCACGGGTCAGTCATGGTGTATTGGTTAGGTTCTTTGGTTCGTAGCTGGTTGGTGTGGGTTCGAGTCCCAGTCTTCACGACTACGAACGAAGAAGTCCTGTAAATGGGCCGTCGCGCTAACTGGGCTTCGGGGCGAGGACGCAGTGCAGGCGAGTCATACGATACGACTCGCAGAAGGCGATGTATAGGGCCACCCATACCGGGAACAGGTTGGCTTAAGCGTGCGTTTGGTTGATGGATCAAAGTGTATGGGATGGGATGGCCTAGATTTTGGGGGTGGGATGGTCCACATCAGTACGATCCACGTTTTTGTTTGGTTAGAAAGATTCGAGGGATGGGATGACGTGTGTTTAGATTAATGGATACTAACAATTCGTTAACAGGTGGTTAATATGTTATTAACATACAGTTAACTTCTCCCTTTCTTTGTTCATGACGGAGACGGCCGGGGAACTGCCCGAGGATTCGAGTTGGCATGCTGCGGTTGGAGACGGCGCCGTGCTCTTGCAGCGCCGCGGCCGGGGAAGATCTGTTGAGCGCGGCCGACGACGACATGCTGGTGACGTGGAACATCGTCGTGGAGCGCGGCCGTCGGCGCCAGAGGGGAACTGCTGGTGGCGAGACCTCGACCATCTCCGTCCTCGTGCCGCCGCCGCCGCCCGGTTCCCAGGTCGCCGACGCCTGCTCCCCTCGACCTCGCCGACGTATGCTCGGTGACCTCGGGTGGGCCATTTGCAGGACAGAGAGAGGAGGGAGATTAGGAACGTGGGCCATTTGGTGCGGCCAATTCGGAGGACTCTTTCGGTACAGCATATTAGGCGAATATTCCCACAGGTGGGCGGATCCATTCACGTCAGTTTACAACCAAACATATAAAAATCTGGAACCATCCCACCCGACTCCTCTTAATTCGTGGAACCAAATACACGCTAAGCTAAGCAAAACATACGTTGAAATCCAACGTGAGATATAATCGACTGAGCTCTAGACACTCCCCAACCATCCTCTCCTGGATCTAAACCATTTTCATCCTTGGGTCTAGGAGCAGCTAGCCATCCTCTCACGGTGAGGAGCAGCACGACCGACCAGCTAGCGGGAGATGGCGTGGCCGTCGGGGACAGCAGAGATGGTGGACGAGCGATTCTACTCGCCGCAGCCTGCGACGTTCACGGTGACCAAATCGCACACCTGGAAGGCGACGGATATCACCGTCAGGAACTCCATCGGCGAGGCCGTGATGCAGGTGGAGAGAGCCCACATCGGGTACAGCCACCTACGCTCCGTCCGCATCCTCGACTTCTTCGTCCTCGTCAGCACGAGCCGTCACCGTAGCCGGTGGGAGGCGTTCAGGGGCCAAAGCACCAGCCGAACGGAGCGGCTCTTCGTCGCCGTGGACGGGTCGCGGTTCATTCAGAGGGGGGGTTCACGCTCCACGGGGACTGGAAGGTTTTTAATGAGCCGGTTTACTGACTTTTTATTTATATATATATTAAAAATTAAAAAAAACTTTCAAATCCAACGTGAGATATAATCGACTGAGATTTAACAAAATCTCAGTTGATTGAGCTCCAGACACTCCCAACCGAAGATTGTTGTGCACCCAACCTGCATCTACATAGACTTGGCTTTGTCAGTATCAACGTTCAGAATCCACCGAAGGAAATGCCCTAGATCCAGCATAACTAACTTATTGTTATGCGACAGAATGTCTTGTACAACAAGTAACCAATCTTGGACAACCGCATATCATACAACAAAGTTACTCCTGGATCTAAACCATTTTCATCCTTGGGTCTAGGAGCAGCTAGCCATCCTCTCACGGTGAGGGTGCGGCACGAACGACCAGAGGGAGATGGCCTGGCCGTCGGGGATAGCGGAGATGGTGGACGAGCGGTTCTACGCGCCGCAGCCTACGACGTTCACGGTGACCAAATCGCACACCTGGAGGGCGACGGATATCACCGTGAGGAACTCCATCGGCGAGGCCGTGATGCAGGTGGAGAGAGCCCCCAACATCGGGTACAGCCACCTACGCTCCCTCCGCATCCTCGACTCTGCCTCCCGCCGCCCGCTGATCACGCTCGTCGGCATGAGCCGTCACCTTGACCGGTGGGAGGCGTTCAGGGGCCAAAGCACCAGCCGGACGGACCGGCTCTTCGTCGCCGTGGACGGGTCGCGGTTCATTCAGAGGGGGTTCACGCTCCAGGTGTTCCTCGACGGCAACTCAAGCTCCTCCTGGGAGGCGGGCGAATAGCTCTAGTACGACGTCTTTCTGGGGAATTGTCTGCGATGCTACATCTTTCGTAACAATAGCTGTGGTGCGACATGCCTTTGTGCAGAAATAGCCCAGGCACGATATGGCCGTTAATTTATTATCCCACGCGGTAAACCCCGTTTGACCGTTCAATGGATAAGTTTATGACAAGTGGGACCTCACGCGTGCGTGCTCTGAAGCGGTGATAATAGCTCCGATGCGACAGCTGCATCTGTTCATCGTGGGGGAAAAACTCTGCCACGCGCCGGCGTCCTTCGGAGCTCACTCCTGTCCTGCCGTCTCGGCTTCTCCGGGCTAGATGGAGCGACCGATTCGAGCGGTGGCGCGAGAAGAGAAGCGGCAATCGATTCGAGCGGCGGCGCAAGAAAAGAAGCGGCGATTCGAGCGGCGGGCGGCGACGCAGGGCTTGCGGTCGCAATGCAAGGTAAGGGCGTCGAGGGTGGATGGAGGTTGGGGTGGTGCGGGTCGCCGGTCGCGGAGGCGACCGGCGGCCCTATTTGTGACTCGTGCAGCGGCGAGGGACTCGTGCAGCGGCAAGCGACCCTACCGGATTTCGGTGAATCAGGTCTTGAAGCGGGCGTGGAAGCGCTACGGCATCGACGGTAAGGGTTTTTCGCTCGGCGGTCAATCGCCGCCGATGACGAGACAGAGGTATGCATCGATGCGAAAACTTGATGCGGGCGACCAGAGCAGCTCGGGCTGGAGCTCATCGAGCAGGGGTACCACATCGAGCAGGAGTTCATCGAGCAGGGGTACCACATCGAGCAGGAGTTCAGCTAGTTCATCGAGCCTGGACATCGAAGTAGCTTTGATCCTATGCGAGATGAAGAATCAGCTACAGAGCTGGTAGATGGAGCTGGAAGCTTGAGCTGCATTATGTAGATAGGAAGTGTAGTGAATTTTTGTAGGAATGTCCAGCGCTGGAGCGTGTGGGGGAGTAATTTTGTGAACTGGGCATGTGGACTGCGTTCTGTCGAACACCCTGGGGGCGTGCTCTGGACATCCCGATGTTGTCATTCACACGTTCCGTTGGGTCAAACCTTGTAAAAAATGTAAATTATCGTGTCATCTGTAGAAACAATGTTTTACTTCTTTATTTAGACTTATCAGAATGATTTACTTCTTCGGAATATTGCTGTAGAGGACGCAGCCGTGCGCAGATTTTTTTTTTTCGAGAAAAATGAAAAAGTTTCACTGTGGGCTAGATGAATGGGCCAACTCCATCCAATTAGGCCCAGTAAGTGTAGGAGCCATTTCAGCCACTTTTGCTTTTTTTTTATTTGAGCCACTTTTGCCTTTTAGTGTAGAATGCTTAGGATTTCCAACTAGGTAGAGGCTTATGTCATCTGTAGACAAAATGCTTTAATTTTTTATTTAACTTACCAAAATTTAAATATTGCTAGTGTTGCTAGTGTTACCAAAATGTAAACATTTGTAACTATTACCTCCAAATGGTGGTAGATTTTTCGCAAACAGAGGCATAGCCTAGTGGCAAAGGGTTGATGCTCCCTTTGCCCACCTAAGTTCGAGTCCCCTTGCTCGCAATTTAGGTGTTGCACATTATATGTCCTAGTCCAGTAGCTTTGTGGGTCGGGCATCTCACTATTATAGAATTTCTATAAAGAATTTCTATAATAGTGAGTTGTCCCATCCATTAAAATATTGCACTTGGACAAATTCTTTTGAATTTTTGAATATTTTTTATATTTTGATTCAACTTTGAATATTTGAATTCAACTTTGATGTACATGTTATTTGTACATGTTATTATGTAGTAGGTTGATCTAACTTGGTCATCCCCATTTCTAATCCTGTCATTTTTCACATCGGTTCTCCAAAATGAGCTACAAATGAGCCCCAAAGGTAGCCCAAACAGCACCATTTCTAATCCTGTCATTTTTTCGACCTTCTTCAAATGATCTCAAACTCTAGGGTTAACATATATTGCACTAATATAGTGTCTAGAACAATTTTTAACTCAAAACTTGTTTAAAAGTTGGTTTGATTTTAGTTGACCAATTTTTGAAATATTCAAAAAATATTCAAAAAACATCAAAAAATGCAAATCCAGTGCACATGGTCTTATTTTGTCATGTACTAACAAATCACACATCTCAAACTAGCATTTCTTGTTTAATATGTGTCTAGACCTTGTTTATCAGTTGGAGATGTTAGTACATGACAAAATAAGACCATGTGCACTGGATTTGCATTTTTTTGATGTTTTTTGAATATTTCATGAATATTTCAAATTCGGTCAAACCCAAGTTTAACCAACATTTAAACAAGTTTTAAATACCAAAATGAAAAACTAAGCCTGGGTCATTCTTAGTCACACCAAAATGAAGCTTTGGTGATTTTTTCAATTTTTTTAAATTTTGAAAACATCAAACCCTCTCTCACTTCCTTGAACTCCCTGCAACTTCGTTCGTGGTAAGTCATTTGTGTGAAGGATTTCTCATGAAAATACTCATATATAAGGTTTATATTTTTTTTTCATAACTATGTCATGTAAGTAGACCATGTGCGCTGGTTTTATGTTATTTTGATTTTTTTTGAATTATTTGTGCTCATTTGAATGTTTGGTCAAACTTTGCACAAAACCGTTGACCGACTCAAAATCAAAGTTTATATTTTTTTTGATAACTATGTCATGTAAGTAGACCATGTGCGCTGGTTTTATATTTATTTGATTTTTTTTAATTACTTATGCTCAACCCTAGCTCATTCCATTGATATCGTGAACGTGTGAATGTTGGAATTGAAATGTGGATATAACAAGTTTTATATTTTTTATAGCAACTTAGTTGCATAAGTAGACCATGTGCGCTGGTTTTATGTTGTTTTGATTTTTGTTGAATTAGTTGTGCTCAACCCTACCTCATTCCATCGATAGCTTGAATTGTGTGAATGTTTTTCATTTAACTGTGGATATAACAAGTTTTAATTTTTTTTTAGCAACGTAGTTGCATAAGTAAACAGTGAGCGAAAGTTTCATATTTATTTGATTTTTTCTAAATTATTTATGCTCAACCCTAGCTCACTGAAACCCTAAACCCCGGAAACCCTAAACCCCGTCCGAAACCCCCCCTGCTTCAGAGCCGTTGATCGCTGGTTAGTGAACGGTTGGATCAGAAGGAAACCCCCGATCCGCGCCACTCCCAGTTCTGCGCTCTGATTGGCCACTCCCAGTTCCGCGCCATTCCTAGAAAAAAACTAAATTTGGGCCCAGCAGCAGGATTTGGCCCGCTAATGTTTTTTCCTTGATTAAATTCACGGTGCGCCGTTCAACTTTGGGCCCAGCCCTGCCCTTTCTCAGGCCCAGCCGACCGCCTCCCGTTCCCCTCCCTATATATCCACTGTATCGTACCCTAGCTATTATCCCTCCACTCCACTCTCGCCGCCACTCTCGCCGCCGGCCACGCAATCCAGCCCCTCCGCCACAGATCAAGCCCCGACGTGCGACGAGGATGAGGCCTGTAGGTTCCTGCTCGCGCGGCGGCCATTCCGGCCGCGGTAACGGCTCCGACGAGGAGGGGAGAAGGCAGAAGCGGCAGGCGCCCGCTGACCCCGTACGGGCTAAGCTGGTTGCTTCCGACGGCGCTCGGAAGCGCGGCGCTCGCGCGTGGACGAATATGGGGCTGGCGGTGCCGCCTGCGTACGCCCGGCGCGAAGTGGAGGAGTACGACCGCGCGATGGCGGCGGCGGCGAGAGGCACGGGGAGCTCCTCTGGCGCGGGGACCTCCGCCATCGCACGAGCACCGCTGCCGCCGCCGAAGAGGGAGGAGGAGGAGCTGCAGGGCGCGGCACCGCGCGCCGGGCGCGGGCTTCTGCCGGGAGACTTCGTCGACGACGGCGACCTCGACTGGGTCACCGCCGAGCTGATGGAGCGCACCAAGGACGAGCAGCAGCAGCTCGAGGCCGACCGGGAGATGAAAAGGGAGCTCAACAAGTACCGCTACCGCCAAGCCATCGAGGAATCCAAGGCCGACATGGGATGGGGCGCCTCCGACTCCGACTCTGACTCCGGCTGAGCGGCGCCGCCGCCTCATCGCCGCAGCACCCCTGGGGCTCAGGTGAGCCCAATTTTGGATGGATCGATGGGGGTTGGAGCTGCGGTTGATGTCCGTCCTCATTTGTAATAGCTAAGAACTACTATCTTTGCTTGCCCGTGCGGCTTTTGCTCCGACGAGCCGCCGTTAAAACTACTCCGTTTGTAATAGTAATGTAATTATCTACTATGTTTGCTTGTCTGTTTGTTAATTAGAGTTCGGTTCAATGTGTATTGGTTCGGGTTAATTTGAGTTATTGTCTGAATCGGAGCTCGGCGGCGTTGCGTGCTTCGTCGCTGGAGAAGAAGAGGAAGGATGCGCGCGAAAGGGAAAACGGTTTAACCGTCGTCGCTGCTGTCTGGGCCCCACGCTGAAGTGGGTCCCACCAGGCTCCACTAATCCGCGTGGGTCCCACCCCTAATCCTGACGGTGGTTGCGCTTAAGGGCCTTGTTGTGCCTGGGTTATTTTTGCTCAGAGAGATGTCGTAGCATAGCTATTACAACGAACGACGTCGCTGCCCATCGATTGCCGTGAAAAAACGTCGCATAGGAGCTATTCGCCCCCCGGCCGGATCGGGCGCCCGACTTCTTCGTCCACAGCAGCTACCTCGGCCCGATGACCGTCTCCCGTGGCGGCACCGACGTTGCGCGGATCGGTAGGGAGACAACAGCAAGACTGCCGGAAGAGGAGGCCCCGGTGCACACGTATACTGTCAGGATCAACGCCGGCGTGGACCAGGCGTTCGTCCTCGCACTCACCGCCATCCACGACGAGATGATTACGTATTAAGCTATCGTTCGTATCGACGTAGAAGAGATTACCGCGACCGCCGTAAGAACAAATTAATCGTGGAAGCACAGAACACAAAGCAACCTCGTTAGCGTTTGCCATTCGTTACCGTTTTACAAGGCATTGCGCCTGGAATAGTTCATCGGCGAGACCAGATGATCGCAGTTGACTGGGCTTGGTGTGTAATGGCCAGTTTCAGGTTATATTATCCTCTGTAACCTGATGCTGCAATTCGGAATTATAAACCGTCTTTCCTGTATATACTTGTTCTTAGATATATAGATCCACCACGAGTTGTATCGGGGCTATGAAAGATATAAAAACATACCATGATACGTGTAGTCCAAACATGGTACTCTTGGGCACCGGTCCGTATCTATCGTTTCCTGATCCAACTCCACATCTCATATATAGTGCGGCTATTCCGATCCAAACCCATGGCGCCACGGAAACGCCAGCGAAAGAGCGAGGCATGCTCGGCGTTGGCGCCGCCCCGGACCCTTCCGGCAGATCTCCTGCTGGAGGTCGTCATGCGCTCTGACGCCACGACCCTCATCCGCTGTGCCGCTGCCTGTCGGCTCCTCCGCCGCCGCATCCTCGCCGCTGCCTTCATCCAACAACAGGTTTTTGCGGGCGTCGTCCCCGAGGTCGTCCTCGCGGGTCTCCACGCCCGCCGCAACAAGCGCCCACACCAGCGCCGCAAGCCGATCGTCTCCCTGGTTTACCCTGTCACGCCCGCGGCATCGTCCTTGGTCGGCGAGCACCTTGCATCCTTTTTGTCGCGCCGGGCCGCCGACATCCTCTGGGAGTACGACCCGGTTACGTCGCGTCGCGGCCTCGTCGTCCTCCGCCGGCGCCATCACCTCAAAAGACGCGAGAGCTCCAGCTCCGACTTGTGCGTGTATGACCCAATGACCGACGTCCGCACCTTCCTCTCGGAGCCGCCGAACATCTCCATGGACACCGGCAAGGGTTCCGTCACAAGCTGCGTCCTGCTCACTGCCGCGGACGGCATCTGCTGCTGCTCCTTCTTATTGTTGGTTGCAAGAAGGTACATCCACCCTGCCGATGGCAGTATGATAAGAGTCCAGAGCTCAGCGCCGTCGGATGCCGGCGACATCAGCTGGGGACCAGTGAGTAAATCTGTATGCCACTCGGGCTCATTCGAAGGGCACAGAGGCTTAGCCGTCCTCCCAGGCGGCGTCATCCACTGGATAACCGGCGATCGGAAAATCCTTAGGTACGATGTCCGCACCGGAAAGTTGGGCACCGTGAAGCACCCACACATGCCTGGCGAGCACTACCTAGCCATGTCAGCGGATGGGAGGCTGCAAATTCTTGCCGTTGAAAGGTTCATGATATCCGTGTGGGAGCAGCTCTCGGCTGGTTCTTGGTCACATGGCGCTATAATCGACACGGAGGAGAAGCTGGAGTCAATGCATCCCAAAATTCTTTGGTATGGCCCTTCTTCGCTAGAGTTGCGGTTCTCAGAGTCGGAGGAGATCAAGAGCAATGCGGTGCCCCTGAAGATACGTGATCAGGTCTTTCTCCTTGATCTGGAGACGAAGGAGATGCGCGAACAAGAAGATCCGACTTCGTCCGTTCTTTTCGAGGTTGACCTGCCCGCGCGACTACGAGCTATGAGAATACGGAAATGTCAGCGACATTCAAAATTCAACAATTTCTAGTACTCCTTCCGTCCGGAAATAGATGTCTTAGGTTTGTCTAGAAGTTAGACGAACCTAAAACATCTATGTCATTACACCTTTGCTAGTTTATTTCGTAAAAAAATCAAAATTTAAGTATGTCATCACAACATTCAAACATTGCCATACTACACAAATTCTTGGCTTTGCAGTGAAGTCCATTGGTTCCAAAAAAAGATTGAAATGGGAAACAACACTCAAGATGCGCTTGCATGCAATGCAACGATAGATTAAAAAAGTCAACATAAATTAAATCCATCTCAGCAAACATCCAGAATCCTTGCATGAGAATAATGTGTATGTAACAAATAACATACATGCTTAGAGCATCTACAACAGATGATGTAAAATAGGGCGCCAAAAGACAGTTTTAAGCCCCCTGTTTGTGGGGTATAAGGCACACATTTCAGATGATGTAAAATAGGGCACATGTGAAATCCAGATAAAAATAAAATAGGATATCGACCAACTTGAAATTTAAAACTTTGAGACATCAAACGTTGAAATTTAAAACTTTGTACACAGTTCGACACTTCGAACATTTTTACATATATCTACCCCTGCGTTCAATGCATCCCGACATGTGTGGGCGGCGGCACCGGATGAACAAGTCGGGTACCGTGAAGCACCCACACATCGCTGATCAGACTATGCTTGATCCGGACATTCTTTTTCATGGCGCTGTGTTGCTATAGTTGCTGTGTTCGGAGTAGATCAGAAGCAATGTGGTGCTTCTGCAGATACATGATCGGGTTGTTGTCCTTGATTTAGAGACAGAGGAAATGCGTAAACAAGAAGACTCGACCTCATCTTGTCTTTTCGAGGCTGGCCTACTCGCACGACTACACGATATGAAAATAAAAGCATCACTTCAGATACATGAAGTTTTACTGTTGGAAATATGTGATGATTGAGAGATTAAAGCGCATTCTGTTCCATCGTAGCGACTGTTTTTTTCCACACACTGGAGAGGAAACAACAGAAAATTGTCGTTGTTCTGATGGGGTTCAAATCTATTTTATCTCAAAATGAACTGCATATTATCATTATCAATTTTGATTTGTTTGCTTCCATACATGTATCTTTCATTTATTAGTTTATATCCAGTAAGAACGCGCGAGGTATCATTTAGTTTTGTATATAAGGTAACAGAGCTCTTCTTGGGCTCTCAAATTGATAGGCGAAAAACTTGTTTATGGTTTTACTCACCTTTTTTTTGTGTGGAATGGTTCATTTATAAAGCACCTAAGACCGTGCAAAATATAACTAGACTCTGCAACAACAACACAACGTTAAGAGACAATCGTACCATTTCAATTATTACAATTGTTTTTTGAAAACTACAAGATAGCAACAATATTCTGTACACACGTTTAATTAACATGCAAGCAAATTAAATACACAAACATTCCAATTTTATCTTACTCTTCTCGATCTAGAACAATAACTTTCATCTTGCAAGATCGGAAGAAACTGACTGTTTATATCTTGAGGCTGTCGATGAACTTTATCCTTCGAGTCAGTGCATCAAACTTGCGGTGGTTATGGTCCCCGTTTCCCGACAGACTTGTATCGTGCCTCCTCTCCGAACTCGGGGAGCAGTTTCACAGTTCCAGCGATACAAGCATCTTGGAACGCGACTACGGTAACACGGCCTCTCTTGGCGTCGACGAGCACCCTGTGCTCAACGCCCTTGTACCTGCCGTTAGTGAGGACCTCGACAGGGGCGGAGGCAGGATCTGTAATAAAGGGGGGCCGGCAGTGATAATTTCCACATAAGGGGGGCCGGATTGGCTAATTGAGAGTAATTAGGCACATAATCACCTCTTAAACACAGCTAAACCATGGATTTCTTCATGCTGCACCGTCGCATAGGGGGGGCCAGGGCACCTGCTGGTCCCCCCCTAGCTCCGCCACTGGACCTCGAGGATGTCGCCCACGAAGACACTGAAAGAGCCTGGGAGTGGCTGCACAGGGAACCACCTGCCATCTTTTTTTATCTGAAGGCCAGGTGTGGTGTCCAACTCCAGCACTAATGTGAGGCAGAAGCCATCCGTGTGGGCTGTGTTGCTCATCACCTTGTCGGTATCGTGGTGGTACGGCGGGTAGTGGTGAAAGACGAAGTTCTGCACCTTGCCATGTATGGTTCCCAAGAGCGTCTCCGGTTTGACCCCAAGATCAATGCCCATGGACGCCATGAGGAGACCTGTCAACTTGCTCATCTCCAGGGAGTACTTCTCAGCTGCCTCTCTGCATTTAGGGTAACGAACTAATTATGAGAGATTGAGACGGAGAATGACTGAATTCTCACTAAACATATGCACGTCGATACATACATATGAAGAACTAGTATTATATTTTCGTTAAAAAAAAAACTAGTATTATATTCGAAATAAGTTTTCGATTGAGACGGTTTTTCCCTCACAACCTGCTGGTTGTTTCTTAAAAAACTGGCGTTTTGCTGCAGCAATGGAGTCTGCTATCCAAGCCTAAGGAGCAGGCCGTGATGGATGTCATGACCTCGGAGCTGCGCAACCTCTACCGCACTACCTACGAGCCGCATGCGGATGCTGGACATCAAGCTACCTAGTTATCGCTAGTCTTTTCTGTCTCTAGTTTGCTACGTGTCAAGATGGCAACGGGGACGGGTACCTCCGGGGGGCACTCTGCCATCCCCGCCCCGATACCCACCAGTCCCCGGCCCCGTTAGTCCCCGCTAGGCTGTCGGGGAAGAAATGCCCCCCGTCCCCGACATTAACGGGTACCCGACCCCCATCGGGGACTCCACGGGTAGCGACCAGTTGAAGAAGAAGTGAAGCAGTAGCAGCCCGCCGCCGGTATGGGATGTCTCGTCGGTGTGTGGAGGCGGGCTGCCGGCGACGGGGACGCGGCTGGCGTGTGGGCGCTTCTCGTCGGGAGAGAGGGCTATGTGTAAGGGGAGAGGAGAAGCAGGGCGCTGCGCCGCTGCGTGGAGATGGGGGGAGAGAGACGCGAGAGAGGAGAGGGAAGCGGCGGCGTTGTGATAAAGACGAGCAAGCGAGGTGATGGGCGGCGGCGCGTCGCTGAGAGGAAGAGGAGCGACCAAGGCTGGGCGGCGGCGCTGTGAGGAAGAGGACTAGAGGAGCGAGATGCGAGCGAGGGGATGAGTTGCGCGTGTGCTATCTGGTGTAGACGTGTAGTTCGTGCGTGTTGGGTTAGGTTTGTTTTGTGTGGATTGGGCTGGTCTTGGGCTGGCCAGATGGTGCACGTTGGCCTGCTACAGCCTGTGGGTGGAGGGATGTCCCACTTGTCAGTATCTCTAGCGGGTATCCACGGAGTCTCCACGGGGCGAATTTGCTCCCCATCCCCGCCCCGTTATGCTATCGGGTACCCGTGAAGCAATATCCATGGAGGCAATTTGCCCCCCGTCCCCGCTTCTTAGCGGGTATATCCCCGCGGGTACCCGTCCCCACGGGGAAAACTGCCATCTTGAGCTACGTGTTGCAAGAGGTGTTCTTTTACTTGTTTTTCGTTGTTTGTACCACCTAGCCGGATTGCTTTATTAATTTAAAGTTGGGCTCTGCTCGAGCCTTCCGTTAAAAAAAGAGGTGCTCTAAAACTTTAAGTCTTTCCTAGCAGTGTGCCAAGTGTTTTAGTTGTAAGCTGGTAACCCAACATGTTATGTCTATATCTCTGAACTCTGAAGGCTTTATTAATGGAAACCTGGGCATGTCGATTCCTGGTATCTAAAAAAAAGAACATGTACGTACCTAAATGTTGGTGGATCAGTAGGCCACAGGTCCATGTTTCTGTGTTGGATTGGCTGCATTCCGAGGATGAGACTCTCTGCCCAGTCCAACTTACCCGTGGACGTGTTGAAGTGGTGGCCAAACCCCTGGAAGTCATCTTCTGCCCTGATGACTCCCACTGTTCTCTTCTTCTCCAGGGGCAACTTGAAGAACTCTAGGGTACTATCTTTCACACGCTCTAGAACTGTCTCGTCAACACCGTGGTTTATTAGCTGCATATATAATAGGAAGCATCATTATAGAGTAAATTAATCATTGAAACAATCGAGTATTCATGCGCAAGAAATTAAGCAACAAGTTAATTAACCTGGAAGAAACCCCAGTCACGACATGCAGAGCCAAGCTTGGCGATTTCCTCTTGTGACCCATCCAGCAGGCTCGCCATGTCTAGGACGGGAATAAGCTTGCAGCTCTCGTCCTCCCCGGACACTATGGCGCCTTCCCGGGCGATCTCATGGGACCAAACATACCTATCGGGAATGACGGCGGTGCCTGCAAATACGGACGCAGTGGCATCCGTGATCGTCCCTCAGCTTGTTCTTGGCGCTAGCCTCCATTGATAATAAGCAGGTCTGCCTGTTGTAGCTAGCTTCTCCAGGCCTCCTCTATATCCACGATATGCATGTACTCCTTCCGATCCATATTAGTGGGCATAACTTTGTCTAAATTCATATGTATTTAGTTAAGTATTTAGACTAGATACATGTGTATCTAGACAAAGTTGTGCCCACTAATATGGATCGGAGGGAGTACATATATGGAAGATGGAATATCTATCTATTATATACTAAAAGCAAAATAAGGATGTCTAATAAAGCCACCACGTTAATCCACATCATTAGAATTATTTCGATTGTTGGATCTAAAATAGTGGTTAAGATTTTAAATCACAACCGTGAGATTTGCGTAACAAATATGTTAACCGTGTTCCAATAAATACAACATGACACGTCAAGCGCGTACTCCTTTTTTTCTTTGAGCAAGCGACACGTGAGTCCTAATGCGTTAGCCTTTTTTTTTTTGGGCAAACCACGCGTGTGAGAGCTAATTCACGTACAAACCGGCCGAACGAAAGAGTCCAGATGCCTGTACAAAGAAGACTTTGGTTGCTATACGTGTGTACTTTGACCAGCTCTCGATAAATAAAGAAACAGCGTTAATTGTCCTTCCTATAATGAGTCGGATATGGCCCCACAAAGCCATGCATGCCCGTTTAAAGCACTGAACGAAGCATATATCTAACATGTACGCAGTACCAATTAATTAGGACATTTTTTCCCTCAACAAAATTAGGACATCTTTTATTCTCAAGTGATTTTTTTATTGGAACAGGAAAACCAAAGATTTTTTTTACGCTGTACGCACGTAGTCATACATTAATTATTTTGATAATAGTATGGATACAATGTAGAAACGAATACACATAACAAAAAATTAGGAGGATACAAGAGATTGTACTGCTGCATACCGCAATCGCCGCAGCTACGAAGAATGCATGTCCTTCGCCGTCGCCGAAGAAGAAGAGCACCACATCTTTTTTTTTTGAAAGGATCCAATTTCATATAACAGGAACTCAGTACACATTACAAAGAAGTCCAGAAAAGAAAAGAAATTACAAAAAGGACCCTGCAACATGCAAAGAACCCCCTGAGCCGCTGGAAGAAATCGCAATTGGATCCACTGCCATCCCCAAGCTCCTAGCGAACGCCGGAGTCGCCGTACCTCGTGCCGGCGGTGAGATCGCACCTCCACCTTGTAGAAGACCGCTGAGCCGTCCGCCGCAGGCGACGGAAACCGAAGACGTTGAAAGAACACGGCCACAGCACCATCACCACCACTCCACCCTTCATCCCGCCGACCCGTCGTCGCTGAGGACCACCATCAACAAACCCTCCACCTCCGACGGCCGCTCCCCTCGCCACCTTGGCCGGCCAGAGCAAACACGACGAAGCAAACCACCACCAACAGCAAAACCGGAACAGCTCCCACCACCCGCTCCTCCCCTCGCCGCCACGGCCGGTCAGAGAAGCAGAGGAAGAGAGACTTACCGGAGAAACCAGACCCCAGTTCCTCCACAGCAGAGCTGTGGCGAAGAGAGGAACAGGGTACGAAAGCTCGATGCGAGGCCCACCATCTCCGCAGCGACGAGCACCCGCCGAGCACACACGACCTCCGGCCGCAGCACGGAAGCAGAACCAAGCCGCTCTCACCACGGCGCCGTCGGAAGCCGCACCGCGCGAAGGAGAGAGCCGCACCTTATTTTCCGTAGGCGGACGCCGAGCCTTCTCCTCGCCGCCGCCGGAACCTAAACTACCCCTAACTACGCACCAGGAGACGAGGAACCAGATCCCCACCTCACCCCGCCGCCGGAGCGACGGGAGAGGCAGAGATCCAGCCTCGCTCTGGCGAGGAGGAGGGAAACACGGACTCGCCCTTATCCGCCGCTCTCTTGATGTTGAAGAAACGCCTTGCCATGAGGCGTTAATGAGCCGCAATAGCCACCATTCCCGTAAGGCTGGATCCAGGGCCGGGAGAGCAATATCCGGGGCCCTGTGCCAAAGTCCGAAATGAGGCCCTACTCCCTCTTTTTCAAAACCTAGAAACGTTGGTTGTAAGAAAATCGGCCAATCATAACCGTGAAAAATGGCCAGGGAGTAATAGAAGACGAAGTGACGGCTAGCCGATTGCAAGCGTGGAAAAAGTGACAAAACATAAGACGAAACGGCGTCTAGCATGTTGCGCTCGATAACTTTATAGACAATGTGTTTAAACCACTCAAAAATTTGTGTGCAATTATGTATCGGGCAACATGCAGGCTACCACCAGGACAGTGGCATGTAGGATGCAACGATAGGGGTCGAGGAACTCTCCATCCACGATCTGTACGCTATGTTAGGCAAACAAAATCTATGCAATCTAAAGATAACATCCTTGCCTTGGCCAGGGCTCTCCTCAGAGCTCAGACACTCTCGACCGTCGAAACTAATCTCAGATGCGATCCTGGCCGTCCGTTCGCTAGCGATCCCTGGTCGGCGCGTCGATTTCTACCCGCACGGAGCTTACCCCGAGTCGCTGCCGGTGGCCCCAGTTTTTTTCCGGCCCCGCATGGCAGCGTGTGGGGTGGGTCGTGCCCGTGTGCGTTGCCGAACGGTGAATCTCGGCGGTGGCAGGGTCCGTTATTCGACGGAGCCGCGCGGGGCAAAATAGTCTTTTCGCGTCCTCAGATTCGCGACGGGAAGGCGCCCGTGCGCGCGTGGCGACCGGGGAGGCGACGCCGTCCTTGCCCTCTCTGCCGCGGCGACGGGCCCCCCCGCCCTTGCCCTCTCTGCCGTCGCGACAGGCAGTGCCAGCAGAGGAGAGCTACAACTGGCCGCTCGCTGGTACCTTCTTCTCCTCTCCACGTTCCTCTCTCTCACCCCCATTATTTCTTCTTCTACGGATCCAGATTCGTCCGTTCTTGATTTGATTTGATTTGATTTTGTCTCTTCTTTTTCAGATCCCACTGGGCAAGAACTGGTCTGGGTGTTTGTACTCCAGCTTTCCCGAGTGAAACATCCAGGAGGAAGGATCTGAAGTGCGTCCATGGACTTCTTGGCTCTGTGTGCCAGCTGCTAGGTCCGGCCATGAACATACTGGTGAGCTCCTTTCTCTTTGCTACAGACCTAGGTATGCGTTCTATGTGGTTGCAATTGATTTTGGGGTCTCTAGGTCTCTTTTCGTTTTGCCCGTTCTTGATTTTACGGTGCTCTTTTTTTGCTCTTAGTTTTTTCTTCTTGGTTTTTTATTTGGTTTCTTATTTTTGGATCTGATCTTTTTTCTTTGCTTTTGATTTCTTCTCCTTTTTACTCATGGCTCTTTTTGTTTGTTCTGTGACCTAGAAAAGGTGCTAGGCGGACAGAAGGATGGCCAGGAGAAGATGCAATCAAGGAAGGCGCTTGGTACAGCCATGGCCATGGCGCCCCTGGACTCCAGTCCGCCTCCCCTGTTGGAACACATAGCGGACGGCGGCCATGGTGGCTGGACGACGGCGGTTGCCCAGGGACCATCCGCAGGTACAGCAGGTAACGAGCTCATGCCTGCAGTTGGTTATACGAGACACACAGATTAACACAGCTCACGCCTGAGTGCACATGTAACTGCAGCTTAACAGTGCTTATAGTTTGGAAACTGGTGGAATAAACATTCTACCTGCAGTCACTAGGCGGCAAACATCCAGACACCCCGTGCTTCTGGCTGCACCTCCTTGTGTGAGCTCCTCCTTCCTATCCTTTGCCCCTATTTAATTTCTATTCTGCAGTTATGGTTTAGATAGTCGGTACATTTCTAGACTGATTTCATGTTTCTACGTCTGTGCATTTTCCTTCTGTAAATCTTGCTGCACAAGATGTTGTGGACTTGGAGGGTGAGATGATTATTGATGGCATCATCGGAGCTGAGACCTGGTCATGCAGGTTAGATCTAAACCACATTTTCCTAATAATAGTCTCTACCCCCATTTGATACATTCATATTTATTGTACCACTCAGTTGTTAATTTTGCTGCACATGATGTTGTAGGAGATGAGTTGTAACTGACGGAAACAGGGGCATACAGGTTGCATCTGAACCACATTTCCTTACCATTCAAAATCCATTTCCTTTACTGCATAAGTTTTAGCAATATTGCTTTTATGCCATACTACCATTCATTAACACTGATTAGCTGCTGCTAATATCAATAGCTTTTTTGTATGCAGGTGGCTTTATGAGTGCATATAATCCCATGACAGTTTTGTAACATGTATGGCACCGGCAGCATGTGAATTAGTCCTCAGCCAAGGTATTTTACCAATCGTCCACTATGTATTGTCGATGTTTGTGGTTGTTCCTTTCATGTACAAAGTGGCTATTTTTTCTCTTGATATTGAGAGCATTGTTAGCCTGCAGTTTGCGCATAGTGAAATAACAAGCATTGTTAATCTGCAGTTTATGCAAGAGAAATAATATAGTAAGACGATGTGTCTATTTTGTAAAAGGAAGAGCAGTTGTTTAGAGGCAGTTTATGATGTGCGTTGTTTTATGGTTCCAGTTCCTGGTCCAGTGCAAGCATATCGAGCTTTGTTTGGATTTTCGAACCCCCTGCCACCCGGCATGCCGAATGTCACCTTTCCCTTTTTTTTAACTATAGGTATTGTTAATCTGTAGTTGCTTATACGAGTGTAATTTCTTGGCTGCCTGATCTTGCTTGTCTGAAATATTGCTCAACCAAATGGCACGGATTTGAATTTTCAGAATATTGATGATGTTGCATTCGATTTTTTAAACTATAAGAGGCCAATGGAAAGCTATAATTTGACAGGTTATTTAGGATGATATATATCCAAATATTGCTTTCTACTTATTATCTATTCTTGGTGCTTGCGTACTGATGTTATAAGTTTATTTATACAAATATGGGAAAGAGAAATACAATATGTGGTGGCTGGTTAAAAAGCTCGTGAGTGGTGCTTGTGTATTGATGATGTTTGTAATCTCTGCAGGTTAAAAAGCCCGTGAATCTAGCTAATTGTACTTTAAATCTGAAAGCAATTCTTATATGGTGGCTAGAAATTTTATTGCACTCTTTGGTGTTAATTACGGAAGGACAATGAGAATCTTTGCGTAAAGAAGGTATGCAGTAATTCATTCTGTCCACCTGATGGGCAATGCTTAATTTTGTTCCTCTGCTTATTAAAGTTTCTATAGTTTCAAAAGAGTGGGCAATTAGCTCTGCTCTTTGCCTCTGATTGTCTACATCATAAACCGAGAGTCGATTTTGTACCTGAACTGAAAATTGAACTCCCTTTGTTATTCTGTACCTAAACTGAAAGTTGTACCCGAATCTTTGCCTCTCATTGTCTACGTTTTCCTTGTGTGGATCTTTTTCGTTATTCTGTACCTGAACTGAAAGTTGTACCTCCTAACACTCCCTTCACGAGATATTACAAAAACAAAACAACTCGAAACAGATTAACGAAGTGTTGTATACACGCTGGGTTTAATAAGAAATTTCTTTGTAGCTTGTGTATAATATATTGCTTTGGAAGGCTGTATTGATGTCATCAGCTCAGGTTTTCTACGCACAGTGAAGTAATTCATTGGAAATGCCTATGTTCTGAACTTAACTTGCATGGTGTACATAATTAATGCAGAGGTTATGTACGTGTGCAACTGCAATTTAGGCTCTTATTTCCTTTTGGTTCAGATTTCAGTCTTTGTTTGAATTCCCTTCTGGTTTGGAGTCTTGTCCTGTAGGAGAATTGTCTTATGTTTCAACCCAGATCCATTAGTCTCTCTAGGAAGTGTCAGAAATCATACTTCATTATATGTGCACATTATATATTTTCTGTAAACATCTATGACATTCTACATAACCCTGAAGTTCGGGATGCTGCTATCTCCAATGGTTGCAGTTGCATTGTATCTGAGGATCGGGATTTTCTTAGTGCTAGGGTTGGTACATATGGGATTACTAAAAAAATCTGGTCCAGAATTACGTGGTGTACACTATCTCAAAATATTTTTGGAATTGATCTATTGTGAGCAGCAAAGATTTTGGTATGGTGTTTAAAAATAAATTAGCTTTGAGCTATCTATTTTCTGCTTTATTCTTTGTAGGCCAGTATACAAATGCTTAATTACTATATATATTCATGTGGTGTAAATAAGATAATTAAGCTATTCTTTGTAGGCCAGTATACAAAATCTTAGTACTATATGTAATCATGTGGTATAAATAACATAATTAAGCTATGTAATTGTGTGCTTCAACCTCCTTTTGATTTCAGATGGGTGATGAGGACCAATATCCAGGATGGCGTCCCTCATCCTCGCTGAGTCGCTGTCCTTTCCCACTTCCCCACTGTTTGGCACCAAGCACAGGAAGAAACATGGCAGCGGTGGCGGCAAGGAGAGACGTCGGTGGTACTCAGTGTTCCACAGGTAAAAATGGATGCCTTTGATGCAGTGGTACCCTCCTTGCAATTTTTCTTCCTTGGATTTGTGTATCCGATTGGGCAAAAATGGACGAGCCCCTCCTGATCCTGCCCGCTCAGCTCCTTCGCGCCCGCCAGCCGCAGCCTCCTTCTCTCACACCGGCCGCCTCCTCGACTGGGGACTGCACCTCGACGGCGGCGCCTGCTTGACCTGCAGCCTGCAGGTTGGTCCTCTTCCGGCACCAAGTGGTGCTCTTTTCTCCTCGGAGCAGCGCGCGGGGCGCTGCCGCATCTGGCCGTATGCCCATCCCTGGATGCGTGTTGAAGATCCTCCGGCAGGCTGCGATGGACACCATGAGATTGGACGATGCAGGTTGTGTTGAGCTCCAAATGTTTGGTACGTGCCGATTACGCCGGTCGATCTGGTCATGTTTATCAGCTTTCTGCTTTCCCAGTTTATTGATTTTGTTGCCTTGGTCTTCTAGGTACCTAGATCGAGATCCCAAGCCCGAGTTGAACAGCTTCTAATTTGGATTTACTGTCTCTTGGACGGTAATCATCTTCCCATTTTTCATTTCCTTCATGTGGGCTGGATTCTGTTCTTCTCCTTATACATGTTTTTTACTTCCTTCTTGCCGGCCATGAATTAATGCTTTTTTGTATTTAGTTGTGTTTCTGGTCCCTACCAATTGCTTGATTAAATTTTAGTTCAATGCCCCAGTTTTGTTCTGTACGTTGTTTTCAAATTTACTCATGTGGTAGAGGAACTTAATTTGGGAGCAAATGCTATGAATAGATCAGATATTTAATGCGCATTTGTCCAGAGCAAAACATTCAGCTTTTTTCGCATATATTTATTCCCTCCTCGCATATAATGTACCTGATTGTAAGTATCATTTACTCTAGGCTACATACACGAAATCATCGGCAATTGATCATGTAACATTGCAATTTAAAGTTATATGGGACATACCAAGTCGTACCCACGATAGAGGTTTATTAGCTATTGAGTTGGATATTTTTCCAACCTCACCCTAAAATTTGGCAGCTGTTGTTATGATCTATATAAATTACCAGCATTGATAAGTGACACTATCGATTTATTCTTTGCTCTATTAATATCTTCAATATGAGCAAGCTAAAAGTCACTACTTGCATGTTTCATCAGGTTCAACAGAGTTGGTGACCTGTAAAAGCCTATTGAGAACCTAGGAAACATTAAATGGGAAAGCTACGCAAAAGGTGCAGTTTATGCCCTGCAAAATAGTAGTGGATATGATCTCAGAAAGGTATGTCCATTTCATCCATGAAACAGTCCAGATTACCAAGCCTTCAGAAAACTCTTGACGCGTGGCTTTGTTATAGTGTATAATAGGTTATATATCTGGAGTGAAAGGACTCGATGATTCAAGATTTAGTTGTCTGCAGCTGTAAGCTAATTGATATGCTACATATGCATTATCATGTGCTAAAAGCTGGTTAATGTGCTGTAAATATTTAAATTGTGATGTAACTTTGCTAGCATATAGAAGTATAGAACATGTGCAACAACATTTGTTCTTAACTTAGTGTTGTACATTATTTTACTTGGAGTTAATAGCAGCTTTGTGCAAGATCACATATAAATACTCTTATGTGCCAGGTATTTTTTTGTACTACTGAACATAAATGCATTTTATCATGAATTTATAGTATAGCACATAATCATTGATAATTTTTAATGGTCTATATATGCACTTCTTCTGAATTTTAAGTTCAGGGTCATTGATCTGTCAAATGGACAACAAAGGTCGAACCAGTTGCATCTATACCAGGTGAGGCCAGTTCCAGTGTTCTCTTTGGACAACCTTTCTGATATCTGTGTAGGTTTTTATTTATGGACTATGCTTAATTATGTAATATGACTCATATGGCCTGTATGGTGTACCCAAATGCACCCAGAATTTTATATTATGCTTGTGTGACAAATAAGGTTGCCTGCTATTGTAATTGTAAGAGATATGATCTTGTGTGCCTCTCTACAAAGGTTGACCTGCACATCTAACCATTATACTGAATTTTACTAGAAGCGCCTTATAGCTGAAAAGGTCCAAAGGTTATTATTCAGATTAAGAATCTGGCTTATAGCTTCCATTTCTATTCGGCATGTCTGCCATGCATTTTGTGTGCCCAATATATATGGTTGCTTTATAGTATGAGGATAGACACTCTTTATTATAGCATTTTGAACTTCCTTCTATCTCTGTTCTAATGTTTTTGTGTCGGTTTTGACCATGTTCAAAAGAAAGGATCGTTTCAACGATTAATTTTTTGAGCAGGCGGGAATAATAGCTGCTGGGAGTTTAGTGGTCAGAGAATTTATTTTGAATGTATGTTCATATGGAGAAAATCGACTGAATGTTAGGATTAAGTCATAGAAAAATTGTAATGCACCGGGTTATTTTCTTCTCAGAGTTGGCGCATTGATGTTGTTAATGTTTTTGCCCACCCATCCACTGCAGTGCATGTTTATTTTGTGGAGTTTCCATTGTTTACTTCTCTTTGTTGAATTTGTGAGCTCATTTGGGGATTCTCTTCTTTGTTCGTGTAGCGATTGGAGGCTTTAATTTGAAAGTTTTGAATCGAGCATAGGTAGGCAGTAGGCGGCAGTAGGCTCATGTCGTTAATCTTAGGTGAGTGTTGTTTATCCAGAGTATGCATATTGTGTTTATATGCTCATGAGGATGTCGTTAAATATGTTGGTTGGATCTTAAGGTTAAAACCTATTTGGATATGTCCCAATGTCTGACCAGTCGCACCGTTCTTTTGTATAATTGCTTTTATGCTTTCTCTAGGCTGTGGGGAAAAGTGTGCAAAACTGTACAACTAAGCCTATTTAGCTGCATCATGAGATTGAAATTCTTTGTGCAAGCCATGTTTCAGTCTTCAAAATGAAACGAGGAAATGATGGGTTTAGACAATGATTATTGTTCTTTAATTTTTTATCTACGTGTTAGATTACTCATTAATCATATTTATACTTGTGATAAATGCATAATATAGTATAATGTATTGTTTTTTCATGTTGTGGACTTGAGTAGAGGTAATTGGGATGCTCCTAATTTAACTAACGCCTATTCATTTACCTTTTGGATCTTTTCTCCTATTCCCATGTTGTTAATAACTTATATGTACACTTGCCGCTCCAGATCATCCATGTAAGGTGCAGCCAGATCACCATCCATGTAAGGTGCAGCCAGTACACTAGCCAAAATGAACAAATTCTTAGGATATAGGCCCAGAATGGTGACCATATGTTAGGTGTGCAGTATGCCAACTGCTTATTTATGTTATACAATGGTTCAACACATGCTGACTAGGCCTATGGTTTTGCAGTGCTGCGACGAGGTGTGGCTTGCCTCCTCCCAGGTTGCTACTGCTTCCCCAAGCAATGACCAGGTGAGCATCCGGCCTGTAGTTTTTTCTTTAGATCTTGCAGTAGCAAAGTGCGAAGTGACTGTCCAGGATATCTTTCGTTTTAACATCCTTTGGAATAAAATCTGAAGTTTATTTGTTTAGCGCGTGAAGTAATTATTTCAATAATCTGAGGTTTTAGTTGTTGTTTAATGTGTTGTAAGTGTGCTCCCATTCTCTCCTGGCCCTTTGGATACTCCACATGTTTGGGAATCCAATGCTTTTATTTTGGATGCCATATACATCTTAGGTTATGTTGAGCTTCACTACTTAGTGCAGACGTTAGATTGGCTATTCGATGTTGACACAATTTACTTGAATATGCAAGGTCGAGCTGAACACCTCCTCTATTTGATTTATTTGTATGAATTATTGGGGTGAGAGCTAGAAGATAGAAAAATCTAAATGATTCATAAGTATTCAAAATTGTAAATTTAGATCTTCAAATGAAGCGGGTATATGTTGGCATGTTATTTTATACAAAACAATCGTGTCAGTATATTTAATACCCTTATTTATCTTACATTGTCTTGTCAGCATATTCTTCTTTCTCCATACCAATCTCTTATTGGTAGCAGGAAACAAGATAGGATACACAAAGTCACTTGATTAGAGAATTAAACGTTGTTCAACTTGATGGTTATGGTTGTATGCCTATCTGGTTATGATATATTCCACACGATGGTTTTATCTGTCCTCAAGTTTCATTTAAAAGTTCCCTCTTCGATGTTCTTTTTGTGAATACTTTGTTTTAGGATCTGAAGTGGAGTTTTTTGTTTGCACTGCAGTTCAGTTCTTTGTGTTGTCTTTTGAGTGAACACAATATTTTCTGTTTACTTCTTAAGAATCGGCTCATTGATTTCATATCTATGTATTACTGAAATTATCTCCAAGTCCTGTCTATCATCTTCTTTCTTACTACATCATTTAAAACTTACTTTACTGGTATGCGATCTGAGATTATATATTACAATGACCTCATGTTTTGTTCTCTATACTATACATTTGCATCCTTCCTTTTGTCCTGATAAAAAGATCCTTTTAATTTTTTATGTGTTTGCTGATTCAGTTTGGTTAGATGATTATGGCCGTGTTCATTTATGTTAGTACCACTGTTTGACTGGATTTGTGATATGGCCGTGTTCTTTTTGCAGGTGCTATTAACATCTGCTGTTGGAATGGTTCAGGTTAGTTGTTTCGTATTAACTGGGAGAGAACGCCACTTGGATATCTGTGCTGATAACATGTTACTTCTTCCATGATTTAGACCCAAAGGCATTATTGATTTTTCAGGTTTTTGTTTCGTCTAGACGAAGGGTTGCCGTCGGTTAGCATATTTTGTCTGAGAGGAATCAATGCTCGGGTTAGGTTAAGGTTGCTGAAGCACCGATAGCAAGATCCTTTTAATTTTTTATGTGTTTGATAATTCAGTTTTAGTTAGCTGATACCTGATCGTTGTTATGAAGAGGTTTATTCCCTTTTCTCACTACCTCTGAAGATGCCCATTTCTTTGTTACTATACATAATTTTAGATTTTTACAAACTGGTACTGAGCTTTTTAAGAGCTTTTGCATGTGTACTTCAACATTGCGTTGGTCTTCCTATTTCCGAAAATTTTGATTGTACAGTATGGTGATTGTTGATATCACACGATTCTTAAGATATGTTATCAAATCAATTAGCATCTTATTTTGCTTATAGATGTGGATATAAATCATCCTTTTTAGTAATCTGTATACAATGTGACAACCACGGGCAAGAAAATGAACAATCCGACAAGTGCCGCGCGGCAAGCCGCGCCGTTCGAGTCTAGTAGGCAAAATCCTAGCACCTTACGGACGGTGAAGATGAGTATTGTGTGGTCGAAAATGCGACTTGCATATAATTATCATATGTTTAGGTGTATTGGTTTAATAAGAGACAATCTACGGCAAAAATAGTTTGTTGAAAAGATAGAAATAGCACAGATATAAAAATAATTCTCATATAAAATAGCTAAGAATTACCACGTTAATCAACTATAATCTTGAAATTTACATATCTACTCCCTCCGTCCATGTTTTAGATGTTGATATTTTTTCTATATATTCGGTCCAAATTTATAAATTTTGATTTTGACTAAATCGAGAATGTAGGGTAGTTGTGAATGGAGGGACCACGTCGTTGATTCTATGATTGAGTACACATAAATGACAAATTTCTTTGATTGTCGTCATACCAGAACACTCACAAACTGCCTGCCAATGTTTGGAGGCGTGGAAATTTAAAATTAATGAAGTCACGACATTAGTCGCACATTACGTACATTGTTTCTATTTTTACACGAACACTCTCAAAAAACAATTATGGAAGTTAGGAATTCGGTGTTAATATTAATGAAGTCACAACATTTTTTTTGAAAGGAAAGCGGTGGGGGAAGCCCCCACAGCGAGTTTGTTTTCAAATAACAAGAACCCAAATCCGCGTCCATCAGGACTTGAACCTGGGTAGCTGGGTTGTACATCCACTCCACTAGCCAAGTGAGCTAGGCTCACTTCTTTATGAAGTCACAACATTAGTCACACTATCAACGGGAGCGTCCCTCACACTAAGAAAATTACCGAGTTAATGATCTGCACAGGGCTGAGTCAACACATATTCTCATAAGGACGAGAATTTCCTTTCACTAAACGAATATTCTGACTTAATGAGACACAAATCGTTAAACCTTCAAAATTTATGAAGATACATCATTAGTGGACAAACTATCAATGGAAGATTTTGATTTAATGACTCAACCAAGTAACTCCCCACAGATTTCCGCTTGATATGTTTAATATTTTGTATCCACATGGTGTGTCAATACTATTTTAAATTCGAGGACCTAAAAAGATCACACTTACTTCTTATGAATTGTTTTCGTGGATATTGCTTGGTGTATGGTAGATATACTTGGACTATTGTATGTGCCTTTCTCTCGGGTGACAAAATCAACATAAGAGCACACGTCATTCCAATTGCACAAGAAATTGATGAATTATTAATAGTTTAAAAATATGCTATCCAAGCCACATAGCCATTTTCCATAACATAAAAAATACAAGTGCTAGGTGTGTAGAACCATTCAATGAAGATCAGGATAAGTTAAGAGTTTTGAAAACCTGGAATCGTACTTCTCTAACTTTGACTGCTGATGTATAAACATGTTAACGAATATGCCTAGAACAAAATAATTTATCTTTAGATGTATATTCATATAAAAATGGCGAAAATTTCACCATGCTCATGTTTATTAAGTGTTCCACATTGTTACATGGAGTGAGTAAATGAGAGGAAGAAAGATCATAACAAGATGATTCTCAATATTTAATGTGACCTATACATTAAGGAGGACATCCATTTTACTTAATTTACCGATTTTTCATCAAATATAACTAACCTAGCATACTGATCAAATATCATGTAAGAACCATAATTCAGTTTAGATATCCAATATCACTTACGTGGGTGTTTCAACATATGGCATGATAATCGTTTGCCCACAAATTTAGATGGCCAAAGATGTTACTTGCATAGGTGATATTTTGCTTACCAAAACATTTGCGGCAGTTGTAGAATTTTTTGTTTATTGTCACGTAATTGGAAATAATGTGCTATTAACGAAACCATATGTTTATCAATGAACACTTTCAACCAACTGCAGATAATGCCCTCGCATTTGCGAGGGCCACCTTGCTAGTTTGCATAATGGAGGAAGGTAGTATGTCATCGTTATACAGTATTTCTTTCTTTGTTTTTTCTGGTTGTCCTTTGTTTTTTCTGGTTTCCTTGTTTGTACTGTTGCCAAATTTCTTGCGTTTGGATCCTTGGGGTGGTCGGGAGACCTCAGCATCATCGAGGTCGAGGCTGGCTGGTACCACTGAAAGAACATCCAAGCATACGGCTCCATCAGCTTCACTCTCGTAGGCCGTAGCCCATGTGTCTAGTCAATGCAGCACAGTTCTTTGCAGTTGAGCGATAGCCACCTCTGTGGTGTCACATGCTCTGAACTTTCTTCGGTTCGGATAAGTGTCCACCACTCGCAAAGCGGCATCTGTTTACTGTTTATAAATAAAGCAATGATTAATATACAACCCATAACCGCATAAAAACACGAGACCACACAATATACAACCCACAACCGCATAAAAACACGAGACCACACACCCAAGACATGATACAAAGGTGATGAAAAACAACTACACCATCAAAAACAATTCCAAGAAAACGACATGTACTGAGAACTTACCTGTGGCAAGATGGTTAGGAGGGTGGTTGTATCCCCAGCCCACCAGAGTTCAAACTCCAGGTTTGACGCTGGTGTTTCTCATTTAAGGCGGAATATTTTTCAGTGGGAGGCGACGTTCCTGTCGACAGCGAGGCGCCCGTGGTGACTTCGTCAATCTCAAGACTCGACCCGCCAACTCGGTCTCTCGGAGGTGCTCATAGGGGTAAGGTGTGCGTGTGTGCGTTCATATGGGTGAGTGTGTGCGCGTGTATATGAGCGTCTGCGTTGTACTGTGTTTCGAAAAAAAAACGACATGTACTCGTAAGTTACTACTCCCTCCGTTTCTAAATGTGAGATGTTTTAGTTTTTTTTTCCAGATTCACATGTATTTAAATTTTAGTTTATTCGTTCACTCATTTCAGTCCGCAACTAGTCAACATGTGAAATAGCTAAAACATGTTATATTTAGGAACGGAGTGAGTAGTAACTAAGGTGAAAGTAAAACTTTTCCCCGACCCAGTGTCGCTCCTGTGTCGAGAGACCTGAGGGAACCCTAGGCGCCACCGCCGCCGCCGAGTCCCCCGCTCCTCCGACCCTGTTGTCTCCGCTGCCGCCGATCGTCTCCGTGTCCATGTCCACGATATGCATGTATCTATATGGAAGATGGAATTGCATATGAATTTTTATTTTCGTGCCCCATTTCGCTTAGTTCTGCTCAGTTTTGCCCCGCTCAGTTAGCTTTCCTTAGTTTTGCCCCACTTGCTACACATGAGGCTCGCAGATGGCAAACGACGCGTTTCCGTCGGGTCATCCTCGTTTGATCGTTACTTCGGCTGAGTATTGAGGAGTGGGACCGCTTAAAATACTGACAGGTGGGGACAGCGTGCCCTGTAGTAGAGTCACGCTAGATTCCGCCGGGTTGGGATGCTTAGTCCGAACTCGCTAGTTTGGAGGGTGAACAACTGGTTTATAAACAAGTTTGAGCGCAAGATTCAAAAAGAGTTTATCTTGGGGATTTTCCCAAGTCAAATAGACATTCGGAAAAGGCTATTTGACCTCAGAATTGCCCCAAGATTAAACATTGACTTTTTAATGGATGTTTATAGATGATTCGTTGATTAAATCATGATCAACATTTAATTTCTTCTTTTTAGAGATAATTCATTAATTAATATGTCGTTCCTTCGTATGCGCTCTCTTCATGCTAATGCACAATATAAAATCATTGCTTGATTCCTTCGATCCGAACTAGGTTTTTTATGATTAGATCATCATAGACATTTAATTTGACGATTAAGACTGAAATTATAATTTGAAACTAAAATTAAGAAATCTTAATATTCACATTAGTACTTTTTCTTCGGCACAAAAGATGTCCTTGCGACTAGACTAATCTACTAATACTAATACTAGTACAACTAATAATACTACTCCTAATGCTAATCCTACTTCTTCTGCTTCTTTGCCGGCGGTGCTGCGCCCCTGTCCTCATCCTCGTAGTCAGCAAAGAAGTCGCCGTCGTGGTCGACGTCCTCCGGTGCCTCTTGCTCCTCTTTCTTCTCCTCCTCCTCCTCCTCCTCCTCCTCCGAGTCGTCGTCGGAGTGGTCTAGAGACATGGGTGGAGGTCCGAGGCCTCTCCTTCCTCGAACCAGGGGAGGAAGCCCTCCTTGTCTTCGCCGCTAGCGGTGTTGCTAGGGACATTGCTAGGGACATCCTCGTGGCGAAACCAGTCGCTATCGTCGTTGGCCATTACTCGCTTAGAGAGTTGGTTTTTTTGTTGGCGGTGGTGGGGAGAGAACTAGGAAGACTAGAAAAATCTGCAATGGAACCACAATGAGGTTTATCGGTGAGAAAAATTTAGTGTAGCGAGTAGATCGATAACAATTAATCACCTGCGGAATTAGAATAGACTGGAGTGATCGGTTCGTTTTTTGCCAAAACCTGCATTTGACAAGACATGACATTACATATTATTCACAATGACATCATAATGTGACTACTAGTTCAGTTGAAATGTCACGACAATAACTATGATGTTCACCGCGTCATCTCAAGCATATTGACGCGTCCCAAGCATCTAGATGCGTGTTGTACATTTGTCGAACAGTTGACGTGCATTGACCGTTTGGTCAAATTTATTACAACTGGAAACTGTGTGATCCATCTAGACATGTCACAACCATGTTGTACTAGAACTGACACGATAGTTTAAAGTTTATGTGCATACCTGCATACGCGCGTTCGTGCCAAGCCACGAAGTGCGTTCTCGACGCAAACTGGATGCGAACTCGCACCCACAATGCGCGCTCTGGGACACTAAAATTTATAATTGTATTGCAAATTTATGATTTTTCCCTGGAAGATTGCAAACACTAAAAAGGAAGATTGCACCATGTTTTCCATTTGTTTGATTGTTTCTAAATTTATGTGACTTTTTCATCGGTAAAGGCTATTAAACTCATTTACTGGGTGGAGTATAGTTAAAAACTCAAAACCATTCAGGTATTATGCCTTCCATATGATATACTTTGTGTGAAAATTATGAGAGGTCAATTTGCAATCTTATTTGTGGTATCTTTTTCAGGCAAAACGGGATTTTGGCACTAAAAAACTAAAACAAATACAAATTCAAAAAATCTTGGAACCTTTCTTAGGCAATGTTGTTTACATTGTCAATACACATGTTTGTGCCGAGTTTGGTCATCATGCCAAGAAGCTAGCCATGGATATGTCCATGACGTTGGTCTTTGGCTTGAAAGTCATGAATCTCTAGACAAGGTTGTTCATCTTTTTGTTGAACACTTGAGTTATAAAATGTGGTATTGCAAGTTTATGATTTTTTCCTTTATACTAGTACACTAAAAAGGAAGATTCCCCTAGGTTTTATGTTTTCATATTTTTCTAGATTTATGTGAGTTTTTTCAAAACAGGGCAAAAATCGTCCGTGTGACCATTCATTGCTAAGAGGCGAATTTTCAGATTTTTACTGTGCAATTGCGTAGAATCATGGTAGACTAAGTTTGTACGATTTTTCTATATTTTTGGGGGCAAACATAACACACTTGTAGTTCAAATATCATTTTTCGGCGGTAAATGCTATTAAACTTATTTAATGAGCACAAAAATTCAATATATTCAGCGATTATGCCTCCCATATGATATAATGTGTGTGAAAATTGTGAGAGATCAATTTGCAATCTTATTTGTGGTACGTACTTTACAATAAATAGGTATTTTGGCACTAAAAAATAAAATTCAAAAAATCGTGAAATCTTGCTTTGGCAATACACATGTTTGTGCCGAATTTGGTCATCGTACCAATAAGCTAGCCATGGATATGGCCATGACCTTAGTCAGTTGGCAAGAAAACCATGAATCTCCATACAAGACTAGGTTTTAAAATATTATGGTATTACAAGTTTATGATTTTTCCTTCATACTAGTAAACTAAAAGGGAAGATTCCCCCAAACTTTCCATTTTTTTTGGTTTTTTCTAGATTTATGTTTTTTTTTTCAAAATAGGGCTAAAATCATCCGTGTGACCATCATAGCTAAGGGGTGAATTTTCTGACTTTTTTCTGTGCAATTGCGTAGAATAATGGTAGACTAAGTTTGTATGATTTTTTGTATAATTTTGGGGCCCAAAAAATGAAAATTGTGAAAGTTTAGTTTGACATAATTCAAACTTTTCCCAACATAAAACCAGACAACATAATTATACAAGATCACAACTAATATCCTTGGGGCCTAATACATAAAATCAAGGGATCGGGCGTAGCATCAATAACGACCAGCAAAATTGTTTCCTTCGTCGTTAATAATAGAAATTCTAGTAGTGCAAAGTCGGCTGATCCACAACTTAGTTGTGATAACACCTCGGGTCTAAGGATTACATTGTGTGAGTCGGAACGTATGATGACTTACACACGTTGGCTCTTTACCTCAGCACAGTGTATGTCGGATCGGCATTTGTATGCCCTATGACAAGTTGAATTGGTCATCTCACTGTAGGGTTACGTGCAGGAACTTAAAATTTTCCGTCTTACATGAACGTCAAGATCCATTCTATGAAGATATGTTGCACTCCATATTGCTAGATCTAGATTACTTACAAACACCGTTGCAGAAGATATTGTGTTTATCGAAGTAGATGTTGGTGAAGCCTGATGAAGAATCTCATGTCAACGTCGGGAGGTGAGATAATTTTCGATTCCGCCATCAAGGAATTACTTGCGTAACCCGCTCTTCTAGTATCCACATGCATGCTGCGTCAATCCGTCAGCGCTCCGCCGTCTATAGCACCTGGAGCCGGCGAAGAGAGACAACCTTTCGACGTAGTATAAGTGGTCGATCTAATCAACTAGATTAGATCTATATGAGACTAGAGAAATCTAATTCTCAACACATGAGATCTAATTAGAGAGAGAGAGAGATTACAGCTATATCTAATTGGGAGCAGTTAGAGCAAAGTCTAATTCACAATTTCTCAGAAGAGAGGAACTTGTGATTTTCTGTTGTTTTCTTTTCTCCCATGGGGGAGGAGTATATATAGTGGGTCAAAGAGGAGGGGGTGCTTGGGGAGGTAGCAACCCCCCCCCCCCCCACCTTGGTGAGTCGGCCCTAGGAGGGCAGCCGCACCTCCCCTTTGGAGTTTGAATTGGACTCCTAGTCCAACTAGGGGTCCTTCCTAGTACTCCCCCCCCCCCCACACTTTCCTTTTCTCCTTTTAATTAATTAGGCTTACCATAAATCCATTAATTAAATAAAGGAAAGGGTGGGTAGGTGGTGCGCCGGCCGTGGTGGGCCTGGGACCCACACGGCATGACCCACCCATGGTGCGGCACTACCTAGGGTTCCCAGTCCCCCTCCCTCCCCCCGACACTTCCCCCTTCCAAGCATGCCTCTGAAACGACTCCGGATCCAATTATACTCTATAGATAAAATTACCGACTCTATCCACTGATGTCAGAAACACTTCTCGACATCCTGGAACATCTCATATTCTCCATATTTCTCTCTCGAGACTTTTCAGCCATATACCAACATTATATGCCTCTCATGATAACTTCACCGGAACACCTCCAGTTCTCACCGGAGTTGTTCCTGTGCCATCAGAGTGATTCCGCCCACTTCTCATAACCACTATAACTACATCTTAATTCTCTTAATAAAAGATTGACTACAGCTTAAGTGTGTGACCTGGAAGGTTCGGTAACACACAGACATGCCCAGAGTAATTACCGGACAATAACCATCATTGGGACCTAGACGATCGTACTGGCTCCTGTGTATTCATGAGTGAACGATGGAACCTCTTGTGTTTCTCATTACACTAATCCCCTTACATACACGATACCAATAATATCACTAGGTGAGACAATGTGCTCTAGTGTGATCAAACCATTGGATCATAACACATATATAAACTCGTACCGATATCATTCTCTCTTCTCATTCCGTATTCACAATGTCCTTTGATAAATCACACAGTGTCTAGCCAGACGATTTGGTGACATCGATAATACTGAGAAGGCCTAAACTATGTATATCTCCATCGTCTGGAGGAGTAAGTACCATTCTTCAATAATCTCTGATCCATTAAGCATTCTAGGTTACACCTAAAAGGCACCTTTATGATCCCAATTAAGGCCGAGCGTTTGATGACGATCAAAGTGTAAGTGTCAAATGCGCGGTCGCCAGATATTCTCATAGTATAGGGATACAGCTAACGAAAACTTTATATAATCAATTGTTAACTTCATCGGTGACGATTTGTCTCTTAGCAAGATCATACAAATGGGTCGGTTTAGTACTATTGTCATTTCGTTAATAAACTCTTATAGTTGTGTGACTTATACAAAGTCCAAGATCGGAAAAATATGATCATCTAACAACAAGATAAGCTAGTCTTAGAGACAAGACCAGGAACACTTGGTATTGTCGATATCTCTACACATGCAGTTGTAGCATAAAGATATAAACATTAATAATAAACTTGGAGATAAATAATAACTAAATATTATTGTCTCTATGGCATATCTCCAACACTCACGGCTACACATTAGTCTTCGTAGTGTGATGAGTCCATCCACAACCTAAAACGACTAAGGATAATCATGCATCTATATACCAATATAAAAAGGGCCAGAGGGGGGCAGATCCAACATATCACAACCATCAGTTCAGCATCTAACGGTTCAAATCCCACCCATGATTAGCGCTAAAACATCCGGGACGGACAACTCCACACGCTAATCAAACGAGCCGTCTCACTATTCATCTTTTCCCCAAACCGCCTACCTCCACGACCCCAGCGCTACGCCGCCGCCGACCGTCCCAGCGCCGCCACCTTGCACGCCCAACACCGCTCTGCCAGGCCGTCGCCGCCCTGCCCTGCCCGAAAACGACGCCCGATGTGAGATTAATCGCTCCTCTACTTCGCCCACGCTATTCGCGTCATCCTCCGCCGACAGTGTTCGAGGAGAGAGTTAGCGAAGGCGTTCAAGGATCTAGCGCCCCACTCGATGCTGCTCCAGGCCTCCGGCGTCTCCCCAGAATCCACTGCCCGCCGCGCCCACACCAAGCTGCTCCCTGGCGCCGGCGGCCTCCCGTAGCCTCCTCTGCATGCGCCTTCAGCGCCGCCACTCCCCATGCCAAGACATCGCCATTGTACAGCTTGATGGTAACGACACGCAGCCTAACCAAACTTACGAATCTGTGCGGTGCATCTCCCTTGCGTGGTTGTCAAAAGATTTTCGTATTTCCTATGCTTGTAAATTGTGCTGTAGTGTTCGTGATACTTAACACAGAGAGCATATTCTTGAATTGCAATTTTGGGAGAAACTAATAGGAGGATTGAAGTGCATTCTGTTCCTCTTTTTAAGAATGCATGTCTTACAAGTTCGCATGACTGTATTTGTAAAGGGTGATGCGAACCCATCCCCTTATATTTGTGAAGTAAACTTAAATGTAATAGTTTGTGAGAGACTGATATTTGATCTCATTTTCTGTTGTTCTGCTTGTAAGATCAATTGAAAGAAAAATACTGTTTCTGTTAGGCAAGTTCAGATCAAATATTGCATGTTTTTTAAAATGTCTGTCCAGATTTCATATCATATTCACTTTTACTGCTGTACATGTGTGTCAAGGAATATATCTGTATTGATGTGTCTTATGTTCACTAAGGTTCTGATTTGCTTATAGGAAGGTACCCACTCTCGGAGAAGAGGTGCCTCTTTATTACATGCCGGATTATGCATGTCTCAGAAATGCAGAAATATCATTGCATAACACTCAAGGCTGCAGCAAGAGTCTGAACCAAGGCTCAAAGAATTATTAACTCAAGAAACAAACCGGTAATGGTATTTATATATGATTCCACTCATTTATTTTGCTAGCAAGAGCAGCATGTGATTTGTTTGATGGACTCTTACATGTACAAATAAAGGGTAACATTAGTGATTCCTTTTGTTGTATGAAAGCCCTTGCATGCCACAGTACTAAGCTTCCTATTTGTTTAAATAGCTGATCTTCTAAATTTATAAGTAATCCCAATGAACTTTTCCTTCGCTGCACCTTTCTTTTCAAACTCATATTGAAACGGCATAGGAGTTTCAGGGCACTATTTCATGCATAGCATTATATTTTCTGCATTTCACAAATTAACTTGCATGAATGTCAGTTATCTCTAATTTCTTCATTGTTGCTCTTTTTGGCCATCTTATAGGGACACGCATGTTATCAGTTTAAGGTGGTCTCTGGTGTGAATGAATCTGTATCTGATCCTGACAACAATGAAGAATCCAGCATGAAGCGACTAACTGAATTTGTAATGAGCCTTTGGTGTATCTCCTGAACTACCTCTCCTCGAACTCGAGTTCCGAATTTGGGGAAGGTGAGTGATTAAGAGTTTTAATTAGAAAGCCATTGTAGGCTAATTAACAAGCATGATGTACAAGTAGATTGGTGCTCCCTCGAAGACAGACTGACCGTCTCACAAAAATCTATAAGTACAGTGGGATCAGGTCAATATGATTTGTTGTTACTACAATCATGTCCAAATCTCCATGGTTGGTCCAGTAAAAGATACATACATGTGGTTGTAGCAGAGTATTGCTTGATTATTCCTCTCTGTACGGATATTGTAGTATTAACTAGCTGTAGTATTCAATTTTTGTTTTAGTGCGGTTTGAATTTTTCTCAACGCCAATATATATATTTTCGATGATGCCTTGATTGCTGAGAAAAATTTAAGAATCTTCCTTCATTTCAAAGGTATTTGAGACAAAAGAATCATTTACTTGGATCCCTTGATGTTGATTATTTAATTGTTTGAACACAACAGTCTTTGGTTAATTTGGGACTCTGTACATGGAAGGTTAATGCCTTTGGGTCGCAAAAACAAACAGGTGATATCCTTTAGCGCCATGTATTTTGTCTGAACTTTCATGTGCATACACATTACTGATATGGATATATGCACCTGTGATCTATAATGTTGAGACATATTAATCCACCAATGATGTTCGTACAACACTTAGAATTTTGATTCAAGTTTTCACATGTCAATGGGATCATGACACCTTAGTTTTTTTCCCACCAAATTAGTACAGGTGTAATTACCTACATATCTTGTTTGCACTTGATGCTATCTAGCGGCTCACATATGTTAGTTTCATGTAGCTAGCCAGAAATTGATACCTATACATATATACAAGAAAAGGAAAATTCCTATCAATAATTACTCCTACTTAATTAACAAGTTCATATGGTGATTTTTGAGATACATGATCTTTTGCTTTATTCTGTTACAGGATTTTCCTGTGTCCTCGGGATGTCGATGAATGGAGTTGTGATGACAACATCGACGGCACCGTTGTCACCTTCATGGATGAAGACCCGACATGGCAACCCAGGTGACAACTATTGTCATCTTCATGCCCAGCGAAGCCGGTTCTAAGAAAGTGAAGGAAGGTTGTCGCTGTGCAGCCGTGTGTGTTTGCTGCTCGGTGATTTGCAAATTGGCCAACGGCTCAATTCCTGAGGTCTCACCATGGATAGCGCCGTTGTGGTTGTTCTTGGAAAGGTGAAGCAACAGGGCTATCTAAAGCTGCAGCGCACCGAGTCAGAGGAACCGATCCGTATGTTTCATGTACATTTTATAATTGGTATTGGGTAAAATATAAGTTGTATACATAAGATTAGATTGAAAGTTAAGTTTAAAAAATGTTTTTTATTAAATATGTAAGATATAATTTTGTTTGAGTCCAAACGAGTGCACATTAACAATTTACTTATTACTTATTAGGGATACAACTAACGAAAACTTTATATAATCAATTGTTAACTTCATCGGTGACGATTTGTCTCTTAGCAAGATCATACAAATGGATCGGTTTAGTTCTATTGTCATTTCGATAATAAACTCTTATAGTTGTGTGACTTATACAAAGTCCAAGATCGGAAAAATATGATCATCTAACAACAAGATAAGCTAGTCTTAGAGACAAGACCTGGAACACTTGGTATTGTCGATATCTCTACACATGCAGTTGTAGCATAAAGATATAAACATTAATAATAAACTTGGAGATAAATAATAACTAAATATTATTGTCTCTATGGCATATCTCCAACACTCACGGCTACACATTAGTCTTCATAGTGTGATCAGTCCATCCACAACCTAAAACGACTAAGGATAATCATGCATCTATACCAATATAAAAAGGGCCAGAGGGGGCAGATCCAACATATCACAGCCATCAGTTCAGCATCTAACGGTTCAAAATATGATCACCTAACAACAAGATAAGTTAGTCTTAGAGACAAGACCACGAACACTTGGTATTGTCGATATCTCTACACATGCAGTTGTATCATAAAGATATAAATATTAATAATAAACTTGGAGATAAATAATAACTAAATATTATTGTCTCTATGGCATATCTCCAACACTCACGGCTACACATTAGTCTTCGTAGTGTGATGAGTCCATCCACAACCTAAAACGACTAAGGATAATCATGCATAAAATGCGCCTACCGCTCGGTTGCCCGAGAAATTTCTCGGTTGACTGACGTCAGATTTTGATGGCCTGGCCGCAGCCCGTTTCCCGCATCCGTATCACCCAAATCTTTCGTGGGCTTTTTGCACCTTTGTTTGTATTTTGTTTGTTTGTTAACATGGGCTTCTACTTGCAAATGGGCTGTACTTGTGGACTTCTTTTGCACAACGACACGGGAAAAAACTCCAGGCAAACAAGAAGATTCAAATAACACGCTGAAAATCCATATGCACATGCACGCTAGATATTCATGTGTAATTGCATGCTAACAAGAATCATGTGCAATTGCACGTTAAAAAAAATCATATGCAATTGCATGCTAAGAAAATCCGTGTGCAACTGCACGCTAGATATTCATGTGTAATTGCACGCTAACAAGAATCGTGTGCAATTGCACGTTAAAAAATAAAAATTCATGTGCAACTGCAAGCTGAAACAAAAATTTATTGCTTGCTAAAAAATCATGTGAAATTGCACTGTAACATTCATGTGGAACTGCGCTAAAATTCTTGTGTAATTGCACGCTAAAAAATCATGTGCAATTGCGCGCTGAGAAAAACTTGTCAATTGCATGCTAAAATTCATGTGCAACTGCACACTAATAGTCATGTCCAAAATGCTCGCTTAAAAACCCATGTGCAATTGCACCCTAAAAAACATGTGTAAATTCATGCTATAAATGAATGTATGTGAAACTGAACAGTGATTACGCAATTACAAATGAAATTTGCAATTACACGCTGAAAGAAAAATAATTGTGCAATTGCACGATAAAAAAATGCATGCGCTACAAAAAAAATGCATGTGGTTTGTGTCGTGTCAAGGGGAGATGCGCGTCCACATGAGATGACGTCGGTCACCTTGTACAAACGCCGGCACTGTGTGGTGGCACGGCCAGAGCTATTCCAATAAGCCCAAAAAAACCAACAAAAACCATTCAAAAACGCAAATAAGGCAAAAAGGCTCGAAAAAGAAAAATGGGCCGCAACAGAGCTAAACGGGCCGAAACTAACGAACATCCATTGTTCCGCGTGCCAACAATCGATCGAAAACCCCTAAAAAAAACCAATCGATCGAAAGATCGCAACGCCTGAGACATCGACCGAGACATAAGCTAAAACTCAGGCAACCGAACATTAGCAAAAGCGTAAACTAAATAAGTACAAGGTTCCATAGTTGAGTCACGTACTCAAAGACAACTACTTAAGATTACACAAAGGACTATCTATGAATACAATCTAGAGAGTGTCCCCTCTAGGGCATCTATCCTAGCACTTTGTATTCCTATTGGTTCGATAAATCTTTGTTCTCAATCGAAGGAAATTCTTAGTGATGTCTACATTCTTCCCTTCCACCTTGGGGATTCCCAACATCATCACTCACCTTGCACCAATAAAATCCCTGCGGAAGCTAGAGATCGACGCCCCGGTAAGACCAATCAGGGGGGCATTGCTCGTGGCCCTCCGTTGGACACCTCTGAAACCCCACAGCTGGGTCTGTTGGACAAACAGAAAGAAGACCGTTGCAATGTTGGATGCCTAGGGATGACCCGCGTCATCTGATCAATCTGCAAACCTTGCTATAAAGATTAGAAGTGGTCGGTGAGACGGTGATGTCGTCGTCGGAGTATCGAGCAACAAGCTCGATCCCCGGAGGTGTCCGTGGGGTTCGGGTTGAACAGAGTTAGTGCATAAAACATGTTACCTTCATGATGACTTATGTGGAGAATCAGATGCCAGAAGTAAAGGATGCAACATATGCCCTTCAACCCATCTCCATTTGGTTTTGGGACATACAAAAATCAGACCTAGCTTCACGCGTTGTAGATCGCCTGCTCAGATCAGAAGCATCATCATAAAACTCCTTATCCAAACCTTTCTCTTCATCATCACTACCTTTACACTTCCAAACAAAGGGTATGAAATCTGGATCATGAACATAGTCACTAAGCTCGTGACCAAACCGAAATTCATATCTTTTACCTTGACCATGACATCAGTCATTACTCAAGGACCCTCTGCATTGACCTTCTTGTCAAAAACCTTGAGATCAATCATAGACACAAAGATGTGAACAATACCCCCAACGACAAAGACAAAGCAAGCATACATCAAGTGTGGTGTGAATCACATTTATTTTCGTTTTTTTTCAGCCCACAGACCCAGAAATGATGGAGCGGGTACGACACACTGGTGAAATGCAGCCATACTGGTTCGAGGTCAAACTTATGTGGGATGAATTATGATTTCCACATGCTCAAACTAATCTTGGATCCATGGGAAGGCACCCCCAGCTCAATCCCATCAACCCGCTGCAAGTTATCAATCGAAGGGAAAGCCAACTAGAAGAATCCTCTCTATGAGGTAAAGCCTCCGACGTCCACTGATATTAGACCGGGACAATCCGTGCAACTTGCTTATCAAACACATCAGCTGGACTGACACGCCCACTGAAGAAAACTAGTGCAATCAGCGACATTATTAGGGCAAGGTGTTCCTTGTACACATATTTTGGGAGATGGTAAAACGAAGTGTCCTCTCTGCACCCGCGAGGGGGCGAAAGGCTTTGGAAGCTTTAGAATAGGGCACCTCGACATTGGATGCGTAGATTTGTCACATATATAGCAACTGTGTTCCACCGTATAATCATTGGAGAGGTGGTTGACAGAGCACTTCCAGCACCACATTTTGTTATTTTGGGACCTCGACGGTTCCGAGGTCCAAAATGAACAATAGTGAATTGTTGTCATTTATTGTTGTGGTATTTGATTTTATGCATTTTGTATAAAAAAATGTCTTTTCCTCCCTCTTCATTCCTTGGGCCAATACCATTTCGGTCCAACGTGACTCTCCAGCCCAACTCTGTGTGCCCACTCCACTTCCTCCTCTTTCGTAATCCAACCGGAGGCACGCGCTCTTGCTCATGGGTCCCACTTGTCAGCGACCACTTTGAACTTATGCTAGATCAGACCCATCACAATAGTCACTCCTTCCCTGTGCACGTACAAGGTGTTCTTGTTTTCCATGTTTTAGTTTCCTAATAATAATAGGACATGGCTAATTATTGGTGGAAAGAGAGAATTAACTTAATTCTCGGTCACCCACTTTCATGTGCAATTCGTAGCAATTGCAAAGAAATCAGTTGCAATTGCAACTCATGTGTAATCTTGTGCAATTACGAATAACGATGCAAATTTAACGGTCTCAAATTCGACCAAGAATTATGTTAATTCTCGGTCGACAGAGAAGTAGCAAAAGGGATAATAATAATAACAATAATAATAATAGTAATGATAATAACAATAATAGTAATGCATGTATCACCCCTGTCATAAAGATTATACCGTTGAAATCTTTAAATAGTATAATATTCGTGACATATAATCTAAATTTTGTTGGTCAAATTCATGAAGGCCAAATTTAGAGCTAATATGAACGGAGGTAGTAAAATAGATGGATCAAACACCTCGACAGAGGCAGCTGGTACTGCCGGTATGCTGCAGTAGTGTAGACAACAACATTATTACACAAGAAAGGAAAGAAAATACAGAAGTATAGCCAAGAACAACAATCTTTGGTGCACAACTCGAACGAACATGCAAGCAAATTAGATACAAAGCATTCCAAAGTTCGTAACTTGTTTTATTCCTACTTTTCTCAATTGGGATGATCGAGTCACGATAGACTATATATCTTAAGTCTGTCGATGAACTTCTCCCTTTGCGCTAGCGCCTGAAATTGGCGTCGACTGAAGTCATTTTTCTGGATGGACTTGTACCGTGCCTCATTCCCGATCCCCAATAGCGGTTTGACGACCCCAGCGACGCAAGCATCTTGGAACGCTCCGACGCTTGTGCGGCCCCTCTCAGCGTGTACAAGCACCCTATGCTCCACGCTCGTGAACTTGTCGTTGGTTTCGAAAATAAAAGATAATGCGCCTGGTTTATGCATCCTGAAATAAACACATACTACATGAATAGCTCATTTTATCCAAACAATGCTCTTCGCACCTGCCATTGGTCCTTGAAGGATATCGCCGACGAAGACGGTGAAAGACCCTGGCAGTGGCCGCACAGGGAACCACCGATCGCCGTTCCGGACATGCAGGCCGGGCGTGGTGTCCGCTTGCAGCAGCACCGTCAGACAGAGGCCTCCGTGTGCGACGGGAGGCCGACCACCTTGTCCGCGCCGTGGCGGCATGGAGGGTAGCTGTGGAGCACCATGGTCTGCTGCTTCCCCTGGATGATTTCCAGGACCATCTCTGGTTCGATCCCAAGGTCGTTGGCCATGGATGTCACGAACAGGCTTGTTAGCTTGGTCATCTCATCTCTAGGGAGTACTTACCAACTGCATCCCTCCAATAGAAAGAGACACTGAGTACGACATAGAGAGACGTTCACACACATTCCCACGGATCGGCATATAAACATACCTAAACGTCGGTGGATCAGTAGGCCACAAGTGACAAGCCCATGTTTCTCTCCTCGATTGGTTGGGTTACGAGATTAAGGCTCTCTGCCCAGTCCAGCTTGTTGCCCCTAAGTCGGATGTGAGAGAGTGGAGCGGGAGAGAGGGGAGTGTGTGCCATAATGAAATGGTTTGTTTCCATTTTCCCATTGTATTCCTCCCTCTAAATAGGGGCATACCGGTTGGCGGTTTAAAGTCAACTAAGCTGTCACATCCTACCGATGTGACCAGCCATACCCTGACGACCGACTCCGCCACTGTTGGCGACGTCAGGACTCGAATACACTGTATGTGACGTCTAGCACGTCCTATTCTACCTACTCTGTACTAGTGCTGACGCACCACCTCAGGACACCGACTACACATGACAAAGTGTCCCGCACTCGGAACCCGGCTACCGACTACCGGCTCCCTAGAAGGAGCCGACGTCCGACTGCCTCGACCCGGAACAGACTCCGGAGTCGGGCACACGTTCTCGACTCGGGACAGGCCCCGGATTCGGAACACACATGCCGGCTTCCCACAGACGGGAAATCGACGGGAACACAAGCCTATTTTCAACAATCACTCCCTAGGCTTGAGTTTCGGAGACACCTCCAACATGCCGATGCTTGACCGCAGCTTCGCCAGGGGGACTTGTCCAAGTGGCTTGGTCAGCATGTCCGCAAGTTGGTGTTCGGTGGGCATGAACTCCAGCTCGACCTTCTTCGCCTCCACGCAGTCCCGAATGAAATGGTACTTCAACTCGATGTTCTTCGAGCGCTCGTAGAAGACGGGATTCTTGGCGAGCGCGATTGCCGACTTGTTGTCGACCTTGAGCATCACCTGCTCGGCTTCGCCGTTTCTGAACTCGGCCAGCAACTGAGCCAACCAGATCACCTGACAAGCATGGAAATTCAAAATTCCCACAAAAATGAAAGTTTTTCCTTAGTTGGCAGACGGTAAAATAGTAGTTTTAATAAGGACGTTTTACATCACCAAGGATGGAAAGGGAATTGGATGTGCCAATTTTAAGGAGGGAATGAAAGTATAGCACATATATATACTCTTTTCCTGTCCTCTTGCTCACTAAGTTTGAAATGTAGCCTGTTTTGCCTTTGGCTTTAAAAGTAAACCATCATCGATGCAACATTTTCTAGGTAGATGGATGAGAAATTTAAAGAAGAAAAAACACTTGGTGATAGTTGGGATTGCAACAATTTTGTGGTCGTTGTGAAAGACACATAATAATGTGTGTTTTAGATCCATTAGACCCCATGGTCCTATTGCGATAACCATCCTGGCCAGCCAAACGGTCTCTGCTTCGCCAATTTTGCAGGAAATAGGAGAAAAAGCAAAATGGCTCAATTGGGAGCCAAGTTGTTCATGCGGTTGTCGAGTGAGACCTTCAACGCAGTGCGAGGATGGAGACCAATGGTCCATAAGCTAGATAGAATACGTGTGAGAACTCTTCCGTGGACTAGTGGTAGCCGTGCATAAGGGCCAGGTCCCGGGTTCGAGTCCTCACTTCTACCTTAATGACAAAGCCGGGGTGGAATCCCCCTCCGGTCTTGTTATTTTAGATAGAATACGGGTTAAGAAGTTGAAAGATTGGAAAGGAAAAAAGAAAGGCCCTTATGTTCAGTAGTAGCATGTTGCTCTGTTGTTTCCTTTAGTCCTTGTAGGTGCAGCTCTAAAACAATCTCGGTTATCTAGCGTCATATGGCTTGGGTTATGGTCTACAGGCTAAAACTGATTTTCGTACTTTGTTGTTTTTCTTTCCCTTATTTTTTGCTTTTGGTAGACTGCAAGAAACTCTTGTTCGCCGGTTTGGGGCGATGAAATTATTGTCGTGCACAGATATTTTTCCAAACGAGGAAAAATACTTGCTATTTTTATTAAATAAGAAGAGAGATGGCCAATAAATTAGCTGCAAACTGTCCAAAAACCACCATCCCCGACCATCACTACCAACATAAACTGTTCACACAACGTCGAAAACGAGGGTGGCCGTCGAGATTTCCCATCAGCATCATCGTCATCACTCTTCTGCGACTCCAATGTCCCCGAGGAACGACTAATTTCACCGAGGAATAACTAACTAGGAATACCACTCCAAAGCGGCCTCATGAAGCCCACACACCAGCCAATATTTTTTTTTTGATTCTTCACACAGAACACTAGTAACTTTGATTCTTAAGAAGAGCTCCGGAGAGAATATGGCCAGGATCCGCGCCATTGGAGATCTTTGCGACCAGACCAGCCTACAACGGTCATCGTCACCACCCGCAGTAGTTCCAACTTCACAGCGGGACAAATCCAACATAAAGAGAAGTCAAACACACTGAAACAAGAAGACGACTAGCAAAGCCGTGGTGCAACAAACCATCACATAGCATCGTCGTTGTTGCCGCACTAGCCCTCATGTGAAACACGCACATCACTAGCCGACAAACTACCAACCACAATGTTGTGAAAGCCCAGCCCTCCGAAAGTACACATGTATCACTATGACGCCCTCAGGAGAGGAAGCAACATGAAACTACCTCCTGAGCGACAGTGGTGCCACCACCATGTATGAACCACCTTCCTCACCACTACTAGCAGCCAATGGGCCAGATCGTGCCACCCTCGACTAGATCTGACGCCCCAAACACCGCCGCAACACACCACCCATAGTCGGCTCGAAGCCATCCATGTCGAGCACACGTCCACAAGCAGAAATTAGGGCCGCCACTCCACCTCATCACGATCTTCCGCTAACGAGGCTGACAGTCGGAACCAGAGATGCGAAAAGCCGGGACGTTGTGAAGTTGGGCAATAGCTTGCTGCAGGGAGAAAACCGCACGTGCAAGGAGGAGCGAGCCCACCTCCACTGTCATCTGCGGGTCCTAAGCCCAACGGCATTCTCTGGTGGCCGCAAGAGAGGGAAACAAGGAGACATGGGTGTGGTGGTGGAGGCACAGGTTTCCCCTCGATTCGCGACACAGAGGTCGGCGGGTTTGTTGGACACTGGAAATTTTACACCGCAAAGCGAAGCTTGGAGTGAATAGACTAGCTCTAAAAATGGAGAGATGGCATATGTGATGAGCTATGTAGGGAGGGGGAGGGGTATTAGAGACGACAAGAAGTAATGAAAAAAATAAAGATGACTTGGCCCAACTTTAGAAAAAATTCAGATTCAAAATTAAATCCAATACTTAAACTTAAGTTTGTTTCAATTAAAATCAAAGGTCCTAACATTGTGAGAGTCATAATGAGCTTGTTATTTCATCTAAAAAAATCAATTACCCTACTAATTAGTGAAAACAAAAGGTTTTCATCAAGTTGAGAAAATTGGATATCATGTTACAACCGGTTCGATTTTAAACTGAAAATTGCTATATATGCAATGTACCTCGAATATATTAATAAACAACGAGACACGTGTCAGTGGGGTTTTGCAGTGTCAAGGACAGGTGAAAGCAATCTCGATGAATGCTAATTTGTATATGAGCTAAGCGAGATCTTTCATACTCTCAAAATTTATATGACAAATTAACTTGTTTAGAGTTGTACTAAACTTTTGTTTGTTTGGAATGGTTCATATATAATGCGTCAAGACAGTGCAAAATATTACTGGACTCTGTAACAACACGATGTCGAGAGACATCGTACATTTCAATTATTACAAAAGAAAACAAAGAAGACTAAAACACATGATAGCATGTCATGCCATAGAGCAAGGACACGTACAATAACAATCTTTCAGTACACCCATTTGGACCGAGAAAATTAAACATGCAAGCAAAGTAGATACAAACATTCCAACCTTGTCTTATCTTATTCTTCTAGTCTGGGACAATAAGTTTCATTTTGCAAGATTGGATACTAGTGACTGTTTATATCTTGAGGCTGTCGATGATGTTTGTCCTTCGAGTCAGTGCATCAAACTGGCGGTGGATATAGTCCTGTTTCCCGACAGACTTGTACCGTGCCTCCTCCCCGAGCTCCGGCAGCGGTTTCACCATCCCACCAACGCAAGCATCTTGGAACGTGGCTACTGTGACACGGTCTCTCTCCGCGTCGACGAGCACCCTGTGCTCAACGCTCTTGTACTTGCCGTTTGTGAGGACCTCAAGGATGTCGCCGACAAAGACGGTGAAAGAGCATGGAGTGGCTGCACGGGGAACCACTTGCCATCTCTTTTTACCTGAAGGCCAGGTGTGGTGTCCAACTCTAGCACTAATGTCAGGCAGAGGCCATCAGTGTGGGATGGGATGCCCATCACCTTGTCGGCATCATGGCGGCACGGCGGGTAGTGGTGAAAGACGATGTTCTGCACCTTACCATGTATGGTTCCCAAGAGCGTGTCTGGTTTGACCCCAAGGTCAATGCCCATGGACGCCATGAGGAGGCCTGTCAACTTGGTCATCTCCAGGGAGTACTTCTCAGCCGCCTCTCTGCATTTAGGGTGATGAACTAATTGTGAGAGATTCAGACGGAGAATGTCTCTCTGCTACATTGGAGAACCTTCTTGTGGCTGTGTGTTGTGAGGATAGTGGTTGATGCCGCTGTTGGTTACGGCGTGCTTTAGATCTTGGTTTTTCTTGTACTTTTTCCTTTTAATTATTTAGTTGTCTGCATCCTCAATGTGTCGAGCTGCTTCTGTCATTTAGTTGCTGTAGAGATTGGGTGTACTTGATTTTTTTGATAATAATTAATATGTTACTCTTTATCAAGAACATATACATATCATATGAAAACTAGTATAATGTAGACGTAAGAACACGTACCTAAATGTTGGTGGATCAATAGGCCACAGGTCCATGTTTCTGTGTTCGATTGGCTGCATTCCGAGTAGGAGACTCTCTGCCCAGTCCAACTTACCCGTGGACGTGTTGAAGTGGTGGCCAAACCCCTGGAAGCCATCTTCTGCCATGATGATTCCCACTGCTTTCTTCTTCTCTAGGAGCGGCCGGCGGAGGGAAAGGAATCCACCGGATACGCCGGCGGCTGCTGGTCGACGCGGGGCTCTGAGCACTGTAGAAGGGGGGGGGGGGGGTGGGGGTTCCAGAAATAGCGAGTCTGACTTGTATATGATTTTCTGGAAGCATGCTTCTTGATTTGATTGAAAACGATGTACGTGGAAAGCCTATAAGGATTAGGTGGGATGGCATTCTAATCCTTGACAGCAACTGACAAGACACAATTAATTAAATTATAGGTAAGTTTTACGGTACCTTTTACTGCTCTCAAAGACTGACTAGTATGATTTGGGCGAACGGTTGAGATTAAGCCATGAAGATTAGACCCAGCCGGCCCATCAAGGCTTCAAGACTAATTGTTTAGAAAAAAACTGTTGAACTGTACACCCATCATTTCACGAAAACGGACTCGTACAGGGACACGGACGCCTCCAGACGCCGCCGCCCACCTCGCACGCAGCCAGCGAGACACCGCCGCCTCCACCTCGCACGAGGAAGCGAGACTCTGTCGTCTCCACCTCACACACGGCAAGCGTCGATGCCGCAGGCGGCAGGCTCCACCTCGCACGCAGCCAGCACCGACGCTGAACTGACGCCCGAGCACCCAAAGCGACCATGTGCACAAGCTAGCCTAATTGATCAAACATAGCGGATGCACTTTATATTTTGCGACTGGCCTCCGATCCGTGCATGCGTTTCTGTCTTTCCGATCGGATCATACAAACTTACAGATGCAAAAAAAAAAACTATTTTGCTAAGCAAGGACTGAAGGAATATAAGTTCGGGCTCATTCAGGATCACGAATCACGTTGTAAACTTGCAATCATGTATAGAGTAGGACGACTCATAAGCTCCACCAACGTCGCCTTCACCTGTCGCTGTGGTGCTGCGGCTGCTGCCCGATCCCAGTAACGCCTGCTTCTGGCCGTGCTCGGGGCTGTTGCCGCCGTCCACACAGTTTACGCCCAAGCGCAGTCTCACCGGATGTGGCCGCCATACACCGTTGCACTGGCACTGTCCAAGCCGCGACCTTCACGCTCCATGCCTCCATGGGAAGGAGAAGTGCTTCAGGCGGTGGAGTGCTGGAGGGAGAGGAGGCTAGGCAGGACGCATCGCACGCGCTACAATTTTGGGCCGGGGGACATTTTGGGCCGGGCCCATCTACGCGAATTTCTGGTGCGGTGCCAATTTTCCTTAGTAGTATGAATTGTACTGGTCACGTTTTTGACACTAGTATGAATTGTTGTGGGCCATTGGATACACCAAAATGGATGGCTCTTATTTACTTGGGGGTACCACAAAAGAACTCATTGTCTGTCACACGCTCTAGAACTGTCTCGTCAACACCATGGTTTATTAGCTGCATATATATGAGGAAATCATTGTAATAGAGTAATTAATCATTAAAATAACGAGTATTCATCCGCAGGAAATTAAGCAACCAGTTAATTAACCTGGAAGAAACCCCAGTCACGACATGCAGAGCCAAGCTTGGCGATTTCCTCTTGTGACTGATCCAGCAGGATCGCCATGTCTAGGACAGGAATAAGCTTGTAGCTCTCGTCGTCCCCAGCCACTATGACGGCTTCCTGGGCGATCTCGTCGGACCAAACGTACCTATCGGGATGACGGTGGTGCCTGCAAATGCGGCCGCGGTGGCATCGGTGATCTCGTCCCTCAGCATTTTCTTGGCGCTAGTCTCCATTGATATGTCGAATAAGCAGGTCTGCCTGTTCTAGTTAAGCTTCTCCTGGCCTCCTCCATGTCCACGATATGCATGTATATATATGGAAGATGGAATATATTTGCATGATCGATGCAGGAAGGTATTATATGTCATCTTTATGAATAGCAGTGAATATTTAGGTACGATTTTTTTTTTACGAGTAGTTACGAATTGTTGGGGCAAAGGTTTTTGGTTTCGTTTGGTGGATTGTGTCTCCTCTTTTGACAACTTAAATTACTTACATGATAATACATCTACGCAGCTGACAGCTTTAGCTAATCCACTACCACGCTGCCAAAACATCATAGAAAATTCATGCATCAATATTTTAAACGGGTATGTTTGAGTGGGAGTGTCCTTTCTCGTCATAAGTTGCAATTTCAAATATGCACGATCGAATAGGAAATATACATGCTGATCACATGTTACATTAATTATTGGCAGTTGGCTTCATCCACTAGTGCATGCAGAAGATCCTTCGGTCGGTGCGTTTCAGAACAAAGGTGAGATATGTAGACGGGTAGTTGGCTTAATCCAGTACTGTAGCGTCTACAGTCAGTACTGATGTGTCACGAACTCACGATCCTGCCTCTCACAGCACTAAACCACACAAGTGTTTGGATACAGGATACAGATCTCACAAGACAAGGGGTTATTAGATGGAAGTTAGACTGGGAATAGCAGGGAATAAGGGTAAACAGCAAGAGAGAATCAGGTTGAGGAGATGAACTCGTCTGCATACGAGGGGAGGTAGCTGGAGGAGGCAGAAAGCTGAAGCCTGTTATGTCTGCTTTCCGTTTCTTCGGCCCACTTCCACCTGAGTTCAATCACCAGCCCAACCAACAATAAAAGGTTTCCCTTTGGAAAGGGCACTCAACGCAGGAGAGAAGGCCACGTGGGCAGCGTGTGGACGAAAGAAAACTGCAGCACGGCACGGTCGCACGTACGTGGTCCCGCGGCCAATTAGGAAACCGTTGCCTTCACGTTGATTCGATGGGGAGCACTGCATGCACGTACGAAGCCCCGCGGCCCGGCGATTGGATGTACAGACCGGCCGCCCGCGGTACGCGACGCGCTGATCCGATCTTTGCCTTGCGTACGTTTCCACGCATGGCCGAAGCGCGCGTACGCCCCTCGTCCTGGGCTGTGTACAACCTGATCATTTGCATCTATTAGCATATAGTACACACAAAAACATAGCAGGAAGTAAAGAACGATATACTACAAAAATAGAAAGTATAAATCACACACAAAAATACTATGTACAAATTACGCACAACTAGTTGTACGGAACACACAAAGCGCGTTGTACAATATGGACAGAACATGAAGTACAAAACTAAATATAGAGAAGTTGTACAAAATAAACGGAACTGGGAGTACAAACACATAGAGTATGGTGTACAAATAGACAGACACAAATTGTACAACTAAACAGGCACAGGTTGTACAACTACAGACACAGGTTGTACAGACACAGGTTGTACAACTATACAGACACATGTTGTACAACTACATAACACATGCTGTACAGACACAGGTTGTACAACTAGACAGACACAAGTTGTACAGACACAGGTTGTACAACTATATAGGCACATGTTGTACAACTACGCAAACACAGTTTGTACAAAACACAGGTTGTACAACTACACAGACACAGGTTGTACAACTATACATAACCGGTTGTACAAAAAAAAAAGTTCGTCGAAACCTATCAACATGGGATCTAGTTTTGAAGATCTCGACGCGAGGAGCTCAAAAGTGAAAACGGTTCGTAATTCGGATAAACGGTTCTCAAGATATTTTGTTTTTAAAAAACGAATCTTGAAATAAATGCGGTGCGTGGGCGGGGGAGAAGAGAAGAAACCCACCAAAATTCTCTCATGCTGCCACTTGTCACACATGCAAGCACCCACGGGACTGCATAAAAGGAGAAGCTGACACTTGTCACGACCACAACGCGCGCGGGTTTACCTTCGCGAAGGGAACCCTTTAATTAGTGATTTCGAGCACATCTTCCGTCTGTCCGTCCGTACACCCCCCCCCCCCCCCCCCCAAAAAAAAATTCTTCCATCCGGTCCATGGACCATGACATGATGTTTACAGAATTGAGGTAAGAAGATTGGTTTATTTATTCACGTACCAATGGTACTAACTGTAAACAGGCGTTTGCGCAGCTATAGATTTGTTAACTCTTGTATTCGTATTTTACGTAATCGTTGTATATTTGCCAGTTATGCCACAATTAGTCTTGTCGTTCATCATTTCTTGATTGCGTTCAACTTTTTACCCTCCATTTGTGATTAAAATGTGGCACACAAAAGTAAAGAGTGGTAAACATTATCACAACTTCATAGATAGGGTGAAAACTGGTCTTCCCACATGAATAACACTTGTAATCCGGGTTTCCTTGCCTTGACAAGGATTTTATGTCTATTATGCCTAGTTCTGTGTGTATGATCATATTGTTAAAATGGTAGGAGTATGGTGCAAATGGCTTGGGCAAATGAAGTCAGTCCTCAACTGAGAGCAAAAATCTACCATAATGTAAAATAAACTAAGATGTCATGTTAATACAGAATAAATTATTCAAAGCTATATCTTGCATTTCATATTTATTCAGAGCTATATCTTGCTTCACCATGTGGATGAACATTGTAACAAAATTATTCTGTATGCAGTGTTTAGTTGTGCTCGGTATTTTTCTCGGCATTATACATGTTGCTTCTAGCAATGTGATATGTATTTTGCATATCCCTTACAGACGTCTACCTAAGCGCATCTGGACCAATGGAACTTGAAGAAGTTCTTGGCTATAAACCTAGATAAGGATTTGAGATTGGTTCCTTGGGGCTAAATGATTGTCTCGCTTTGTCCTTTATTTTTTTACTATTGTGTACTTAAATTAATACCAATATTGCTATATGTGTTCCTGATATACTATGAATAATAGTCTTAACATAGTGAAGTGTGCCATGTATGAATGGACTATTTGTTGTGTGCATAATAAAGAACATTCTGAAGAGATAACAAGCCCCATGAATTAAGGTTGTTGTATGGAGTGTACCTATTTTTAATACTCATACATTGACATAGGTATGCTAATTTTAAGGCTAGCAGCTTCTTGTCAACCATTCCCCAAATTCTTATATTTCAATAACAAAGAACAATATATAGTCCTTCCACTAATTTAAGTTATGATTTATATTTTCGAATGATTCTGAACTTGTCTTAAGTAGTTGCTGAAAGAGAAATCAATCATCACTCACTACATATGAGTGGCCTTGTGAAAGAGGAATCACTTATTGGCCAGTAGAAGATAGTTATATGTACTCACTAAAGAGTTAAAAATTGTTATAAGATAGGAACTTTTTATCTGCCTTTCATTCACATGATGTAGTTATGTTGTATTTAACATTTTTAGTTTACATGTTACTTTAAAAGTTAGCATCCTTGTTTATTTGAAGGTCATGATAATAGAAGATGTGTGCCATATCAAGAACACTTTGTATTGAAGTGTTGATGTGTTAGGCTCTCTTGGTATAGGTGTTATTATTTGTGGTGATCCACATGTTGTGATCCTTTAGAGCCCTACATATGATATGGCATTCCTCCTTGGTTCGACCAGTGATGGCGAACTACATCAGGACGGTTGGATGGATAATACATGTAGTTTTGCCTTTGGTCTAGAAGATAATTTTCCTTTCATATATGGATATGAAGGGTAGAATAACTATTATTATTCACAAAATTGTCGCCAACTTAGCTAGCATGGCTTATTTATAGTTCAAATGTGCTAGTTAACACCAAGAAGTATATTTGGAAAATGAAGGTACCTTCGAAAAAAATATCTTATACCTGGTACCTTCGGAAAAAAGTGTCATTCTAACAAAGTATAACCTTGAATGCAACTTAGCCTAGAAGCACAAAGTAATGTTTGTCATCATGACTATACAATTAAACATCTTTCTTCATGTGCAAATTTGTATGTGTTGTATTGTTAGTCATCTAGGTGGCTTCCAACTTCTACCCTCATAGAGTTGCAAATAATTTTGGTAATTGGCTACGAGGCATTGATCTAATGTTTATAATCCTCATCTGGGGAAGAGAGGTAGACTTGATTTGGTCACCATGTTTATGTAGTATGTAGAAATGACAAATTATTCAAACTCATTTCCTTGACAGGTTATCTACCAGTGTCACATTAGCTCCGCTCGTAATCCAATCTTCGGCGATGGGAACACAAAAGCTATTGACGATGATGTGTACCGGTGTACGTGGTTGGGTTGGGGGGGGGGGGGGGGAGTGGAGAATAAACGAGGGAAGGACACGTTCATCCGATAAGTTTATTCCCATAAATATCCTCTCGTGAGTGAGACAACACATGATCCGCCGGCGCACGCCGCTCGGCTGGTCCCTAATTACACCGCACATCACCGCATCGACCGATGATGCTGATTTCACATCAGCATTACAAAGTAGGATTTACAACAAGATCGGAAATTCTTCGATATCAGCACAGCCCCACGAACAATCCAAGCATCACCATTGACCATTCACGGCCATTGACCCGCACGTCGGCATCCTCGACGTCACCGCAAACTCCCGCACACATTTGCCATCTGAATCTCAAAAAAGAGGGTCCACTCTGTGACGCACCTGAAATGAGAAAAACCGTTAAATATAAATTTCAGACTGTGCAAACATAAAGCATCGCGACTGCCGGACGCCGCAACGGGAGGGACTGACCAATACGGGACGGTACACGGGCGGTGCGGCCGGTGAGCCAGGGTCGGGGTCGGCCCAGGTGTCGGGGCGGTTCAGCGGCACATGCATGGCGCGCCACGCGATGTAGCCGACGACGGCGATGCACAGGAAGGCGAGGACCTTGACGAGGGGGAGCGGGCAGGAAGTGCACATTCTCCGGCGAGGCCTGCTGCCTGTTGCATGGTGACCATCGACGCGGCGTTTGGCTGGCGTTTCTCAGCTTTTGGCTTAACAATGACGGGCCGCTGTGGATGGCAGTCCACCGGCACGTCTATATTTGGAGCGTGCGTCTTATTTTAGACAGGCGTCGCACCCGGCGTTTTCCAAGTCATCTCTGGGCCGAATTCCCAAGAGCAGGCCGTCCGAGTGACAGATGATGGGTCGAGCAGGTGGACAGGATGCCCAAAGCCTAGGAAGGCCGAAGCGCAACGCAACGAGTTGTCAGTCGGTAGGATAAACAAACGGGCGCCGTATCCTATGAATCCCACTCCTTTTGTGTATCCGTGCATCCAAAGAATTTCAGCCGGCCGATCAGAATCGTGCGTGGCTGCTCACTCTTATGGAATTTTGCATTGAAACGCCCACGTCTGGCCCGTTTATTTTACAAACTAGATTCGAACGGCGCGGCTCGCCGCGCGGCGTTTGTTTCTTCTTTGAATTACTTGCCCGTGGTTACCACCATTCATACAGATCATTTAAAGGATAATTTTATTCAATTGAGTTTGATCATATTTGAAATCGTATATGAAATGAGTAGGTAGAACTTTATACAATGAAATCTTTAAGCAACATGAAGATGCAAACGATGAAGTATACATAGTATTTTTTGTTCAGGAAAAGAGCAAGGGCATCCTCAATCCTCGGACTCAGAGTAATAGACTATTTTTTGTGCAGGCTATCATGTTGACATCATTAACTGATCCTTCCAAATAACAGTGAACTTCATTAGCTCGCACACTACTTTCACATACCATGAGTTCTAGATAAAAAAAGTAAATATATAACTTAACTGATGATGGCTCCTACTGAAAATAGTAGCTGTAGATATAGATGTTGCCGCTGCAAAATAATAGGTTATATACCTCTAAAACCACTGTAAGAGAAATCCTAGCTTGTAATGTTTGTCTGATCGGACGACCGAGCATCCCAAATTGCTGTCATGCAGTTATTTTCAGCGCCATTCACCTTATTGTATATTCCAAAGCTGCAAAGAGATCGAAGGAACACAGTAGCAGGCCAAAGAGATCTGAAAGTACTATTTACTTTTCATACAGGTGAAAGTTTAAAATTTAAATTGACATGAAACAAAGTGCATTTAGATTCACATGTACAAAAGTGGTGGAAGGTAAGCTATGGCACTTCCTTTTGTCTTTGTGAGGGATTAATGACATTTTTAGGCATGTTAACAAAATATGAGATTATTTCCATTACCATATCATGGATCACAAACTATGTAGATTACTCTTTTGTATAGAGAAGCACCAAGCATGTAAAAACTGCCCAGGAAGTTCAGAAAATGACACAATGAATAGCACAATGTTCTAAACGGGAACCATTAATGGTTTAGCACATTGTTCTTGAGCTACTGTATTCAACATTGTTCGTGAACACATTCCAACATGAATTTTCTCGATGTTAGAAAATACATATATTTCAAAAAATTCTATCGAAAAGGACATTAGTTCACACCAACTCCTGTCCAGTTAGTATCATCCTGTTCTAACAATCTCATTGGCACTAATGAGTGATGTGGGCAGCAATTCAAGGTAGCATTCTCTGGCTACAAAACAAAGAAAAATGGTTTGTGATCATAACACACATGCTTTCAAAATACACCATACCAGGAGTAGCAGTATTGATTTCTTAATATTTCACTCCAATATAATAGACTCGAATAAAAAACTGAACACTACTATTTAATTAGCTTCAATCTTTTACATAGTGACAATGCAGACAATAAACAGCTATGGGGAATAATAATCAGCAAATGATTTAAATTCCCCAAATTATGCAAGCATGATTTAAACTCGGATAAAAAACTAAACACTACTATTTATTTAGCTTCCATCCGTTACAGAGTGACAATGTAGACAATAAACAGCTAGAGGGAAAAACAATCAGCAAATGATTTAAATTGACCAAATTATGCAAGCACAACTTAACCTAGCATAACAGTGCTAGCTCCGGCTGTACATTTAGTGTTCATTCCAAAAGATGCAAAATTTAAATATATAGTCATGCACAATCACTTTGCTGCTGCATGGTGTGAAAGGAATAAACTTCTAGTGGGGTGCTCACCTTGATGTTGCAAAGTGGCATTAGTTGCGGAGAGCTCAGGAAATCAAACTTCATGATGTCGATGTCAAGAATGATTTCAGATACAGAACACTTCCAGCAAGGGAATATAGGTAGATGGAACTTGGATATAAACAATAAACCTTGCCAGGTCGAGTTATTCCAGCTCATCGAGCATGTTGGTCAGCCTGCACTCTATTTACTCATGAAAAAATCAGTTGATATTTACACTATAGCTAGACATCATTGAGTAAAAGTAATCTGACAATAAATCAAGCGCAGACTGACAGCTATAGAGTGAAAATGGCCGCTTCTGAACAAATAATCACAGAAAATGTTGTTCCTTTCAAAAAGGAGAATCACCTACAAAAAAAGTGACCAACCATTTTCATATGGGCGCTCTTTTAGGTCGAAAAGCAAGCCTTCTCCACTACTCAAGTTCCCAGAAATGAATGTAATATAAATGATATAAGCACTGAAAAGAAGAATTAACCAAAGTTGGCAGCACTAAGCATTTTTCACACCACATAATCCAATACGCCACCTTACTGCCATATAACACAACCACTGTATTCAACAGTGTTTTTTTTTTCAAAACAAATTAATAGCTGAATTTCATTGTTCAAGAGCTCACCTGCTACCGAAAAGCTAAAGAAGTATGTACACCACCTTGTTGATTAAAAAATTATGTACTCTGTAGTCCTCAAAAAGAAAATTACCCTAATGTAAATAACCGCTCAGAATTAGGGAGAAACATGCCAAAAAAGAACTATCTAGCCTGCAGGCTATGATAGTGCAACAAACACTTCTGCAATCTGCAATCAAATCAAACAGTCATGAGCTGAAGGGACTAATTTTAAGTAGCAGAATCAGATAAATCGGAAAAAGCTATGTCGTGGATAATACAATTTGATCAACAGTTTGCTTATGCATGAACAATGTCGAGCAATACATTACAGTAGCTGAATTTTGTCGTAACATATATGTAAACCACATTCCAACATGAATTTTCTCTAAATGTTAGAAAACACATAAAATTGAAAATTTTCTATCCAAAATGGCATTACCTCAAAACCAACTCCTGCCCAGTTAGTACCATCCAGTGCTAACACAATTTCTTTGGCACTAATTAATGAGTGATCTGGGTAGTAATTCAAGGAAGTATTCTCTGCCTACAAAACAAAGAAAAATGGTTAGCGATCATAACACACATGCTTATGAAATACCCATACCAGGAGTAGTAGTATTGCTTTCTTGATATTTCACTCCAATATAATAGACTCGGATAAAAAACTAAACAGTACTATTTAATTCACTTCAATATTTTACACAGTGACAATGCAGAGAATAAACAGCCAGAGGGAAAAATAATGCAAATGATTTAAATTGACCAATCTATGCAAGCACAACTTAAACTCGGATAAGCAAGTAAACATTGAACGGCATCAAGGAAAATGCAACGTGTCATTAGGAACTTGAACTGCTGACAATCAGGTTTTGTCACTGCCTTCCCAAGGGAGTTGTCCCTGAAATAATAGATAAATCTTGTGAACACATTTACTCAACAGGTGAAAGAGTAAGCATAGATAGATTGGTCCAGCCTCAAGATAAGAAACCAGACAATGGAAAAAGCTGATAGATAAATAATAAATACTTTTATAGATTTCAACGTAGGAGAAAATCGGAAGTGAGCAGGGACAGAAGATAAAGATTATACAATTACTGACTCAAGATTTTAGTTCAAAATCTGCACTTTCTTCTCCGACTGGTCAACCTAAGGCCCTCTACAACGGCCCCTCTGACCAAAGCTTCTAGTTAAATAAACAGGTGTTTTTTTCTTTCCATTACATCCTAGATAAGACATGTTTTGCTCACAAAGCTTCCATGATAGTTAACATGGATTCAATAGAAGATTTACCGGGCATGCCACTGCCCAGTTCTGCCTGAAATAGATTATTAACATCACACATTATATTTATGCATGTATAAATAATGGCATGTACACACAACTACATGCAGCAACCTGGCCATGTCTGCATGTACAGCAGTAGTACTAACACACATACACTTCTTCATGCATATGCATATACATATATATACATTTATCGATAGAGGTTCTTGGATGATTGGAGAGGTTGAGAGCAGAGTTCAGAGGCCACCTTTGAAGACGTTGGAGAGCTTGCCCTTGAGCCACTTAAAGTTGTCATGGACAGAGGACCTGAGCCGGGCCTGCAGGTCAACACATTGCACTTCACCTCCAGGTCGTCCTAAAAAATGCTTCTAAATATTGGAGAATAAACATAAAGTCAGTACGACAAATGAACTAAACATTTTACTTCTTAGGTCCACTAAAAAACCTTCGATGGTGTTGGTAAACAGTAGCTCAACTACAGAAAAGGGTATTCATTCAACGAATAACTAATCATAGAAATTTAAAACTGCATAAGCGAGAGAATCTGGAAGATGCAATAGCAACTCAGAACACATGCATGAACCAACATTGCTGGTAAAGATTGTATGAAAGCAATTTCACGTCGCTCAATGACAGAAAAGCATCACTGAACATAAAATAGCTTAATCAAGAAAAAGAGCGTCTCAGATTAACCAGATTAAATTATCATAAGTGCAGACACAAATAAATAACAAAGTAGAAATTACCCATGATATGTGGAAAGTTCTCACCACTTGTTTGGATCACACGAAGAACTATAGAAAATGTATCCATATTCTCCTTGCTTTTCTGCTTTCACATTAAGAAAAATATACAACTTCAGATATAACATTATGGTGTTGCTCCATATGTTTCAGAAGCTATGAAACCAGAGAAAGCGCTCAAGAATATTTAGATTCTGCATTATTCTGCTTGTAATACATGAATAATCTTGGTGCGGAGAAAGGATATTTCTCATATAATAAAAAAAGAATTCTAATTTGAGTTAACTAACACAGGCTCTAGCATATATAAGTTAATAGTCTGACCAATAATAATAAACACAGGTCCAACACAAAAAATTAGGTTGATTGTATAGGGTTATTGTTTTGCTCTTCCATGATAATTCATACTAAACATGTACCAAATTATTAGCCAGGACAGACTTATTAAGAGCTATCTAGGCAGTATTGATATGAGGTTATTTCAAATAGCATCCGGAGGCTTCCAATCCAGACAAAAATGCAGACATGCAGCTAAAAAATCACTACACAATATTAAAATGCTAGGATTCTATTTAAATCCTCTTTAGATCTGAAACTCAGGACTATGAAAGGAAAGCACACACAGAATATAAGCAAGCATGGGACATTTGAAATTTAAAGCATTACCTTTGATATGAGATAGATAAACTCCATTTGAAGAGCTCCAAGCAGATCCATCATATGCTAATTATGTGAGCGGCAGAACGTCCATTTCCTGTGTAAAAGATAACTACATCATGATTCGCATCGCATCATTAGATATTTATAGTACATGCTGAATTTGCAATGCATGAAAAATGAACACGGGAGCATATAGTTGCAGGAGCAATTTTCTTTGAACAAAACGAAAGAACCCCAACATGCTGCTGGTTCAGATTTTAAAAAGGCACTATCCTTCAGATCTAAAAAAGGCACTACAGTTCAGATTCTAAAAAGGTCCAATAATTTCATGCTCAAATAGAAAAATTTGGGGCCACTCTTCTACAAAACTTAATCTTCTTGCACCAGAATATACATCTAAAAAAAGATAAATCAGATGCTCAACCAGAAAAGAATATATCCAGCCCAGAAATCAGCACCGCTATCACCTAGCCGCCCTCTCACCAACATTCTTCCTCATTGGTATCTCACGTTCTTGTGACCGCATGAAGAAACAGGTGGGAACCTGGACATATTGCGTGCCAGAAAAAAGAGAGAGAGCAGATAGAAACCTGGGATCTTCATAGACCTTCCCGACGAACCGGAGCAGAGCACCGCTCCAAAAAGAAACAAAGGTCAGCTGCTTTCCTAGAAGCCCTGGGGAAACATCGTCTTGGGCGGCCACCAACGAATCTGAGCCTCCAGGCTACATGGCGCATCGAACCTGCAAACACTAACTTGGTTAATAAACAGAAGAACACACCAAATAACTGTGGCAAAACACGAATCAGCATTTACCCGTGTGAAACACAACTCGAAATTAGCACAGTACGGCCAGCTGCGTTGCTCCTCCCGGCCGGCCGGCGACGCCGTCCTCTCAGCGAGATGCAGCAAGTGCTCCTCCCCTTGAGCACAGAGGAGGCCCCCAACGAAATCGGTGTGAGAAATTAAATCTAAGTAAAAGGCGGAATCACAATGAAAATGAAGAAAAGGAAGACACGGCACCATCAGATCTGAGCACGAAAATCAGTCATGAGAAGGAGGGCCGTGCTGGTACTAACCTGAACCGTCGTCGTGAGCTTCTCATCCGTTCCTCTCCTCCTCATCGGTCTTTGCAGCCAAGGGGTGAGGAAGACGACGAAGTTGTCGTGCCGCGGAAGGAGAAGGTGCAGACTGCAGCCTGCTCCCCCGCGTCGAGCTCCGCCTGCTTCAATAATGGCGCCCATGGTCCGGCGGCGTCCTCTCCTACCTCCTACCTCGCCGGCGTCTGTCACCACGGCGGCCTCACAACCTCCCCCGCCTCCACCTCCCTCTCCATCACCACCACCACCTCCTCCGCCACCTGCATCTCTCCCTCCCCGCACGCCGCCACCCGCGCCACCTCCTCCTCCTTGGCGCGGCTCGAGGCCACGGCGGTGGTGGCTTGCAGGAACGCGGGGAGGACGTGGTGGATCGGCGAGGCGGTGGCCGGCTGCTTGAGGAGTACGGGGAGGCGGCCGGCGAGGCGGAGGAGAAGGGCGCGTTGTGGGATTGGAGGAGGAGAGGCGGCGCGGAGGAGGAGGCGGAGGGGCGGGAGAGGCGGCGCGGAGGAGGAGGCGGATGGACGGAAGCGGAGGAGAAGACGCGGGGATTGGAGGAGGAGAGCCGCGCGAGGGATTGGGCGAGGAGAGGCGCGCGGGGTTGGCTGCGGCTAGGGTTTTCCCACTGGAGCGGACGCGGCCTATATTCCCCAGACGCGAAAAGACAATTTTGCCCTGCGCGGCTCCGTCGGAATAACGGGCAGTGCCACCGCGCCCTTAGCTGCACCGGATTCTCCAGCCACGGAGTCGATGACATGTGGGTCCGGGCACAGTAAAAAAAAAAACTGCGCGATCGGACGGCCAGGATCGCATCAAGTTTCTATAGGACGGTCAGGAACGTCTGAGCAACGGTGAACGGGCTGGCACCCCCAAGGATGTTATCTTTAGATTAGCCCCTAAACACAATCAAACCGTCTCGAACTGAATCACTTCTCGTCTTATCCCTAAACAGCGACGGCGGCGGCGCCGAACTCGGCTTGAAATCCACGACATGCATCCACGCTCGCCGTCGCCGTCGCCGGAAGCGAGAAGCCATTCTTCGGCCTCGACGCGAGCTTCCGTGCCCTATGGCCGCCTCCGCGCACATCCTCTTCTCGCCGGTCCTGAAGATGAGGCCGCTGGCGTCCGCGGCCTCCGCACCGTCGGCTTACACTGCGCACTCCGGTGTCTCTACTGATTTACTGCCGACGACGCCTGTCTGCTTACAGATTCGCATGGGCTCAGGACATGGCACGGGACACTGCAGAGCAATCTCGGGAGACTAGCCTGCTACAGATTCTAAATATTCCTCTTTCTTGTTTACTGTATCTAGTAATTGCTGGCTTCCTGAACATTGATTTTCTAGAAAGCCATGAGTGTAAGTTGTTGTGAATGGAAATTTGAGAAAGAAACAATTTCTTATTACCATGTTTGTATTTGCAATTTGAGATGTTCGTGTGTGACTTGATGACTGAAGAAAAGCCACATATATTCTGGTATATTAGCCAAAAAATGATAAGAACAGTATGGATGTTCACACAACACTGAAAAGCTCAGGACGTCTACCATGATACGAACTGCTAACTGAACCTTTTATTTTGGAGGTTCCTCTCCACTTCATTGAAGCAAAAAAAAGCTCAGGTGAAACTGATGTAAATGCAGCATTTGTTTCCTGACAAATGCAATGGTGATCAAGATCTGGGTAGCACGAGTAAGAACTGAAATTTGCTTGCCTGAACCTTTTATTTTGGAGGTTCCTCTCCACTTTGGCACTTTGGTAAGGCAAAAAAAAGAAAACTCAGGTGGAACTGATGTAAATGCAGCATTTTGTTTCCTCACAAATGCAGTGGCCATCTTCAGGCAGGAAACAAAGAGGCCTGGCAACTCACATTATAAGGAAAAATAGCATCAAACTGGTTTCCAATCTGTATATATATCTTCATCAACACTGGTCAAGCTTTTTATACATTGCAGAAGCAAGTTACAGAAGCTGTACAACGGTTGGCAATTCCCAACCCAGCAAAAAGCTTCAGTTGTTAAACATACAGCCCAAAGTAGCAGCTTCTGCGATCCTTAGCAGATTGCCACAAGCCAATGATGTACATTCACATAGTAAACCCAAGCTACACGCACACCCAACAAAGAGCAAAGTGCAATCGTTTGCTAATCTCTCAGTACTAGATATACAGACAGTACACAAGAAAAGGAAAATTTCAGAGCTCTAGGTGGCTAATTTCCTGGCATAGCCTTGCTATACAAGGGGGTTGTAGCCCACACGAGTCTGCAGTAGAATGATGTTTGGAGGAGTAGGTCAGGAGGGGCATCCTCAGTGTCGTGTAAGCCGACGGTGCGGAGGTTGCGGACGCCAGCGGCCTCAGCGCCAGGGTCCACCCAGAGGCCAGAACGACGACGTTCGCGGAGGCGGCCCAGGCATGGCAGATAACGTCAAGGCCATTGAAAGGTATCTCGCTTCCGGCGACGGCGAGCACAGATGGCTTCTGGCTGGGGATTGCTGCGCTGCGGCGGCGGCAGCGTGCTTCCGGCGACGGCGAGCACAGATGGCTTCTGTCTGGGGATTACTGCGCTGCGGCCGCTGCCGCTGCCGCTGCCGCCGATGCCATCGTTGGGATCCCGTCAGCGTGTTGTCTAGGGATAAGATAGAGGAGTTGTGAGTTGTGACGGTAGGACGTTTTGGTGTTGAGGGTTTACTTTGCAAAACAACAGTATAGAAGCGGGCGGCTGAGTGCAAAATTCCATCGGAACTAGTAAGAACGCACGATTTAGATCGGATGGTTGAATATCAACGGATTCAGGGATACACAGAGGATGCGGGTGCATAAGATACGACGCCAAACAAACGAGATGCCATCCTAGACGTTATGGAAATTATAAGTTGTTCACTGGTAGCTGCACCATGAATTCAGGATCAAGCCCATAACACATGGCTTATACACATATGCAGCCTCAACAGTAATAAAGCTATAAATTTAGGTTTTCCTCCACAAGTTGATCTCAAACTTACAACAAACAACAATACATCCAAACTTGTCAATTTTCATAAGCAGACACTGAGTATTACAGTATCTTTCACCAGTACAAGCAGCAGCCGTCGAAAGTCTGAACTGGTACTACTTCTGTTTTTACCATTGTTCATGATCCTAGACTGAGAATTTCGTTGGAGTTTCGAACAAAAGGTAGAGGAAGACCATAGATATACAACAGTTAAGGAATTAAGGGAAGGGGGTACAGACATTGAACTCCAACTAAACTGAAATTGCTTGCCGACAGAGCAAGAAACCCTGTGTACCAGGAATTCAGGATCATGCCCAAGACATGGGTGACACATATAGCCCTGGCTATTGCAGCCAATCGATCGACGACAACAGTAATGAGAAAATTATGAATGAACTGATTAACCAGGAATTTTCCTCCAGTTTCATCCTACCATCACAACAAATGACAATGCTAACAAACCTTCAAACTTCATCTTGACACCCACCCGAATTCAGTATTAACAGGTGACCGCACTAGCTGAACTGCAAACTCACTAGATCAGGAATGGTCTAATATTACTGTTTTGGTCATTGTTCATGGTTCCAGATGACAATTCTTGGGAGTTACCAACAAAAGAGAAAAGATGAATCATGGACATACAACAGGTGGGTGAATAAGGAGAGGGGAACAAGGTACTGAATCCCCACTAAATTAGCTGCTTAGGTTTGTCTAGTTAAGGAACCACCATTGCTACCTAACTTCCGTGCCTCAACCAGAGGTCAAACAAATTTGATCCCTCTTCCACCACTACTCTGAATCGCTCTCCATGCACAGAGCCTTCAATCCTCTAGCCCTCTGCATATTGATTTTGCACATATCAGTGGCCGACAGTGGCACATCTATAGATGTAAACTGAAACAGCAGCTCCTCTGCATATTACTTGCAAATGTATGAATACAGGTTCTATTACCTTTTTGGTGCTCTTTTCTCTCTAACTTCATACCTCTCATGCGACAAATCAGACAGCCATGCTCCTGGGCACACCGTCTACACAACAATGACAACCAAATCAAAAGGGTTAGTAAATGAGCATGGTCACGTCTTTTGAAAGAACAAAACTTTAGAGCATATTTTCTGAAAGAGAACATTACAAGCAAGCACTTCTGCATCAGCTTCGGCCTCTTCTTGGGCCTCTGTGGGAGCTTGCAGCCCTTCATTGCCATGAAGTCCTCCTCTTTCTCCTTGTTGGACAATGAGATGAAGAATCTTGGCAGAGGAGCGGTGCCCTTCTCTTCCGTTCCACCATTGAACTCAAATCCATTCCCCTCAAAAGTAAACGGGGAACCCCTGGTGGAGTAATAGCGGTCTTTGTCCGGCGAGAGCGATATGGACTGCCTGGCCTCGGCCGCCTGGGCCTCAGATTTCCTGCTGACAGATATCATGTTGAGGCATTCCACCACGTTTTACACAGCAAACATGAAAAGGTTCTGCATGTATGCTGAAATTACCTTCGATGAAGAGTGCTAGGGCGGCGCGGAGAACGAAACTGCGCAACATCGCCTCCAAGAAGTGGCCGATTCACCCGGGGTATGGTGCGTCTAAGCACCTCGGACCGAGCCGGTGACGGTGAGCCATCATCGCGCGACTTGACGCAGCGAAGCCGCTTCCGGCTGCCCCATTGCAGGAACAGGTTCGGCTCGCTGGAGGGTCTTGGTTCCTTGACCTCCAGATCCATCTATACCTGAAAAGGCGAAGCCGTCAGCCAGCAGTAAAATCGTTTACTGCAGATCGGAACGAACTACCTTCAGAAAAAGAGCTAGTAGTGGGTAAGAGGAGCAAACTGCAGATCAGAACGAACTTCCTTCGGAAAAGGAGTTGGCAGTAGGCAAAAGAAGGAAACTGCGGATAAGGCGCGGATCTAGACGGTGTGAGCCCAGAAACTGTGGAGACCGGTGCGGTTTTGACTAATCACTGGACGAAAACAAACCCAGAACTCGAAAGCAAAGACTGCGGTAGGGGTGGAGACTGCAGGGAACTGCGACGCGCACGGGAGGCGGAGGAGTGGTTGGGGGTCGGCGGCGGCGGCTGTAGAGCTTGAGGCGGCGGCGTTAGGTAAAGATGGATTTGGATTGTGTGGGCGGAGAGCGGGTGATTTCAAGGGGAGCAACTCAAGACTACACCTTTCGAGCACACCGGCAGCCAGACTCCGGCGAGGGACGAACACCGCCGATCTCACAAGGGAAAACACCAGAAGAACCAACCAAAATCCCATACGAACGGCAAGTAGGAGAGAATGCTTACAGGCTTCGCTGCTGCACGGCTGATCTGCTCGGAGAGATTTCCTGGAAATCGGCGGAAGCTAGGAGAAGAGGGGAGTTCTTGGGGGTTGGGGGATGAGGCTGTTGCTTGCTGGGCTCTGCGTTTTCTCGGCGAAAACCCAACCAGGCGGGGCGAGCAATCCACCCGCTCCCTTGTATACGGAGACGCCTGGTCTTTGCCCTGGGATGGGAAGCCTCTGGCCGTAGGATTGGATACGGACGGCGCCAATGGTGGAGGTGGTTTTCTGTCACCTCGGTTTGGCTTTGCCGCCTAGGGCTGGCTAGGTGGGTGTTGCGGCTATATTTTTTCCAAGATGAAATGGCAGACATTTTTAAGTCGCAACAACTCGTATTTGCACAATGGTCATCTTAAATTAGACTTTTGCCCCGCTCTATGTATAACATAAATCAAGCATAATAATCATATAATAGTTCAAACGCAAGAAATTGCTAGGGTAACAGCATAAACATGGCCAAGAGTGACGATGTCAAGGGCGAAGCGATGAAGCGAGATGAAGACCAACCACCATCTGAATTTGTCCCGTCACCATGCTTCATAAACCAGATATCACAGGTAACCAATACAACAACCTTCAAGACCACACGACGATGCTGCCTGAAACAACAAGCTCGTCCAAGGGTTCCCCCGGCAGTCACAAGGGAGTGGAAATGGGATATCCTCGACGCACACCAGGGAGGAATGGCGACGCCCACATGCGCAATCGCATCGGTGCCAGATATGCCTTCAAGGATTTCTCTCGAACCCCCAATACGCCCCCAATAGATCCCTAGCCAAGAAGCCCGTGAGGTTGCTGCCACCGTCAAAACAGCCTGGCCAGCTCTAGCGAGCCCACGCATAGATGGACAGAGGGAGTGAAAGCATTAGGGCGACAAAGCACGACGACCCGTACGAGCCCGCAAAACATCCACCATATTTATGCCTGCCTAGCCAAGATATGACCCACATGCTCGCGGTCTCCGCCTCACGTTGCCTGATAACCCCCACACCATCATGCCACCGTGCACGACCACCGACACACGAACTACCAGATATAGCCAACACGCGGCTCAACACCTAACCACCCCCTACTACCACAACAGACTAGACCAATACAACGTGGCCGAGTTGGTCTCCCCGATCCGTTCGAGCAATATGCGGGGAGGGGCCCGCCTCCGCCAGGGCTTGCCTTGCCATGGAGAGGGAAGAAGGGGTGGAGGGGAAGTCTATGGGGCGGTCGGATCTTGCACCCCGGTGTGACCTTGACGAGTCGCACGGCTACGAGGCAGAGCGATTTTTTCCCACTCCGAGCAGAACAGTTATGGTTAGTTCCAACCTTAAAGTTAGATTTGTAGACGTCATTTTTTTTGCAAGGTTAGTTTGATGCATCCCACAACATAACAACAACAATCAACAATCAACTTTGAGAAATATAGTTACAAAGTTAGTAGAGTGACATCATTGATACTTCTTAAAATAACATCGAGGTGCTATCATGATAATTCATATACAAGAATAAAATCAGTATTGAGAAATGTCAATTCAACTTTGCAAAGCTTAATTATCTACATACATTTATGATAATGTCTATACTAAATCGTACATACGCCCCCTCTCTCTTCATGACTAAACATTGTTCTTGTGAGCTCTTATCACCGTAACTCCACCATTCGTCGGTCTTCACTTTTGATGTTGATGGCAATTTTAATCCAATATAAGCTTTCATATACTAATCTAGTGTACAAACATTTGTCAACCTACTCTTGTAACTTACACGCAAAATCCCTATATCGAGATATTTGCTAACTTTGTAGAACCTTCAATTGTGAGATATAAGAATCAAAGTATAGAAACATCCAAAGGGTGCACATTAGACCTTATCAGAAATAAGCGTAATGTTTATGAAATAATGTTCTAGAGAGATAAATTATAAATACCATTAGAAAATGCAGGTTTAATCTTGAGAACTAAAGATAAATAACACTGAGCCATTATATGTCACATTTCTTACACAATTTAATAAACAGAGATGGTACAAATCTAAATATAAGAGTTGCATTCTTTTTTCTAGTCCTTCACGTTACCTAAGAAATTTTAACTCGCCTCAATGGATTCATGTACACATATAGGATAGCATAAAATCCAAAGTATATTTGCAATTAATTGGCTCAGATGCCATAGATGTGGAAACATATATGTATCGACAAATGAACATAGCAGAAATAGAAGAAACAAACTATGTATATGTTTTGTCCATGTCTTGTGGAAATTACTCATATATTATAATTTATATTAACTTTCAGAACGTATGTAGTTTATCCAATATACTCAACATGTTTGGAAAATACACATTTAAACTACTCAAAATCACAATTTGAACAAAAATCAAGTATAAAGAGTTGAAAGATGATAATAGTCGAGCAATAGAAATCTAGAATACAAAATAGTAGTGTGCATGTATCTCAGGTTATGATTTTTTTCTTTATGACCTAGTTAGTGAAACAAGAACAAATATGATTAAATAACATCACCTATTGTGTCTGTCCATCGTGATGTGGTCAGCAGTGACTTGCACAATTATTTCAGCTTCATCTAAAAAAGATAGTTCCACACGGAAAGCCAAACATTGTTAACTAAATTTAATCTTTTTTATCAAAATAAATATGTGTAATTATTTTAGTAGAATACCAACTCTTAAACTATGAAATGTAGTCTATATCCTATGGAAACTTGAAATATGCAAGGAGTAGCTGAAACTGTAATCAACATTCATGAGTGTGTTTTTTCATTGCAACAATATTATTACCCGAGCATAAAACCTTGCCTATGATGCTATTTTTTGGGTTTTTCCTTGGAACAATCTTTGTCTCTATTTGAAAAGTGAAAAGACTATTGACCTCTTGCAACATTGATCCCAAACCTCATTAAAGGTACACAATCTAATCCGAGAAGTCCTCACATAAAAACTATATAGAGATATCGCATAAGAAAGCATTATAATTAAGGTACGAATAAGAGAGGGCATAACCACATATACATGCTAACAACGACTTTTTAAGGTTGATTTGATATGTGCACTACAAAATATCAACCGTGAAAAATATCATTACAAAAGTATGTGACAATTTTTCGTTGTAGCTTCGAGAAACTTATCGAGATGTCACTGTGATAAGGTTTGCACCATATGTCAATTTTATTTTTTAAAAAATATCAGTTAAAAATTTATGGCTGGACCAAAATACACACATCTTCTCTCGCCTCTACCATCTATTTTCCATGGCTAAACATTGTTTTCTTGAGCTCTGCAACCCCCCCCCCCCCCCTCCCCCACTCCACACGATTCGTTCCTCGTTGTTGATGTAACTACCAACTTGTTCCTCCCGGTGCATGGAGAAGAGCAATCAGAACTCTCTGTCTTGTTGACTTGGGATCATATATTAAAACACATGTCCTCCGTGAGGTCAAGTGGGTCTAGTCATGACACTCAGGCGAAACTTAGAACAATTTAGTTCAAATACAATGAAGTCTTAAATATATCACATAAATTTGCATAGATATGATTTAAGTTAGCAAAAAAAAAGAGATCACGGGCTGATACTAGCAAAGAGACACAAGGCTCATGAGTGATCAAGGCCATATAGGTGGACAAAAAGATACTCGCCAACACTAGAACATGGTTGGCATAAACGATGGAAAAAAATGAATAACAAGTTTGGATAAATCAAGAGGGTCATTTTGGTTATGAACTTTGCAACACAAAGTTGGACCGAGATTTGATTAGTTTTATTGACATATATCTAGAGATTATAATTTTACCAAGTTCTTTTTTGTATGACTAAGTTGGTTTCTGATTTTATGAGTAGTGCACCTTTCCACCGTTTTTTGTTTTTTGACAAATGCCTAAGTAGTAAATATCACAATTCTTAAGTTACACTTACAGAAATCGAGTTAGACAACATTATCTTGGGGGACTTATAGAAATAGTAAAATAAAAATCTTAAGTTACGCTTACAGAAATCGATTTAGACAACATAATCTTGTAGGACTTACAGAAATAGTAAAAGAAAAAAGATCATGCACAAATTATACAATCGCCTAACTGGCGTACCATCGGGTCTTGCGATTTTTCTTCCGGCCCAAAATCAACCGGGCCGGCCGTTTGGTCGCGCGCTCATGGCACCTGACTCCAGCCCAGCTAGGCTAATCACTCTGCAGGAACGAAAGGAAGGAGGCAGAGGCTGCACGCACACACACTGTTCACATACGGAGGCCAGTTGAGTGGGTCAAGTCATGACTTATGAGTTTTTTTCTTTAAGTTCTGATTATGAGTCAATGTCGAGTGGAGATTTCTTGGTACCGAGTTTCAATTATCTCACTATTTGTAAAAAATCAAAAATTGTATCTAAAATTTTCAAAAATGTAAAAAGAATCAAGCATATTTCAATGATATATCATACTCTCTCCGTATGGAAATACTTAATTTAGATTGGTCTAAATTTAGATATATGTACACACCAAAACATGTCATCCGTATTTAGACAAATTTGTGACAAATATTTCTGGAAGGAGGGAGTACAAACGTGCAAAGTTTGAATGCAAAATACTTTGCATTTTGAGCTACACAAAGTAAAAAAATGTACAGATCTTAGTACGGTGATCAATGTATAATTTCAATTCTCCAACTTTTCAGGTTTTTCAAAAACTTTTAACATGTTATTTGAATTTTGTAAAATCGTGGATCACTGGAGATTGGGAGACAAAATGACTTTCTCACGCTCACGCCGCGGGCGGCGAAACAGGCCGTCGTGCGCGTGTGGCCGTGGCTCGCCGTCATGATCGCTCACCCGCGCGCATGTGTGGTGGCGATGGCCGTATCAAAATCGGCACTCCCTATTGGCCGACCTCATATCGCCATATCCGCTTATCCACTCCTCCACCCCACCCGTGTACCTCTTCTACTCATCAGTCATCACCCACTGGTCATCACTCCCCACTCACAATCTCTCTCTCCCGCGCGCGCGTCTGGCCTCTGCTCTCCCCGCCTCGCCAAGAACCAGCTGAGCTAGCCACCGCCATGGCCATGGCCACCCAAGCCTCGGCGGCCACGCGCCACATGATCACCGCGGCGTGGTCGCCCTCCGCCAAGCCCCGCGCCACGTCCCTCGCGCTCCCCTCCACCCGCGGCCCGGCCCCGCTCTGCGCCGCGGCCTCGGAGAAGCCCGCCACCAAGGAGGCCGCGCCCGCACCCGCCGGCTTCGTGCCGCCGCAGCTCGACCCCTCCACGCCTCCCCGATCTTCGGCGGCAGCACGGGCGGCCTCCTCCGCAAGGCGCAGGTCGAGGAGTTCTACGTCATCACCTGGACCTCCCCCAAGGAGCAGGTCTTCGAGATGCCCACGGGCGGCGCCGCCATCATGCGCGAGGGCCCCAACCTCCTCAAGCTCGCGCGCAAGGAGCAGTGCCTCGCCCTCGGCAACAGGCTCAGGTCCAAGTACAAGATCACGTACCAGTTCTACCGCGTCTTCCCCAACGGCGAGGTGCAGTACCTCCACCCCAAGGACGGCGTCTACCCGGAGAAGGTCAACGCGGGAAGGCAGGGCGTCGGACAGAACTTCCGCAGCATCGGCAAGAACGTCAGCCCCATCGAGGTCAAGTTCACCGGCAAGAACACCTTCGACGTCTAATCTCATCTCGTATGTGCGTAACGCGTGTTGTTGTTAGCTCGTCGATCGTGGATGCATGCGTGGGTCGGTAGTTATTGGCGGGTGGCGAGGATGGGTGGACGATGATGGACGTCCTGTAATTTTAATTATCGAGTTTCAGTGATGGATTCGGTGATGATCAATGATGGTGCATCAGATTATATGTACATGTTAATTTGGTGATGATATATTTGCTCTATGTTAACGTTGGTTGCATGCATGATCTTCTTTCATCTCTTTTTATGTGAAAAATTACACCATGACCATGAATCTTATGCACATAAATATTGTTCAGCCTCTCTGATTCTCCAACCATGTGATCTAGATTGGAGAGACGGCCCTCCGCGTCTTTGTCCCCTTTCGCTCTAGTTGGCATGTGCTCCTCCATTTCTTGCGTGCCCCTTGCTCTTTTATCTGATATAGTTGTCCACTGGAGAGCTTTTCCCTGCATATTAGATCCACGGCTTTTCCCTGCATGTTAGATCTGCTCAACGATTGTCGCTCAGGTGGCATCGATTGCGCAGAGGCGACAACGAGCTGGGGATGTAGCTTCGGAAAAATGAATTCAATATCTCTCGCAAATGAATGTAAAAGGGAAACTTGGTTTAGAAAACCGTCTATCACAACTCTTTTGAACCCTTAGTTATCCCCTTTGGCTCTAGTTGGCCGATGCTCCTCCATTCTAGCTTGCCCTTGCGTACGGAGTATATTAGATCGGGTTTCCCCCCGCATATTAGATTCGCTCAATGATTCTTCTTAGGTGTCGTAGATTGCCAAGAGAAGTGACAAAGAGCTAGGGATGTCCCTTTAAAGTAAATGAATTCAATACTTGGCGGTGAATGAAAGTCAAAACTTGGTTTAGAAAACCGTTTATTATATCTTTTTGAACCAGATGAGCATATTTATCTTTTTAAATAATAAAATACAAATGAGTGAACAGTGTCGAGTTTCAAAAAATTGAAATCTTTTCAGATTTACCTTTTTTGCCGAGACCAAAATACAACGATTTTTTTATTAAAATGTTACACAGTCGTAGATATCAACATTATCTCTACCTAGGATTTATATTTCGATTTTTTAAGACACAAAAATGTAGATTTCGAGTTTTCTTAAAAACAACTTACATGTAGCTCCAGCTATGTTTGGACTTTCCGTTTCTTACTGCCACTATCTTAGCTAGTCTGTGGGGGTGGTGCCAGATGTTTGGATTGTGGAGGTGGGTTGTTTTATATCGATGCAAAATAGTTGTTAATCGGTGTTCTTGTTTCAATATTATATTTTGCAAAGATTTTTTTTGCATCAAAGAAAGTGATTTTTCTAATGGGCAGAAGTCTCGTTTGTAAAACAGTTTAAAAATGAGAAAATGCTTCTATTCTATCGGCTCATGGCACACAAAAATCAGATGCCCGCTTGTGGGGAAACCGAACATGGTGTAATTTTGGCGTGAGTTAACTTGTCTTCTCCCCGTGCAAACTCCTTCCTCTCTCTTCTTTTTCTGATAAAAGAAATATATTAATATTAATAAAGATGCCATAATGTCATCAAATACAATAGTTCTCTTCGGTGCTACTATTTGGGACTTAGCACATTTCAGTAATATATCAGAAAACTAAAACCAACTCAATATTCATATCTACCGTAAAATCTAATTTTGAGGTATGTCAATATAACGTTTTTAAAGGATAAAATGTGCACATAATAATATATTCAGTATGTTTTTAGCTGCTACTCTCTCCTTTTTTAAATATATGATGTTTTAGGTGTTTTAGGTATGTCAACCAACTCAATATTCATATCTACAGTTCTTAAATATAAGATGTTTTATGTATGTCAACCAACTCAATATTCATATCTACCGTAAAATCTAATTTTGAGGTATGTCAATATAACTTTTTAAATGGTAAAATGTGCACATAATAATATATTCAATATGTTTTCAGCTGCTACTCACTCCGTTATTAAATATAAGATTTTACGTGTTTGACATGTTGACTAGATGAGGACTAAAGTGAGTGAACATACACACTAAAATGTGTATAGATACATATATATAATAGGAATTAAGAAAAGGATAAAACTCTTACATTTAGGAACAGAGAGAGTAGCTCAGATTGTACAGGTGAGATGTGACTTGTGTACCCAATCTCATTGCAATCGTATACCGGATATTTCGTACCATGATTACAGCGCTTGCCCTGCATGCCAGCAAATCCTGTCTACTCCGTATATACCAGCCTCAAATCTCCATCTCCTCCATTCTACCAGAAGATCAGACCTTGCCGCGCCAATCTGTAGGGAATGAGCGGCGGCGGCGACCTGTTCGGCGCGCTGCCGGACGAGCTCCTGAACCACGTGCTCTCCTTCCTGCCGTCACGCAAGGCCGTGCAGGCGTCCTCCTCTCACTGTGTCACGTACGTGGATTAGCGGCAGTTTGCTGCAGGCACTTTCCTAATTCGCCATCAATGATAGGTTTATAACGGCACAATGATTAAACTGCCGCTAATGATGTGTCTATTGACGGCAATTTGGGAAACTGCAGCTAATTATGCCCCAATTTTCGGCAATTTAGGGAAGTGCCGGTAATGAATCATAAAATAATTACCGGTAGTTTTGGAAAGTGCCGCTAATCATAACATAATTGCCAGCAGTTTTGGAAAGTGCCGCTAATCATAATGTAACTAACGGCAGTTTTGGAAAGTGCCGCTAATTATAAGGTAATTGCCGGCAGTTTTGGAAAGTGCCGCTAATTATAAGGTAATCAATTTTTTGGCACTTTTAGTACTCCCTCCATTTAGGTGTATTAGGCCTCTTATGAAAAACTATTTGTTCCAAAACAAACAAGGCCTCAATCAATTAATTAGGCTAATAAATTGGTGGACCATGACCGGTGCATGTAGCTAATAACCAGTGCATGCACACAAGATTCACGTGCCACCAATGCATGTAGGAAAAGAGAAGATTGATTGGAACCAATAGAATCCAACCTTGGTCACGGTGCAATTCATTAGAGGCCTAATACACCTAAACGGAGGGAGTACTGCCAGTAATTGAATTTGGAGGCACTTTTAGAAGTGCAAGTAAATGAATTTGCAGGCACTATTAGTACTGCAGTAAATGAAATTTGAGACACTTTTAGAAGTGCAAGTAAATGAATTTGGAGGCAGTATTACTAATGCCAGTAAATGAATTTTGAGGCACTTTTTGAAAACTGCCACTGAATACATTTGCCAACATGAACAAAACTAACACTTTTTTTTTGCCTACAAAAACATTTGCACGCACTTTTTCAAAAATTGGAGGCACTCGAACAAGGGACCTGACGTAGTGTCTCCCGCCGCTGACGCCATCTCTGGCGATCCACCACCGCTGTCATCGTCCGCGACATGGAGGGCGACGACTTCCGGCTCTTCCTCAACATCCTGCTCCTCCGCCGCGACGCCGCTGCCTCGTCGCCGCCGCTGCGCTCTTTCGAGATCGACGCCAACGACCTGCTGACCCCACCGTACGACGAGTCCCGCGACTACTACAACTACGCCGACGAGGACCAACCCAAGGTCGATCAACACGTCGTGGCGGCCGCGGTGCCCCCTCGCGTTCGCCTCCCGGCACCTGACAACTTTGCACCTCGAGCACGTCCACCTCGCCGACGGCCTCCTCGACTTCTCCTGCTGCCCGGCGCTGCTAGAGCTCACCCTCGTGCACTGCAGCCTCGAAGGCAACGCCCTCGTGTCCCCCTCGCAGCTGCGTCTCAGCGTCGTCGACTGCTGTATTGACATCGGCGATTGGGACGAGGACGACGAAGGGGTCCTGAGAACCACGAACGGGATCTCGACGCCGAGCCTCCTCTGCCTGGAGCTATCCGATCGCTACGCAAAACGAGGTGCAGCTCTGTTCCTTGAGAGCGAGAGCATGGCTTGGTTGAACGACCCCAGCATCCAGCGCACCGGCAAGACCACGATTTATTCCGGGAAACGGTGATATCAGCGGCTGCTATGACGATGTTTACGATCGTATCTACGCAGCGGTACGCTGCAGAGCGATGAGGTTTCACTACGCTCGAAGCGTCGGCGTTCAGTTAACAGTACTCTGCTAGCTGTAGGATAAGTTCAGTTTCGACAGTTTGAGTGTCAGTCTTCCGCTTAGAAATAAACCAGGTTAGCGTGAGATCTGTTCACGTTTTGGTCTTTTTGTTTTGTTTTCCTGTAGAATAAATCTTCGCAGTCGTTGACTCGTGGTATGGACTTTATCTGTTTTCAGTTTGCTTTGTAACGGAATTCTAAGTAAGATCAAAACGGAAAAGGATGTACGTTGTACGCAGCACAAAAACAATTGCATCCCCTTGCATAATTTCTAGTGACAGTTCACTGTTTCCCTTTGCTTGGACAGGGTTGGCAACTATAACCGTCCTGTTATGTTGACCTGCTTTATGGTGTTTGTTACAGGAAAAATTAGTTGTAAACTGGTGTTCTTGTTTCAATACTATATTTGAAAAGAAAATGTTTGCATCAAAGATAAAGATTTTCCACTAGGCAGAAGTTTTTTTGTAAAATAGTTTAAAAATGGGAAAATGCTCACTTCGATGCGAGCTCCTCTGCATAGACTCAAGCTTCAGTTACTAGAAAACTCTACTGTACGTAGTCTGAAAAACCAAATGAGATACTATAGTTCCCTACGCTTGAAGGGTCATTAGATACTAAAGGAACCACATCAAGGATTTGGTTACCGGTCGAATTACCCATTTACCTATATATATATACACCCAGTAGTAGTGAAATGAAAAAAATGCAGGACAAAATTATCAGGGCTCAAAATCGAGTATCAAATACAAGAGTGCCTTATATTTTAGAACGTAGTGAGTATTTTTCTTTTGAGGAATTAGATCAGGTTGTATGGTTGAGATGATTTGTGTCAAGCGTAACTTAGAAAACCAAAGCACATCCAACACAGCAGCACGCACCGTCTCCTAAAAAGTTAGGCTGAGAATCGTACGCAATCTCGTTGCAATCATACCAGATATTCCGTACCATGTTTATAGCGATTGATCGGCCAGGCTCGGTCAATTGATCTCATACTCCTGCACTTCCAATCTGCAAACCATGAGGAGCGGAGGTATCTCGAAAAAGAAAAGAAAGAGGAGAGGCGGCGGCGATCTGTTCGGCGCGCTGCCGGGAGACCTCCTAAACCACGTGCTCTCCTTCCTGCCGTCGCGCGAGGCCGTGCAGGCGTCCCTCCTCTCCCGCCGTTGGCGCCACCTCTGGCGATCCACTCCCGCCATCAGCGTCAGCGGCGAGGGCGACGACCTCCGTCTCTTCGTCAGCACCCTGCTCCTCAGACGCCACTCCACCGCCTCGTCGCCTCCGCTGCGTTCCTTCGAGATCGACGCCAAAGAGCTGCGGATACCCCCTTCGACGAGTTTGGCGACTACGACGATGACGACGAGGACAGACCCAAGGTCGACCCCCACGTCGACGTCTGGATCGACCACGCCCTGTCGGCGTGCCATGCCCGCTCGCTCACTGTCCGCCTCGACACCGACAACGGGTACACGTTGTGGCTGCCGCGGTGCCCCTCGCATTCTCCTCACCGCACCTGACAACGTTGCACCTGGAGCAGGTCCACCTCCTCGACGGCCTGCTCGACTTCTCCTGCTGCCTGGCGCTGCTGAGTCTCACCCTCGTGAAATGCCGCCTCGAGGGCGAGGCCCTCGTGTCCCCCTCGCTGGAGCGTCTCAGCGTCCTCCGCTGCGACATTGAGATCGTCAGCGATTGGGACCATACAGAGATTCTGAGAACCACCAAGAGGATCTTGACGCCGAAGGTCCGCTGGCTGCAGCTAACTCGTTTGTACGGAAAATACGAGGCCGCACTGTTCCTTGAGAGCGAGAGCATGCCTTGGTTGGCCGACCCCAGCATCCAGCGTATCGGCTTGACTACCATTTATTCCCGGAAACAGTGATGGAGGTGTGATAATGTTTAAGATCGTTTCGACTCAACGGTACGCTCCAGAGCGATGAAGTTTCATGATGCTGGAAGCGTGGGCGTTCTGTTGTGTTTCTTCAGTTAAGAATGCTCTTATCCTAGATGTAGGATAAGTTCAGTTTCGACAGTTAGCAGTGTCAGTCATCCACTTAGAAATAAACCAAGTTAGCGTGAGATACGTTCACGTCTTGGTATTTATTTTATGTTTTCCTATCGAATAACTTGTCACCTTTGATCACGTCGTGGGATGGCACGAATCAACGGATCGGAGCGGCATTGTAGGGCGACGTTGATGGGCTTTGGGATGGCACTGTCCATTACTCAGTTGTGGCCTGAACTTTAGCTGTTTTCAGTTTGCTTTTGTAACAGAAGTACAAGTAGGATCCAAAAGAAAAGACTGTACGTTGTACGCAGCGCAAAAACAATTGTGTTCCCTTGCATAATTTCTTGTGAGAGTTCATTGTTTCCCTTTGGTTGGCAGGTTCCCGAGTTGCGACTGTCCTGTATCTTTGGCCTGCTTTTAGGTGTTTCTTACGGCCACGATCGTAGCTAGTCCGTGGGTTGGTGCAAGATGTTTGGATCGTGGACGTGAGTTGTTTTCTATCGATGCAAAATTAGTTGTAAGTTGGTGTTCTTGTTTGAATACTATATTTTGCAAAGAAAATGTTTGAATCAAAGAAAATGATTTTTCCAATAGGCAGAAGTATTGTTTGCAAAAAAGTATGACAACCACCTAGACCGCGAAAGAGATTTTCCAACAACTAGCAAAGTGCCCGTGCGGTGCAACGGGTTTAAAATAAATAAAAAATCTTATGTTTGAACTAAATTTTGATTATGGTTCTATCATCTTTTATAAGTATGTTGGTTTTCTCCCATATTTGAGTTGTCTTACATGTCTCATTATACAACAATCCTCACAAAGTAAAAGAAAATGTCGCCACTTGCTTTGTAATCTTTTTTAATACATCATGGGTACCCAAAAGTATGAATTCATCATGCACAAAATCACTTTTTAAGTTACGAAAAATACTATTCATTTAGGTATCACACATATTTAGATCCCATTATTTTATCGGATCCACAAGCAAATTAATCTCAGAGTAAGAAAATATAAGTGCGCAACTTCAAGCAATTTAAACTAAACTTGTGCTTAAATAAAGGAACGAGTCAAATAAAATAGAGGGGAGAGAAACAAGAGGCTATTATATCATATATGCCCTCCAAGTTTAAACCAGATATTTATATATGTATATATATATATATATAAATTCTAAACTTGGGATGTGTTTAATGAAAATATAAAGCAAATCTCGCACTGGAGTCAGTTTGCAAGATGCTATGTATAAACCATGAACACCCTGTCCATCTATGACGATAGTCTATTGTTTGACAGATCGTGGTCCTGGTGCATTAGTAATCTCTAAAAATGAGTTAAAGCGTTCTGGCTCCCCAGCACACCTTCTCTTGTGCGATTAAAAAAATCGAATAAAATAGTAAAACATTTTGAAAAATTCTAAATTTTTTTGGTGATGAAAAAACAAATCAATAACAAAAATGAGACTTACGAATATAGTTTTTTAGAGAACTGATTTATTTATTTTGCACCGAGCATCACGAGTGTCATTTCACCACGAAACTCAGCATGTGTGTCGAAAACTTGTTTATGTTCATCACGAGCAGGACCCGTCTCCGCCTCCGGTTGCCACGCGCAGACGCCAGTACTCCTTCCTCGATGAAGAGATGGAGCCGTTTGGCGTCTGCTTGCTGCTGCCCCCGAGCAGCCCAAGATCTTGCCATGGCCGATCTTTCACGTGTAGGACACTCTACATTTCTTTCAGAAAATGGAACCCGCGTGATCTTCTCGTCATGCCCATACCATCGGTCGCCGTTGGGGAGCCACGAGGACGAAGCAATTATCAAATTCCTAGCAGCCAAAGTTCTGAACCTGAACTGATTTTCTATGTTAGTTCTGAACCTGAACACTGAACATGTCGTTCAGTTCTGTGATAATTCTACTTCAATCAGATCCGCATGTGATCATCAGGGAACAACGGTGGTGTATGACATGTGTTAAACAGTCACTAGTAGAAAAAGGACCTCTAGTCGCGGTTCCAGAGCCCCTTTAGTCGCGGCTGGGCAACCGCGACTAAGCAGGCGGGACTAAAGCCCCCCCCCCCTTTAGTCGCGGCGGGTTCCGAACCGGGACTAGAGGTCCCTCCACGTGGGGACGTGGGGACGTGGTGTGTTGGGACCTTTAGTCCCGGTTGGTAGCACCAACCGGGAAGGGTTTTTGGGTTTTTTTTTTCGATTTAATTGCAGGGTTTAGGGTTTATATATGCCGGGGTTTGGTTATAGGTTCCCGTGTCCCATGTCGTAACCGTGGTTTCACTAGTAACCCTTCCCGTAACGGTAACCGGTAACCGTTACGGTGACGGTGACCGTTACGGTGACGGTTACGGTAACCGTTACGGTAACGGTGACGGTTACCGTAACGTTTTCCACGTCGTAACCGTTCCCGTGTCGTATGAAGTCGATGCACATATTTATAACACATACAATTAAATTAAGTAATACTTTTAGATCGTAGTCAAGAGTTGATGCGCCAAGAGTTATCGTAGTACAAGAGTTGAAGCAAAACAACAAGTTATTTACACGCTTTCATGCTTTCAGCATCGTAGTACTCTCCTTTCTCCGATAAGGCCTCCGAAAGGTAAAATCCCGCCAATTCCTCTCCAATTGCTTTGAAGCGGTGCTCGAATGGTAGCTTGCAGCGCTTTTTTGCCAACTCTGCACTTTTCATATTCCATTTCTCGGTGACTAGTACATGTACATACTCGCAAACGAAGTATGCACATAACTCAGTTCCCTTTGGTTGCTCCAAGCAAGACTATACAAGAATAGATTTCAATCAATAATAATGAAGTATGCATGAGAATGTTGTGTGGACGTAGGTAGCAGTACTTACCTTGTTCAACTTCCAATCCAGCTTTTTGGGCCACCCACCTGCAGGATCTTCCTCGACAAACCTTTCCAAACGCTGCCCGACAAAGAACATTCACAAATGATTTATTCGTTAATGACTTGACATCAAGATATGAATGACAGAGGCGGTAAGAAATGAATGTACCTTGCTAGGAAGTCGAAACAACTCCTGTATTTGTCAGGATGATACCTCAATGAGTCAAGTGAATGAATAAGTCCTTTGCGATGTTCAATGACAAGAAGAATCCAGTGGTAGCTGCGCACAGTCATGCATAACTCATCAGTTAAACTTAACATCGGGTGAGCAAATTAGAATGTGTAGAAGACACTAAAACTTACCCGAAGTGGTAAGGCCAATATATAGTTCTTTTGTCGCGGTATCGCTTGAACACCCTTAGCAAATCATCCGGTGTGTTCTTGTTATACAAGGGATTATTATGGTTGCTTCGTTATATTTATCCGGGTCAATGAACCCAATGTCATGCTGGTTCAGCTTTTTGAGCTCGAGCATCTTCAATCTGCATAATATAGCACACAAAAGATTAAAGTGAGAATAATTACAAACAATGAACGAGACTAGGTAAAGACTTAAATAAATCACTTACAGGCAATAGGAACTCATGATAGATTTGTCGAGTGCCCGCAGATTGTATAGCTGAAAAAGTTCGCTAAACCGAACAATGTGGTTGTAGTCTTCTAAGAAGTGCTCATCGTCTTTCCTACATTTCAGAACGACAGAAGCTGTCCCTTTCTTTGCGGCTTTCAAGTACCAAAAATGGAGAGCACGCATTTTTGTTGGTAACTTGCATTTCACCAAAGCTTCCCCCATAACAAATTTACTTACTGGTGGAGCTGTTGGTGCAGTCTCAAAGTTCAATCTCGAAGCATATTCGTCTATAGGAACTTGCGCTTCGGCGGCAAGACGACGGATTTCCTCTAAGTCAAACACCATCGGCGCTTTAGGGTTAGATTGTACTAGTTGTTTTCCGCGCTGGGGAACTCGACTATCTTTGTTCGTCGGCGGCGGGACAATTAGCGGGGGGACAGAACGTACGGGTTGTTCTCCGAGCTGGGGAACTTGTTTACCTATCTTCGGCGGCGGTGGGACCGATGGTGCTGCTTTTGTAGCTTCCTTCGGCGGCGGGTCCGATGGTGCTGCTTGTTTATCTTTTGCCGCCGGCGGCGGGACTGACTCTGCGTCTTGTTCACCTTTTTTCGGCGCCTCCACCTCCGTCACCGCGTCATATGACTTATGAATATAACGGTCATAGTCAGATGGCGGCTTCTCTGGAGGGACATATAAGTTGTCGATGACTCGATTACAAGCCTGTGCAGTATAGCCGGCGGTAAAATTTGGCGGCGGCACTTTCGGTGCGAACAATGCTTTATTATACTCCGCCACGGCTGCTTCGTTTTGCTCATGAGTCTTCTGCCAAGGTAACCTCGGATCAGGCGATGTGGCCCTTTTAGTTCGCCTCCTGACCGGGGAAGACGCGCGCTTTCTCCGGAGAAGCGCTACGGACACTTCCTCACGCGGTGGCGGAGATGGAGATGGACTGTGCTGACTGAGATGGTCCTCTACATCAATTTCCGGTGGGGGGTCCCTGTCACGCGGTGCCGGAGATGGATGTGTCTCATCGATACCCGGGCAGGATGGGCTTTGCTGAGTCGGTGGCTTTGAGAACTTGATGTATTTCTTGTTCCACTGGACGAAACCACCCTTGACATCGTACAATGTCTCCTCACCGTCACCTCCAGAAATCTCAAGAGCCAATGATTCAAATCCCGGCGCAATTTCATCCACCCCGACAACAGCATAGCCAGGAGCAATGTCACCATTATGGTAGCTTGCTCCGGCGTCACTCGGTAAAGCATAGCCGTCCGCCACCTTCGTGGATATGTTAACCACAGGTGCATGTAGCTCACATGGTGTCTTCTCCGTGACATCATCCACGGGGTAGTGAGCATCGACATCTATTTGCGTGGAACCCACGCTGCTTCTAAGCTGAGATCGAGCATCCATGAGTTGCTGCTGCTGAGACGGCCCTGTCTGACTATTAATTGACTCCATGAGTTGCTGCACCTTGAGTTCCAATTCCGTTAGCCGCTCTTCACCCTTCTTCTTCTTTCTTGCACGGCTTCTATAAGTGTCAGCGTGTTGCGGATACGCTTTCTTAATGGTGACACCGCCGGGCATGCCTCGTAAACGTCCCCAGTGTTCAGGATTCCCTAGGGCCCGTGTCAGCTCGTCGTCCTCTCTATAGGGTTTCCACACACCCCGTTTAACTTCCTCTATTACCTTTTCAATCTTCGGGACGATTTCTTCTACTTTTTTCTTGAATTTTTCAACCTTCGGGACAATATACCCTGTTTCCTCGTCCAACGTTGCGCCATGCGCGAACAACCAGAATTTGGACCTTTCGGGCCAGTAGTATGTCTGTGGAGTGATATCTTTAGCAAAGATTTTATCTTCTAAGGCTAGCCACTTAGGAATGGCTGACCTGTAGCCACCTGTCCCCAAGTTATGGTGGTGAACCTTATTCGCAGCATTTGCCTTATTTATGTTCGATCGGGCCACAGCCGCATCCGATTTCTTATACGCCTTAAACTCTTCCCAGTGATCTCTTATCTTCACTAGTTTTTCTTCACTGAAATCTGGATCAACTGTTGCATATTTTGCCCATAATGTTTGCTTATATTTCCGAAATGCTCGGCCATCTTGGAGAGAGTCCACTGCTTGAGTTTCAACTTCGTGGTGGGTTCAATATCATCCGGGAGGTTAAAATGCTCCAAGAGTGTGTCAAAGCAGAAATCTTTCAAATGCTTGTGGACATAGCAGGGGTCATCCTCGGCAACGCCCGCCGGCTTATTCCATTCTGGTATGGAGATCGGGACCGAGTCCCTAACAATAACTCCAGCTTGACTATATATTTTTTGCGGTTCTCTGGGGGTTCCACCGGATCGCCCTCTTCATCAATTTCATAGATCGGTAACTTTGCATCTTTGCTCGTCATTCTTTTCGTGCGGCCTCGAGGAGCTTGATTCTTAGCCTTTTTATTCGAGGTGGAGGCCTAAAGTAAGAAATATAATGCGTTACTAAGTGCAATACAAATCAGTTAATGCATTTTGTGATCAACAAAATATAGAATTCATATATATACCTCGAGGTGGAGGGTGTTCGAGGTGGAGGGTGTTATTTCTTCTTCATCTAAAAGACCCTCACCAGAGTCCATCAGAAATTGTGAGGCAAATTCCTCAAAATCAAGATCTACACCGGCACCGGCGCCTTCTCCACCGGCGCCTTCTCCACCGGCAGCATCTTTATCGCGATGCTCAAAAATACTCTGCATTAATATGTCTTCATTCTCCTCGTCTCGCACATAGCCAGGCTCCATAGCTCAATGTTCCTACACTCAATAAAATTTGCATAAATTTGCATGTATAAATTTGCATTTATAAATTTGCATCTATAATTTGCTAACACATTGTTAAATTTGCTAACACATTCGAAATGATGGGCAGTGATAACACATTGTTAAATTACAAAAGACACAGTTATACAGACTGAATAAATATTTCACAACAGAGGATTCAAAAACTTATGTCACTGTTTTCAGCTACCTTTTACAAATGAAGACCACACTGAATATACATAACGTAATACTACAACTTTAAATCTGAACTCATTCAAACATTGCCAACACAGAACCCAAATTCAAAATTTTCAGAGGACAATTAAGTCACTGTTTCATGCTAACAACCTAAATTGCTAACACTAAATTTGCTAACAACCTAAATTTTAAATTCGCTAACAACCTAAATTGCTAACACTAAATTTGCTAACAACCTAAATTGCTAACAACCTAAATTGCTAACACTAAATTTGCTAACAACCTAAATTGGTAGCACTAAATTGCTAACACTATATTTGCTAACACTAGCTAATAACCTAAAAATGAAAACAAAAATGAATAAGGAAAACAAACCTGAGGAGATGGGGCTCGGGCAGGGGAGGCGGCTGGAGATGGACACGGCGCGGCGGAGATGGGCACCGGCGCGGCGGCTGGAGGGGGCACCACGGCGCGGCGCCGGAGATGGGCGCGCACCACACGGCGAGGCAGGGGAGGGGCACCACGGCGCGGCGGAGAGGGACACCACGACAAGGCAGGGGAGGGGCGCGCGGCGTGGGGGCTGGAGGGGCACCACACGGCACGGCGGCTAGAGGGGCACCACACGGCGCGCGGTTAGCCGGAGATGGGCACCACGGCGCGGCGGAGCAGGGCTTCGCCGGCGTTCTCGCATCGTGGGAGCCCGGAGGCGCGTCTTCGATTTGGGGGGACTTTGCGAAATTTTTCGCAGAGTCCCCCACTAAACGGCGCGGAATCGACCTCTAGTCGCGGTTGCTGGCTGCAACCGCGAATTGCAGCCAGCAACCGCGACTAGAGGTCGACCTGGGCCGCCAAAATTCTGGCGCCAAGCCCAGGGGGGCCTGTAGTCGCGGTTGGTGGCTGCAACCGCGACTAGTTGGGCTTTTTCTATTTTTTTTTGTTGTTTCTGTTTTCTTTTTCTGTTTTGAATGTTTTAAAGGTGTTACTGATTTGATTTAAAGGTGCCAAACTGGTTTTTGATCAGGGGTGTGTTTTTTTTTTGTTGTTTCTGTTTTTTTTGTTGTATTTGTTTTCTTTTATATACTTTGATTTAAGTTTTTTTTTAATTGTTTTTGTTTCTAGTTTCTTTTCCTGTTTTGTTTTAGACCTCAACAACAAAATGACTCGAACATGTCGAGCTTTCCTTCAGATGGTAGTTTCCGTGAAGCCCGCCTTTCGTCCCGGTTGGTAACACCAACCGGAATTAAAGAAGCACACGAATCGTGTGTTTCTTTCAAACGCTTATGAGCCGTTGGATCAGGGGTGTGTTTCTTTTGAGGGCTTGTGAGCCGTTGGATTTTTAGAACTAGTCCCGGTTGGTAACACCAACCAGGACTAAAGAATCACACGGATCGTGTGTTTCTTTCAAACGCTTCTGAGCCGTTGGATCAGGGGTGTGTTTCTTTTGAGGGCTTGTGAGCTGTTGGATCAGCACTCCCACCACCACCACCACTCCCACCTCATCCACAGGTACACTTTCTAATCGCCTATAAATAGCGGCGTCCCTGCAGCGAACGGCACACAACGAGCGTCTACCTTCGCCACCGAATCCAATGGCTGGATTTAGCCTACCTGCTGGCATGTTCCCTGGCATTATTGTGTTCGTCCTTGTTCACCGGCCATCCATTGGAGCCACCTCCTGTAGGACGGTGAACAATGACAACACAACGACGCTGTTGGAAACACAAGCCCTCAGGTAGGTTGAATCCAGCCACTGGATTAGGGTGATGCAATGATGAATTGCCGAGGAGGTGGGAGTGGTGGTGGTGGAAGTGGTAGCCATGCCCCTCGGTCCGATCCAAGCAGCGGCAAGGCGCTCTGATGATCTGCGACATTCCCAACACTTTTTGGGACGGTCGTAGATCATCAGAGACGTCTTGCCGCTGTGGATCGAAGGTCGATTTGCTGCTCACGACGACGCGAGACGGATGCGCAAGCTTCCGGTTTCGCCGGAGCCGGGCTCCAGTGCTTCGGAATCCCACCAAAACCGTGTGTTTTGCCGGCTTAGGACCCGGCAAAAGTTAGTGATATTATTCGTGATGTATACATTATTTCCCGCACCGTGTGTTTTGCGGTCACGACTCGTGTCCTCCCGCCACCGTTTCCCGCCAACGTTTCCCGCCCAAATATTTCCCGCTATCGTTCCCGCCCAAATATTTCCCGCTATCGTTCCCGCCACCGTTTCCCGCCAAATGCCGGCACCGGTAGTTCTATAAAACCCAGTCGAAGGTAGGCATGGTACTCACTTGAGCGCAAGCATGGTGTGTATTGGTCCTTGCGAGAAGTGTGTGTCCGGGTTTCACATTTCCGCATCCGAGCATCTCGCCAGGCTTTCGAGCAATTTGAAGGTAGATGGTAGGGTAGTTCCAATTGAAGAAATTTTGCACACTGAGAGTCATCTCGCTTTGCTCGGGGCGAAGCTATGCCGCGATGGGTTTCCGTATAGGACCCCGCTCCAAATTCGTGCAGAAATGCTCAGGCTTGCAGATAAGTTTGACAGGAAAGTTACGAATAGTCCGTTCTACCGAACTGAAGCTGACCGTGTTTCGTACGGTCGTTCCTGTCTCTGGGTAGTTGACAGCGATGATGACGACGATTTCATGCCGTCGTCAAAGGAAAGGAGGGTTGAAGCACTGAGCAAGAAGGCTGAAGCTTCGTCCAAGGGGAAAGGCAAGGAGGCAAAATCTTCGTCCAAGGGCAAAGGAGGCTGAAGCTTCGTCCAAGGGCAAAGGCAAGGAGGCAGAGTCTTTGTTTTACTTGTGTTGTATCGTAATTTCAAGTTGTACCTTAATTTGTTCTATCCAGTATTTAGAACTAGTGAAGTTGTAACGTAGATCTCTAGTTCTATGTTAAATCGTCTCCGCATAAGACGGTTGATCGCACATCGGAGTTGTATCTTGGTTCACACAACTTACGAACACACTCTTAACTAATACCAATAAACAGTCCACAATAAAAGTAAAGAAGAAAAACAAATAGAAAAAAGGACCACGGCACAGAAATGTCGCACGGTTACATAAAAGGTTTAATACATATTAATTATTACACATCACCAACAACATCCCTACCTAGCTAGTGTTCACTTGTTCTTCGTGTGTGTCCCTTTCTTCTTATTGCACCGTAGCCATGGACAAACTTCTTCATTTAACGTGATGGTTGGGTCAATTTTCACTTTGAAGGGCGGAATTTCATGAAACTTATTGTAATCTTCTGACATGTCTGTGTGGTCCTCCACTCCCACGATGTTTCTTTTACCTGAAAGAACTATGTGGCGCTTTGGCTCATCGTATGATGTATTCGCTTGCTTATCTTTTCTTTTTTTTGGTAGGGTAGACATGTCCTTCACATAGAAAACCTGAGCCACTTCACTGGCTAAATGAATGGTTCGTTCTCGTAATGAAGATTCTTGAAATCCACTGTAGTCATTCCGTACCGTGTGTCTACGGCTACACCGCCATCTAGGTTGAACCATTTGCACTTGAACAAAGGAATCTTAAATGAAGGTCCATAGTCCAGTTCCCATATCTCCTCTATGTAACCATAATATGTTACCTTTTCCCCACTGCAGCCATCTATTGCATCAAAGCGAACACCACTGTTTTGGTTGGTGCTCTTTTTATCTTGGTCGGCCGTGTAAAATGTATTTCCATTTATCTCGTACCCTTGAAAAGTCAATATAGTCGAAGATGGTGACTTGGCCAAATAGTATAGCTGTAGTTCATTTGTGGTGACATTCATCAGAAGTTTCTGTAACCAACCGCCAAAAGTCTTGAAGTGTACTCCATCAATCTCATCTTCTGGGTATTGGGAGCGTAAATAATTCTTGTGTTGCTCGATATACGGAGCCACCAAGATGGAATTATGCAGAACTGTGTAGTGTGCTCGAGTGAAAGAATCCACGTCTTCACATATGATTGCTTTCTTTCCTAGCGTGCCTTTTCCACGCAGTCTCCCCTCATGACGCGATTGAGGAACACCAATCGGCTTAAGATCAGGAATAAAGTCAACACAAAACTCAATGACCTCCTCAGTTCCATAACCCTTGGAGATGCTTCCTTCTGGCCTAGCACGGTTATGAACGTATTTCTTTAAGACTCCCATAAACCTCTCAAAGGGGAACATGTTGTGTAGAAATACAGGACCGAGAACACGTATCTCTTCCACCAGGTGAACTAGAAGGTGCGTCATAATATTGAAGAAGGTTGGTGGGAACACCAACTCGAAGCTGACAAGACATTGGACCACATCATTCTCTATATCTTTTAGAGTAAGTGGATTGATAACCTTCTGAGAAATTGCATTCAGGAATGCACATAGCTTCACAATGGGTACTCGAACATTTTCTGGTAGAAGTCCCCTCAATGCAACCGGAAGTAATTGTGTCATAATCACGTGACAGTCATGAGACTTCAGGTTCTGGAATTTTTGCTCTGCCATGTTTATTATTCCCTTTATATTCGACGAGAAGCCAGATGGAACCTTCATACTGCGAAGACATTCAAAAAATATTTTCTTCTCTTCTTTCGTAAGAGCGTAGCTCGCAGGACCTTGATGATTATCAGAATGATCGTCGTCTCGTGAATGCATACGTCGATGGGCCTGTCTTGCTTCCGGTGTATCTTTTGACTTTCCATACACGCCCAACAAGTTAAGCAGGTTCAAGCAAAGATTTTTTGTCACGTGCATCACGTCGATTGCAGAGTGAACCTCTAGCATTATCCAATAGGGCAGCTCCCAAAATATAGATTTCTTCTTCCACATGGGAACGTGGTTCTGAGCGTCATTCGGAACAGATAGTGCTCCAGCACCCTTCCCAAATATTACTTTTAAATCCTTGACCATATCATGTATAACAGAACTAGAAGGTCGAGTAGGCTTCCGCCGAATATCTTCCTCACCTTTGTAATGTTGGCCTTCCTTTCTTACTGGATGCCTCGGTACAAGCCATCGACGATGGCCCAGGTACACAATCTTGTTACCTATATGTTTACCTTGAGTCTCACCTAAACAATGCGTACATGCATTGTATCCCTTGTTTGACTGTCCTGAAATGTTACTAAGAGCAGGCCAATCATTGATGGTTACAAACAAGAGCGCTCGTAGGTCAAATTCCGTTTGTCCGTGCTCATCCCACACACGCACACCTTCATCAGTCCACAACTGTAAAAGTTCTTCCACCAATGGCCTCAGATACACGTCAATGTCGTTGCCAGGTTGCTTCGGGCCTTGGATGAGCACTGGCATCATAATGAACTTCCGCTTCATGCACAACCAGGGAGGAAGGTTATATATACATAGAGTCACAGGCCAAGTGCTATGACTGGAGCTCTGCTCTCCAAATGGATTAAATCCATCTGTACTTAGACCAAATCTTAAGTTCCTAGCGTCATCCGAAAATTTCGGGAACTCTCTGTCGATTTTTCTCCACTGGGACCCATCAGCGGGGTGTCTCATCATCAGGTCTTTTTTACGTTCTTCTTTGTGCCAGCGCAACAACTTGGCATGCTCTTTGTTTTGGAACAAACGTTTCAGACGTGGTATTATAGGAGCATACCACATCACCTTGGCAGGAATCCTCTTCCTTGGACAACCTTGCTCGCCCTCAACTTCACCTGGGTCATCTCGCCCAATCTTAAACCGCAATGCACCGCATACAGGACAAGCATTTAAATTTTCGTGCTTGCCGCGGTAGAGGATGCAGTCATTAATGCATGCATGTATCTTCTGCACCTCTAATCCTAGAGGGCAGACAACCTTCTTTGCTTCGTACGTACTAGAGGGCAATTCGTTTTCATTTGGAAGCATCTTCTTAATTATTTTCAGCAAACTTTCAAAGTGCTTGTCGGTAGTACCACTCTCTGCCTTCCATTGTAGCATTTCCAGTATGGTACCGAGCTTTTTCTGGCCATCTGTACAAGTTGGGTACAACAATTTGGTGTGATCGGCTAACATGCGCTCCAACTTCAACCTCTCGTTTTCACTTCCACAGTCCATTTGTGCATCATGAATGGCCTGACGAAGATCATCGTCAGGCTCATCTTTTTTTTCATCCTCTTCAACTTCGTCTTCCCCCATTGAAGTACCACCGTGTTCATCGAACATAGGATAGTTGTCATTATCCTCTTCTTCTTCATTCTCTTCCATTATAACCCCTGTTTCTCCGTGCTTGGTCCAACAATAATAACCACGCATGAAACCATTTTGCAACAGGTGTTGGTGAAGCTTGGCTGAGGAAGGGTAATCCTTCTTATTCTTACAGAGACTGCATGGACAACACATAAAACCATTTTTTCGCTTGCTTATCTCGGCCACAGTGAGAAATTCATGCATGCCCTTAAGGAAATCGTCAGAAACTCGGGAACCGTACATCCATTGACGTCTCATCTGCATTATGCATGCCAGTAATGAATAGATAAGTGACCATAATAATTCTTACAAGTTCTTCAAGCAAAGTAGAGTGGCGACAAATGTAATACATTGTAGCATTAAATATTCATTAATTTAAACTAACATAGAACTATCTAAAGAATTTAAATCCAACAACAAATGCGAACATAATCGCAACTAAGGTCATTATTGAACCAACAACATAATGATACCAAGCCTCTTGACTAATGGCATAACTTCTACTCCCTCCGATCCATTAAAAGATTCGTGGGCAAACAACGTGAACAACACAACACGTATACATACCTTCCGAATGTTTTTATGGATCGGAGGAAGTAATTTTTTTAAGCTTCAAGCGCATCGGATCCAACTTGATCTCGTAAGCATCAACGACGTCGGCAAGCTTCGAGCGCATCCCATCCAACTTGATCTCGTAAGTATCGACGACGTCGGCAAGCTTGAACTGGTGTTCATCGATGATGTTGGCAAGCTTGACCTCCAATTTCCTCTTCTCTTCTTGGCGGAGATCTTCACTTATTTTTAATTTAGCTTTCAAATCATCGTTTTCTTTCACAAAAAATTCAACAATAGGGTCCATTGGAATTTCCGGTTCAACTACCTCCTCGACAAATATATATTTATGTCAAATTTGGTCGGCATGATTGTCATAAACACGAAACGAAACAAATATATAGTTATTAACAGTCATACCACATCCGAATAATAGAACGGACGAGAGCCGGTGGGGGTATTTGTGAAAACCATGGCACTATATATATAAAAAACAATTATACAACTTATACAAAAAATAATAATTATGGAACAAAATCATACAACAAAGATTTTTTTTAAAATAAAAAAGAAGGCTCACCTAGGTGGTGTCGGTGACAAGACGGCGCGGTCTATCGACGACGGTGAGGACGTGAATGTTGTGACACTGAAATACAAAAACATAATTTAGTTTAAGGTCAAACTGAATAAACAAAATTGAGCTAAATAAGCAAAATGAGCTAACTTAGGCATTTCATCAAACACCTACCTAGCACTAGAAATATAAAATGAGCTAAATAAGCTAAACAACTAACGAAACGGGCGCCGGAAGAGAGAGTTTGCAGTTGCTAACCCTTGGATAGATGCACCGCCGTCAATCTTAACAAATGGGGCAAAAAATCGTGGAAGAAATCGAGCTCGGTGGAGAGAAAATGGAGATGAAACTCGAGCTCAAAATGGCCATTGCTGGCTCGGGTTGGAAGATATAGTTGAAGGACCTGCAGTCCCGGTCCTTTAGTCGCGGTTCCAGCCACGAACCGCGACTAAAGGTCCTCGCGCGGGCCTTGCGCGGCCCCCGGCCGCTAAAGCCGCAGGCGGAGGACCTTTAGTCGCGATTCGTGGCTGGAACCGCGACTAAAGGTCCCGCACCAACCGGGCACCTGTCCTAGCCGTTGGAGATGTCGGAGCCGGAGCCCTCTAGTCGCGGTTCGGAAAGGAACCGTGACTAAAGGTCCGGCTCTATTGCCTCTTTTCTACTAGTGAGTGAGGATGTCCACTGCATGCTCGAGACCCTAGACACTCTCGGGCTCTACGTGGAAGCAGGTAAAGTTGCAGAAAAAGAAACAAAACAAATTTACCACACCAAAGACTGTACAGATGACCCTTTTCTATCTACTAATTATGCATCAGAATGTATACACCTGTTATGTACTGTTCATCAACGAGTTGATTTTTAATGTAGCTTAGTTTTTCATGAGAATGTGTAATCTCTTTATCTGTCGTGGTCGCAGCTCGCAAATTCAGTCGATGGGAGTCTGCTTTACGCAGATATTTTTAAGGATATTGCTCCACCTGCCGAGCAAAGGGCATATGATATTTGCGGTCTAGATAGGTTAGGATCCCTGATTCAAACAAACATTTGTCGGAAAAAACCGAAGCAGTCATTGATACTTTTTAATTGTATCTTGGAATTCACAGGCCAACTACGAGATTGGAAACTTCCAAGTATAATCTTCTTGAGAACACTTTGACATGAGGTACTTAATCGATATTTCATGATTCACCATTTCCTTGGTTCTCTGTGTGACGCTATTCCTAAGCTTTGAAGATAAACAAGACCACCATAGGCAACATGGTTTATTGACTATTTATCATTTTATTTATGTGAGTTATTCTGTTGTGTAGATATTATGTTGTATCAAATGTTTGTGTGTTTCAGATAAATAAAATGTCACAACTAATTTTAAAATTTGGACCCGTTGCAACGCACGGGCAGTTTGCTAGTGTTTTATACATATAGCTAATAGAACAAATATACATACTCGTACAAGCATTCCACAAACACCTTGCAGCAAAGAAAATAACGCAGAGTCGAACGGTACATCTTCTATCCATTAATTGGTTATGCACACACACGAATTACATCAGTTGTTTAAACCTCAATAGCACATTGCTCTGAGTTAGTAGCCTTGGATAGGCACGCGCATTTGCTCCAGCGTCGCAGTCCCGTTCCCGCCGGACAAACGCGGCCAACCAGCCGCACAGGCAGGCGCGAGCTGTGATGAGATCAAGGCAAGGCAGCAGATGAGACAATCCGAGGCCAGCCGTGATGCTGCGAGCATGACCTGTGGCCGAAGACCGCACCGTGGCTGTCCTAGCAGAACGACTGAACGATGGAGGCCGCTCCGCCGCTGCCGGCTCGGGGTGCTCGTGACGGGCGAGATGGACGCGTGGGAAGGGAGTCAGGGACGGTTCAGGGAGTGGACGAGGGGTCGCGTATGTACGACGCCGGATCCGACGTACGATGCCGGAGATGGGCGGCGAGGCGGAAACCTAGCAGCGCCTCTCCTCTGTTTGCGTGAGTCGTGGAGGAGAACAGAGCAATGGGGAAGAACGAGTGGGGTTAGACGAGGAAAAAAGAGTTTGAACCGTCCAGTTTTCACTTATCGGTGGCACTGCGCGTAATTTTCTCCAACTTCGCTGAACGCAACGCAGTGAAATCTGGCGTTGGGGCGGCTTTCATTTTACACGGTGGGAATCTGTTGCGTTCAGAAATCTAGGTGGGCTTAGGGTGTGTTCGGTTCCAGTGGAATGGAACCGTTCCATTCCACTAAAATGGAATGTCACGGTTTCATTCCATTTCGGTGTTTGGTTTGAAAAAATGAGATAAAATGGAATGAACTATGAGATGGAATTAACGTGGCTCAAATCAGCTTTTCAATGAAAATTAAGGTTGTCACTCTTATTAAGCAATTTCTTAGAGATATTATATCAATACGTAATGTGTTGACTATGTATATTATTTAATATCACAATCATTTTTCTATAGAAAAAATAGGTACATCTTTACTATTAAATGGGAGTTCGTACGTACGTTGTCTTGGCAGAAAAGTCTGCCCGTTTTCGTCCGATCGATCGATCGCCCCTCCCGATCGTTCCCCGCTCTCAGCCCATCTACCACCGGCCCAACAAGAAAATTATCACCCTGCTCCCTTCCATTGTTAGCGCTACGAAAAAGGCAAGTAACCAGATCTCTTTCCATCCCACGATCAAATCAAATCAAAACCAAATAGGGCAGCATATCTCGCTGAAACAAACAAAACTGAGCACGATCGCTCATTTTGCTCATATCGCAATCAAACATCATCCCATATCTCGGCGATATTAATCTCGCTTGGATGATCAACACGCTGCCCTAGCTCCGCTTTCGACGCCATCCTCTCCCGGTCGTCCATGTGGCTGTGCCGTCTCGAGGAACCAGACGATTATCTCGGCGCCCTTCCCTAGCTCCGGTGTCCACGCCGTCCTCGATCTGGTTGTCGCGCCGTATTGACGTCTCCAGTACACAGGTCTCCGTCGCGTCGTGTCGCGTCCTACCTTCGGCGTACTTCGAGCCCTGCCCACATAAACCCGGTGAGTTAACAGGGACAGTTGTTAGAAACTTGATAATGTTAGCAAATGTTGTAGGCAAAACAGCAATACTGAAAGGAGTGATACCTTCTCAATCCTTCTCATTCCACTTAGGTGATGAGCATTGTTTCCCGAGGAAAAAAATAGACAATATGTCTTTAACAGTAGTATCTGCTCTTTGATTTTAACAACATACATATACTGTCAAAGAAGACTATGCATGGTAGATTGTATTATCTATACATTTCTGATCGTTGTCCTCATAAATTGATAACAGATAGGAAAAGCATTGTGTTGCCATATGGTATCGTCAAAGTGTACTGGGGTACGGGCTCCATTCCAAGACCTAACCAACGAAAGCAATTTAGGTAAATAAATCAGCACCTCTTACCTACTTGGACCTTGTAGATCCTAAATATTGTTGCCTCGCAGGACAAAGAGCATATCCAAATGAAGTGAAGAGACAAAAGGAACGGGAGATATATGCATGACAAAGAGATGATATTAATAAAAAGAGGCGTGAGGCCCAACAACTGGAGATAGATACAATAGCTAATCTCGATGCAAAACAGAGTACATCTAACACACCGGTTGCCATATCACCTGGTACGTGATGCACTAATCAAAAGAATGATGATGCACCTCTCAGACATATGATGAATCCAAAGCAACACACATAAAGATACAATAGCTAATCTTGATGCAAAACAGAGTACATCTAACACACCGGTTGCCATATCACCTGGTACATGATGCACTAATCAAAAGCATGATGATGCACCTCTCAGAAATATGATGAATCCAAAGCAACACACATAAAAAAGTGCTGAAAAACGTCAGTACTTGCCTCTCCGGCGGCCGGCTGCTGCTCATCATCACCAAACCGCTGCAGCACCAATTGCCTCTCCGGTGGCCGCTCATCACCATCTTCTCAGGCCTTCATCTGTATAGAGGGTACACAATGATCTGGGTCCAGTTGGCTGTCAACTGAACTAATAGTTCAACAAGGAAAGAATTGATGGAACAAGGGATATATTGCTTCAATCCTAACTTTTTTCAAGCCTGTAATCTCACCTAAATTACTATTCACGAGAAATGGCTGCGAGACCTGCCGGCATACAGTAGTTTGGTTAGTCAAATTTTGACTGAACCTTGTAAAATGCACCCCAATGCTAAAAGAAGATCAAGCACTACTACTATTTGAGAAATAAAACTTCAGATTTCAAACTACTATTAGAACATAGCAAACTTCAGATTTGAAACTACCTCACTTTGAGTTTTAACTTGAACAACTCGAAATGCTATAGGTTGCCCCGGTCTCATTGTGTTCCCAGTAGGACTGCCAATTAGAAGCGCTAGCATTGCTTGTGTAAAATAGCCATGCGATTAGACTAATCAATAACACTATGCAGAAACTAGAAATGATATATTGCTCATTAACCCCCTATGGGACATTGTATATAGAGCATATGGAAGATCCGTCTTCAACATACTAAGCCAGTGACATGACCTCACTTGTCTGGAAAGGGCTTTATGTAGCAGCTGCCTTTGGTATGATTTATACCTGTTACATGTAAATGGCTGTCAAATGTCAAGTTCTATTCAAACCCTAGATAGCGCATCAATAGTTCTGTAAAGGTAATGAATATATATCATGAAGTGAAAACAAATACTTTTATTTGGTCTGTGCACTAATGAACCGGTAACATCTTGCATGCAGCAATAAGGCATGCATTCGTAGCATAGAACTATTAATGAGTATAGTAGCAAATTATTTTTCATCTTCTGCCATAACAAGCCACTTAGAGATGATATCCAATAATAAAAATTTGCTAATTTAGTAAGCATGTAGTTTAGTACCGATGTTGCCTTAATTTATATGGTTATCTCTAAATTGCAGTTACATATGACAGGGTTGAGAAGTAGAAAAGTACCAACCAAGTAAAAACTTCCATCAGCAGATCAGCTACTCGACACGGAGGAAATAATTACCTGTAGTACATTTTGGTGCCTCTCTCTTCCAGGCTTAGTTTACGGGCTGCAGTGCAACCTAAAATCAACCAATCTTCTCCGGTAATTAGGCTCAAGACACCTTGCTAAACCTTTTGAAAAAGCAAAACCAATTGTTATATTGTACTCCTAAGTAATATCGAACATGCTTTATACATGATGGAGATTGTTTTAATCAGGGATTAATGCTTAACTCCTACTACATTTTAGAAAACCTCTGTCATGAAACTTGCCATCCTCTGAGTAAACATGTTCAGTCCTTTTTTCTGTCTAGCACCATGGGATGAGCTATGCTTGTCATTGCATAGTATCAGATATTCAGATTACCAGAGCGATTTAATATAATATAATGATGCTTTAGAAGGACATGCGATCAGAACTGATGTTTTTTGCCATGACATGGATGAATATACTTTTGGGGAAGGTAAATATACTGATGTCTTCGCTGCCTTTAGTATCTAACTTACACATAGTTTCAATCCTTCGTTGGAAACAACTCCTCGAACAGGTAAGCAATAAAAACTCTTTAGCGTCCCAACAGACTGATTTAAAAACGCCCTGCGAACCACACAATTAATATTTCAACTCTCTGGCGTCTGCTTTAAATTATTCTAGAAAATCATGGCATACAAGAGAAGATGAAGAGCATAGATTAAACATTCAGAACTTTAACATCAAGCTTAACATAGTGAGAAAGACGAGAGATTATATGGGGATCGACAGCTCCCACTGCAGCATAGCGCGACATAGGAGGTACTACGGCAACATGGGCAGCAGGCGTGGCTGGCGCCGGTGCCGGTGGTGGCAGCAACGAGGGTCTCGCCGAAGACTACGCGGCCTGGCTCAACATCGCCCGGCCAATCGATCCCAATTTTTTGCCGAGAAAGAAGAGAGGATAGGGGCGACTAGGTCGTCGATGCGCCCACCGTCGCTTGATGTCAAAGGCGTTCCTTCAAAATCCGGCAGAGTGAGGGAGCCAGGGCGTGGTGGAGGAGAGAGGGAGCGATGGTAGGGGAAGAGCAGGGACCAGGACCAGGAGGCGCCGGTGGTGGAGAGCTGCTGCTACGCTGTTTGGGGCTGGTAGGGATACCGAGAGTGGGCAGAGAGAGTAGAGGTAGACTGATGAGTGTGAAGGGAGCAGCCTTGGTCGGTCATTCTTTTAGATGCTGGGTGGGTCTTTGGTTTTTTATAAATTCACTTTGGATTCTAGGTGCGTAAAATTTGTGCATACTTTTCTACATTCTAAATGCACACGTAAAATTTTACAAAATGTCGACATTTTTTTGTGTCATATGTAAAATAAGACAAAAAAATCTCATGAAAAGTCTTATTTTAGCACCGAATTTAATCTGTTTTACATATGCCACAAATAATACTTGTTTTTCATGCAACGACATTATAAACACATAAAATGTGAATAAGTGCGCACACATATTTTAAGTTTTTTGGCATTTGTGAATATTCTTAAAACACATTTTAATAAAGGATGCATATGCACTTGGAGTCAAAAGCTGCTACCTTTGGTATTGCTATAATCAGGTTATATCACTACATGTTTATGTATAGGGTATTTTACTCAGGATACGTGTTGACATGTATGTGGGCAAGGCATCGTGTGTACAGTATTATATTACTTTTTGATCATATGATGGGAGGGGAAAAAAGACAACATCCTTGAAATTGTACGAGAATATCTAAAGGACGCTTGTGAATATATATTATTTAACAAATGATAATTAGTTGGATGTTTATTTTTTATTGAAACAATGTAAAATTACACCTTTTATTGAAAATACACTACATGAGATGGAATCTTAATGTTTCACGAATATTTTGTGGGTTATTTATATAATGTGAATGTTTACATGCATTACATTGACATGTGTTGCTAAAAATAGGGCCCGTAGCAATGCACGGGCATTCAACTAGTAATGTTAATTAGGCACACAATTTCACAACAGAGAGCACACAGATTTAGCACCAATCTAGCTAGTGCAGAGGATCGCTCACACCAGATCGATCCCGCAGCCTGCTAGCTTCCCAATGGAACCCAGATCGATCAATCGATGCTTGCGTGAAAGCAGCGTCCTGCTCGCATGGAAGCTGCGTATGCCGCCGCTAGCCGGCTTGCTCCGCCCAGCGCCGCCGCGGCCGCTCCTGCTCCGCCCGGCGCGGCCGCTTCTTGCTCCGCCCGGCGCTGCTGCTCCTTGATCTGCGCCGGCCGGTAGACCGAGTGCATGCGTGATTAGAGTAGTGCGTGCGTGGTTAGAGAAGTGCAGGTGTGGGTGATTAACCTTTGTTCCACCTCGTCCGGGCGATTCGGCCGGACAGGTGAATTGCGCATCTCGTGCGAATATTCTCTTTTGAGGAATGACTGCGTTCCATTCCACAACAAAACCGAACACTAGAATCATGCTCAGGTGCGGAATGGTTCCATTCTATTCCACCTCGTTCCAAAAATGAACACACCCTTAAAAACCTGTTTGGTTCAGATTCCAGCTTCCACAACGTGAATCTGGCTAAAAATGTCAACCAAACACACCCTAAATTATTCTCAAAAAATTCTTTTTCCACAAGAAAGAAAAAAAAGCGTACATATCTTTGGAATTTGACAGTTGCTTAACCCACTAGTACTGAACAATACTCAGGGCCGGCTCTATATTTTGTGAGGCCCTGGGCGAAGTTGATGACAGGGGCCCCTATACCTAATATATATATGGACGCTTATCTGGATATATAGACATATAAGTGTCTACTTTCACTCAGAAACATCAAAACTTAACACCAAACCACATATTTATAGTCTGAATATAAGTACTTATTTAAAGCACCCTTTTGTGATTCAATAAATTGATCATTTAGTTTTCTTTGTTTCCTTTTGGCCGCACCAGACAATTGTCTAGGCATTGTAACACCTATAATTGTGAGAGAGTTGAATACATGTAATTAGAATCCCTAATCTAACCAGGGCATAAATGATTGGCTAAAGAGAGGAACAATTGAGGGCATGGATGACATCATGGATTCGGAATTCATGAAGGACATATCGCGAACCTGGGCTGGGGCGATCGGGCGACCAAGATGGCAAGATCGTGCGGAGCAGAGGCACAAAGCAGTCAGGGCGAGGTGACTCGATCCAGTCGATCGAAGAAGAGGCGAAGATGAAGAGGAGCAGGCGACTGGCGACTCGATCGAAGATGTGAAGAGGAACAGGCGATGGCGCACAGTGGAACAAAGGCTCTCGTGCGTTTCCTCGACTCCTCGTCTCCCAGCGATGGATGCCAAAGGCCCAACCCAACAAACTTTTTTTAGATGTGTAGTAATCGAAGTATGAAGGAACATAAAAAATTGGGCCCCCCTCTGGCCTGGGCCCTAGGCCATCGCACCTCCTAACTAGGCCTAGAGCCGGCCCTGACGATACTGTGGCACCCCTTTATGATAGTTGCTTAACCCACTAGTAATTCGCGATTTTCCTGTGGCCAACACGGTCTGGCAGAACTGTGCCGCGGCAAGCCCACCAACATTAGTTACGGAGATATTCTAGTCTCCATTATCTTGGCAATCACACCGAAAAATTGTTTCTTCCGGCTCTTCGTCAACAACCTGTTCTTCCTTCCTTCTGTCGCGTCTTTTGGAGCTGAAATTTAAGGTGCCATGCTGCAGTGCAGCCCGACCGTAAATCATGCTTGAAAAAAACCTGTTCTTCCACCGCGACGCGACACCGCTGCGCTCGTTCCTGATCGACGCCGACCTGCTGATACCCCACAAGCACCCGTACGACAGGAACCCTGAGTACAACAGGTTCTGGCAGGGCAAGGTCGACCGCCACGTCGACCTGTGGGTCAACCACGCGCTGTCCGCGAAGGGCCGTGCCCGCTCACTTGTGGTCCGCTTGGACGAGGAGGTCGTCCCATGGCGGCCGCGGCGCCGCGTCAGAACATTCGCCTCGCCGCACCTGACGAGGATCCACCTCGACGCCGTCCACCTCGTCCGCGGCCAGCTTGACTTCTCCTGCTGCCCGGTGCTGCTGCGTCTCGCCCTCGTTCGCTGCCGCCTCAAGGGCGACGCCGTCGTGTCGCCCTCACTGGAGCGTCTCGCCATCGTCGCCTGCCACAGCGAGATCGACGGAGATCCCGAAGAACCCGACGACATGCTGCACATGAGCTTGTCCACGCCGAGCCTCCGTTGTCTGGAGATATCTGATAACTACGACGCGGGACAGTTCCTTGAGATGATGCCTTGGTTGACGGAAGACAACATCTGGGTCACCGACGACAACGAGATCTACTCCCTGCAATGTGCCACTCCACAAGATGCACTGGAAGCATCAAGTGAGGAATATACGTCTTCTGATGAAGAAGACGTAGAATAGTAAACGTGTACGACCTGCGCATCGTGTCTCTAGCTGGATGCCAGCTGCGTCTTCGGAAGAACACTATCTATCAATGAATCAGCGTATTTGAGGTTGGGGTGAATCTGATATCCATAAACCTATATAGGGTATAACACAATGGCGAAGACGTTTCTTTTGGTTTTCGCGTGAGTTTGGGCGGTTGTTATAGTCACAATTTTTCTTTTTGACAGCAAAAAGGTACACTTTGTTTTTCATGTTCCTGCGTTTTGAGACTCCTTTAATCAAAAATCCTAAAATTTCTTCTACGTCGTCCACATCGATTGACAAAATATAATTAGCCTTGTCATAACAAAATACAAAGTTTAATTTTTTTGAGGTGCAAAAGAAAGTCTTACAAAATAAAGTCCAAGACGATTCAATTTCATAACTCATTAAATACAACTACCAACAACATATAAAACTACTAACACCGGACTCCTGCCACTTGGGTCTGTTTGATCGTGAAGGATGGCGAAAAGGTCGATACCGTCGTTAGTGGCACCTCGTGTAGTAGTTGATGTTGTCATCCGCTCGGCTTAACAGAACTTTGTGTTAGTTCAACTTGGAGTTCAGAATTTCAAATACATTTTGGGATGAAGCTTTTCTCACCGCCACATATCTTAATTATCAAAATGCTTTCAAACAAAGTAATCCATAATGATACTCCTGTTCACCGCCTTCTAGGTACACGGCTAGATTATTCCTCTCTTCATGTGTTTGGTTGTGGTTCTTGATCAAACCTAGATTATTCCTCTCTTCATGTGTTTGGTTGTGGTTCTTGATCAAACCTTCGGGGTTGGGCGCTTGACTTTGGTGGCATGATCCATACGTCTTCGTCCAAAGGGTATCGGTTCGGGTTATTCGCCACTGATTATTTCACAAGTGGTTTGAAGTAGTACCTCTCACAAACATGACCCAGAAGGAGGTAATTCATTTTATTACAGAGCATATATTTCATCAATGCCACATGTGAAAAGACTATTATGCCATTGTTATATTTTTTTTTACTAGACCATACATATTATATGGGAAACACTTCTTCGAAGTCGACCTAGTGACCCCACCCCCTCCCCGCATCCCCATATCCCTATACCAACCACCCTGATTTCACCGACGATGCAGGGGTCGATGGCCACATCGACATTTAGGTCAGACACGCCCTGTCCGTGAAGTGCCGTGCCCCTAATTGATAGTCCGCTTGGAGGATTTCTAAAAATTAGAAAAAATTCCTCGATGTACATAATGATGAACTCTATTAGTGTGATGTCGGACGAGCTCATGAACCTCGTGATCTCCTTCCTGCCCTCGCAGAAAGCTCTGCAAGCGTCCCTCCTCTCCCGCGGTCGGTGCCACCTTTGATAATCCACTACAGCCATCCACGTCATGGCAAGGAAAACGACATCCAGCTCTTCGTCAACAACCTGCTCTTCCACCGCGACGCGGCGCGAGATGCCGACCTGCTGATACCTCACGAGAACCCGTATGACAACGACCCTGAGTCCACCGATACGTGGCAAGGTTGACCGCCACGTTGACCCATGGGTCAGCCACATCCCACGCCCTCTCTGTGAAGACGTCTCTGCGGGGATTCCGGTGAGGGTTGGGGCCTGATCCGGTGACACCCTATGCTCTTCTTTTTTTTGGAGGATTTCGACATCAAGCCTTGGACATCCTTTACATTAGTTTCTTGCTTGTTGTGGTTTTTCTCTGTAGATGTTTGGGTGTTGTTTTTCTCTTTTGAGCGTGTATTGTAAACTGGTATCCCCAGCAGTGATCCGCGGTTGTAATGTGTTGTACTCCTTGCCGGTTGAGGGCTTTGTTAATTAAAAGCTGGGCTCGTCGAGCCTTTTTTCTAAGAATTGTGTCTGCGAACATCGGTTTGATTTTATTACAACTCTAACGAGAGTGAAGAGATTGCCGAACTGTGTGCTTAATATATGTAATCATCTGTGGAAAAAGTTCGTAGTCTACTTTGGCAAACTAGATTATACATTGAGAAATTTCTGAACAAAATTAGTTCCCCAATCTCTAAATATTGTCCAAGTTCAGAGCACTTTTTCTTCCGCACAATTCACTAGAACAATGCAATGCGTCAAGCAAAAGAACCAGCAATATGGGAATCAGCAACTAACTAGCATCGATCCTTATCTGGAAACTGAACATCCCAAACCCCGCAAGATTTATCAACCAAAACCTCCTCGACCACAATGGGAGTCACCGGGAACCCCGGGAACCCAGCCGCATAGCGAGCAGCCGGCTCGGGGAGGCTGCAGCGATGGTCTAGTCGGAACAACTGTCCAAAGGCACGGAAGGTTACGTCGACGGCCGCGGTCTGGAGCCCATAGCTGGCGGCGGTGACCGGCCCGAGCAGGTGCACGGAGAAGAGGGCGGCGGAGCTTCCGTAGGCTACCACTTTGTTCCAGTTGTCGTCCTTCCGACGCGCGTGTGCCATGACACGTCCGATGGCCTCCTCGACGCCGGACACGGCTGCCTGATGCGCAATTTCCGGCGCGCTAGTGGCCACCTCCTGCACCCCGCCGGCCAGGCGGTGGCCGCTGGGCGAGCAGCATACACCCGCGAGGAAGGAGAAGACGGTGTCGAACACGGCGCTGAAGATGACTGTGCTGCCCACGTCGTTGGCGAGGCGCTCCGGGTCGGGGAACGGCGACTGCGCGGACATCGTGTTCTTCAATCGGCTCTGCACAATGGTAGATGGGTTTCCGGCGTCGGAGGTGGGTAGTTCGATGTTGTGGCTTGGTCGCTTGGACCACAAGTCGATCGTGGGCTAAATCGTCTCGGCCGCAAGGAAATCTGCAATTGAATAGATTGAGAAACCTCGTTCCAGGCCCCCAGGCTGTATTTTATTCATTTTTTCTAGGTAAAAGAAAGGTATTTTTCTTTAAGAGAAGAAAATAAATAAATGCTACATGGGTAAACAGTAAAAACAAAACTGATTGATAAAATAAGTTTAACAGAGCACTGATATGATAAATAAATAACTATAACCACTCGAACGGAATAGATCCATTTGGATGCAATAACGCAAACACAAAGCCTCAAGTACAGTCCAGACTCTAGATATGCTTCAAAATACCAATAACCTACCAAGGTTGGACTCCATATTCGCTGCAATGACTATGCAAGTGAATTGTTTAATGACCAACTCGACATTTTGTTAACTTAGGTTAGATATTCTATGTAGTGGTATCTTTGGTATATTTTTCTTGATCCATGGCCATTTTGTAGCAGTTAGCAAAATCGTTCTTGTAAATTGGTCAAAAGTGTAAACCTAGATATGTACAGCCCGAAAATTGTACTCTTCAGCAAGAAACCATGCCATGTTGCAATGACGAGCTAAATGGGTCATGTTTGAATGGCGGCTGTTGGTAGTTTACTAATTTACTCGCTATAATTAATTGTGAATATGGAATTTATTTACATTGTCCGAGACTGATGCCGACGTGCTGATACCTCACGAGCACCCGTATGACAACGACCCTATGTTCACCGACGAGTGCATGGCGAGGTTGACCACCACGTCGACCAGTGGGTCTGGCACACCCCTCTCCGCGAGCTTGTGTTGGCGGTCATCGGCTCCTTTGGACTACAACTAACAGAGAACAGTTAAATGGAAAAGGTTAGTTATCATCCGGGGGAACGGCGTCTCGCATCCTCTGGCTTCTCCGAGCGACGCGTGTCCCCACGTGGCTACAGAAAAACAACAGCGCGCCTCTGCTGGTCCCACCATGTGAAGCGCGTCTTATCTCTTCTCCGTCTCTCGTGTCTTCCCGGTGTTCGTCCTCACGGCCAAATTCCCCACCGAGCTCGGCGCCGCACCATCTCTCTACCCACGTAGACATGCGCGCCACCATGGTGGATTCCCGACGCCGCGCCTGGTGGTCTGCCGCCGTCGCGCTCTGGTGGATGCCGCCGCCGCGCGCTCTAGCACTAGATGGTCGACGTGCTACAGCGAGCAGTGGGGTCGCCGCCCCGCACGCATCCATGGCACGGCCGCCAACCCACGCGTCTCCCCGGCCAGGCCGCCGCCACGCGCCTCCTCGTCGAAGTTGCCTCTCCCGCACGCCTCCACGGCAAGGCCGCCGCCCCTACCCGCGCCTCGTTCCGCCCAACGGCGCCGCTCGCCTAGCTCCGTCACCGGTCAACGGCGGCGCCCTCCCGCCCACCGCCTCCGTTCCTGGGACCGGAGAGGATCCCATGCCCCTCTTGGCGAGCTCGCCATGCTTCACTGCGACGCGAGCGACGTCGACGGGCCAGCGAGGCCGAGCCACATATGGACCCAAGGTCACCGCGCTTTTCTCCGGTGGATGGCCTCAAGGGGAGGGCCGGCGAGGATGCTGCCAGGCAAGGTTGAGGCATGGCTCCGGTGCTAATGCTACAAGCGGCGACGGGCGGTGCGCAGTTGTGCTACCGGCGGTGTCTTCTGGAGCTGCAAGGAGCAGGCGGTGCTGCTGTCGACGGTGACCGCCGATGCTGCATTCGGTGCGCGGCGGAGCTGCCAGAAATGAACGCAATACCATCGCCATTGGAGACTGTGGAAAGGTTTGTAGCAGAATTTGTGTAGAGATGGACGCAAAATTCTTTTCGTATGATGCCTTTTTTGTTATGGTGCAGACTGTGGAAAGGTTTGTAGCAGAATTTGTGTGGTATTGATGCAAATCCATGGAGCAGTTGTAGCAAATTCTTCTTCGTGTGTGATGCAATTTTTTCTTCTTGGGATGCAAATTCTCGGAAGGTTTGTAGCAACTTTTTTCTTTTTAGGATGCAAATTCTCGAAATGTTTGTAGCAATTTTTTCTTCTTGGAATGCAAATTCTCGGAAGGTTTGTAGCATTTTTTTTTTTTACGATGCAAATTCTCGGAATGTTTGTATCAGTTTTTTTCTTGTTGGGATGCAAAATTATTTTCGTATGATGGATTTTTTTTGTTATGGTGCAGACTGTGCAAAGGTTTGTAGCAGAATTTGTGTGGTATTGATGCAAATCCATGGAGCAGTTGTAGCAAATTCTTCTTCGTGTGTGATGCAATTTTTTCTTCTTGGGATGCAAATTCTCGGAAGGTTTGTAGCAACTTTTTTATTTTTAGGATGCAAATTCACGGAATGTTTGTAACAGTTTTTTCTTCTTGGAATGCAAATTCTCGGAAGGTTTGTAGCAATTTTTTCTTTTTTAGGATGCAAATTCTCGGAAAGTTTGTAGCAGTTTTTTCTTGTTGGGATGCAAATTCTCGAAAGGTTTGTAGCAATTTTTCTTCCTTTGATGCAAATTTACAAAACGATTGTAGCAGATTTCGTTTTCAGTTGATGCAATTTTACTTCATGATGTGCAAATCGTTACCAGGTTTGTAGCAGATTTTTCTCCCTTTGATACAAATCCAGAGAACAATTGTGGCAGAATTCTTCTCCATAAGATGCAATTTTTCTTAAGGAGATGCAAATCCTTACATGGTTTGTAGAAGATTCATTCTCTTTTTGATGCAAATACACGGTGGTTGTAGCAGAAATTTCTATGACTTCTAATCTCTTAAGCTGACGGTGGTGGCCGGGCAGCAGTGCTACAAGGACGTCTGCCTCCGCTTACGGCAAACGTCGAGTCCGCCACTGCTACAAATGCTGCCGGTTGCTGCTACAAAGGTGGGTTTGCTACATGGGCAGGTTGGATGGCCAGCGGCCATGGCAGAAGCTGTGGGCGATGATGGCCCATTGCTACTGTGCTACATGCGACGGCGGGCTGAACATGGGATGCTGCTGCTGCGAGGAGTGACGCTAGAGGCGGCGACCCGTTCTTCTTTTGCACACCGGGGGAGGCAGAACGCCATCACCGTCGCGGTGCTTCAAGCCGTTCGTCAGTGCCGCACTGCCGCCTCCGTGGTCCATGCCGTGAGTCAGGCGCCGCCATGGTGCTGCAAGCCGGAGCTGGAAGCGGCTTTGGCACCGTCGCCGTGCCGCCACCGTGCTGCAAGCCCTCCGTCAGCGCTGCCTCGGTGGTCCATGGCCGCCGTCGGGCGCAGCGCCGCGATGCTCCAAGCCCGCCGTCGAGGTCCCGGATGGCGGCGCTCCAAGCCCGCCGTCGGGCGTGGCGCCGCGATGCTTCAAGCCCGCCATCGGGCGCCGCCGTCGGGTCCAAGATTGGAGCTGGAGGAGGAAGCAACTACGGGCGGGGGAGCAGATGGCGAGGATGGCCTGCGGGCGGGTACAGGATGGATCGCGCGAGGTGCGCCATTGTCGGCGACGGCCGTCGATGCGGGTCTGGGCCCTCTCTCCTGCACCCCGCCGCCTGTCGCCGTGCTTTGACTTTTTCAGGTGCGGGCAGCTTTGCTCCAATCCTATGTAGTAACGCGGAGACGAGATTCAGATCAGACGGTTCCCTCTACGCGCATCGGACGGCCCAGGACCCGGGGGATCGGACAGAAAGATCCCCCGGGGAACGCCTAGTTCTATCCTAGTTAAATGCCCGGCCTTTGCAACGGAATAGTAGAAAATATAATGTACCCCAAAATTTAATTTTAAACCATATCACGGTCATTGCTTTAATTTATTCTTTTTCTGAATTCTCCCTTTATGTATGGCTCTTCAGTCTTCACCATGTTAATGATCTTATGTGGTAGAACGTCTCACTTTTCCCCTTCTTTCCTATCGTTACAACGACTCAATTTTTTTTGCGTCATGATGCTAGCATTTCCATGCATATGATCGATGTGAGATCGAGCTTGTGTGAGCGGACATCGGTTTGCTTGGATTACAACTCAAACGGAGAAGAGATTGCCAAACTGTGTGCTTATTATATGTAACCAGCTGAGGAAAAGTTCATAGTCTACTTTGGCAAACTAGATTATACATTCAGAAATTTGGGATGAAAATTAATTCCCAATCTCTATATATTGTCTGAACCAACAAAAAGACTGTAAATTCAGAGCACTTTGTTCTCCCGGACAATTCTCCAGAACAACGGGAATGCGTCAAGAAAAAGAACCAGCAATATGGGAATCAGCAACTAACTAGCATATCGATCCTCTGGAAACTAAACATCCCAAAGCCCGTAAGATTCATCAACCGAGACCTCCTCCACCACAATGGGAGTCACCGGGAACCCCGGGAACCCAGCCGCATAGCGAGCAGCTGGCTCGGGGGGCTGCAGCGATGGTCTAGTCGGAACAACTGTACAAAGGCACTGATGGCTCCATCGACGGCCGCGGAGTGGAGCCCGTAGCTGACGGCGGTGAGCGGCCCGAGCAGGTGCACGGAGAAGATGGCGGCGGCGCATCCCGAGGCCACCACGGAGTTCCAGTGGTCGTCCCTCCGACGCGCGTGAGCCATGACGCGTCTGACGGCCTCGTCGGCGCCGGACTTTGCCGCCCGGCGGGCAATTTTCGGCGCGCTCGTGGCCACCTCCTGCACCCCGCCGGCCAGGCGGCGGCCGCTGGGCGAGCAGCATACTCCCTCGACGAAGAAGAAGACGGTGCTGAACACGGCGCTGGAGATGACTCTCTCACGCACGTCGCTGGCGAGGCGCTCCGGGTCAGGGAACGGCGGCTGCGCGGGCATCGTGTTCGTGGATGGGCCCGAATGCTCGATCTCCACGATGGGAGGTGGGTGTCTGTGGCTTGTACTACAAGTTGATCGCGGGCTAAATCTTCTCGGTCTCACCACGAAATACGGCAATAGATCGAGAAACCTCGTTATTTCCAGTTCCAAGGTGTATTTTGTATTTATCTCTTTATTTTATTTTTTATTTACGTAACAAGCACTACCGGAAAATGAGACTTTGCCATGCGATGCAATCTTTGCCGAGCGCCTCCAATTTGCGGAACACGGCAAACATTGCTCTGCCGTGAGGACTTTGGAAACACGCACGACAAAGAAACCATCACAGCAAAGTCCTCTGCCACACACAGCAAAGAAAGGACGCACGGCATAGACCCATCGCGACGCACGACAAAGAACAAGTACACGTCGTATCCATCCACAGACACACGGCGTCGTTAACGCACTCGGCAAAGATTTCTCTGCCGTGCCACCGGTTGGAGGTGCACGGCAAACTGTGGGGCCTGTGGGATTTTCCGTTTTTGCCAATTTACCCAATATCCCGTGCTCCACCAATTTTGGCGGGAAGAAGACTATGCCGTGTACCTTTACTAACAAACACGGCATATATGTTTTCTCGGCCTATTTCCCGCGCTTGACAATAATGGGCGGCAAATAACTTTGCCGTGCACTCGGAGCAGATGCACACGGCAAAGAAAGCTATGCCGTGTGCCCTTCAAAATGTACACGGCATATTGCAATTTTTCCTTATTTGCTTTTTTGTTTTCCCTTTTTGGGTAAAATGGCCCTAACCTTGGTTTCCCATGTTGCTATGGGCTACACTAAACAAAATAAATATAAAAGTCCGTCGGGAAGCATCTTACGGAGATAGCTAGGGGTAGATCATCGGGGCCCCGAGACTAGGGTTTCGTTGAAAAAAGACCGCCGGAGCGTCCACTTTGGTTTTCCATGCTCCTATGGCCTAGGCTAACACAACCAAGTAAATAAAAGTCCACTGGTCTACCCCCTTTCGACGCCGTTCATGGGGGTAGACGAAAACGTTACGGTTTTTTCAGCGGATTCAGTATTTCGCCGAAGTGGAGCAGCTCCATGAGCAGATCTGGCAGCAGCAGCGGCAGCTCGAGGAGCAGAGGGAGGAGCAAAGGAAGGCCATGGTTATATCACAAAACCGTCGATAGTTTTGAAAAATTCGACCCCTTTCGACGAATAGCCATGGTGGCCATTTTGACCATTTTTTCAAAAAAATCAAATAAAGTGAAAAAATACTCAAAAAATGAAATCCTTTGGCATGGAGTCCTCTTATGTGTAGTAGTTGATAGAAAAAATAATAAACTTGAGTTTTTACAAAGTTTTCGAAAAACTTCTTCACAAAAAGATCAATCATCTATAAACATGTATGAGTTTCGGTTCAAATGACCTAGATATGATCATTCCTGTGACATAGTTTGTGATAATGTGCCCATATTTGACACATATGTGTACCTTGGTATGAAAAGCAATGTTGCAGAACTGAGTTTTTTCAAATTATTTTTATAAATATCATTTTTATTTTTAAATGTCAAAAATGACTTTTTTTGTGAGGCAAGTACAACAAATATGACGCAAAATGTCACCCATCCAATATCCACACAAGGTAGACCATATTTGATGGATAATACAGAAATATTAGTAATTTTCTCAGTTTCTACCTAATTTCGCCTATTTAAACGACTATACGCCGATTTTCTGAAAGTAATTCAAATTTGAACTACAGTGTGTGATATTTTCCTCTGAAAATTTTACAAAAATCATTTTAAGATACACAAGTAGTGGTTATATCACAAAACCGTCGATAGTTTTGAAAAATTCGACCCCTTTCGACGAATAGCCATGGTGGCCATTTTGACAATTTTTTCAAAAAAATCAAATAAAGTGAAAAATACTCAAAAAATGAAATCCTTTGGCATGGAGTCCTCTTATGTGTAGTAGTTGATAGAAAAATGATAAACTTGAGTTTTTTAAAAGTTTCCGAAAAACTTCTTCACAAAAAGATCAATCATCTATAAACATGTATAAGTTTCGGTTCAAATGACCTAGATATGATCATTCCTATGGCATAGTTTGTGATAATGTGCCCATATTTGACCCATAGGTGTACCTTGGTATGACAAACAATGTTGCAGAACTGAGTTTTTTCAAATTATTTTTATAAATATCATTTTTTTTATTTTTTAAGTGTCAAAAATGACATTTTTGTGAAGCAAGTATAAAGAATATGGTGCACAATGGCACCAATACAATTTGACCATCTTTTCAATGGTGCAAAATGGCAACAATACAAATGGTGAAAAATTCTACCCCTTTCGATGAATAGCCACGATGGCCAATTTGACCATCTTTTCAAATAAATAAATAAAGAAAGTGAAGAAAATCTCAAAAAAGAAAACCTCAAAGAAAATAAAGTGCCCATATTTGATATAGTTTAATGTACACAAGAATTATCCTATACAATAGTCACCGCAACATAATCAAAGAAAATAAGAAATAAAAAAGAAAAAACCGAAAAAATCTTTGCCGTGTGCCGGCACACGGCAAAGAAACTATGCGTTCTGATTGGCTAGGAGAATTTCACATGGATCGTGCCTATGAGCCGTTGGATGATTGCCTGCACGATCTAACGGTTCCCAACATCTGTAAACAAGCACACAATCCGTGTGATCTCTGTATTTCTTTGTGATTGGTTGAGCGCTGGCTGGTTCTGCACGTGATGTGATCTGCACGTGATGTGATGTAGGCTAGCTGTACCTATTTCCTTATTCGATCGTGGATCGTCTCCTCCTCATTTTCCACCCGACGCCGCCATGGACGAGCAACTCCCGATGCCAAGCTCTTCCCGACGCTGCCATGCCACCCAACTACGTCGCGCCGCCACATCCGTCACGAGCCGCCGGAGGTCGTGCTCCTCCGCAGGGTCCTTCGTTCTCGTCTCGCACCCGTGCCGCCATCCTCCATCGCCGCTCTCCTCCATCGTCCAAGGCCATCGAGGCTCCTTCCGCGGCGGTGCCTCCGTGCTTGAGACCGTGGGCCCGCTCCACCGGCGACGCGTAGGGCGACGCCACCGTCTTCGTCGCCGAGTTCTTCGGCCGTGCAGGCCTCCTCTTCTTCCTCTCCGCCGTCTCCGACGACCAGCCACAGCGAGGATGCGGCCACGGCGAGGACCCTCTACGGCCACAGCGAGGATGCTTCACGGCGAGGACCCTGTACGTCCACGGCGAGGATGCTTCACGGCGCTCCAGGGCCTGCTCCACCGGCCTGGACGTCATTCTGCTTGCGTCGGCGGCGAGGTGGACCCAACGGCGCCGTCCCAGCGAGGGACGGGGGATTTTTTTTGATGACATTCTTTTTCTTTGCCGTGTGCCAGCGACAGCACACGGGAAAGATCTCGTGGTTCCTACATGTCAGAACTTGCCGTCGACGTCCGTCTCCGGCGTTAAGTGGCAGTGGGCTTTGCCGTGCGTTGAGTGTTGGCTCTCGGCAAAGCCAAACGAACTAGTCCCACCATCGAGCGCTGATTTTGGCACACGGCAAACTGTTCGCCGTGGTAAATGTGCAAAGCACACGGCAAAGCTCTTTGCCGACCCGAGTTTTGTCGTGTAGAGTTTGCCGTGCGGGTAGACACGGCAAAGGCTTTGCCGTGTTCCGCAGCCCCTTAGCCGTGTTTTTTTGTACACGGCAAAGTAAAAAATTTCCGGTAGTGAAGTGCGGTCACTCCCGTCCCGCTGCTGGTCGTTCTCCTCTTGCCCTTCTTTGCTGCTCTGAGTCGGGGGCAATGGCGGCGGCGAACGGCGACAACAAGGCTGCGTTCGCGCGGATACACGCGTGCTCAAGGACCCCTCCTTCGAGTTCACCCAAGAGTCACACCGCGTAATGCTCCCTACCCTTCCTTCTTCCCACATCTGCTTTGTCTTTCCTTGTTTGATCCTTCGTTCCAGCTTTCTTTTCTTAGTTATGCTGGGGGTTTGTTAGTGTTAGATTTGATGCTGGATCAGCGGGCGCGTGCGAAATCGGGGTCCTTGACTGGTGGAAGCGCAATTAGCGTGGGTTCAGCAGCAAGGTTTTGGTTACCGGTAGACAAAAATTCGCAGAGGGTGGTCGGGATTTCCGTTTACCGCGGTTACCGGAAAATCCCAACCGGTTATCGGACTAATTTGAAATCCAAAATTCAAAAATTCAATTTTTTTCTTTCACATTTAACCATTTGCCGAAAGTTTTCATTGAAATTCAAAATTTCGGGATTTTTCATCCGGCATGACTATTTCCCGAGGGTGCTCGGTCGGTAACCGGATTTCCCGACCGGAAATCAAAACCATGTTCAGCAGTAGGTGGTCTAGGATAATAATCATATTATAGGAGGTCTCATCTTAGTACAGGCCATTGCGCATGCATGTTGGAATTGAACCAACAAGTACACAAACGAAAACCTGCACAGTCATGGTTAAGGGCGTGTTTGGTTACCTGGTGGATTTTGGTCATTTTGGCTCCATGGCTCCACAGGGTTCGCCCAGGAAAAACGAGGTCAGAACCACGTTCTGCAGCCCGTTTGGTTGCACACAAAGAGGGAGTGAGGCCCGTTTCCTTGGCGTCAATTTTTCTGTTCCTGCTGTTTGGTTGGTAACGTTGTCGTTTAAGCCTTAAACCCCCCATCATTTGGCTGCTCGTTTACAGGTTGTTGTGGTCATCTTGCGTCCCATAGTGGTGAGCTTACCGGTCACATAGGATCATATATGCATTAGGCGAATAACAGATAGGCAATGACAACAAACTGCACGATGATGATGAGGTCTTTGAGGCGGTCAGACTTGATATGTGCTTGAGCTTGGGCCACTGCCACAGTGATGATGGGTGTTTTGCGTTCTTCAATAGTCGTGATCGCAGGAACGATCTCCATGAGGATGTTTATGGAGTAAGCCTTCTTTGTCAGCTCCCTAGTAGCAAACCTTTTGCAGCTAGCGTGGGGGTAACCTTCAATTTGAGCCTTGGTAGCGTGCCAGGTGTCGTAGACTCCCTCCTTCCTGTCTCTATAGATCACATACCACTACAATAGTGAAGAACAAGTTTAGACCATGCAAGTACGAAAGCAAAGTAAGCAAAGCATGCATTGATCATCATATGCCCTTAACCCTAAAGCAGCATTACTGTTTTTTGCTGCATCCTATGGTGTCAACCTAGCACTACATTAGAAGAGGGTGTAATACTATCACCACAAGTTCATCGAGTGAGGGGTCAGTATATGTACCACCTCAAGTACTCAAAATATATAGGGCATAAGAAATTTTGTTGTCCTATCTACCCAAAATATACATCACGTATCATCGTGATCATCATCATCAAGCATGCTTGCACCACCACCACCAGCAGACCCAGCACTACACGTAGTAGTGCTTGTTCAGGAAGGTCCTCAGCCAGAGCTTTTGGTGATCCTCAGCCATTTGAACATAGCCCAAACCTTGAGCCTTGTTGTCCAGAAGGTGACTAAGAGCCACCATCTTGGCCTTGGGACAAAACCCTTCAGTGTCCATGACAGCGTTGTAGAGGCCAGGGTGCACGTCGACAGGCGTGCTGTCCCTGATGGCGGCAGCCACCTCCCTCGCGGCCTCGGTCATGCCGGTGAAGACGAGGACCTCTTCGTCCACCAGTGCGCCTCTCCTCATCTTCCTCTCCTTCTCCTTCTCCTTCTCCTTCTCGGGTTGCTTGTCGGCAGGCTCATCGGCCTTGTCTCCACCATCGACGTCGATGGTGTCCGACTCCTGGTTACCAAGGTCGACGTAGTCAGAAACAGGTGTGCCAAGAGGCTCAAGATATAGAGGGGCAAAAATGAGGGCGGTGAGGCGAAATTTCTCGTACCGTGCCTGGCGAGGGAGGGAGGTGGGCGTGGTGCTTCCCATTCGCCGCGGACCCGGTGAGTGAAGGAGATGAGCGTGGCGGCAATGGCAGGCTGCCCTAGTCAAGTTGGAGTAGACCTAGATGAATGTCGATGCTCTGCCTCTGAAAAAACAAAAATACCAGCAATTGCTTTGGAACACTAGACTGCATCGTGTTTAATCAACGGCTAATATAAATCTGTCATAATCAACGGCTGAAAAAAAAAACATACTCACCGGTACCACGGATACCGACCCAAGGACAATCTCTACTATATAATATGTCTTCAGGTGATGGTACGTTTTTTAGATTTCCGATTTTACCCCTGCGTTTTGGGAGATACTACAGGACTGCCACCGCCAAGTGAAAATATCTCAATCGCTCTTAGAGCTCGTCCGCCGCCCCGTAGGGCCCTGGACCTCCTCCGCGCGCCGCCCTGGAGGGCCCCTGACCTCCGCCATGCTCTGCCTTGGAGGGCCCCTGCTCGTCGATGGGGTCACGGGAGGTACTCGCGCGCCGCCTCTGAGCCCCTCACCTTGCCGCCGGTAGCTTCAACTGTCCCTCGACGGGAGGGCCCCGATGCGTCTGCTCGGAGGGCCCCGATGCGTCTGCTCCTCCCTTGGATTCCAGCGCACGTGCCACCGGTTTCCTCCCCTGCTCGCATCCGCGGCTGACGCAGCCCTCCGCGGCCGCCGGGATCCCAAAGCCCTCACCGCAGGCTACCTGTTCCCGTCGCCCGGCCATCTGCTCCGTGGGGCTTGCTCATCTCTGCTCGACGGATCCATCTGCTTCTCTCCGCCACGAATTGCCCTCGTCCTGCTCGCCTATGGGGCACATCCGGCCGTCAGTCTTGTTCGCCTCACCGTCGCCAGCCTGTGCCCACTTGCCATCCATCGGGAGTTCACGGCGTGCAGCCCGTGGAGTTGACCGTGTGTCCGTCAAGAAGTTCACCTCGCATATCTTTTGCTATCTGAAGAATGTCGACTGAGACCTGAGGCTGGGACAAAGATTTTTGCTGTTAAATTTTTGCCTCAAGTCTCGCACACATACGCACGCACGACATGGTTTACTCTCTGCCCTCTACGGTCAAGACCTCCACCACCGCCACCGGATGCTCTGTCCCCTCCACCACCGGAAGCAGCAACAGTAGCTCCTCAAGTTGAAGAACATGTACTCTGTATTTGTTATTTGAGATGAGCTGAGCACGTGAACTGATCAATGGAATACAGTGCGGTGCAAGCATCACCATGAATAAAAAAGTTTATAGCTGCTGCCTAATTTCGTATGTAATAGTTCAACGAGGAAATCTGACAAAATACTGCTGCTTGTCTAATACCATAGCATAGCTGCTGTAGAACGAGGAAATCTGACATACTGCTGCTGCCTGATTCACAAGATTATAATTTAAGTAGCTGATCAAAGACTCAGAAAATTCACCTTCTGTGAATTTATTCAAGCAATGGGCTGCTGTATAGTCAGAAAAGGTTCAAGATTATAATTAACAAGGCTGGATTTACTTAAGTATGAAACCGGTCTAGTTAAAACACCAAATACACAACAGAGAGAGTGAGGCGAAAGGCGGAGCCTTGCGCGACCATGGCAGCTACGGCGATCTGAGCGCGTGCGCGGGCGGGCGCCGTGCCCCTTCCCTCGGCGATGTCGCGGCTGGCCGCTGCCTCCCCGTCCGCGCCGACGGTGGAGCAGGATTCCATCCGGGGCCGGAGCTGGGCGGACGTCGCCGACGAAGTGGATGCCGTGGAAGAAGCGCGATTGGAGGAGGAGCGCCTCTGCTCGACGCCGTTGCTTCCGACTCTGGCGGACTTCATGGCCGTGGCGAGGAGGTCTCCGGCGCGGCGGCGCAGCTCGAGCGGAGGTCGGACTGCGAGCGGCCCTGCCAGGCCGGTGGTGACAAAGTCCTCGACGAGGCCGTGCTTGCCGGCTGCTGGTGGGTCTCCCGCGAGACCTGCGGGTGCTGGACTGGGGATTCCGGCTGGCCTGGAGCTCTGCTCCGGGTCGGCTGGTCCTCCGGCTCCGGCGCCGGCGGCTGGCGACGCGGCGGCGCGACCCCCAGGGGGGCGGCCGGTCACCGTCGGGCGGCGGGGTGCATCTCCCTCAGCGGAGCCGTCCCTGCTGGGCCCTGGGCCGCAAGTGGGCGGCAACCCTAGCCAGGATGGGCTTCCTATCGTGGGCCGGCCCATTCTCGGGTGGAGGAGCCAGGACGCCCGCGCGGCCTCCCTTGGCCCAGCTTCGGCCCAGAAGCGGCCCAGTACGCCGTGGTTGTGGATCCGTCGGGGAGCCCACGACTTAGCGTTAGGGTTTGAGGCTCTCCACACCAGGTTGCTCAGCACAGGAGGCGTGCACGCCGTGTCTTTGTCCACCCGCCGCCACCTCCTTGACCCGCTCCTTCGCCGCCGTGGTGGCGTCGCCGCCGGGAAGACGCCCCTCCTTCTCCCCGCGGGAACGCCAGGTCTCCTCCCCGCCGTGCGAGCCCTTCCCGTCGTGCGAGCTCTCCCCGTCGTGCGAGTCCTCCCCGCCGTGCGAGTCCTTCCCGTGCGCCCGCGCCTGCCCCTACCGTCCTCCTCCGCGCCGGTCGCCCCGTCGCTCACCGTCGAACCGGCGGGATGGCCGTGCCCTTCCACCGCAGAGAGGAGGGGATGGCAGGAGCCCGAGCCGGCGCAGGTCGCCGCCTCGTCGGGGTGCATCCCCGGAGGGCCAGCGCCGTGAGGCCCAGCTTCGGGGGTCCCTCGTGGCTCGCAGCAGTGCTGCGGCCGGGAGGCCGGTCCCAGGCCGAGGCTGGATCGTGGAGGGGGGGGGGTAGGGATCGCTCCCCTCCACGCCGGGAGGCTGCCCTCGCGACGCGTCCTGATGCTGCTGGACCTGTGCGGCCGGGGGTGCAAGCAAGAAGAAGAAGAAGACTAAAAAGAAGAAGAGGACCGGATCGGCTGCGGGCGGTGCTGTGCCCGTGCCTACGACCGTAGTGGTTGCTGGAACGGGGGAGCAATCCGGCAGGGTTCCCACCTTGGAGTTGCTAGGCCAGGGCATTGACGCCGGCTTCTTCTACATCGACACTGGCGGCATCAAGTTGGCGACCCCTGAGCACATGGCCCGGATCACCGTGCTCCCCGAGCAGGACCTTGCCCCCTCCGTGGTGATCTCGGTGGAGACCATCCGCACCGAGCTCCTACGGCTTGACGGCGAGGCCCCTTGGGTGGTGCGTGAGATTTCCCCCACCGAGTTCGCGGTTGCCTTCCCGTCGGCGTCGCTGCTCCAGACCGTCTCTTGGTTTGGTACCACCACTCTCCGGTCTACAACATCAAGGTCAACATCGAGCCGTCCGCCATAGATCCCGACTCGACTTCCACCCTTCCTCAGTTTGGGTCCGGATCCATGGGGTCCCAAGTAAGCTGAAGGTGGGGCCCATCGTCAAGCTGATTGCCAGGACCATTGGAGTGCTTCAGGAGGTGGACGGTGACTCCCTGCCGGGGAGGGGCCACTCCGCCTCTGTGTCAGGGTTCCAGACGCTGACCGTCTGGCTGGCGTGCTCCCTCCGATCTACTTCGACGGGGTTGGCAGGTTGCTTCGTGTGGAGGTCGAGGCGGTGGTGGACCCTCCGGGTCTCCCCCATCCTCTACACCACGCCCTTCTCCGTCCCCGCGTCGCAGCTCTTCCAGGGACGGGGATGGTTCCTCGGAGGACGACCCGTCTGACGCCGACGGCGGGGGGAGGGCTCTCGTCAGCGCCCAGAGGGGCCCACTCCAGCTCCACCGCAGCCTCCAGCTGGGGGGACCTCGACCTCTGCCGGGTCCCAGGGACCGCACGTCTCTGCGCGGGTACTCTGTCTAAGAGTGCGCCGGCGAAGGTGGCCCTGGCGGAGGATTCTCGCGCCTCTCGCCCAGCTCTTCTACAGCCCTTTGGGTTCCCGCTCGCACAGTACGGTTCCAACCTCTGTGACGGGCCGGGATCCGTGGACCTCTCCGGCCTTGTCTCGGCGCCGTGGGTCTTCTCTCCTCACCTCAGGAGGAGGTGCAGGGAGAGGAGGACTCGACGAGTGTCGGGATGGAGGTCATGGCGCCTGACACCCCACGCTCCCCGGGGGCTGTCTGGTACACCCGCTCCCCGGGCACCCCTGCAGCCCCTGCCCTGGAGCCAGTCACGGTCTTCCCCGACACTCCTGTGACTGGCACCAGGATGCGCCCTCGTCGTCACCGGTCCTCCCCACCTCTGGCCACACGCCACAGCGCTCGCCTGGCCGTGCTAGGACCGGGGGAGGTGGTGGAGCCGACTGTTGCGGCAGTGGCGTCTCGCAGGCTGGAGGTTCTCGACTGTAGGACTGGTACGTCTCATCCCACGCCTACCCCCCTCCCCCCTCCCCTCTCCCCCATCTGGCTCTCGGTTCTCGGTTCTCGACACAGTCCCGTTGGACCACCTCGCCCAGGTTGCGGCGGACAGTGACGTTATCTTCCGCGGTGAGAGGGGGCCTCGCCTTGAGCAGATTGCGGCTATCAAGGCTAAGGAGGTCTATGAGGGGGTCCTCGCGGCAGCTCGGGCTCAGGCGGAGCTTGAGCGGCAGGGCCCCCGGCTCCCACTGGACCTGTGCAGGAGGCACAAGGGTCCGGTAGTGGAGCCCCTCCTAGGCCGGATAGTGCGGCAGCTGCCGTGGCATCTTCCCATGCTGGGAAGAAGCGTGGGAGGCCCCCCAAGTCAGCGTCCCGGCCCTCGACCTCTAGTAGGGCCGATCGGTCCCCCTTAAGGGGACCAACCCCGACAATGTTTCCCAATGAATGTCCTCACATTTATTTGGAACATGCGGGGGTTCGGGCAGGAGGGCCGCCGCCGACAGTTGATCAACTATCTTAGAGATGAAGATGTGGACATCGTAGGACTTCAGGAGACGATTCGACAGGACTTCTCGATCTCTGAGCTGGAGAGCCTTAGTCGCCACAAGTTTTCGTGGCACTGGCTTCCGGCGACGGGACACTCAGGGGGTATCCTCCTTGGTGCCAAGGAGGATACCTTTGAGGTAGAGGATATGGATCGCGGGGAATTCTTTGTGAGCATGTCGCTCACCCATAGACGGTCTAACCTCCGTTGGGAGGTTATTATTGTCTATGGCCCCGCGGACCACCGGAGGTCCGCGGATTCTTGTCTGAGATCAAGTCAAAGGTGGAACGATGCCCCACCCCGGTGGTGGTGGCGGGGGACTTTAACCTTATTCGTTCCCCTGATGACAAGAGCTCGGATAATGTGGACCTCCCTCGGATGCGCTTGTTCAACGACTGGATTGCAGACCTTGCGCTACGCGAGATCTCTCGTGTTGGGGCGAGGTATACGTGGTCTAACAACCAGGCTGACCCGATCCGGAGTGTTCTCGATCGGGTCCTAGTGTCGGTGGAATGGGAAGTTGCCTTCCGTTGTGTTCGCTTCGCGCGCTCACTCGGATTGGCTCGGACCATTCCCCCCTCCTCCTATCTTCTGGAGGAGGGGCTCCCCCTAGGTCGAACGCTTCCACTTTGAGGAGTTCTGGCTTGTCAGCCGGGCTTTGTGGAAGCGGTTCGACGTAAGTGGGCATCGGCGGTCGCGTCTCCTCCCCGGGCATATAATGCGGTTGATATTTGGCACCACTGTGCTAAAGTCGTTCGCCAATTTATGCGGGGGTGGGGCGCGAATAGAGGTGCAGAGCTGCGAAGAATAAAACGGATATCCTTGCCCAAATTCAGACGCTTGACGTGGCGTCCGATACGGTGGGCCTTACCGCTGATGGTTGGCTTCAGCGGTATGCCTTGGAGACCTCCCTTATGGAGATTTACAAAGGCGAGGAGATCTTCTGGCGACAGCGTAGTCGCCAGAATTGGATTCTTCACGGCGATGCTAATACAGCATACTTCCACGCCATTGCTAATGGTCGTCGTCGAAGGTGCTCTATACCGTGCTTGTGGGCGGATGGCATCCTATTAGAGGAGGCCCAGACCTATCCGCCCACATATACTCCTTTTATAAGGAGTTGTTCACGGAGGGACCTCGCACGGGAGTATCGTTAGCTGATGGCTTCTGGTCCTTAGGGGCCTTAGTATCTGCTGAGGAGAATGTGGAGCTTACACTCCCATTCAGCCGTGAGGAGGTTAGTCGGGCTATTATGGGGATGAAGGCCAACTCGGCCCCGGGCCCAGATGGCCTTCCTGTCTCCTTCTTCCAGAAATTCTGGGGGAGCCTTGAGGCGGTGATTATGCCCATGTTCCAGGAGTTCTATACTGGAACATTGGTTATGTCTCGCCTCAACTTTGGCGTAATTACCTTGATCCCTAAAGTAACAGGGGCCACGGAGATACGCCAGTTTAGACCGATTACGGTGATCAACGTCATCCAGAGACTGCTTACCAAAGTTTGTGCTGCACGCTTGGCCCCAGTTGTGGAGCGACTCGCACACCCATATCAGTTCGCCTTTCTTAAGGGACGATTTATCCATGACGGAATTCTAGCGCTTCATGAGGTGGTCCATGAAGTTAAGGTTAGACACCTTAAGGGTGTCTTCCTTAAGCTAGATTTCCAGAAGGCATATGATCGTTTGGACTGGGCGTTCTTCGCCTGGCCCTCGAGCGCCGAGGGTTCGATGATCGCTTCATAGCTGGATTATGCAGATTGTCATGTCTGGCAGCACGGCGATCAATATTAATGGGGACATTGGTCCCTATTTTAGGTCCTCGTGTGGGGTGAGACAAGGGGACCCTATCTCCCCCCTGCTCTTTGATCTTGCCGTTGATGTCCTTGCGTCTGTCTTGGACAAAGCCAAGGCGGCCGGCCACATTTCTGGTGTGGTCGGACACCTTATTCCTGGTGGTGGGATCACTCACCTCCAGTATGCGGATGACACCATGATCATGGTGGAGGGCTCGGAACTTGACATTATTAATCTCAAGTTCCTACTCCTCTGCTTTGAGGCCATGTCTGGCCTCAAGATTAACTTCGACAAGAGCGAAGTCATGATCATGGGGTACCCCTTAGAGGAGCAACAGCGGATAGCGGACAATCTTAATTGCAAGTTGTCCTCCTTCCCGGTTACTTATCTAGGGATGCCGCTTAGTGACGCTAGGATCCAATTAAGGACCTCGAGCCGGTTATTGGGCGTGTCAAAGCCAAGGCCGAACCTTGGCAGGGGCGGTTTACCTCCAAGGGGAGCAAATCGGTCCTTATTGACTCCTGCTTGTCTAGCTTGCCTATGTACATGATGGGAATGTACGAATTCCCAGAAGGTGTGCATGGCGCATTTGACAAGGAGCTCTCGCGCTTTTTCTGGCAGGCGGCCAATGGGCGCGAGAAGTACCATATGGTCAAATGGGCGGATGTCTGCGCCCCCAAGGACATGGGGGGCATAGGTATTTTAGCGTCGCGTAAGATGAATACCGCGCTCATGCTTCGGTGGGTGTGGCGGATACTTAGAGAGGAGGGGGGTCTTTGGCTGCAGCTGATCAAAGCAAAATACCTGCAGGGTCGCCCCCTCCTTGCTTGTGACCGCCGGGATGGATCCCAGTTTTGGCGATCCATCCAAACCCTTAAGCATGAGATTAGAAAGGGTGCCCGCTTCTCCATCGGTAATGGAGAGGGCACCCTTTTTGGCTGGACTCGTGGCTTGGTGAAGCCCGTTACAGCATAGGTTCCCGTCTCTCTTTGCTATTTGTGCGGACCCGATGCTGTTGGTGGCCTCGGCAGTACATAATGGGGTTTGGAACATCTCGTTCCGACGCACATTTGGTCCTGCCGAGGCTACAGCTTGGACGGAGTTACGGGGTTCGCTCCCGGAGGCGCTGCCGGGGGGCCAAGACCTTGTGTCATGGCACCTGGCGCCTTCTGGGACCTTCTCCGTAAAGACGGCCTATCGGAGTCTCTTCAGTGGTCCGGTTAGAGCTTGGGCTTCCCCGCTGTGGAAGGCCCCCCTCCCCCTGAAAATCAAAATCTTCGTGTGGCAGCTCCTTAGGGACCGCCTTCCGTCGGGGGTGGAGGTCCGTAAGCGACATGGACCGGGGGATGGTCTTTGCCCTTTGTGTGGGATCCCCGAGACGGGAACCCACATCCTGTTCGCTTGTCCTGCGGCCAGGTTTCTATGGAACTTCGTCCACGAGGCACTTGGGCCTGCTTGGCAGGCCTCAGACCTCGGAGAGTTCCTGGAGACCCACGCGAACCGTACCGGGGGGAGCCGGCGCCTCTTCTGGTTGGTGTTCGCGGCAATGGCTTGGACCCTTTGGACGATTCGTAATAAGATGGTGATTGAGCGGGTGTTTCTTCGACGTGCTTCTGACTCCATGTTTAAATTTCTGGCTTTCTTGCAGCAGTGGCACCCGCTTTCTAGACAGCGCGACAGGGGGCGGCTAGATGACATGCTTGACAGCCTGTTGGTGACCGCACATCGCCTCTCCTCCTCATCTAGCAGCTAGCGCCGGAGGGCTGCGCTTTTTTTGTTCTTCCCACCATTCCCTATGTAGCGTACCTGCACTTAGAAAATGGCAAGGTACCTGTGTATAGTGCAAACCCCTGGATCGTTTCATTTGCACACACAGTTTAAGATGAATATCACAACATTGTATCAATTATTACACGAATGATCCAGACTTGGAAAAATAAATGGTTCGATACATCTTTGCATAGCTTATAGCTAGCTCAAAACAAATAAAGCAGCGGAAATAAAATCTTCAATGAGCCTCCATTCTTCATGATGCGCCACAGGCGAAAACATGTTGGTTGTAGACTCGAAACCCAAACGTGACCTTACTCATCGTCAGAAAAGTCTGCAACAAAATAATATTTGCAACAGAGTGGGTCAGATACCATTAAAAATGGATCTGGCAAGTGACACTATGTGGACACTTAATGGAATAACTCTATAGCCTATATGCATATTTGGCTGGTGGAGTTCAAGGCTATTTCGCATAAAATCCAATTTGCCTAACACTTTGTAAAACATTTTCTTCAAATGTTTGAGACAATATGGCATGAAGTCCATAGTCTCGTCTACCCTTGTTCACCCATCAAAATTTTACTTAAAGAAATAAGATGTTGGGAGCCTCCGTTGCCATCCTTGATCAGCTGCTCAAATTGTCCGTAACCGGGGACACGGCTAAGTACTTAGATTTAACTCTGCAGAGGTTGTGCACTTTCACCATTAGACCCAACAAACCCAAACTATCCTCAAGCACTCAAATTGTGCTAAGGAAAAGGAGAGAGTTGAGACGAGACTTTTCAGAAGCATATTCCCCATCCCATACCGGCTTGACCCGTTCCCTCCTACATCCTCTACATCTGCTTGTCAAGCCGGGAGGAGTCCACGCAACTTAATCCATCTAGCCAGAGCCCATTTGACTAATGGCTGCACGATAGGCAACATCACTTAGAGAAACTTTGGTCCCTTTGTTCCTGGGTGGCAAACCACAAGTGAATATCCCTTCGGGACAACACTCAACTCTCGTCATCCTTGCAATCCCAAATCCACCCAGGTGATAAATTAACTTAGTAGAATTTAAGCTTTGAATAAAACAAATTTGCATAGCATCAATAATTCTACTAAGTTATCGATAGGATTCTAGACACAACTAGTGTAAAGGAGATAGTAGGTTTAGCATAGCAATACTATCCAACACATGCATATAAAGAAATATTCTAAGTCATGCATAGTAAAAATAATTAGGAAATTCATGAGGGTGTGCCACTTGCCTTGGCAAACAGAAGAACAGGTGTAGCAGTTGCAACCACCTTCGTCTCTCTCCGGAATTTCTAACAAGTCAAACAAATCACAAATAAACATACAATCATAAATGCAACACTTAGAAAAATATGATATGCATGTGATGCAGGATGACACAGGGAAATGTGGTATAAAAGACAAGCAAAACAAAATAAGGGAGAGACAACAAAATAACAATATCCCATTTGGCTAAGGCAAGGTCAAGGTTTGGCAAAATAAACTTGATAAAACAACAACTTGAAAAGTTATAAGGCTACTCTATGTCTTCACAATTTTGGTCTTTAATTAATCTTCAACTCCTTGGTAGCATAATTGATCTTCAATGGTCTTGATTGATCTTTGTCCAAGGTGAGAGATAGAAATTAGAAAGAAGAAAATATAGAAAGAATGTAGTAGTTGGTCTTCCAAGCATCTTCAATTTCTTTGTAACTTTCTCCTTGGTGTGTTGACTCCATTGAAAAATGTGGACTTGATGGTTCTGAAGACTTGATTGTTGGTAGCATCAAGTTGGTCTTGATTGTAGAATATTCTCCAAGAAGTTTAAGAGAAGAAGGAAGAAAAGAGAGTAAGGGAAAGAAGACTTGGAAAATGTTGCTGGTTGGTCTTCATGAACTTCCTCTTGATTTCTTCTTAGTCCTTTCTTCTTGGAGATTCTTCTGGAGTCTTGTTTTCATGCTAAGTCCTTCTTTGTTTACCACTAATTTCTAACTTAGTGGTTTTTGACTAGGAGGGTCAAAAGATCTACCATGCATCCTCAAAATTTCTAAGGAGGAAGTCATGTGAAAAGCATAAAATAATACTAAGGGCTTAATTATGCATGCCATGCTTATGTAAATGCTCTAAGGAAATGCAAGCAAACAAGATGGTCCAAAAATGACTAAGGACCAGGTCACAACATGTGATTCGAAATTTCCACTAAGGAAATAAAGGTTAAGACAACAAGTCAAAAATAATCCTAAGGAAAAGTAAACTAATTAAGAGGTGCTAGATTTTGCTAAGGAAAAGTATTCTAGCAGAAGTTTGAAATAAATTCTAAGGATAAAAATTGTCAACTATTATAACTTAGCAAAATAACCAATCAACTAAGTTTTCCTAAAGTGCTAAATTTTCTAAGGAAAGGATTTTAGCTTTTTAGATAAGGGTGGAGAATTTTTCTAAGGAAAAGTGTTATCAAATTTTACCCAAATATTTTCTAAGGAAGAAATAACACTTTGGTGGAAAAAGGTGGAATAAATCTAAGTTATTTTGCATCTAACATGGTCATAAAGACTTAGTCAAAATTTCTAGTCGAAAATATGGTGAGGAAAATTTTAATCAATTTTAATTATTAAATTAACACCTAATAAGCATTTTAAACATTATTTAATTACAAACGTAGAAAAATACCTATACAAAAATACTAGAATAATCCTACGGCCAGAACTTAATTAAGTAAAATCATAGCCAAGGAATTTAAACAAATATCAAATTTTAATTTAGAAATATGTTCAAAAACATCAATTAAGTCACTTTTAAAATTAAGCAAAATTAATTCGACCAAACCCTAGATTAAACCTGCTAGAAAGTTTCTACACATCATAAGCTACCCAGATATATTTTTTTTATAAATTTTGGATAAGTCAATAAAAATTAATGATCAATTTAATTCGCAGGGACCTATCTGTAACGTGCAGGGGCCAGATTGAAAGAATAAAAGAAAAACAAATCTTCACGCGGAAGTCCTTGGCGATGGCGTCCACGCGGCGGTCTCCGATTGGTGCGCTTCTCTTCGCGGGCAGATGCGGGTGCGGGCGGACGGACACGGACGGACGGCTTCGCGGACGACTTCGTGACGTGGCGGCTCCTCATTAGTTGATACCCCTTCGCGTGGTGGTCTAATCCATCGCGTTGATTACAGATCGGACGGTTCTGGCGTCGTTGACCAGATGCGAGCGGCACGGCCGGCCGGAGGAGCTCCAGTCGCGGTGGTTCCATGGCCGGACTTTCGCCGGAGAATGAAACAGAGAGATAGGGGAGGAGTGGGGAATACCACGGGGTGCAGAAGGTCGAGGCGGAGTCGGTGGTGCAGACGATGATGTCTCAGGTGCTTCGGGTGGTCGATGGATGCTCGCTGGAGTGAAGGACGGCGGCGGCTTGCTTCGGTCGAGGACGGACGCGTCGATCTGGGATGAAATAAAGTACTGCACCTTGTCAAATCGATGCGCAAAGACGAAATATGAGGAAAGGAAGGGGTGGAGGGCTCGGATTTGCCGAGGTTCACCGGAGGTTGAAGTTTTCGCCGGCGGCCGAGGCGGACGGCGGCGGAGCAATGCGGGCAGCCTTGCCGCGATGGAGCCAGGATTTGTGGGGGCTTTTGGTGCGGCGGACGTGGGGTTTATATGAGGCCAACATACCCGGAAGAATCTCAACAGAATCGTGCGAATTTTGGAAACAAATCGGTTAGGGTTTCGGTGAGTTCGTGTTCAACACGAAGAAGGCGACGATGACGTCAGTGCTTGCGTTATCCTGCGGGGCCCGCCTGGCAGCGAGAGAGAGAAGGAGTAGCGGGCCTGGGCGGCTGTCCGTCGCACGCACGTTAGGTAAGACATGGGCTTGGCCCACTTAGCTAGGTTTCGTATTTTTTTTTCCAGAAAACGTTTCCTTTTCTGTTTTATTCAAAATCAAATAACTTTTGAATTTTAAATCCAAAACAATTCAAACCACTGTCAATAATTTTGTAAAAACAAACTCTTTGATCTGCAGCCTTTAAATATCATTTTCCAAAACGTTTTATTATCTAAATTTTGAAATGAGTTTAAATGGATTTTGGACATGATAATGCCATTTTAAATCTATAAGGTTTTATGAATTCCTTTTGAAATATATAATTTAACCCAAGGTCAAATATAAGTAATTTGATTTATCTCACTCAATAAAATAATTTTGTATAAAACATAAGTAGTTTTAAAAAGGGTTTTGATAAATCAAAATGATTTCAAAACTCATTTTGGAAATCCAAATAAATATTTTCCTTCAAAAGTAAAACTATAAAACTTGGGAATAGAGCTTAGGTAAGTAATAGAATAATTTTAACACACTTTTTCAAATAGAAATCATTTTGATTTCCAAACTAGGTTTTTAATAAACAATACGGCACTTAATGTCAAATTTAAAATAGGTTTTTTTTATTTATTTATTTAAAACAATCAAATGTGGCTTAAGTAAAAAGTTAAATACCACAAGATATATATTTGCAAAGATAATTATTTCAACAGATGCAAACAAATCAGAAGCAAACATCAACAGAACAATACTTAAAGTTAAAAGAAGTATGGAGCATAAATGCTCTACTAATATATTTTCTTAAATATGTTTCAAGTGGAAATTTATTTCCCACTTTTGAAATAACCAAAAGCAAACAATGCAAGATGATGATGAATGCATGCATTTTTCTTTTCAAAGCAAAATACATAGTAGTTTTCAAAAGTTTTAAATTTTTCTGATTTTTCAACTTTTGAAAAACTTGGGATGTTACACCCTACCCCCTTGCTTTTCTAGCTTTTATCTTGTTGTTGGGCTTACTTGTGCTGTTGCCCCAGCAAACTCTTCTAGCTTGTTTTCGGGTACTTGCATCGTTGTATGAACTTGCTTGGCATGTTGCTTTATTTATAAAACGGGGCGAAAGCCTGGTTCGAGAGGATTTACTTAAGTATTTCAGAAGTTCAATCCTATTCATGTTCAAATTCAGTTATTTGTAGACTGTATAGTAAAACTAGATTAATTTCAAAGGTAACAGTGCCACTGTGATTTACTTTGAAAGGCAGCATAGTGATTAGTATGTTATTCCAGTAGCTGTTCAATAGTTTCTTTACAGAACTCTATCACCATTTTAATCCAATTTGGTGGTCCTATATTTTGCATTTAACTGAAGTAGCCCTCTAATTGGCCTGGTCATTGGTGAGGATATGGTCTCAAGTGGGAAGGATGGTAAATATATAAATTATATTCATTCTGTGTTCGCTGATCCCATAGTTGTCCAGTCACGAGTTTGATCAATAGCACATTTTGTTATTTTGGACTAACAATTATATAAATTTTTAGAAACATTTGTTGATGATTTCTTATTCAGTATTCTTGCATGTACGTATCCTGGTCAAAGTACGATTATTTGAAGAACTTTGTATCCGGTGCAGACATGGGCATGCAACAAAGAAATAGAAGGAAATGGCCTGGCACTACAAGTTTGTTGTGGTCTGCTTGCTGCATTACCCGCGATCTTGGTTACAGGTTCAGTCCTCGAGGATTAGCTCGATGGATCTGTTCTTATCCATCTGTGGTCCTTTTCATCCGTTGTAAATTAGTCAGAGTATTTTTACATGATAAAATAGTGTGGAGTGGATTATGTTTGGTCAAGACCTTTGAATGCGAATATCTGCATTATGATTTGGGGTCTGAATGCAGGAAGGGCTTGAGTTAGGGATGATGCCTTTTTACCTGCCTGTTGATCTTTCATAGTTCTCTTTCCTGAGTTAAAATTGATCATATCCCAATCACGTCTTATCATGTTTTGTTTGGGAAGTTGTAGATCTTTGTGTTTTGCCTATAAGTGTGGTCGTATTTTCCACCGCTAAAAAGGAATGAAAAGACGCAGTACACCGATGAAGTAGAAAGATGTATTTGTTATTGAAAACTTTGATGGCCCGTGGCAACGCACGGGTATTCAACTAGTTTACCTAGTATTACTAAAAATGCATAGACAAGATGCCCCAACGAAGGAAAAAAGAGACGTGGCCACACCACCACAGAGCACTTTGCGTATATGCATGCATGCATGCTTGCTGTTGCTTCCATAGAACGAAAGAAATCTCAAGAGGACTTGACAGCCCGTACCAGCATGTCCACTTACTCATGCACGGCAGCACTTAGAGACCGAGCTAATTAACGATCGAACACCCTCATGATAAAGTCTTGGATTGACAGCCAGCTTTTGATCGAGTTTTGCTTTACTGAAGGAACAAGCTAGGAGATCGACCAACGAAAAAACAGCGAAAGCTCGGACCCAACCAATCACATTCATCTCGACGAAATAATATATGCCTAAATTAGGCTGTCAAAGGTGCAATTTACCAGGTAATTAGAAGAGACAAATTTCGACATATAGAAGATACTATGACAGGGGCAAAATGGTCAGTGCAAGAAATGAGGGACATTATAAATATGCTCCTCGCCGGCGCCACATTTGGGGAAGCAACGCAAAGCGCAAGTGAGTGCTTGCTACAAACATTCGTTCCGTGTATTCTGCTCTTGGTATCTCTCCCCTCGCTTTGCCGGCTGTCGCAGAAGCAGAGGGGTCTGAGAGAGATGCAGGGCATGGGGGGCAGTACTGCGGTGATCGCTGTGGTGCTGGCGCTGGCGCTGGCCGGCATGGCGGCCACCTCGTCGGCGGCCGTCTACAAGGTCGGCGGCGCCTCCGGGTGGACCATCCTCGGCAATCCCGACTACGCCGACTGGGCTACGAATAACACCTTCAAAGTCGGAGACATCATTGGTAAGTTCCCCATTTCTGACATTTTAAGTAATTTTCAGTTGTAGCTATGAAGCATACAGTTTCTTGCTGAAAGTGAACACATCCTTCATGTAAAAAATCCAACAGAAAATATTGTGAGTTTTCTCTTTTTGGCTATGCACGTAAACTGCAATTCTTTGTATCTGTTCTCCCCTCTCTTTTACTGATGCGATGATGCGAGGCACCGTCCATCTCTGCACTTTAACAATGCTTTGGAAAAACGAGATATCAGTAGAAAATATATCACTTTACAGATCTCTGTACTTTCATTGATTTCACTCCACGCTGAAGTGCATATCAGCAAGTTTTACGTGGTCGGTCTTAACTCGTAAAGGCGTCCACAGAGTTGTCGTACTGCCTGTGCACAGTATTGACATGATCCATAAATTCAGATCACACCCTCTGCAACTGTATTACTGTTCTGTACTTCCACACCTCTGAAGAAGAAATACAAAGTTCAGTTGGGCAGATCACCCTCCGTTGCTTCTTCAAACACAAAAAAAATTAATATTCATGGACCACCTGAGCCAGTGAACCCTGAACCAATACTGTGCGATAGATCATAGTAATTGTGCCTGCCCCATTTATTCTTCTCATTGTTGCTAGATCTTCCAGTGTACTGCCTGAACTTTTATCAAGAAAACTAGTAAGAAATGGTTTCAGGCTTTCAGCATTGCATTGTGGTGAGATGTGATGTGCCTGATGTCCAAGCGTGCCACCTGCATTTCAGTACGAATAATAATTGGCGCATGCGCAAGCGCGCGCATGCTAAATCTGGGCCGTCGGATCCTGCCATCCGACGGCCAGGAATCACCGTTGATTTTTCGCTGGGTCAACAGGGAATCCTGGCCGTCGGATGACCGGATCCGACGGCCCCAGATTTAGCATGCGCGCGCTTGCGCACGCGCGAAATTCGCGTTCATTTCAGTAGTTAACCTGTGGAGTGTGGTTATTTTCTAAGCAGTAATTAATCTGAAGATCAAATTTACAATATTGGCAAGCTACTGTCAAATGAGTAGCTGCATCTGCCAGGACAGTGTTGTGGACTCCTCATAGGTTGTAAAGTGAAGCACTTTGACACCTTGAATCATGAGTAAATCAGAAGATGTCTTTGCTCACCAGCTTCGTAGCTAGCTTTGGTGCCAAAAGAAAGTGTTCTACACATGCTCATTCCTTTTGTAGATCTATGTACCTACCTTGTACGGCACGTTTTGGTTCATCTGAAGCACTTTGCGTGATCATCTCATCCATTCGGTCTGATCAAAATGATGATGTAAAAGCAAACAATTTCTAGTGATCATGGACTCATGGCGGCAATTTGATCTTCTTGTTGTGCATTCACGCAGAGTTCAAGTACCCGCAGGGCATCCACAACGTGCTGGAGGTGAAGAAGGCGGATTACCACAGCTGCACCAACTCGACGCCCATCGCCACTTACAGCTCCGGTGACGACAAGATCACCATCAAGAGCCACGGCCACCGCTTCTTCATCTGCGGCGTGCCCGGCCACTGCGCCGCTGGACAGAAGCTCGACGTCCGCGTGCTCAAGACGCAGAAGGCGCGCTCCTCTCCCGCCCCTTCCCCGGCTCCAGCGGCGTCCGCCTCTGCGCCGGCGCCGGCAGCGGCATCCCCGCGCGCCGACGTCGATACCTCGACGCCGCCCGCCGCGTCTGCAACGACCACGGACGGAGGGGCCACGTCGACCGCGCCCGCGCCGAACGCCAACGGTGCCGGCATCGTCAGCGCGGGGTACTCCGCCTTTGCGGCGTTGGCCGTCGCCGCCTTCATGGCCATGCTACACTAATTCGCTATCCTCTATTGGTTTTGTGTTGTGTGCGTTTCGTGCATCTGTCCGATTCTTTTTCGTGTTATATGCGTGGAACCGTGGAGTGTTAATTGTCTCGGTGCTTGATTTCTGATCTGTTCATGTTTGTACCTTATCTTTTCTTGGTTTCTGCTATGTATGTATCCTTGGATATTTCGTACCTTGAACTTAATATCTCAGCGATGCAAATGTTAGGTGTTACATATACATCTTTTGTTTTTCTATGAGTTAAATGCATCCGCGTTACCACAATTGTCAACCTAGCTCATTTTGGTCCCTGTACTTTGGGAAGGGCGACTTACGGTCGCACACTCACACAAGATGCATGAAAGTTCCATGTGTTAGAATAGTTATACGATATGAGTTGGAAATAGACTAACATTTCTACACCTCTTTGTATTTCCATTCTATCTCTCCTTGTACCACTATCCCCGCGAGGATCGAATCAATACAACAATGAAATATTTGGTTTCTATAATGTTCACATGGTATTTAAGCGTTTACTGTCATGACGTTGATGCTAAGTTTTCCACAACTTCTGCATTGCGCCACCCTGGGAGAGATCAATCTCTTCTTCTCGAGGCGCGTGGCACCCGGTCTTGATCGGTCCATTAGATTAGATTAGATTAAATTTCAAAATCTAGTTTTCCGATTTCACTAGATCCAATTTAGCCACAAAATAAATCCCTAAATTCTCGCGATCCTCTTTACACGGAGTTCCATGTGATAGATGCTACTTTAAAATTAATAAATGGCTGTGTGCATCACTCGATGCAGAGGCCGGGGCTTCCCTATTTCTAAAAAAAAATGCTCACAGCGTGCACAATCGGCGAACAAGATCTTCCTCAATGAGAAGCTACGACAGTCCGCAGCCCCGCACTAGACCGCGGCACGCGATGAGGCGACGCCGTACAGGAACGGCTGCCCCGCTTGTCATCTACTTCCTCCATTCTACAATATAAGATGTTTTAGACTTTTTTCACATTCACATGTATCCACATGTATGTAGACATGTTTTATTGTATATGTTTACTCATTTTAGTGCGCATCAAAACAATATGTGAAACAAGTAAAACATCTTGCATCTACATGCCGCTCCAGCGACTCCACGCGCAGGCAAAAAAGGCCAAACCAGGAGCAAGACCACGATAACATCCAGTCTTATAAATAAGGAAGTTTTATTAATTAAAAAGTTTTATGCATTGCACCTAGCCTCTACATAGATAGGATACACACAGCTGACACAAATCCAGCAGTACCATAATAAACAAAAAGGCGAATTAAATATCATGATGAGAAATTATAAAAACGCCTATGGTGGTGGAGGTCCGATCCGCAAATTATGATGTCATCCATGTTGGGATAAAAAGTCTCTCACCGTATCCTCCAGTCTTGTACACACCTTCGTAAACAGGTCGCGATGATCCACACGTTGCAACGATGACCACGAACAAGCGTAGATGTACTCCTTTAGATAACCTGCATTAGAGACGAGTTTTTATCATTAAAAACCTTATCTTTTCTACAGTCACACAGCAAGAGCGACCATATAACCAGAGAACATACAGTCTATGCGCTATGGGCCCATGTGCACGTGCATGTGCGATATCATCAGGTTAGGACTCTTTTTTTTTGCGAAAACGCAGACGCTTACATACACATGTACACACTCACCCCTATGAACGCACACACGCACATCCTACCCCTATGAGCACCTTCGAAAGACTGAGCCGGCGGTCGGCTCTTGAGATTGACGAAGCACCACAGGCGCCTCGCTGTCGACGGGAACGTCGCCTCCCACTGAAGAATATTCCGCCTAAATGAGAAACAACAATGTCAAATCTAGAATTTGAACTCAGGTGGGTTGGAGGTACAACCACCCTCCTAACCATCTTGTCAAATCTAGGATTTGAATCTCGTTTAGGCACGTTCAGCAGGGTCTTGAATCAAAGCGGCTGATCAAGCCTAACACGCTAATCATCTGGTCTAGCCGCCGTCTGTCGCGAGTCCCCTGGACAACCAACGCACCAATCTACACCAACATCACAGACTACACCGAGCCGAACATCAAACATCGTCAAGCTGTACGACTGCGTCGGGCTATGAGCTTAAATCTTCGTCGATCTATGAGCGAGAAGCCATGTCAATCACACACAGGTCGGTGTGGATATTCATCGCATGAGTAAAGGATTGAATAGGATTCGCTTGGGCAACGAAACAAAGTCTTGGGCCCCTTTTCTCTCTCATTGAATTAACTAATTCATTTTCTCTTTACTTTTTATTTTTGGATATTTTTTGGATTTGATTTGTTGTAGTAGGGGTCGCGAACCGGATGGTACACAACTCGGTTTTGGAAGATATGCCACCAAAAGTTGTAGAGCTGGTCGATGAAATGAGAATATTTAGTGAAACTGTCCACCACCAACAACATGATTTCTTTGCCCAATGATTTGGGAAGACCCTTAAAGAAATCCAGGTGACCAATCCACAAAAAAGTGAAAACTGAATTTTCTCTATACTAAAACGCGCTAGAACAGCAGGACTTCTCTGACGGACACTAATCTACACCATCGTCGCACCGAGTGACGTCTCCACACAACTGCTGCTATATCGCCGACACGTTATCGACAAGGTGTGAATCAAAATGGTCTTTATCGATAACCTCGTCAACACAACGCCGCCGCTGCTGCATTGTCCACAAGGATGGACATGTGCCCTAATAATACTACTGCAAGACGCTACACGACAAGGACAGCGGCATTGACCGCATCCGACGGTAAGACTGCACACAAAAACACGACATCAGTATTGTAAAAGCCTAAAAAGCACGCACACTGTTCTGACAAAACTGTTGTGCGCTCGGTGGGTTTCCTCCAGTGTTGATAAAACTGGTTGACTCACCAACGACCGTGCACTCTGACATCCGCAAGACGCTCGCGACGGTACCGACATCAGTTTCATGTCACTTAGCAGAAGATAAAACATATTCCTCCTAGGCTATAGAGAGCCTGAATAGTTCAAAAACAAATAAGAAAAATCCGATTTAAAAACTTTCAAGAGCATTCTGAATTTTTAGCAGAGATACATAGAGATGAATTCTATGAACGTGTAAAGGTTTGTTGGAAACTACATTTTGTTTTGGGCTAGAAAACAATCACAATAATGCGGCTCTAATTAGCAAGGAAATCATTTTTTATCTTCACATAATACAAAATTTTATATGTACCTGGAATAGTCATCCCTCTGTACTCGCATATGTTTTGCCAGTTTTACAAAAAAAAAATGAAGTTTTCAAATTAAAAAGAAGGAGCTTCGGCCCTCTGCCCATAAAATTATTTTATTGATCAAAGCAATTGTTTGTCAAAGGCAGACTACACAAATAAGATATGCCTTATGATTTGAGATTGGTGGATATTATGAGAGAAATAAAATTTTGAATAAGATTCTATACATGCCATTAATCTCCATGGTTTCTAATTTCATTATGAAACTATGTAACATCTCTAATTTTGTTCTTTTCTCCGCAAATCCTTAAAAAAATACGATTTTTGTCTGGCTTTGGAAACTTGTACTTAAAACATCAAGACTGAAATATATTCAAAATGTTTACACTATTGATTAGGCATTCATTCCTGGATTTGGCCGTATTATCTAAAATCTTAGCATCACCTCTTAATACCAGATCACTTTTCGAGGTACGGTGGTTTTGATAAGATAACGTTTTATTTCACTAAACGACAAACAAGATATTCTGGAAAGAGAGACACTTCCAGCGTGTCTGAATTTCATTTGAAAACTGTCTTCACGCGGCAGGGGCAGCCTCGTTCGTCACCTCCAGCGTTTCTTTCCCATTTTGCTCTCCTCCCTCGGCAAGATCGATCTCTTCGTCGTCGTCCTCCTCCTCCTCCCAACTCTCAACCCCTCAAGCCCTAGCCGCCGGGTGCCGAGAGACATGGAGGAATATCAGCAAGTCAACGGCGTCGACCAGCCTAGCTACCCTGCAGCAGCTTCCCGACGACCCGCTCCGCAACATCTTCCACCGCCTCCCTTCGGATCCCAGCGCCTTCGCCTTCGTGTCCGTCTCCTTCAAAGCCTGGCGGCGCGTCGTTCACGATGAGGAAAACTTCCTCCGCCCATTCCGTGCAGCACACTCTAACGCCCCACCGCTCCTCGGTCTCTTCTCCGACGCCGGCTATGGCCAGCTCGAGTTCACCCCTTCCACCAACTCCAGCGCGGTGAGTGTGAGTCTGCCCGCCCCTCCGCCTCATTTCCACGCATACGGCTGCACCCACGGCCGCCTGCTCATCCACGACAACGACGGCGAGCTCCTCATCGTCTGGGACCCTCTTACCGGCGAGGAGCACCTCATCCCCTCATCGCCGCCCGGCTTTCTCCCTGGGCAGAGCTGCGGCGCGGCGCTGGTCTGCGACGCCGACCACGCCAACCATGCATGGCGACTGCCATTCGTCGCCGTTCCGCGTTGTCTTCACGTACAGCGAGGACGTGCCTCCTGGTGGCTGGCACGCTCCCATCCCCTGGCACCTGTGCACACCTTTGTGTACTTGTACAGCTCCGAGACCGGAAGCTGGGGCGACCGCCCGGCGGGCAGCCACAATTTCCGTCGGAAGCTACTTCGGCTGGAAACCGAGCGCGGTAGCCGGTAACGGCGCTGCCGTTTACTGGATGACCGAGGCGGAGAGCCGGGTGCTAGAGTTTCACATGGAGACGCAGGCGCTGCTACTCACAGAGACACCCGAGGTAATACGCGACATGGACTTTGTTATGGCGCCGACCATGGACGCGCGCCTGTGTTTGGCTGGCGTGATGGACGGGTCCGTCCAGTTATTCTCGTGGGATGATGACGCCTGGGCTCACCGTGCCCTAGTTAGGCTGGAGGAGCTACTTCCGCCGTTCCGGAAAAGGAACCGCTCCTCTCTCGCGACCCGCGCCGCCCCGCGGCGGCCGGGCCGCGCTTCCTCTTCCCGTCCCCAGCACCTCCTCCCTTCCTCCCTCCCGCCGTCGCCGGTGTGCGGCGCCGGCCCTAGGCCGGGCGGCACCGGCAGCGGCGGATCCCCAGCCTCTCCCCTTCCTGGTCTTGGTTGGTGCCATGGCCTTGGAGGTGCTCTTCGGCGGCAACGGTGCAGCTCGGCGGCGGGGTTTCCCTGGTGCAGTGCGGGTGGCTGATGTGGTGGTGGTGCCGCCGTTGGTGCCGTGGGTGACGGTGGTAAAGCTCTGCTGATGCGCCCTGCAAGCCCAGATCGGTCCAGGAGGGCCTGTGCGAGTTCGGTCTCGACGCCTTCGGTTGGCCTGATGAGCGGGTCATGACAGAGAGGGCAGTGTTGATGCCGCGTCTGTCTGCAGCGTGGCGATGGGAGCTTCACGGTCCCGTCTGGGTCCGGCCGAACCTATGGGCCGGTCAAGAGGGTAGCGGCGGTGGCGGCTTACGTGCAGCAGCATGGCGGCGGGACTTTACGAGCCCCTCGGGTTCGGCCGGGCCTGCTTGACCTGGTGTGCCCCTGCTGCCGTGTCCGGTCGGCACCCGCCGATGGCGGTGGAGGACGTCCTCCAGGTGGCTGTGCTGCTGCCGCCCTCCGGTTTCAATGGCCCGGTGTGCTCTTGCCGTTGCGTCCAGTCGGCTACTGTCTACGACGGTGGAGGCTGTTCCCTCCCGCGTGGTTGTGACACTGTCGGACCTTGTTTACGGCTGCTTCGTCTTGGGCTGACCGGCCTTGCGACGTTTACCATCGTGAGATGACGATGATGACTTCAAAACCGTGGTGGCGTGTGTTGGTGGATGGTAAGACTGGTGGAGCGCTACAGATTGTCCGGGTTGTGGTTTTTTGGGGGTCGGGAGAAATCCCTGTCATTTGGCACCGACGCGGTGATACTTGAGAGTGTCACCCTTCCTTCTTGAAGGACGTCGGGTGTACGTCTTCCCCACTCCTCGGAGCGTACCGGGGAAACCCTAGGACTAGTCCGGGCAGTAGCGTCGACGTCGTCGCTTCCTTGTTGGAGGTGCTGCTTGGTACGTGGAGATTCAGAGTGCTTGGGTCGTGGTGGGAATACTCCAGAGAGGACGCAGCGGTTGCGAGTCATTTTCGCTTTCGTTGATCTACCGTTGTCGGCATTGTTTTCTCTTCTTTTTTCTTTTTCTTTTTTTTTTGGCTTGACTGTGCTGTTTGCCCAAGCAGTGGACTCATAGTTGTATCGTGTGGTTGCTATATTAATATAGCGGGACAAGAGCCTATTTCGAGACTTCCGCCGTTCCATGCGCCTGGCGATGGCGAGTATGAGCATGGTGACGACAGGGTTTTGCATTTTCATATAGGGCACAGAGGGAACTCTGACTCTGATGAGAATGACCTAGACGCCCCGATGGTGATAGGACCGCGGGTGGTCGGGTTCTCCGAGGTGGCAAGCTCCGTTTTCCTGCAGGCGGAGCCGGGCGTGTACACCATCAACCTGGAGTCCGGGCAGCACCAGCTAGTGTTTCAAACGGATCAGCACCGCTCCTTTGTTTACCCGTACTCCTTCTACACAGCAGGTATATATAATTTCTTCGCAGCAGGCATCATTTCTATAGAGCTAGTAGAGTGTAACGATTTTTATTCCATGTCCATGAATATGCTCGTTAGCAAGTATAAGGTTTCAATGTTTCATGCACATCATATACTTTTATGTCGACGCTAGCTTATTGTTAGGAGAGACACATGCATACATAGTAGTGGGGAAATTATTTTCTTGAAAATTAGTAGCCTTTTGTTATCACTGCATATCTAATGTAGAAAAAATAAGGGGGGGGGGGGGGGGGGGGGGGGGGGGGGCAGGAAATTATAGGAAGCTCATCTCATCTTCAATTAACTAGAACTAGTTGAATACCCGTGCGTTGCAACGGGTTCTCAAAATTCTTTTTCCCATCCATGCGTTGGGACGAAACTAAAATAAATAGATCAGTCAAACATCTTAGCTTTCTCATTGGTTTTTTAATTTATACCAAATGAATATGATATTTCTCACTTCGAACTTAGTTCCCATGTTTTAGTTTAAACAATCCTCTCAGAAAATCTAATTTGTAATAATCTTTGTTCGCATCATGGTTATGCAGAAAAGTTAGGGTTTAACGTGAAACCACTTCATGTTAAACTTAGTTAACTCACATGGGAAATTATGTAAATAAAGTACATATTTTAATATCATAATAGAATTTCAGCTCGCATGGAAAATTAACATGATCCATGATTCTAGAATACATCACTACCATCAGGTCCGACCTCAAATACTTGAACAAAGATATCTAACCCATGTAGCCATGAAATCATTATATTGATAAGCAGGAGAAGCAGATTATTTCAATTGGACATTTCCATGCCAATTATCTTATTTGATCCACAATGCATGTCCTGAAAAATAATGACCTCATCTCCAACGACAACCTGGCGCCTTCCCTTGTCGGATCCATCTCTCCTCGACTGCAAATCAATGTGCTAGAATTTTTTACCGCATGCGTTCCTCGATACATTGTTCTGCCCAGTTGCACAAATACAAACTTTCAGACAGAACGATAAATTTGTGTATTCAAATACATCCACAATAGTGTAGACAAGAAATGAAAAAGGAGCTAGGTTGTGCTAAAATGAGATAGTTGGTACAACAAAGAGGAAGAGTTCATCCTTGTTGAATGTTTAGGACTCGGAAGCTTCTTAAGTTCACAAGGTATTTAGCTATGATTAATCATGCAGTCTAAGTCTTTCTTCTGCAGAAAATGTATCCGTGCCTTCTAGGTTTATCTATGCCATGAAAAAAATCTGCACTTAAATTGCAACCAGAGTACAGAATCCACGCAGTGTGGCAAACAAAACCTTGCCCCGCGAGCACCCTTCGGATATGGAGTTATTCTTGAAGGAATATCCACGCAGTGTGGCAAACAACCAGAGTGATCACTGTGTTCAGCGGTGTAAATGTTGCGTTGTAAAGGAGACCTTTAAACAATATGCGCCAAGATTGCATAAAAAAGTTCACTCTCGGCGCAAAAAACACCCTACAAAAAATTGTTCGTTTGTTTTCAGTTGCTAAACTTATGCGGCAGTGCATGCAATTCAGAACAATATATGGATCACCAACCTTGCTTTTGGATGGAGGGGAACTTATCCGGGTAAGATGCAGTGGAGCTCCCAAATATAAGCAAGCTTTTAAGATCTACATATAGTTTGCTTCTCGGAAGAACACCACCCCGTGAATTGCAAGGTCGCTAGTAAGCAAATCCAAGTTGCACAACCTCAACGAACACCATATGATATCTCCACGACAACCTGAACAGACATATTAGGTGGATTAAAATCAAACCGTTACGCATAATGAATTGAACTGCTAATGTTACTGACCTGAGCTAGAGCATAGGGTATAGTCGAGTACATTCCAGCCGCCTGCTCTCTCTCAAACTGTCTTTTACGGGTTGAACAGTTCTACAATTTCATAAGTCACAACCAACAAACATGACAGCGGCATAAATTGATCTGACAATGACCAAAAGATTTGATGAGCTATTCCTGCATCACATAACAAATAACTTAGAATCTTGTAAATTCACTATCAAGAAATGAAATGATTGTGCAAATAATAGCTTAGCATTATAAAACATACATCTTTTGACCAACGCTCGAAAATATAATCCCAAGCAGTAAAGCCGTAAAAACTGCAAAGAACATCCTGACGAGGTTGTAATCAGGACTTCTCCCGCCATTGCTTCCAGGGGCATAATTTAAACTGACTAAAGGAGATCTAGGAGTATTGATTAGGGAAATACAGGTGGTTCGTACCAGGAAGTGCCTTGCTTAGCTCTTTGACTAATGCTTTGTTCCGCCAAAAATATTATTCCAAGTTACCAATGAGAGTGGATCAAAGTGGATATACAGACCGGAACCTGAAATTGATCAAGCACATGATCATTCAGAAGCAAAGCAGCTCTACTGCAATTCTTTTCGTTCAAACAGAGAAATCACTCTGCTTTCCATTCTCATCGAGCAAACCATCCTACTCGTCTGAACTCCCTACACTGCACGTTGCACGCTGAACTAAGGTGGGTTCTATTTGGCCCTATCGCCTCTGCTGAATAGGATGGCTACCCAGAACAAGCCGACTACTACCTCCACAGGTACCACGCAGCGGCCGTGAAGACCGGCGGCCGTTGTAGTTGCCGGCAGCGGCATCCAGCGAGAAGGGCGACGAGGCTTCAGTCGGCGGTGGCGTGTGAGGATGGTAAGCGGGGCGGCGACCCGTTGTGGCAGAAGGACATAGAGGGGGCCACGACGGCGTTGAATCGGGTCGATGCTGTGGGAACTGGGAGATAGGGGAGGCTATGGAGGCACCCGTAGCTGGGACGGAGGGGGGTGGCGCCGGGCTGGGAACGGAGGCGGGGTAGGGAGGGCGGAGACGGCCACCTAGGATGGGGGTGGGGGTAGCGAGCGCGACGCCGGAGGCGCTGGAGATGGTGGTGGCGGCACGACGGGGGAGGAAAGATGGGCGGTGCGTTGGCGACGCTGTTCTGTGCGGGAACGGGCGTGCAAGGGGAGTGGGCTGAGAGCGATTGGACGGCGGTTTTTCTTCCATGCGGGAGGAAGAAAAAAAATCCGTGCGAGATGGTGGGAGGTAGCGACGTACCACGGAACACGGACACCACGGCTCCGCTTTAATATAGTAGAGATATTTTCAGTGAGAGCTACTTTGCCAAACTTCCGCAATGTGACTACATAGCTGAAACGTAAATTGTACATTTCGAATTTTCAAAAAATCAGGCTACATGTAAGCCGACAGACAAAACACCGTACTCATCTACTTAGCATGTCTATGGTCTATCCACATTACTGCACAATGGCAAGCAAAATCGTTTAATGTTTATGTTCAAAGTCATGTTAAATAGCTTCCTAGGTACAAGTCTAGCTAATTTAACAAGTGGTTAAATATTTCATTGTCCTTGGTGCACTTTGTCTATGTCTTGCGTCATTTCATGAACATAACTGCATGTGGAAGAAAGGAGGCAACATAAACACGTTGCAATATTCACAGGCAAAATGAATGTCCAACAAAATACTTAGCATGCATTCAGGAGATACACATGTTTGTGATCAACCGTTGTGCCCATAAACCAGTACATGAGCAATGGCCATAGGTTTATAGAAGGTTAAAATTATACACCATATGTCTCACAATATAGAGCTTATTTTTATTCACCAAGACATGACATTGACCTTTGCTACTCCAATAAGACAAAATTTTCTATTACAAAAGGTTGATTTCATTATTTTCATATTTAAAACTAATTAAAATCAGTCCTGATTTTGTGTCACACTAACCAATTACAATAGAGTAACAAAATGAGTATGTTGTTGCCTTAGAGAATCTCAACTAAAGGCCCTAAAAATGACTCCCAAATTTGTTTTTGGTAGTGTGGAGAGAGAAGTTTTTTTGGGTTGTTGGGGGGGAGGAGGAGACCGCTCTTCTTCACCAAATTCCCTAAATTTTTCATCGGCTTGGGAGGGATATCTGGAGGTCATGATGACAAAATTGACCAATCGGCGAAAGGAGCATGGCACGAGTTTGACTCCTTCGGGACCGCGTGGGACGGGAATGGCATGATCTCGGCGCCGAAGTCTCACGCGCGCGTAAACACCTAGTTATGGGCGCACGGCGATGCTGAATCTGGCGAGATGGAGCTTGGCTACTACATATCGACTACAGAGGAACTCAGTGGTGGCGAATCGGGTGAGTGGGAATTCCGGATAGATGCATCTTGCGGAGGCATCACCAAATCAGACTTGTGGGACGTGGAAACGGATCGATCATAGGAGTGGCTTCGAATCAGACGAAGGGGAGCTCTCCATGTGGGGTGGATATGGAGGTGGCGGTGTCAAATCAGACTCATGGGAGCTCTACATACACAGTCTTGGTGCCGATGCGGGGGCCTCGTAAGGATTTGCGAGAGGGTAACGGGACTGCCGTGGGAAGGGCGAGGTGGTGAAAATATTGCGAGTCAGTTTTGAGACCTCCTTTTTGGAGGTGAGATGGCAGGTAAATTTAAGAGCTCAAAAAAGTTTTGAGAGCCATAGAGATAGGGGGTTTCTCGAATAATCCTTCAGGTGTTTATGGGGTTTGGAAGTTTTTTTTGGATTGGGAGTGATTATGGGGGACTCAATTATTGATGAAATACATTATTATGAACTATATTACTTTACATTTGAAGGGGTTCTACATAACTCAATGGACTACATTAAAGAGACAATTCATGATTACACCATATTCATATAATATGTGAATATTTTAATTTTATCAAGCAATGTCATGGAGCCGTTGTACATTTCATATCTTGCATATTCTTCTTACTCATTATAAAACAATAGGAGAGTTCTTTATGATATTTTGTGACTACTAATTCCCATCAAAGTTCTGCTAGTGGTAGTCCATATTCCCAGACACAATACAAACAAGTGGTAAATATTTTGCATGCAGCCCCATGGAAAAATTATTCCACTCGTTTTGTTTTCAATCTAGCTATACCACACTCTTGTAGTTATTCTGTCTTTACTTGGATATAGCGTGAGTTTTATCTGAGAAGAACTATTTTGAACTTATCATGTATATATTTCTCCTTAAGTGTATATATCGAGTTCATTTCATTTCAGTCTTATAAATTACATGCTTATTAATGCAGCTGGTAAGGCCATTCTAGATGATGTAAAACTGGATCAAGAGAACAGCATTATTCAATCAGGTCAGCAACTCAACTTTTTATTCATTATTATTCTTATCGATGTTATAAAGTCATCTTTGAGAAATTCTGGCAGTACGCAGTTTGTCAACTGATTGATTGGCTCAGTTAGTAATGGGTTTGGTCAATTAAGATATTTTATACCAATAGTACTTGCTCTTATTCAAAATGGAGGTGGGAGTTTTGCACATATATGAAACTTCTGTTGTAAATTTTAGATATTGTACACCTTATGTACGAAAATTTTCTCTATCATCTTCATGTGTTGTTTGGGGTTATTTTTACGTCATGTGTGTTTTGATATACATTCACCACAATAATATGAAAATGTATATCATATTTGGAAATAAGTTATAGAAAGGTATTAATATATTTATATGTATACTTATTTTCCTGAATACATTTCAATGCTTTGCTTCTCTTCTATTTCTTGTAGGTGGAGAAGTCAATAGGACCGAGGCGAAAAGTACTGATGGTGGTGTTGAGTAGTTATTGTCCGTAAAAAGGTGATAACTGGTTTTCTCATATGCGCACCTTTTCTTAATATGTTCTCTTGCGTTTTAATTATATGTACGGATAGCCTGTCTCAATGCTTGATATCAGTTACTTTCCATTTTGTTTTTGGCAGTAATAAATTTTCAGAAATGTTTTTAGGATACCTCTATATATAGAATAAAAAATTAATTTTATCGTACAATATATGGATGTCGATGTACGTTAGTCATTATCCTCATAAAATACTTGCATGCATTTAGGAATGGTATACAATTTTTGAGATAAATATTTTTGTGTGGGCTCTTACCTATCATACTTCTCGGCGACTATAATGGTCATTGAATTAATATCTCTAGTCAAAAATTTGTTGCCCAAAAGACTTGTTTATTTACAATACACCAATATTTTTTCTTAGATTTCCCAAAAAAAGATAGAGCGAAACACAAAATAATTATGGCACAAAATGGAGTAAGAAGCTCCTTTGCTCAGATTTTTAATGTATTAATGATTTATCCAAATACATTTAACTATTCAAAATGAAGATTGGGAATTCACATTATATTATTATTAATTCTAATGATTTTATTTGGGGTAATATGTTCACACAAATGGGTTATTATATATATTTATGATATTCAATTAGACTAATCGATAGTGCTTATTTTTAGGTGCCAATAATAGCTTCTCAGTGATTCAATAGGGGAAGCAATTCCTTCAGCTTCAAAATTGTCCTCGTCCTACACAATGGTGTATGCTACTATTTTTTGTCGTTGCATTTGTGTATTGTATATGTATTATCCTCAATGTTTTTCGTACTTGAGCTCTCTACAATTCTGGAGAGTATCCACATGAAGAGAACTTCAAACACTATGCATAAAAAACTATTTGCATTGTGTAATGTTACCTACACAAATATGTTTAATTCAACACTTATTAGGCTACAATGTTGTTTTGAAATTTTAGTAATTATATATGTCATTTGAATTGTATTGTATTGATATCTGCTTCAAAATCTCCCGAACATGTTGCCACAAATGTTAAGTAGGTGTTTCTACTATGACACGTCCATCTACCAGATTTATGAACATTGAATTCATGCTCCTCTCGATCGATGGCGAATTCTCATTGTCTATGGTCTAACTTGTCGATGTTATGTGCTAATCCCTCGTGATCCCTAAAATGCTAGTTGTTTGCCTGAATACATATTTATGGGCTACATTGTATTAAAGCTTTTCCCTAACACGGAACACCGGCCGCACCTATAGTCTTGATGATTTTTCATTTCATGTGATATGTGTGCATGAATAAGATGAAACCACTAGTCCTTCAGATGCTAGGCGACTACCCTTTACAAATGTGAGTCACTCATGGAATGTTCCGTATATGTTCTAATCATTCACATTCTCTATTTTACTATAATAATTTTACTCTATCTGTTCCAGTCGGTAGTTTATTGGTGATCATGCTTGCTCTTCCCTTAGCTTGCCCGCACCCGGCCTTTTTATTGTGCCCATGTTCATGAGGTCTCCATATCATTGATATAAAAAAAATTGTAGGTGGCCAAAGAGAATTGATGAATAGAAATAAGGCTAAAGTTGTCTCGACTGCCAGAAGCCATGTTCCTCGTATTAACAAGCATCTTGGTGTCCATAAATTAACAAATAATAACATTAAGATCAATTTACTTGTATGTTTTTTAGGATTTATTTTGCTTAATATGCACCAGCAAATTTATCTTTTTTTAATCACAAAGAGTTGTGAACAGCCTTTTTACCAAGAGTTGAACATAAAACCGGCTGGTCGGGCAAATTTTTTGATGGAACCATAACCCCTCTTGGTCATTTACGGTGGTCTAAGAAGAAAGTCAGGAACTTAGTAGTGGATAAAGAAGAATGGAGTATATATGCTCGCGAAGCAGATTTAAGCGTAAGCTTCATTGACGAGTTTAGTAAAAATTGTATGTATCTATCTTATTAAGAAAAAAGTCTGGTCTTTTCAAGTTTTGAGAAACTTCCAAAATCTTGTTGAGCGCAAGTTTCATAAAAATATCCTTACCGTTCAATCAGATTAAGGAGGCAAATATGGGAAATGAACCACTTCTTTCACCAATAGGGATTGAACAACTTCTGTCATGCCCCATCCTCACCAATAAAATGGTCTACTTAACGCAAACATAGACGGATCGTTCAAGTTGGTCTTGCATTGCTTGACAACGCATCCATGTTAATATCTATGACATCACGGATGGAGTGAATCTTTCTTGGTGTGGACACATAAATAGCACTTTTTTAACGGTGGGACAACAACCGTCAAACAATACCAGTCATGGCGGTAGCACGACCCAAAAAAAATGACCAATGGTAGTTATGTCACCGTAAAATTTATTTCCAGTAGTGATACTCAACACACAGCATAAAAATATTTAATAAAAACCAACCCGTAGCGAAGCACCAGCGTTGTTAAAAAATAATTAATGAGTAAAAAAGAGCCTAGGGTTTTACTGGTCGGCAAAATATGGATTGTGCCGACGTTTTTGACCAACAATTGACTTTTTTCACCCGCCGTCGCAATACACAGTCGTGTTTGCTAGTACAAAATCAAAATCAAAAACTGGTGGTTCGTCTTGGTGGTTTTTGATACTAGCATCTCTGTAGGTTTCTGTCCATGCATGTGTTTTGGAGTTACCATTGGGAGTTGAGGTAGTTTGCCCCCTGGAGTATCGGAAGTGGAAAACTTCGCTGGTGGTTTCTGGTCTATTGCGCAAAACGTTGGCTAGATGTTGACAGTACATGGCTGTTGCAGGCGGGCCTGGTGGTATGTTCAGTAAGCTTGTTGATCTCCCTACTTATATGTATGTATACTAGCAAAATGCCCATGCGTTGCAACGGGTGAAAAACTACCCTGCTCCACTACTCCGTGTGCGAACGCCGGCCAGCTCTATGTGGATCTGAATTTTGATGCAGGCATATGAAGATACGCCAAGACGTCGGAGCGACTGTCGATGAGCTCACTCATCTGGGCAGCGAGGGGAGAAGTCGGTTTGACGACGCTGGAGCGTGTAGCCGGATGAGGTGGCGCTGGAAGCGGGCCGCGGGAGTAGGGGCGTCGGCGGGCACTCTCCTCATTGCTAAACCTCTCCAATAGCCGCAGCGAGGGGAGAAGTCGGTTCGACGACGCTGGAGCGTGTAGCCGGATGAGGTGGCGCTGGAAGCGGGCCGCGGGAGTAGGGGCGTCGGCGGGCACTCTCCTCCTTGCTAAACCTCTCCAATAGTCGCCCAGCCCTCCACCCCTCCATGTTGCCTCCCCTCACCACCATCTACCTCCCACGGCGGAGCTCGGGCTTCCGCCGGCGGCCGCTGCATCCCCCTTGGTCGCCGTCTGCCGTCGCTCAAAGGAGAAAAGAGGGAGGGGTTCGATTGGTGGTGGGTTGGTTTGGTTGAGGGGCGAAAACGCAAACTTTCCGATTAGGTGGACTGCGGGTTGCTTTTCTAGTTTTTAAGGGGCCAAAGTGCAAAAGTGGCGCGACGTACGTACGGTTGTTTAGCTATATTATATAGGGACCGTGCTACTTAGGGGACACGCCCTAAAATCTCTTTCCGTGCGCACGGATAGATAATGCTAGGTAAGTCACGCATGCATGCAACACTCACGTAGATTCCTTGTGTTTTTCAAACGTTAAAATGTTTTATCTCTTAAACCGTAAATCAAAATTTAAATCTGTTTTCATGGTTGATTTTGTCGTCTTCAAAAGTAGATCCCATCTTGATACGTTTTGTCAATTTTTTTTTGATCCTACTTACCACATTATATCCACTTAGTCACCAGGTATCGCTAAGTTGGTTACCAGTTTAAAATCAAATGGTTGTCAGGCTATTTGAATTTCTCTACCCACCAACGTAACCCATTGATGACATCAATTCCGAATTTTACGTGTTTAGAGTTATCAAATCCGCACTCTTTGAAAGTGTAAATCATGACAATGACAGGAAAACATGTAAAAGTTATCCGGTAACTATGCATTATTTGGATGGTAACTCTTAACTACTAATTTGGTAACTACAGTATTATTACCTGGCAACTGACACGAAAAAAAAGTTCGTCAAAACATATTACGATGGGATCTTATTTCGAACTACTCATCGATATTAAGCCAGCGGTGTAAACGGATCATCGATTGGATTAACGGTTTTTAAGATATTTCATTCTAAATTTTTGAACAAAGGAAAGATTCTCTGCATGCATGCATGTGTTGGTCCCATGTAATTTTTCATGCGCCCGACCGAAAGTTGCTCGTGAGGCACGGTCCCTTACTAGATTAATGGATTATATAGTAGAGAAGAGATGAGCGATCGAAACGCTGGGCTGGCTGTATTTCCGTTATGTTAAAGTAATGGAAATCGATCCATGGGGATCACGTGGGAAAAAAAATGACAAGATTTCAACCCAGCTCGATCAATGGTTGCGGTAGAACTTGGACGGCTGGAGCCCGGCGGTGAAGTTGAAGTACTTGAGAGTTGTGTACCACCGCTCGTTGCTCTTGAGCCTGTGCACAGCGATGGTGTCCGGCACTAGCTCGTGCGCGCAGGGGTACCCTTTCTCCGGGAAATCATACATGCCCCGCTTGACGTCCACCCAGTTCTTGGCCTTCCCGGCGAGGCCGAACCACCGGCGGGTTGTTCTGTCCTCCGGCCCGGCCGTCCGGTTCCTGATCTGGTCCGCCGCCGCCACGATCCACTCCACGAGATCCCACGAGATGACGTACCCCATGCCGGACATGTACTCGTTCGTGGGGCGTTTGTGGTCGCACGGCACCTTGCGCCCGTAGTAGAGGTCCGTCCTGGGGGCGCGGCGGAGCGACTCCGCCAGCTGCGGCAGGCGGAAGAAGGTGTCGTCGTCGGACTTCATCACGAAGTCGTAGGCGGAGTCGCCGAAGAGCGCCGTGACGCTGGAGAAGTAGGCGTAGGTCTTGCCTTTGTCCATGTTCTCCGGGCAGTCCAGCTCCACCACGTCGCCGTACCGCATCGCCTCCAGCGCCACCAGCACGCGCTCCTCCTCGGAGGCCAGGCGGCAGAAGAAGAAACGGACGTCGATGCGCGTCGTCGACGTCAGGTTCGACTGCTGCAGCGCGTACACCGTGCGTAGCAGGTTCCGCCGCTCGTACAGGCCGGGGAGCGTGAGCACGCCGATGAGCAGCTGGAAATCCGGGACCACCCGCACGACGACGTGCTCCGTACCACCACCGGCGTTGTTTTGGCAGATGTGGCCGGACATGTGTGACTGAAGGGCGAACTCGTTCGGGTATACAACAAGGATCACGCCGACGAGGAGCGCGAGGGGGAGCAGGAAGAGCATCGCTGTGCAGAAATACGGCGCAGTGATGCGGAGCTTCTTGTGGCGCGGATCCATGGTGAAGTGTCTACGTAATGCTATCCGGCCGGTAGAGTTCGCACTATGCAGAACACTGTATATATACTTTTTTTTTCAAGGATATTGAACTACGTACACAGCTGAGGAGTAAGCAGCGAAACTGTTCCTCCTAGTGCTCCTCTACTGTCCTTGCGTGAAGTGTGGAGGCATGACTTCGTGATTATTAATTATTACGTACTATACTGTTATTTTGGATCAAAAGCCTTGCTTTGTGCTGACTCCAACCTAGCTACAAGTCGACATGCTTTGCTCGCGGGTCGTAATGCCGGCTTCTTTGAAATCACGTCTTCCTCGATCGGTGCAGGCAATTAAGAATACACTTATATGATGGACCTTTCCCCATTCATAATTTAGAAAAATTCCAACATTTATCAACTTGCTGTGCAACTGGCGGTTGGAAATTATAACGGCACAAGGCTTGTGGCGGGTAAATGGTGCCTGCGCTGCAACGGGTCATAAATTCATAATATACACATTATAATAGTAAACAAAAAAGATAAAGAATAATGTCTCCTTTTTCATTTGCATTGTGCTTTTGGCTTCAACCCTGAAGTCATGGATAAAAATATATGGAGTGGGAAAACAATGGAAAGGCATGAACAAATTTAGGACAAGTTGACTTATTAGGAAGTTTGATTTAGGAAGACGTAATATCAATTGGTTGATAAGAGAGAACGGAACACGTTTTGGGGAAACGCCACACGATCAGGGCGATCTCTCATTAGCATTATATAGGGTACGAGGCTTGGAGATCAAGTATGATCTCAACAAAATCAGTACCGAATCAAATCTAGGGGATTGGCAGGTGGCCTCGGTATAGCTATACATGAGATACGTGTACAAGAATACATATGTTAACATCCCCCCCCCCCCCTCAGTTTGTGCGTCTAAATGGATGGACGCATTTACTGGACCGAAATTCGTTGAATAGCTGCGAAGAAAGGCCCTTCGTCATGATCGTTAGGTAGAACGGTAATGCAATGAACATGGCTATGCACAATAATGGATGCGCAAGTGGCGGTTGGAAATTGTAACTGGAGAAAGCTTGTGGCGGTAAATTTTACGTACGTTGCAACTTGCAACGGGTAATAAATTCATAATATACACATTATAGTTGTAACAATTGCAAAAAAGGATCAAGAATAATGTATCTGATCCTTTTTCATTTGCATTGTGCTTTTGGCTTTAACCCTCAAGCCATGGAGAAAAACATATGGAGTGGGAAAACAATGGAAATGCATGAACAAATTTAGGAAAAGTTGACTTAGGACGTTTGATTTGGCAAAACGGAATATAAATTGGTTGATAAGTACTATCTCTGTTCTGAAATATAACATGTTGTAACTTTTTTTCTTATTCGGATATATCTAGACGCGATTTATTATGTAGACTCACTCATTTAGTTTGTATTTTGTCCATATTGAAACATCTAAAACATTCTATATTTTGGAACGGAGCGAGTATAATTTAGTGGGAGAGGATGTCAACTCTCGTTCACGTGGGAACATGCAAATACAATGACCTTTGCTTTGATGGAACGGCAATATACCAAATACACGCTATACTTAACTTGACCACAAGTGACACTGTGAGCTTCCTCGTTCAGCCATTCATACGTGCAATGGACTTAATTTAAAACAACTAGCTGGTGTTTCTTATCACGTCATGCTCGCCAGCGTTAACAGGTTGTCCGGCGGTTTATTTCTAGAGAAAGTTCGCCATTGTTTGCAGTTATTTTTGCACGTGGAAAACAATGAACATTAAGTCAAACTATTTCGTTTTGGCCGATTCCCACTTTCCGTTGCACCTGGTTCCAGCAACGCTGGCCTGCTCCTACACGACGGCCCGCTGACGGGACAGGGCCGTTCGGAAAAGGCCGATGAGTTTGGCAACGAAACGATAACTTCATCCGAATAGGAAAGCCTTTCCCACGCGACGAAACCAATCTGAAACCCTCGCCGTCCGGCCGGCCGCCACTCCGTCCATGGTGCTGCGGGTGATTGTCTGTGGTCCTATCGTCTTCACGGTACCCTCCTCCTCCCATGGGGACGAGGGGGACCAGTTGCTCGGGATGGAGGAAGCCGTCGACGCAGAGCGGCAAGCAGCAGACGCCGCCCGCTTGAGGTTCAGGAGGATCTTCGTCATGGTAATAAAATTCTTCACTTCTTCCGTTGCCGCTCGTACCCATCTCGCAATTGGAGATTAAGATGATTACTCTCTGAAGAAAACATTAGAGAAACTGTAGGAAATTTTCAAGAGATATAAGATGATGTGAACAAATACAACAGATCAAGACATGATTTCGTCCCAAGTCATTGGTTGTTGAATCACATCTTCACTTCTTGAATAGATTAAACAGACCGGCTGGCCAGATCTCCGACAAACAGTTGTGGGTATCGCGCCAGCCCGGGGAAGACTTATTCGTATTCTTTAAGGAGCGAAAAATTGGAGGCATACTGATGCAATGTTATCTTACCATAATGTTTGGAACTATCTTATTTATTCTCGAGTTAATCAAGTGTCTGTCAAGATATGGGTTTGTTTCAAGTTTGAGCATACTTTGAGAACAAAATTAACCGAGCACACTGCACACCAAAGATGAAAGATGTTCCAAAGGACAACAAAGCCCAACCCCTCGCGCCGCACCCCCAGCGGCGCTAGGGGAAACAAATCGCGCCGCCGGGGACTGCCCCCAGTACGGCGCCCCTCCGCCGCTGCCGTCGCCGGCTTCGGCCGCGGCGGTGGCGACGCTCCCCGCTGCCAAAAAATTGGTGGACGGGGGTGTCTTCGCGTGGAGGTGGACGGCCGGCCCGTGGGGGCGGCGGCGGCCGGGGCTGGGATGCCGAGCCGGCGGGCTCGGGAGAAGAGGATGGCCGGCGGGGGCTTCTGGCGGAGGTGAGGCGCGGTGGGCGCCATCGAAGCCGTGGAGCTCGCCTGGGCGGCGCTCGCGCTCGAGGTCCGGGCCTCGCTGGGCTCAATCTGGGCCTGGCGGGCCCGGCGGGTGGCGAGCTGGATGTGGCGATGGGGGCGTCTGCGGCGCGTTTGGGTGCAGTGGAGCAGCGGCGGGGATGGCTCCTGGGCGCGGAGGAGGCGAGGTGGTGATGGGCTGCTGGTGGTTGCGAAGGGAGCTCCTGCCGGGCGCGGTGGCGGTGGCTGCTAGGCGGCGGCGCTGAGGCGGAGGTGGTGGGGGTTCCGGCGGGGCAGCAGGGCTGGCATCCCTCGCTGCCGATCTTCGGCTCCTTGGGCAGCGGGGAAGCCGGGGCGGCGGCCCCGGTCCTGTTCGGCGGTGCAGCGGCATCCTCGGTGGCATGGGGTGCCGTCTGTGGACTTCGGCGTGCGGTGGTGCTCGGGTGGTCGGCAGCAGCGCCCCTGCAAGGCTTGGTGCTCCTAGCGCTTCACGGCCGGGTCAAGATCCGGGCGAAAGTCCAGCACCGGCTTCGGTTTGTGCCGACGACGGTGGCGCCTTTCGGGCGTCGTTCTCCTTCTTGTTCGCGTCGTCGAGGAGATTGATTCGGTCCGACGCATTGGTGGCAAGATCTCCGGGTGAAAACCTAAAGAGTGGGCGGCGGTGACGAACGCGTCATTACCTTGTTGGAGGCGTCGCCTTGGAGCTCTTGGCCCCCGTGGTGCGCTGGCTTCGCGACGGCAAGGCGGGATGGCTCTGCGGTCGGGGGAAGCGGATGCCGGGGTGGCGATCCCGGACGGTGGTGGTATTTCGAGGCGGCGGCCTCGGTCCCCTCTACAGCGACGGTCCTATGGGGCAGGGCCATCTCCTGGCGAGGTCTGGGTGGCGATCTGGTGCTGCACGGGCAGCAAGTGTGTCGGCCCGGCTGGTTCGGCTCCGGGCAATGCGGAGTTTGATCTGGTTGCTACGCCGGGGCGGCGGCCCCGAATTTGGCGCGACGTTGAGGTCTGCGGGCGGTCGTCTTTAGCGAGGGTAGCAAGGGCTACGAGACGGTTGGGTCGTGCGGCGTTGTGGCTCGTGTGCGGCTTTGGTGCCGAGTGGTGTAGGTCGGGGCGGCGGCCCCGGGGTTGGTGGCGTGTTTTGTGGCATTCGGTGGACTAGCGTCGTGTGGGCGGCGGTCCCCTCGTCTGTGCGGTTTTTTGGCCCTGTTTTCCTCATAAACAGGGCATTTGTACGGTTTTTGGGCCCAGTTTTCCTTATAAACTGGGTCAATTCTTTCTTCTATACGAATTGCAGGAACGCCCTGCCCTCTTCGAGAGGTTACTCGAAAAAAAAAAGATGAGTAACTAGTTTTCCTTTACCACCCTTGCCTGTTATGTAGTGCTTAAAATTCTGACATGCTTTTGCAGACTCTTGCGGCCACGGGGAGCTTGGCAATGTTGGTTTGGCTTTTCGTGATGCGGTATTTATACAAGGATCCTGACTATCAGGACCCTTCTACTCTGATAATGGGTCCGGTTTTCTCCATCGCTCCGACGGTGTTTATGTACATGGTAACACGAGAAGATGAGGCAACCGACACCTAGAGCATATCAACAAACTTCAAGGGGGAGACTATCTATTAATATGTAGTTTGGCTTCATATAACAAGCCTAGAATGAACTTTTTCTCATTTATGAAGAGTCAAGTGAACTTATTTTATGGCAAACACTATCGTTTCTGCATTAGCAACTACTTGGGACAGCCACTTCAAAAAGGGACACAGTTGCAACCTGGGTTTTATTACTCTGCATAGAGCACAACTTACCAACCCTGTTGGTTTATTATTAACATTTTACTTTATTCTGCAAACAATATGCATTTTGTTATCTTCTTGTATAAACATTGGAACTACTTGGGAGGCAGGTTTGCAACAAATTGAGCATAAACGAATAAATGTAGCCTATTAGTGCAACAAGGAAATTGGGGCATCTTTGATTTAAACAAACTCCACGTATAGAATTTAGTCCTTAGATTTTCTCTTATAAACATTATTACTTGTTTTGCGGGGTTACGAACCCTAGGAGATTTTCCTAGCACGCACTTCGCAAATTTATAAAGAAGACATTGCATTGACGAACCTCTTCGAGATTTTTTTTGGTCCATGATTTACTGGGCAACACATAACCTCTAAAGACAATTCTGTGATGCAACTAAACAACTACTATATTCTTTCTGAAATACAAGATGTTTTAATTTTTTCTGATTCTGATGCATTTTTTCACCTTTGTAGTTGGTACCCGACGATTTATAATTACCACTGTATTTGTGTCGAAGCTACTATGTGTCTATGTGCTAAGCGATTTGTGTTATTGCATGATAAGAAAAAAAACACGATTTTTTTTTGCGGAAATATACACAGACGAAATCCAAGTTTGGTTAGGCAATGGTGAAAACGTTTTGTCAACCGGATAGATAGTTTGAGCTATAGAATATTTTTAATTTTGAATCCAGTTTTTAGCACACTAATATGATTGTATTTGTCTTTTCATCATGTTCATTTAGCATCCATTTTACTTTGCTTGTTCCAGAAATTGATATGAATGAGAGAAAAGTCCGGTGAGTGCTAGCTACGTGCTCAGTTGGGCACTCTGTTCTCCATTATCATCCTGCATGTTAGCTACTACCTTCTCTCTGCAGAGCCTCAATATTGGCATCTTGGGAGGAGATTATGTTCAATATGAACTCATTTTGCGCTATTGCACTTACTCTGTCATGAACTCGACTGCCCTTTCTTCGTAGACTGCAGCATTAAAGGAAGAGGTTACACAGCAGACTCTTCCATTTTTGCTCAAACGTTTGACATGAGCTCTTCTGCACAAGTCAAACTACTCCGTCTGAACCAGCGCAACTGAATTAGCCGCACGAGTTGCGTCGTGCAAAGGTAGCCAAAAAGTGAACATCAGCTCATAATAAATTCCGTAGACTTATCTCTATTTATGGTGTAGAAACAACAGATCCCATGTACTACCAACTAAACTGAAAATGTACTGAACGTCAGCCAAACAACAGATCCCATATACTACCAAAGTCCACAAGCCGTTGAGAAGAAAATCGATCAAGTTTACGATTATCAAGCAGCACCAAACACCGACATGATCGAAAGAACGCATTCAAAAGCAATATGTATCCCACCTCAAAACAGGAATGAACAGGGCCCACATGTATCAACACTGACACGGCTGTACTCCAGATGTACGACAAGTCCACTCGACTGTAAGGTTAGCTCCTCAGACAATATGTACTCCAAGCTCCTGAAAAAAAATGTACTTCAGCTCCTCCAAAACTTTGCTGCTGTTCCCAAAGCAGTATCACTTGTCTCTTTGCCTGCAGCACTGCATCAAAGGTAAGAACGTAAGATACATATCAGTTATCATTAACTCAGCATAAATAAGCATATAAGATAGAAGAAATAGTTATTATACCCAAATCCAGTGGATCAGAAAGATTAGTGCAGCGCCACCCAAAAGACAATAGAAAATTTTCATAGAACTGATTGCAAGCGCCCAGTGTAAAAACATCATCACAAGAGCACTGATACCTATGACAATGTTCGAAAATATCATGAGAAACATGTTTATACCTACATCTTCGAAAACTATATAACAGAAGTAAAGTAGATGAATCAGCACTGCGTACCAAATATTCCTAGGTAACTGGAGAAACGGGCATAGTGCAGCTCAAACGAAGAGCGCCCGAACAAGGTGCAAGTGACCCCGAACGAAACTAAGCACCACCACAACATCAACAAAATGCTAACCCACCATCTGTAGTTATCCGAGAAGACATCCTCTGCCAACAGAGCATCCTTTCCAAGATAAGGGAGTAAAGAAAGAGATCCAGCCAAGCAAAACAACTGTATGCCTGCCCAGCTATCAGATTGGCTTTCCTACATTAAGCAAAAAAGGTCATTTAAAATGTGATTTTCAAGGTACACCAAATATACTACTTCATGCCAGTGAGCTGAAGTAGTGTCAGCTGATGCAGGTGCATCCAATCAAGCTCTGCTGGCATTACTAAATCAATGCACTAATCATATAGGGTTGCATCAAGCATAATATATCCAACTCAAAATAAAAAGACTAGAATGATTCAGTTACCACAAAATTTTACGATCATACCTTACTCTGCTTTGAAGAAGCAATAGGTACTGATGTGTTGCTGGCTGGGGAAGGATTGTGCAACAAAGGTTCCTCCAAATCAGCTACTTTTGTTTTCCTGTTCCACAAGGTTGCATGTTCAATACCTGCTATCTGCTGCCCGGGCATGTTGTTCGGCTGGCCGGCAACTGGCCCCTCTGTGCTGCCCGATGCTGCAACTCGCAGATAGCAGCGTCCGGCGAGCGCCAAGTCAATGGCTTTCTGCATGAGATCGTCATGTCCCGCGTTAACCGCATCATGTGCAAATGCGACACATGCGTGGATCAGACCAGAGACAGCCTCAGATCTTCCATTGCCATCTGTCCATCTCAGCTCTTCGGCGGCATTGATCAATTCCACGTTGCTGACGCCATTGTTATCTGCGGCAATCCCTAGTTCATTCGCCATGCGCACCATCTGGGCAGCGGTAATGGGGAGAATGGCCTTCGAGACATCATGGGTCAGTGAAGCTGTGCTTCCGGCGAACAGAGTCGCTGCCCTCAACAAAAGCTCCATATCTCTTATTTCCTCCATCTATTACCATTAAAAGGATAAACATCCATTAGTGGTCAATAGACTGTTGTTCATGGTATAAAGCACAAATCAAGACAATATCGGTGACAAAAAGCATTTAGTAAACCAGCAAATATTGGTGACAACAAGTATTTAGTAACCAAACAAATATCCGTGACAAAAAGTATTTAGTAACCAGACAAATATCGGTGAACAAAAGTATTTTGCAACCAAGAAAATGCTGGTAACTAAAAGTACTTGGTGACCACTCAATACTGGTTCCTAATGAAAATTAGAGATCAGGGACCTTGGTTACTATATACATACAACTGCAAGAGTCGATTACATATAGTGACCACTCAATACTGCTCTGTAATAGTCTAGACTGCTCTGTGGATGTCTCCTAACAGATCTTGTACCGTATCGAATCCACCAAAATCATCGAGACCGTCTTCATCTTCAAGGGGTTCATCAACTAGATCGTCATTGTTGGAAACTTGTTCTTCATGGAATACCCAGTTTATGTACGACGTTGCATACCTTTGAAAAAAAAATGTGTTCGAACTTAACTAACAATCTTCTGGCTTATAGCATCATATAACTGTCGCCATTATTTTGGCGGGCAAAATCAATGAATGCATTTACCCCTGATATGTAATCTATTGAGAACCTATCAGGCAACATCATCCAACTCTTATCCATATTCCATTCTCACCTGCACCAGCACTCTAGAACTGAACCAAAGTAATACCATTAAACTAGATAATAACTTATTAAGTGTTTCTTGATACATGTGATGCACATTTTGTTGGTCAAAAAAGAAAGGGATATTATGTCTTAATATAGCTATCGACATCTTAGTAATTAAAAACAGTACTTTCTAGGAACCAATCAGGTAGAGTCTGCATGGGGATTTGAAGTTAAATACAATCTATCCAAGACGCACTAATTAAACAAGATCCAAACATGGACTCAGATTGTTTGTTTATCACAATTACATGCATGATGAGCAGTTCAGAGCCCTGTTGTGGAGAGAGCGAGAGAGATCTTCCTTTCATTCTCTTTATAGCAAAGGTAACTCTGAACTCTCAAGTACTAGGCTACTATATACAATTGAGTACATTTCTCTAATAGCTGACGCATATATGTATCTGGAGTTATTTACTACTACTAGCTTCCACTAATTCGCTAGTCCCTGGTGTGCAATAAGAGAGACAGATAAATATCTGTTGTGGAGAGAATATAGACATTTATCTAATAGTCCAAGAGCCTGTGACATGCATCACTTACTCACTGCATCCATTATTCTTACTATTATTTTAGGGTCATTATTATTACTGTTATAAAGACAGCAACGCATGGTCAGTCATTATCATTACTAGTATTGTCTATGGATTAATCATCCAAGTAAATTGCAAGCTGCTCTGAGCAATGTGAGCAGCACAGCTCACTGTGACATGCAAGAGGAGAAGCAGAGTAAATAAGGTTTTATAAGTTCTTGGAGTAAACTAGAACGAATATAAGATGTGATGAGCAGACATTGCAAATAATATGCACACTACTAGAGCCAACAGCATTCAGGTTCTCAGCTTCCTGATTAAGTTTTCACTGTACATTAGTCAGTTCTTTTCTTAATTTTGCAGGTTCCAGAAAAGAAAACAATCTGGAGAACAAGAACAAACAGTACAGTCTGTGTCTAGAAAGTAGAGAGTCTGCATGAGGCAGTTGCTGCAGCTTCGTTCTAAGGTATGCCACTATGGTTACTAACCGTTTATTTTTTACTTTATGTTCACTGGAATAACAGCTTTCTAGAAACCATCATGTATTGCAAATACGCAGGGTTGCATTCTCTGTAGTGTCCTAGTAACAAAACTGGAACATATCCTCTTCAAATTATTGTTTACCTTTTGTGATTACAAGGAAGACAATTACTCAAGTTAGAATCATGGCACTTTAGTGATAGTTTCATAGCAGATGCAGTTTTCTACCTAAAGTTCGAAAGCAGAATCTAGGATAATTCTCCGCTATCAATTCCTGGCCATATGAGCAACTAACATTTGCTCTTGACCTAGAGCATACAATTTATGTTCTCCACTTGCCAGACAATTTATGGTCTCCACTTGCCAGACTCATATTATTACTATTTTATTGAGCAATGTACCTTCAATTGGTTGTCATTAGTCTTTATTAATCTTCTCAACCAACATTGATGTACCAATGTCGAATGTTTTGCGGAGCATAAATTTCTAAATTAGTCCCAATTCTGAGGATTATTTCCTTGTTAACATTGGTTATTTATCTATGGGTACTATACGAAGAAATAAGGCTAAAGTACACGTTCCAGCATTCATGGTCAGACCTGTAGTCATGCATATGTTGAAAACTTAGCACTGAGCCACTGAGTATCTAACACTGTTTTTCTTGAGATTGTGTGAAAAATCGAACAGGTGGTGCACTAACAAAGCAAAATCAATGACTTGGTATGCTACTAGGACAAGCGTCAAACACCTGATGTGCACCAAAATTAGCACGTTTCTCGGATAAAAGGAAAAGTAACAACAAACGTTCTACACATGGGAGTCTATTGGCATGTAGCAAGTAATAAGATCCGGAAGGTACCCTGTGACGGTGGGAGAGGACGAAGCGGGTGACCTGCTTGTACTTGGGCACCTGGGTGAGCTTGTCGGGTGGCCTGGTCGAACAGCACAGCGTTGTTCACCTTCTCCTTCTGCTTCCCCTTGCTCCACTTCTGCAGGCAAAATAACTACCGTGAGAAAGCCAGCAACGAAACCGAATCGAACAGGGAAATCGATAGGGGTCGAGATTCCACCCTCTTCTTCTGCTTCCGCCGACGAACTTGGCGGGCTTGGAGGACGGGGCGGGGCCTTCTCCTTCTTCACGGCCTGCGAGGGCAAGCGAGCGAGCGGGGATCAGTACCGGGCTGCGGCTGCTGTGGGTGGCGCCGCCGACGAGGTGCACCTACTGGGAACGAATCAAACAGCGAAAGGGATAGGGATTCGACCTTCTTATGCTTGCCTTGCCGCCGCCGGACTTGGGGCGGGGCCTTCTCCTTCTTCGCGGCCTGCGATGGCAAGCGAGCGAGCGGGGATCAGTACCGGGCTGCGGCTGCTGTGGGTGGCGCCGCCGACGAGGTGCACCTACTGGGAACGAATCAAACAGGGAAAGGGATAGGGGATTCGACCTTCTTATGCTTGCCTTGCCGCCGCCGGACTTGGCGGGCTTGGAGGACGGCGGCGGGGCCTTCTCCTTCTTCGCCGACCCCGCGCGACGAGCCGGGTCGCCGCGGCGGCGCAGGCAGCCCTCTCCACTCGCCGGGGATGGAGTCCCTCGCCGGGGCGGAGCGGAGCGGACTGGTAACCCTTCCCTCCTTTCTCCCTCACGGCTCGACTCCCCAAAATTTTGAACACCCACCCCCGCCTGTTTTGTTCTAGAAGGTTCGTGAGAGCTGCAATGCGACCCGAGCCCGAGGTGAGTGAGGGTGCGTTTGGATGCAAAGTTTTTTTTTTTGAGTAGTTGAGAAATGCCTCAAACTTTACAAATATTAAATATTTTGAAGTGTTTGGTAATAACAGAAACTGATAGAGTTGCTCCAAATTTGGGCCACTAAACCAAGTACATAATCCTAATATTTTCTATAAACCAAAACGTCGCACCTCGCGAGGCCACAATAAACATGGCTATTTTAGGCTTAAATTTTTAGGGTCGCTAGTGCCCCGTAGCGGCCTCTACAAGTCTATTTGATCATCCCTTCCTGCAGTATCGCCTGACGTTGCATAAAGGAAGTCAAACACCATCATCATCGCAGTCACCGCCTCGTCGTAGTAGCTTTGCCGCAACGATGCCCAGTCGACAGTCGCAGCGCAACTCCCCACGGCCGCTCTGTAGCCGCCAAGGGCGTGTTTGGTTTTCTGCAGCTATTTTGGGCACTTTACATCCGTGTCCCAGCAGGGACTGGGCCTAGAAAAATGAGACAAAAGCCACGTTCTGCAACTCATTTGGTTGCCCACAAAGAGACAGCCAGTCTCGTCTCGCTCTAGCCAAAATCTTAGGCCCCACTGTTTTGTGGGGGCTGTTTGTGCAAAACACATGCAAAAACATGTTGTTTGGTTATGTGCATTTCCACACGTACTCTCACCACTGCTTCCAGTGGTGAGATTACCATCACACAAGCCTCTTAACACACAGACTGACTACAAAGTAACTAGCACAAAGGTGTGGTGCATCACAAATTCAGCACATTATGTGCTGGTGATGCACCAAAAGTTCATCAGCTGAGGACTTGCCTCTATAGTTTATAAAAGGCTGGTGCATCACAAAATCAGCACATTATATGCTGGTGATGCACCAGTTGTTCATCAGCTGAGGGGTTTAGTATGTACCGCCACGCAAAATATTTCAGAAGTTCGTCATCTTTCCCACACCATCATCACCACATGATGTAGTACTACTTACTCTAGGGCAGCACCAACAACATCATCACCTCATCACAAGTAGTGCTTGCGAAGGAAGGAAGTGAACCACTGCTTCCTCAGCTAAGGGCCCATGGATATGTAGGTGGCACATTCGGCATCATTGTCCATGAGGTGGTTCACGGTGAGTTGCAGGGAGTCAACCCCGATTGGATTCTATAGTCGAATCTTGCCGAATACTACATGTTTATTTTATGGCATGCTTTCCTTCTTTGTGCCAATATATAGGGGAAACTCCACGGAATCCTAAATCGGCTAAGATGTGCATGAAATTCAATTTCATATCTATATGCACATATTTATGTGGAGTTCCTTCTATGTATTGTAGTTTGACTAACTACTTGGACCCAATTAGTTTGGTAACAATTTTACTTGAATGTGTTTTAGGTACATGGAGATGCATTGGATGCTTGTCTCATTTACAATGAAAGTGTCTTCACCACATGCTTATTGGAGCCAAGCTAGGATGGTTGATAAATTCTTATCTACTACATCAACCCCATGCCATCTCGGTAACAAGTATCCACCCTCATGCATACTTTTATAGCATCAACCTTGTGTAGGTTTCATCATGGCATGAAAAAGTATTTATTTGCTTTTGTTGTAGCTATTGCAAATTCTATGTAGCTCTTATGATACTTGTTGCTTTCCTCAACGCATCTCAACTATCTCCTTTTTCCTTTAGTGATATTTGTGATGCTTGTGTTGAGATTGAATTTGAAGTTCATTATTATACAATATGAGAATATTGAGCTATGGGCTATGATCCTAAACAAACATCATATGTGTATATTTTATGACTTCCCTTTGGATATCGTGTTTCTTTTCCTTAGTAACTAATTTTATGTGTACATGTTTCTTTGTGGATAATTGTACACTTATAAACTTATATACATGAGAGAAATTACATCTTTACTCGATATCCTAATTATTCGGTGTCACCTCTTTTACTACGTTTTTTATTCTTTGGCGTGACTCCGAAAAGAATTTGATTTATGAGTGCATATCCTATTTTATCACATCTTGGTGCTCTCATCTTGGTGAATATCTTGCTTGTCTTTACAAGCCAATAATCATCACCATGGGATATGGCACAAGCTTTGTTTTTTTATTTTGCATCTTATTGAGCTTGTGAATTCATTTGTTTTTGTGCTTTAGAGGATACCGGAGGAGTGAGGATTCCATGTTTGGACACCTTGTATTCAAATACAATAATTCTAAATTGTGTACAAATATTGGGGAGCTCCTCTATTTTCTTTAAAACACTCTTTTTCTCAAATCATAATATCTTGTGTTTATTTGGTTAGTCGGATCTTTTTGATTGCTTACTTTTTATTTGGAGAATTGTAAAAAGTTTTCCATATCATTCGTTTGCAATCTTTGGATCCTCAATATAGTTTGTGCTCCCTCCAACTATTCGTCATTGGATATGTGTATTTGATTTCACTCATATTTTGAGAAATGCACACGTTTTGGGGGAGCTCATACTATATTGACCTTCTAAGATTTTTCGCCCATTTTGGAAATGGATGCCAATGGGGGAGAAGTTTTATAGGGTTTAAGGGAATTTGGTGTTATGCTTTTGTTTTGTTCATAAGCATTTACCTTTCATGCTCATGCATCCATGCTTGTTGATTTGCATGGTTGCTTAATTCATTATATAAACCCTTGTAAAAGAGATTGTCATCAATTACCAAAATGGGGGAGATTGAAAGGGCATGGCACCCCCATGTGTGGTTTTGGTAATTAATGACAATCCCTATGGACTAATGGTTGCATTGAGTTTTACTTGTAGTATTTGTCCATAGACCATGCTTGAACTCCATATGTTGGATTCAAGGTTGATGCTATGAATATATTGATATAATGAAGCATTTGGCATCAAGATCATCGAGTTGAGCATATTGCAAGTATGTCTTGAAGAAAAGGATTAGTGATCATTCATGGTTATCCTCAAGACATCATCTATTGAAAAGAGAAGAAAAGATACAAGGTTGATCAAGATATTGTTCAACACACACAGCTACAGGATGTACCAAGTGGGATCATGTATCTCTTGGTATGGTAAGTAATTGTCCATATAGCTTTGTGAACTAACCCATGATATGTGTTGGCATTTCTATGTGTGGTTAGGTATCTTTCTATGGGCTTGCATCAAATGAAGATTTCATATAGCACATGATCGATGACGACAAGTGGTGTTCCTCATCAATGTTGAGAAGCGCAAGTTCAAGAGGAGCATCTCGAAGAAATCCTGGCTTGAAGCTTGCCACCCATTTAGAGATAATGTTCATGTGAAGATGTGCCTAAGAGAGGCTCTCCCATAGTGGAGTATGGGGGAGCAATGTTTGGGTCTTCACCAAGCAAAGCGCAATCAAGAAAGGTGGTCCACTTGAAGAGATCAAGATCGACGTCATCTAGCTCAAGTGGAATGCACAAGGCAAAGGTATGATAGGGTTTCTATTTTACCGGTCTCGTGGTACTAGTTGGGAGACCGGGTTATAGGATAGATACCGTACTATCAAGAGGGGCTCTCGATTGAGCTTTAGCGTATCAGTTGGAGAGAGCTCAAACCTTTGCATACTTGCCTTCATCATCTTTCTTGGTTCTTATTTGGATTTTCTCCTTGTTGGGTTTTGGTGCTTGTTGTGATCTTCATGACAAGCCCAAGTTCTCCGAAAACGGATTTCATATGGAAAACTTGTTGCGTTTTCGGGTTGGAAATATTATCGGTCCACCTTCGAGATAGGGTCCACACCTTCCAATGTATGGTATCCCCTCTATTGTTGTTGGAAAGCTCTTGTCGTTACCTTTCCAACAGAATTGGTTTCACCTGTTTTGGAGTTCGAACGAGAAAGTTATTGCATTTCAGGTTTTGCTGTTTCTGTCAAGATTTGCTCAAGCAGGGGAATCGGATTATCCGGTCCTAGCCGACTCGGATTATCCGATTCTCAAGATTGCTCGATTTCGGCTAAGGACTTTAAAAACAATGCATACTGGAGCTTTTCGGAATATCCGATCAAGCTGGTTCGGAATATCCGATTCTTAAGTTTTCTCTCGAAATCGGCTAAGGACTTCTTGCTGCCTGTTTTGTGGCGTACTGAAGTTTTTCGGAATATCCGATATAGGTCTACCCGGATTATCCGGCTGTTCCGGATTATCCGATACTTTGTGTTTCGGACTATCCGATCCAGTCGGATTATCCGATCACGACTTATATCGGAATATCCGATTTTTCTGTCTGTAACGGCTCTTTTTCTGGGAGGGGCATAAATACCCCTCCACCTACCTCCAGCCATCCAACTTTGCTGAGCACGAATTTGACCCCCATTGTTGACCTTCTTGAGCTTAGCTATCTCTCAATCCCTCCATGATTCTTGCCTCCATTTAGTGGGAAAAGAGAGAGGAGATCTAGATCTATTGTTCCACCAATCCATCTCTCCTCTAAGTGAGGGGAAGCCTTTGGATCTAGATCTTGGAGTTCCATTTGTTGAGTTCTTTCTTGTTCTTCCTCTCTTCTCCCCCCACAAGCATTAGTTGCTTTTGGTGGGATTTGGGAGTGAAGGATTTGACCACCTCTAGTGGTCTTGCCTTCATTGCATCGGTTGCATCGGTTTGAGTTCTCCACGGTGATACGTGGAAATCGAAGTTGAGAAGCTTGTTACTCTTGGGTACTTGGGGTGCCCTAGAGCTTGTCCTCTTGGGTACTTGGAGTGCCCTAGACGGTCCTTGTTGATCTCGGAGTTTTGGTGGCTCGCGGGAAAGTTGGGAGCCTCCAATTAAGTTGTGGAGTCGCGCCCCAACCTTGTGTTTCTTGTGGCTTTGGGAGCCGCGGGAATTCGGTGAGAGCCTCCAATTAAGTTGTGGAGTGTGCCTCATCCTTGTACGGGTTCGGTGACCACCCTCGAGTGTCCCATAGTGGTTCGTGGCACTCTACATTGGTAGAGGCACGAAGGAGATTACGGTGTGCCATTTGACGGCTATTCGGGGATCACTTTGTGACTCTGCACCGCTCCAACGGAGACGTAGCTTCCATTGGGAAGTGAACTTCGGGATAAATCATCGTCTCCAAGTGCCTCGGTATTTCTATACCCGAGCTTCTTACTTATGCAATTTACTTTGTGATAGCCATCGAGCTTGAAATAATATATCTTGCTATCAGTTAGTTGTATATCTTGTTTAGCATAAGTTGTTGGTGCACATAGGTAAACCTAGCTTGTTTAGGTTTTGCGCTTGATAAATTAACCGCTAGTTTTATTCCGCATTTATTCAAGCCTAAACCGTAAAGAATTTTAAATCGCCTATTCACCCCCCCCCCTCTAGGCGACATCCGTGTCCTTTCACTTACCTCGACATGTTTGATGAACACATCGTCATCCATCATGAAGGTAGTACTCTCCTCGCAACGTTCCACCCTTTCAAGTTGTGCAAGTGTGCGGAAGTTTTTCCACTTGTACCTCCACTTCTTGAGATGGTTGTACACCTGAGTAGTTCTGACTTTGGTGCCGCAGAACTGAAGAGCATTCTTGCATATCACTTCCAAGCACTTGTCTCTTATTATTCCTCTGTTCATGTCAAGCCCCCCTTCGACGAGTTCAGCCATCCTAATGAGGAAGAAGGTGGATAAAGTCGGAGGCCGCATCATTGGCATTTTTCCTCCTCTCAGTCATAGGCAGTCACGAGCCGGAGCGGATCGAAGCGGCTTCACAGACAGAACTGACGTAGCCGGCAGATCCGGCGAGGTGGGCAGCTCCTCGGTGGTGGTGTTCTACAAAAGATAGCGGTGTAGACAAGAATGACAAAATGTGTTCATAGTTTCAGAGTAGTTCATTGCTTGAGAGCAGTCATTCAAGTTTAAACAGTCACACACGCTTTCATGTATGGGAGAGACAATTGTACAAGGATGAGATCTACACATTGTAGAACCAACCGTCGTACCACGATCTCTCTCATACACGAATTAGGATGATCTGCTCACTTGGATGATATTTGCTCACAAGCATGACATGGTCAACGATCTACAGCTCTACCACAATGACCATAATCTACTCGATCTGCTAAGACCTACATAGATCTAGGAGGATCTAATCAATCTTTGACCTGCTGAGAGTAGGAGATGGTTAAATGTGACTTACCACCACAGAGCGAGTTGGAGAGTAGTAGGACATGGACGAGGAAACATAAACAAATAATACAAAAATAAAAATAATCAGAAAAATAAGAAGAGAAACAAGTAAATATATCCCGTCATTCCTTAGAGAATGTACGCATCCATCATTCCATCGTGTACTGATTGAGTAAGTTAGAAAGTATGTGAGTCGAAAAAAAAACATTGTTTTGGCCCTAGCCTTGTAACTTCTAGTTTTAACGGGCCTGTCTATGAGACACGTGCCCAGGCCGATTTTGCTGTCAAGCGATTAGCGCAGGAACTAGACCGCGGCGACAATAGGTTTTTTTTTAGTGAAAACGGCGCCAATAGTTGTACCGTTCAGAAAATAGGGACTCCGTTCCAAGTCAAAAAAAAAAGGGACTCCGAGTACTCCTCGATCGACTTTCCGCCGCCGCGCTTCAGATTTTACGGGGATCGGTCCACCTGCTCTCGCCGCCGGGCCGCCGTGTTCGGAACTTCGGATCCATCGATGGGGCGCCTCGTCCTCATCACTCCTCACTACTGCATCCCCATAGCCTCCCGAGACCATGACGAGAACCTCCTGTCTCGCGGCATGGAAGAAGGCATCGACGGCCGACAGCAACCACCGCCGACCCAGCCCAACTCCGCCGCCTGGAGGCTCTTCAAGATCTTCGTCAGGGTACCAAATCAAGCTCCTCCCTCTCCCCCGCTTATGTTCTTTACTACTCGTACATAATGCAAACTGCTTCGTGTTTCGTTGTTATATGCGACGTAGTTGGGGCAGGATGCCCTTTTCATCTAAAAAAATGTAAATTGCTTCGTCCAAACTGTAGTTTGCTGCTTACAGATTTGCTATGCTAATCTTCACAGTGTCTTACCGCCATGGTGAGCATCGGGATGATGGTTTTCGTCTTCGCGGGACGACACTTCAAATTGTTGCTTGAACTGCAGGACCCCTATGCAGTGGTACTGCTTCTGTTCGTAGCTCTCATTCCGGTGGGATCCGGCTTCATGATAACAGAAGGAGATGTAGAGACCAACAGGGTAACAGCTCAAGGGGAATAACACTTGTAATTTGTGTTACATGTAGACCCCGGCTAAATTTTCAGAGTAAAATCTTATGTTGCTTAAGTACACGTATTCATGAACAGTATCAACCCTGCGTGTGATGTCAACCATGTGGGTACAAACAACTTCATGCACCACCCTACTCCGGCATCAAACACCAGAGGCAGATGTGCACTCAAATCAGCACGTTTCTCGGATAAAAAGGAAGAGTAACAACAAGGGGTTCTACACATTCAAGGTAGCAGACAAGATATCAAGGAGGAGACATTCAAGAGATTCATCGGGTTATACCGTTAATCACCTTGAATTAGTCGGGAGCGAGTTTCTCTGAGACTCTGATTCAGCACCACCACCGCAGCAGATAGCTCTCTGCCGCAGCTACCTCTCTGCCACCGCCGCGAAGACGGCGAGAAATCTCGCCCCCTCGAATTGTCGACCACGGCGGCAGGAGCCCCCCGAGTTGCCGCCGAATGCCTCCGAGTTTCAATTTACCGCTCTCTGTCAGGAAATAAGAGGACCTCCTATGTATCCCACCTAGCGAGCGCGTGCAAGGAATCGCCCACACCGTGCCATCTTCTGGACCTGAATTGCTACGGCCCCCTAAAAGTTACAGGTTGTCTTTTCCATTTTTTTAATCTCCAAATTTAGAATTACTAACTTAGTTATATATAATCTCATTGCTAATTGTGATAAAAAATAATTGTGAAAATATGATTGCATTTTCATGATTAATTTTTTTTCATATTTTACAAAAAATGTTTACACATATTCATAATACGTTTAAAATAATGTCCATGTGTTTAAATACTGTTCACGGGTTCGAAAAATGGTCACAGTGTTTACAAACATTCATGGGTTTCAAAAGAACGTTCACGGATTCGAACAAAAGTTAGATTGATTGTTCAAAAAATGGGCACGAGTTCGGATGTTCACCAACTTAAAAAATGTAAAATATTTGAAAAAATAATGTTCTTCTATTACCAAAAGAGAAAAGTCTCAGAGCTTATCAGCCCGATTACTGGAAGTTGGGATGAGCAGCTTGTTACTGACACGTTCTGTGTGGAGGATGCAAAACTCATTCTACAGATTCCGTTGAGAGATGGAATGGAAGATTTTATTGCGTGGCATTTTGATGAAAAAGGCCAACACTCCGTCAGACAAGCTCATAAACTATATGTGCAATTGGATGCACATAATAGAGGTCAGGATGCCGGCCCTAGCTCTGCAAACATTGGAAATTTGAACGTGTGTGAAGATGTTTTCTGGAAGAATATTTGGACTATGCCATGCCCGAATAAGATTAAATTGTTTACATGGCGTGTCGCACACAATTCTTTGGCCTTGCGCATTAATCTTCAGAAAAGAGGTGTTAAATTAGAGGACACCAAGTGCCTTTTCTGTGGCCGTGCTGATGAAGATGGGGGGCACCTATTCATCCGTTGCAAGTCTGTTAAAGAAGTGTGGAGACAACTTGGTTTGGAAAATGTGAGAGTAAATCTAGAGAATGTCAGTTCGGCCATCCAGACTGTGGAGTTTTTATGGACACTGACGGAGACACAGCGTGTACAAATTCTTACTAGCTAGTGGCTTTGGTGGAATAACAGGAATAAGCTGTGTGAGGGGGAGCTTCCAATAACCAGTTCTGAAATCGTACGAACAGCAATCTGCCAAACTGCTGAATTCCTGGAGTTGTTCAGTCATGGTGCTGAGAAGGCCAAACCTGAACCACAAAAATGGAGGCCACCTGATGATGGTTTTCTGAAATTTAATACGGATGCAGCACTTATACCAGGCGACACCAATTCCAGCTGGGGCGTGGTTGTGCGGAACCAGAATGGAGAGATGATAACTGCTAGTGCTGGGAAAATGGCGGGCGGTGATGACGCTTTTGGTGCGGAGTTGTTTGCGATCAGCCGTGCTCTCGATCTAGCTGCCGATATTGGAGCAATCAGAGTGGTTTTTGAAACAGACTCTCAGTTGTTGGCGTTGGCCCTGAATAGACAAGGACATGATTACTCTCGGTATGCAATGGCACTAAATGACCTGAAATTTCAGCTACAGACTTGGTTCTCACGAAGCAAAGTTATTTTCTGCCGAAGAGAGGCCAATAGGGTAGCTCATGAACTAGCAATTATTGGTAAATCTTGTAATGTGAATGAGGCCTTCATTTGGGAGGATGATGTACCGGCACATGTTGCCGAAGTTATGGTGGGAGATTTGGCCGTGTTATCGTAATAAAGTTTATGCTTAAATTCAAAAAAAAGGGAGGAAAAATAAAATGAAAAATAAACATAAACAAATAATACAAAATAAAAACATACAATGGAAATATATATATGATTTTACTTTCAGAGGTGATTAGTCTAAGCAATGTGGTTTCAATACCAAGAACATAGCATGAACATTTTGTAAATTTTGACTTGCTAGACAATTTTGACCACGATAAAGTAGTGGCATTGGTTCAATTTGTAGTGTACAAGTTTCTATAAATATGGTTACTTGATCATGCACTAGAAACCGCTATTGAAATATTTGGTGCATCGTACTCTTTGTAGATATTTACCGTAAAACCATATAGATTATCTATTGTAGAAAAATGTTTGAGAACTGAATTCGGTACAAACAAACAAAAACACCTACTAATGCTTACTAATATTACCGGATATGTGGTTAAACTATGCAAACAAAGAGATAATCCTACTTGTGATACTGTCACATGCTAAAAATAAGATGTGGAGAAGTATAAAAATTTAGTATACGCGTATTCGCGAGAAACACATTCCCAACAATAATTGTATTGAATCATTTATTTATCCATGCAAAGTATCAGATTTGCAACTTGTTGGCACTACCAAAATAGATTCATGAATTAATTGAAGTGATATGGTTTAGAACTTAATCATTAGCTTTTCTAGTACGTAAGAGAACATATGTTTGTTCTTCTGTACATTTTACTACACTAGATAGGGTCACCAAAACAGCGGCAGCTGGCCTAAAATCGTTGATCACACTAAGCAACATGCATCAGACACATACCATCCCACTAAAAGTTACAGGTTCTTTTTTCCAATTTTTAATATCTCAAAAATTATATTAATTATATATAAGCTCATTGCTAATTGAGATATGAATTAACTGTAAAAATATGAATACATTTTCATGCTTAAAAAAGTTTCATATATTAGATAAATTGTTTACACATATTCATAATAAGTTTAAATTAAATGTCCATGCGTTTAAATATTGTTCACAGGTTCAAAAAATGGTCATAGTGTTTAGAAAAATCATGGCTTTCAAAAGAGTTCACGGATTCGCACAAAAAGTAGATTGATAATTCAAAAAATGTTCACGAGTTAATATGTTCACCAATTTAAGAAAATGTAAAATAATTGAAGGATGGTCTTCTATTACCAAAAGAGAAAAGGGAGGAAACAAAATGAAAATAAACATAAAAAATAATACAAAAATAAAAACAAGCAGAAAAAGAAGAAGAGAAACATGAAAAACATACACATACATATAAGCATAAACGAAAAGGACAAACACGAGTAAGCGATAGATAGTTATCTCATATCTCTGTAAGCTATATATAGTGGCCATGCCGCGAGAGTGGATTTTTGGAACCCGGACTACATGTAGCCCTTTTTTTGAAAAAAATCAAAAATGACATTTTTTTTATTTTCCAAAAATAGTGTAACCAATTACATCTGTAGATAGTGTCGAGATCTACAAGTGTGCAAAATTTAACTTAAAATTTGTTGTATTTCGGGCAGTACAAAAAAGACAAATCGGAGAAATTAAAAAAAAAACTAAATTGTGTATTGTTCAGCAACCAGATCCACCCATTTGTCCTTTTTGTACAGCTCGAAATATAACGAATTTGGATTTGAAAATTTACACAATTATAGATCTCGACAAAATCTACCTCTGGGATATTTTTTCTCATTGTTAAAAACTTAAAATGTTGATTTTGATTTTTTTAAAGGCAACATTTAGCCGGGGCTCCATTTTAGGTTTTCGCTATGGCGCCTCATAGTCTATCTGTCCACTTGGGCTGCCAAATTTGGTTCTCGTTCCGTTTTTAATGGTTGGTTCATTTTCTTTTGTAATGTATCGCTTCTTTATCTCGCTTTGTTATTTATTCGATTTTTTCCTCATTTTCTCTTTGTTAATTTTTCTTTTCTATCTATTTTGTTGTCTTTGTTTTTGTTAAACATTGTTTTTGTCCCGTGCCTTGTACTCCCTCCGTTCCAAATTAGATGACTTCCATTTATCCACGTACGAATGTATCTATACTTGTAACATGTCTAGATACATCCGCATGTGGACAAATGGAAATCATCTAATTTGGAACGGAGGGAGTACGTTCTAGTTTTAACGGGCCTATCAATGAGACACGTCGCCAGGCTTGTTTTGTTGTCCAGCATAGAAAAAAGCCCGCAACGCCGATATGTTCCCGTCATCCGTGTAGCTAATCGCCAAAACCCGATCTAAAGGAAAAACACGGCCTTGCAAAATCTATTTTTTTTTTTTTTTGAACTGCCTTGCAAAGTCTTAGCGTACCGGTCCGCTCGGAAAGCAGAGTTCCCAATTAATCCTGAGATCGATTTTCCGCCGCCGCGCTTTAGATTTCACGAGGATCGGTCCACCTGCTCTCTCCGGCCGGCCGGCCGCCGTGCTCCAACCATCGATGGGGCGCCTCGTCCTCATCACTCCTCACTACTGCATCCCATAGCCTCCCGTGACCATGACGAGAACCTCCTGGAAGAAGGCATCGACGGCCGACAGCAACCACCGCCGACCCAGCCCAACCCTGCCGCTTGGAGGTCCTTCAAAATCTTCTACAGGGTACCAAATCAAGCCCCTTTCTCTCCCCCTCTTTGATGTTCTTCACCACTCGCACATGATGATTTCTTTTTCAGTCAGTCAATCATATTGCTTCGTGAAAAACTGTAGTTTGCTGCTTACGGATCTGCTGTGCCTTTTTTTAACAGTGTCTTATCACGAATTTGCTATGTCTCTTTTTAACAGTGTCTTACCACCACGGTGGGCATCGGGATGGTGATTTTCGCCTTCGTGGGGCGACACTTCAACTTGTTGCCTGAACTGCAGGACCCATCTGCGGTGGCTATGATTGTGTTCATAGCTCTCATTCAGGTGGGATCCGGTTACATGATAACACAAGGAGATGTAGAGACCAACAGCGTAACAGTTCAAGGGGAACAACACTTTTGATTTAGCGTTATGTAGACCCTCTGTAATAGTAATATTTGCAGAATAAAATCTTTTGTTGTGCAAGTGAAGTCTTCATGAACAGTGAGCAGTGGGCTGTCAACAAGCCGATCCAAACAACTCCATGTGTCACACTCTGAATCATAACCATACTGATCACACATCACAGGTCTCCCAGGATGCAACACCATCTCAGCTAGTTCTCCCTGCAGCAACACCACCGCAGCTACCTATCCGCCACAGCACCGTCACCTCCTAGTCGCCGACTCGTCGTAGCGCAACCGGCCGCAACTACGTCCATGCGCTCCCGCCCCACCAGCCGCTCTGTAGCTGCCAGGTTGCTACCGCCGCCGATGAAGACAGCGAGAAATCTCGCCCCCTCGAGTTGCCGACCACGTCGGCACGAGCCCCCGAGTTGCCATGGAATGGCGGCTCCAAGTCTCAGTTTACCGATGGCTTTGAGGAAATAAGGGAACCTCCTATGTATCGCTCCTTTTTTTTTTGAGATTTTTCACGACATTATTACACCACAGATAGAATGTTTACATGAATTCCCATATCCTTTGGGGGAGTAGAAAACCACACATGTCTGCCTAAAGATAAGGTAGTAGCTGCTCGGTCTAGTCTGTGCGCCTCCCCATTTGATTCCCGGCGTTCGTGGATAATGCTAGCTTCATGGAAGCTCCTCAGATTATGTGTTATCTCCCTCAAGATCATGCAGTTTGGGTCACTGCCAACGCCAGTTTTTAACTCCTTAACCATGTTTAAGCAATCCGAAGCAATCAGAATATTGCTCAGATGAAGATCAGTGGCCAAGAGGCTAGTGCTTCGGAGCAAGCTTGAGCTTCTAGAATCTGCGGATCAATCACCCCATCGAATACCACAGTCGATGCCGCCAGGAAGACACCATTGCTATTTCTGCACACCACTCCCACTGCCCCGAGTTGCTGCGAACGGGCAACTGCTCCATCAACGTTAAGCTTGTTGACTCCAGCTGGTGGTGGTTTCCATGCTTCACTTGTCACGGTACCAGACCTGGGGATTGCAATCGGGGTCGGTTTCTGGGTCTGAATATCAAGGTCTGACAAGTATCGCTTGATGAACATGTCTGTTGACAGCGGCGACTGTTGTTCCTCCTCGTGGATCAGCTTCCGACGAGCCCACCATATCGCCCTTAGGGTAGCCAGCACCTCGATGAATCTAGCTTGCGTGAGAGTGGAACTCAAGGTGAATAACCAGAGACGTGGATCCGTCGTTTCATCCCCAAAGACTAGGGTCATCAAATCATACTCCTTCATTGCCCAGAACGCTCGAGCCATATTGCACTCCAACAAAGCATGACGCCATGAATCCACAGCTGAACCACATACTGAACAGGCGGGTGAAGTTGCCATCTTCCTATGAGCCCTTACTTCCCCAGTTGGGATAGAGGCTCGAGCAAGCCTCCACGCAAAGATTCGCAGTTTAGAAGGCACCTTAACCTTCGATAATTTCTTCCATCCTTTCTCCACATCCTCCGTGTTTGAAGGTTCCGAGCGCCCCTCCAGGTAGTTCACCCATCTCCTTTTAGTTTCGATGATCATTTTGTATGCAGAACTAACAGTGAACAGGCCCCGCTTATTATAATGCCATGCCCAGAAGTCTGTCTACCTACGGTTGCTTATCGGAATCTGCTTCACCGCCTCCACATCCATCGGCAGAAGGTGCGTCTGGAGCTTGGACACATCCCATGTTCTTGTAGCTGCACAAATAAAGTCTGAAACTCGAATTGGTGGTTAGTGGATCGGCAAGCAAGGGGCCTAAGTTTGAAGTCCCTCGGAATCCAATTTTCTAGCCACACATCAGTTCCATGACCATCTCCAATCCGTTTAATAAGTCCCAACTTCAACATATCTCGTCCTTCACATAAAGATCTCCAAATCTGAGATGGTCGAGACCCCAAAGGAGCAGACAGTACATCAGTATTCGGGAAATAAACAGCCTTGAGAACTCTAGCACTCAAGGACTCCGGGTCCATTAAAATTCTCCAAACTTGACGAGCTAGAAGCGCCAAGTTAAACACCTCAATGTCCCTGAATCCCATACCACCCTTGTACTTGGGCATTGGCATAGTCTCCCAGGACACCCAGGCCACTTTCCTCTCGCCATGTTTGTTGCCCCACCAAAATTTGCGCACCATTGCCGTTATATTCTCACATGAACCTCTAGGCAGTTTGAACAAGGCCATCGAATAGGTGGGTATAGCCTGTAAGACAGATTTGATAAGAATTTCTTTACCCCCTCCTGAGAGAGCTTTCTCCATCCATCCTTGCATCTGTTTCCAAATTCTATCTTTCTGAAAGGACACGGATGTCGCCTAGAGGGGGGTGAATAGACGATTAAAATTCTTCTATGGTTTAGGCTTGAATAAATGCGGAATAAAACTAGCGGTTAATTTATCAAGCACAAAACCTAAACAAAGCTAGGTTTACCTATGTGCACCAACAACTTATGCTAATCAAGATAAGCAACTATGTGATAGGAAGATATATTACTTCAAGTTCGGTGGCTATCACAAAGTAAATTGCATAAGTAAGAAGCTCGGGTATAGAAATACCGAGGCACTTGGAGACGATGATTTATCCCAAAGTTCACTTCCCAATGAAAGCTACGTCTCCGTTGGAGCGGTGCGGAGTCACAAAGTGATCTCCGAATAGCCGTCAAATGGCACACCGTAATCTCCTTCGTGCCTCTACCAATGTAGAGTACCACGAACCACTATGGGACACTCGAGGGTGGTCACCGAACCCGTACAAGGATGAGGCACACTCCACAACTAAATTGGAGGCTCTCACCGGAATCCTGTGGCTCTCAAAGCCACAAGACCCACAAGGTCGAGGCGCGTCTCCACAACTTAACTGGAGGCTCCCAACTATCCCGCGAGCCACCAAAACTCCGAGATCAACAAGGACCGTCTAGGTCACTCCAAGTACCCAAGAGGACAAGCTCTAGGGCACCCCAAGTACCCAAGAGTAACAAGCTTCTCAACTTCACTTTCCACGTATCACCGTGGAGAACTCAAACCGATACAACTAATGCAAGAAGGCAAGACCACTAGAAGTGGTCAAATCCTTCACTCCCAAATCCCACCAAAAGCAACTAATGCTTGTGGGGTGAGAAGAGAGGAAGAATAAGGAAGAACCCAACAAATGGAACTCCAAGATCTAGATCCAAAAGCTTCCCCTCACTTAGAGGAGAGATGGATTTGTGGAACAATAGATCTAGATCTCCTCTCTCTTTTCCCACTAAATGGAGGCAAGAATCATGGAGGGATAAAGAGATAGCTAAGCTCAAGAAGGTCAACAATGGAGGTCAATTTCGTGCTCAAGCAAAAGCTAGTCTCAATGGGGAAGAAGGGGGTCTTTTATAGGTCCACACGAAAAAGAGCCGTTGCAGCCAGAGGAGTCGGATAATCCGATACAAGTGAGGCCCGGATAATCCGATACAAAATGGATCGGATAATCCGACTACCTCCAGACAGCCACAAAACAGGTTTCCTCAAGTCCTTAGCCGAATTCTCGAAAATCTTAGGGATCGAGTCGGATTATCCGATTCTGAAAACTGACAGAACCAGTAAAAAGAAACATCTATAACTTTTTCATTCGAGCTCCAAATTAGGTGAAACCAATTTTGTTGGAAAGGTAATGACAAGGAGAAGGCTTAAGGACCATAAATAGAGTTAAGTTGACACACATGGGAAGGTGTGGAACTTTTCTCAAGGATAACCCGATAATATTTCCAACATGAAAACACAACAAGTTTTCCATCCGAAGTCCGATTTCGATGATCTTGGGTTTGTTGGAATCGCAAAGAAGAGCTTTACAAGATCATGCATAGAAACATCATAGTCCATCATGTGAGGAGGAAACCACAAGAAGATAGTTTGACCTCACTTATAAAAGACAAACCGGTAAAACCTCCAACATCAAAAACACAACAAGATATTCATATGAAATCTTTTTTTGATGAACTAGAGCTTGGTATAGGGATGAACACAAGCTCTAAGTTCTCACATAGATAAAAGCCAAACAAGAACCAAGAAAGATGATGAAGGCAAGTATGCAAAGGTTTGAGCTCTCTCCAACTGATATGCTAAAGCTCAATCGAGAGCCCCTCTTGATAGTACGGTGTCTATCCAATAATCCGGTCTCCCGACTAACAACATGAGACCGGTAAATAGAAACCCTATCAAGATCATACATTTGCCTTGCGCATTCCACTTGACTAGATGATGGTGATACCCACAAGTATAGGGGATCGCTGAAGTCTTCGTTGGGAAGTATTACCCAAATTTATAGTTCGACTCGATGGGAACACAAGAATATCAATAAGACCTTGGCAATTGAGGCGTCACTCTCAACCACACCTGTATATCAATAAATTGCAGCAGTAATAGTGATGGCAGTAGTATGATTCAAGTAACAAGCAGAACAGTAGCAGTGAACAAGTGTTTCCCAGTTTTCACCGGAAAAGTGAAAGTGTAACTCAGAGATTTAAAACGTAGGCATGAGGTGATAGCGGGGTGTTGCAAGAATGAGATTGATCATATAATAAGAAACAAATAACAATGGGACCTATCTCTAACTCCGATATATGTATGTATGTGTTCCATATTTAGTTGTGCGTACTAACCAAGAGAATTTGCATAACATCTATTGTCCAACCTGCCCATTTCACCGGGGCCAACTTGGAACTACAGGTAATTAAGGTCTACCCTTTCGAATAGACCGGAACAATGCATTAACACTTCATGAACACATAGAATCCTCAAACTAAAACATCTCCCCCTTGTTTTCCCTATATGTCACGTTTAGGATTCGCAGGTTCAACATAATAGCAGGTGATACACTTTGCAGATAAATACCAAACTCAAATATATGATGGGGCAATATAAGTTCAGTACTGAAATCATGCTACTCGGGCCCTAGTAGCAAGCATTAAACATAGCAAGAGTGCATCAACACAATACAAAAGTACCCTCAAGATAAAACCCTAAAATCCCGAACAACGGGTAGCATTACATGATCAATCTCATCCAATCCCCATCCACCTCACATGCCTACAGCGGACTACTGAAAGGACAAGGATGTCGCCTAGAGGGGGGGGGGGGGGGGGTGAATAGGCGATTAAAAATTTTCCGGTTTAGGCTTGCTAATTGCGGAATAAACTAGGTGTTTAAATTAACAAGCCAACAACCTAAATAAACTAGGCTCACCTATGTGCACCAACAACTTATGCTAAGCAAGACAAGCAACAAGGTGATAGCAATATAGAATACTTCAAGCACGAAGGCTATCACAATGTAAAGTGCATAAGTAAAAAGCTCGGGTATAGAAATAACCGAAGCACGCGGAGACGAGGATGTATTCCCGAGTTCCTCCTTGAAAGGGAGTACGTCTCGTTGGAGAGGTGTGAACCGACACAACGGTTCAATAACCACAAAGGTTTCACCCTCTTCTCCGATGAACCGCACCACAAAGGTTTGGTTCACCTTCCACTATCGGTATTCCTTCGAGGCGGAATCCGGAGCCTTTCAACAACAATCCGAGGCACAACCCACAAAGGGATTGGGGGCTCCCGAACGGCTCTCAACAACAATTCGAGGCACAACCCACAATGGATTGGGGGCTCCCGAACGGCTTCAAGTGACCACACAAGGGTCCAACCACCACAAAGGCGTCTAGGGTCCAAGGACCCAAGAGTAACAAGTTCACACGCTTTCAACTTCCACGAATCCTCGTGGAGAGCACACCGATGCACCAAATGCAAAAGGCAAGAGCACAAGTGCTCAAATCCTTCACTCTCAAATTCCAACAAAGCAACAAATGCTTATGGGGGAATAAGAGAGGAAGAACAAAGAGGAGAACCACACAAGAACTCCAAGAACTAGATCCACTAGGTTCCCCTCACTTAGAGGAGATATTGATTGGTGGAAATGTAGATCTAGGTCTTCTCCTTCAATCCTCCAAAGATCAAAGAGTTTGGGTGGAGGGATTGGGAGATATCAAAGAAATGAGCTTGCAACAATGGAGGAGAGAGAAATCTGGGCGAGCTACTCAGCTGGAGGAAGGTGGAGGGGTATTTATACCCCTCCAGAAATTCTAGCCGTTGCCTCAGTTTGACACAGTTTTCACTTAGGCCGGAAGTTCCGGTTGAGGCCGGAACTTCCGGCCAAGAACTTCCGGACCCCCAGAAAAGCGACTAAAAAACGGTACTGCACTCGGCCGGAACTTTGGCCGGAAATTTGCCCGGAACTTCCGGATGGCCGACCGGAAATTCCGCCCCTCAGAAAACTGCACACGAAAACGACGATATCTTGATCATCCGGACTCCGTTTTCGATGTTCTCGGGCTCGTTGGAATCGCAACGAAGAGCTTTACAAGATCATGCAGAGAAACATCATAGTCCAACAATGGAAGATAAAACCAAATGGAGAAAGGTAAAACCTCTCTAAAAAGGAATGATCGGCAAACCTCCAAAACCGAAAACGCAACAAGTTTTCCATACGAAATTCGTTTTCGATGAACTTGGGCTTGTCGTGAAGATCACAACAAGCACCAAAAGCCAACAAGGAGAAAACCAAATAAGAACCAAGAAAGATGAATGCCAAGTATGCAAAGGTTTGAGCTCTCCACAAAGATGCGATCAAGTTACTCACTTGAGAGCCCCTCTTGATAGTACGCCGTCTATCCTAAAACCCGGTCTCCCACTAACAACATGAGACCGGTAAAATAGAAAACCTATCAAGATCATACCTTTGCCTTGCGCATTCCACTTGAGCTCGATGATGACGATCTTGACTCTCTCAAGTTGGAACACCTTTCTTGATTGTGCTTGCTAGCACATGCTTGATGAAGACTTCTCCAAATGCTCCCCCATACTCCATTATGGGAGGGCCTCGCTAAGCTCCGTCTTCATGTCTCCTTTGCAAGCTTCAATCAAATGATATCTTTCGAGTTGGATCATATTGAGCTTGCACTTCATCTTCTCTACACATGACCATTCTTCATATAAACCCTTGAATAGAGCATTGGTCATCATGAAATCTTCTAGAGTCCAACACATGAACTCCAATCTTTACCTATGGACAAGATCTACAAGTGTATCTCAATGCAAACATTAGTCCATAAGGATTGTCATTAATTACCAAAACCACGCATGGGGCAACACATGCACTTTCAATCTCCCCCATTTTGGTAATTGATGACAATCCCTTTTACGAGGGTTTATATAATGAATTAAGCAACCAAGCAACACAAAGAGCAAGGAAGCAAGAGCAAGAAAGGCAAATGCTTGAGAACGAAACTAAAGCATAAAACCAACAACTCTTAAACCCTCTAAACTTCTCCCCCATTGGCAACGATTGCCGAAATGGGTGAAAAGTAAGAAGGCCAATATAATAAGAGCTCCCCCATAATGTGTGCATTTCTCATAATATGAGTGAAATCAAATGCACATATCCAATAACGAATAGTTGGAAAGGAGATCAAACTATATTGAGGATCCAAAGATTGCAAATGAAAATCAAATAGAAAGATACTTCAACGAAAGAAGCAAGCAATCAAAAGGATCCGAAAAATGTTCTAAATATCAAGAGGGAACTCCCCAAGGTACGTGCACAAATAGGATTTCTATTTCAATATAGTGTGCACAACATGGAATCCTCACTCCCTCCTAGATAAATTCGAACACAAGCCCATGCAAGAGAATATAAATGAGAAGTGAGGCCAAACAACTTGCAACAAATACACTCATTTTGCAACATGAGCAAGGAGCGGCAAATAAAAGGATGGGTGTGAGATATAAAGACATTTTAGGAGACTAATACAAGGATGAGCAAAATCATCAACATAGTCTTTCAAAAAGTGTTGCACATAAGTGCATATCATGTCTTTCACATACTCACACACCAACGGAGATAAATCAAATAGCTCCACAAGCTTAGAAGGATGCACAAAGCATAACACAAAAAATAAAGCTTGTGCCTTTTAGAAACCACCAAAGAATCAAAAGCAATAAGAGGTGGTCACTAAAGAATTGGAATATCAATTAAAGATGTAACTATTCTCATGTGTATAAGTTTCTAAGTAGACACGAATCACGAAGATATAAGTCCACAAATAAACATGTACACACAAAATAGGTACAAAGGTAAGGGTCATGATATCCAAGAGGAAGTCATAAATACACCAATAAGATTTTTGCTTAAAAGCATAGCACAAAGCTCAATTTTATCTTAAAGGGATATAGATGAACTTCCAACCTATACTCATCATAGCATCAAAAACTATCCACAAAGGATAAAGGTGATAAACGGGATGCTCCGAGTAAGATAACAAGTATCACAAAACGCAAATGATTTTGAAAATTCATCAATGTTGCACATGAGAGACTTTAAGTAGAAAGTGCTAGATTGACATAAATGGGATCGATGAATCATGAAAATGATTATATATATTCCCTTTGATATGTAATCATCCCGGCAACTCACATTTGCAATAAAGACGTTTTGCAAGAATCAAAAGAATTGCAACCAAAGAGATTCATGCCATGAAACAACCTACACAAGGTTGAGAGCTAGAAAAGTATGCATGAGGTAGATACTTGTTACCGAGATAGCATTGGTGATGTAGAAGATAGGAGCTCATGATCATCCAAGCTTGGCTCCAATAAGCACATGGTGACAACACCTTCCTTGTAGATGAGACAAGCTTCCAATGCATCTCCAATATACCTAAAACACATTCAAGTACAACATGGTACCCAAACTCATTGGGTCCAAAGTAGTTAGAGCAACTACAATACATAGGACAAACTCCACATAAATATGTGCATATTAATGTGAAATTGAATTTCATGCACATCTTAGCCATTTAGGATTTGATGGAGTTTATCCTATATATTGGATCAACGAAAGTAAGCATGCCAAAGATATACATATAATAAATATGCATGCACATGACTTTCAAGAACCAAACGAGATATAATTTAGACAAAACACCAAGTAAACCAACAAAGCACACACAAGTGTGACAAGAAAACAAATTGTCCAAATTATATCAAATACCCAAATCAACACATGAGTGAAGATACCACTTTGAAAAGATACCAAATGAAAATGTGGTCAAGGAATAACCAAACCCTCTACATTTTTCATGATGGCACAAAGTACCAAGACGAAAATGTTGTCTTCAAAGAGACATATCATCGGGATCAAATACCAAATGAAGACAACTAATGTTCAAAAACATGTAGGATTGCTCCCCCAAGATGTGTGCATTATTTATGATTTTGCATTTGAATACAAAATGCACACAAATGAGATCATCACTCTCCATAAATATATTATTCGACCACTAGTCATGTTCAAGAAGCGCAAGAAATTGCAATACCAATTTAAAGAGCGGTGTTTTACTCAAAGTAGGATAGCTTCCCAAGAATAGTGCATTATCAAGAAGTATGACTTTTGAAGATCAATGCACAAGAATTGGTTCATTGCTTTTCCCAACTCAAGAAAGCACAAAACAAATTTCAAGTAGAGCAATAAAGGATCCAAAAGATACAAGGAAGACAAATGAGAGTTAGATCAAAACAAATCCTTGGCAATCAAATAAGGCAATTTCAAAGCAAGAGCCAAAGTGAATATGATCAATATATTTACCACAAATATGATTATCACTTGTCAAGACAAGTAATGTATGGAGATATTTCTCGGTGGTGGATTGCAAAGATATATTCAAGATCATATTCACAAAACATAAGCATATGGCAAAGGATAGGAATTAAAAGCCATGCTTAGATAGATAGAAATTCTTGATAGCTTCAAAAATCACGCAATAATGCAAAGCAACTCCAAGGAGTAGCTTGAAGCAATTGGTTTCCCAAAGAGATATATGAGAACATATTTGGGGAAGCCATACCAAGAAATTCCATCACAAACAAGATCCAAACGAAAAGAGACAAGAAGCAAATGAACAAATAGGAACTTGTTTGAGCAACATGCCACAAAGAAAAGGATAATTGACAATATCAATTCTAGGTGGCAACACCTCACATATTCACATTTTCTAGGCTTGTAATATGCACATAGCTTATTACTCCCCCATAATGTGATAATCCATTTTCTTTTAAAGCAAGAGGCAAACAAAACCAACTCGAGAAATTAATGGACATAATAGAATTTGAATTTCTCATGAGCATGACATACCACATAGAGAATAGATAATAATGATATATCATCACTAAGTGGTATTTCTCATGTACACACATTTTTGGTTTGTGAAGTGCACGAAGCATATCACTCTCCAAAAATGGAATGGTCCATTAATCTCTCAAAAGAGAGCCAACAAGATAAGATATCAAATAAAGCAATAAGGCTCAAACAAGTAAATGGTGTGCAAACCAAAATACACATACTTGATTTCTCAAGATAAGTAAGTAGAGAGCACAACACATACAAACACTAGCAAGGTACAAAACCAAACACATGCAAGGGTGCAAGCAACTTTCAATGTATATATGATTTAAATAAAAGTTACCGCAAGGAGGAAACATTGGATATGAGGTAGAACAATATAATCCAAATGACTTGGCTTGAGAGAATATAATTGATGAAGATCCCTTAATTCTTCATGATGTAGCCAAGTCTCCAATGACCTCCAACAACACCTATTGATCAAGTTTTAGCTTGTTGGTCCCCAACCAAGTTGGGTCCTAAGAGGTTAGTCACAATAGGCTTGGCAACCCAAATGGTTCTTTTCTTGACACCACTTTGAGTCCCATATATTTGGCAAACACATTGCCAACCTTATCCTTCCTAAGAGAATACACATCATCAATAATAATGGGGTTGGATAAGGTACCATTTGTGCATGAAGAAGCAAGGTGACCCTTCACACGGCATAGGTAGCAACATCGACTTCCTCCTCTCTTCTTGGTTGGAATCTTGACTTGAGGAGGAGTAGCATGATTCTTGGGAAGAGCCGTTCTTCAACTTGAGTTTGAACTTGAGGCTTCTTCCCTTGTTGCTTCTCACTAAGAGCCTTCTTCTTCAAAGGGCAAGATCTAACATGGTGCCCTTCAACATTGCACTTGAAGCAAACAATCTTGGCCGAATCTTTAACTTGTTCTTGGCCCTTGTTCTTCTTGTAGACTTGGACTTGTTCTTGTTATTGGAGTTGAATCCAAGTCCACTCTTGTCATTGGGGCGTCTTTGAACACTCAACATATTGTCAAGTGTGGACTTCCCAACATGACGCTTTTCCAAGTCTTTCTTCAAAGAAGTGACTTGGGCCTTGAGCTCATTTAGTTCCTCTACATGGTTAGTATCAACAAAAACACTAGAGGAAGTAGAAGCTTCATTGTTAGAGCAACAAGGCAAGGAAAGTAATTCATCACAAGATGTAGCAACATTGTGAGTGGATGAATCACTAGGACTAGCACATGACAATAAAGCATTTCTAGAAGAAGTTGTGCCAATTTCCACATGAGGCTCACAAGATGTTACTTTTAACATAATATCCTCATGAGCTAACTTTAGCCTAGCATGGGATGCTAGAAGATCATCATTAGAGCTAGAAAGCTTTTCATGACTTTCTTCCAATTTCCCATACTTGCTACTCCCTCCGTTCCAAATTACTTGTCATCCATTTACCAAAAAGTGGATGTATCTAGTCATGTTACAAGTATAGATACATCCACTTTTGTGCAAATGGATGACAAGTAATTTGGAACGGAGGGAGTAGATAGCAACTCAAGTTGAGCCCTTAGCTCAACATTCTCCTTCAAAATAGATGCTTCACAAGAAGTGGAGTTAGTAGCACAAGCATCATTAATATTAGAAATAGAAGGAGACAATTTGGCAAGCTTATCATTCTTAGATAGTTGAGTTTGGAGTTGATCATGAGACTTGATATGGAGAGAGTGTTCACTTTCTAAAGCCTTGTGAGCTTTGTCAAGTCTCTCTATGTCCTCACTTAGTCTAGCATTGCCAACACCAAATTCAACTTTTTCCTTTTTAAGCACTTTATATTTAGCAAGGGCATGATCTCTTTCCTTAATGATTTTAGCAACAATAAGATCATTAGACTCATCAAGAGATTCAAGTTTCTCTTCAAGAGAAACCCTAAGTTCTTCTTCTTCTTCAAGAGAAGCTTTCAAGGAAGCTATAGTGATAGAGTCATCTCTCTCAATTTGACATTTCTCATCAAATTGACTTTCCAAATCCTCAATAAATTCCCTACTCTTAGTAACATAATCAATGATTTCACAAAGAGGAGGGATAGCTTTACTACCTTTGGGGAGAGCACCAAGTACCATCTCACCCATCTTGGTTAAGGATTCAAAATCAAAACCTTCTTCATGAGAATCCTCATCCTCATCATCACAATTTGGATTTGAGGTGGGAGACACCTCGGAATCCTTAGCCATAAGGCAAACATGATTAAAGAATGAAGAATTACTTGAAGCGCCATTTAGGTCCATGTCTTGTTCCAACAAATGTTGGGATTCCTCTACATTGTTAGTCATGCAAGTACTAGAGGATATGGAAGCATTGTTTTCATGGCAACAAGACATATGAAGCATATCATCATGAGATTTAGTTAAACAACTATAACATGATATGCAAGGACTATCAACTCTAGCATGTATGACATTTGGAGTGCTAGAAGAGTTTAAGTCCAACGATAGAACATTGCAATGTGATAGAGAAGAAGTATAATCAATAGTAAGTTCACCATCACCAATGCAATTTCTATCACCACTCACCATATCATTACCTTGTGACAAATCACATGTTGGTGAAGTGGAAGAAGTTGTGAACTCATCACGGCCGGAAGTGGAGGGAGAACAATCATCCTCAAAAATTTTGGACACTTCATATATATCTTGAAGCTTGGTCCAAAATTTTGGACACTTCATATATATCATGAGCGTTCCGAAAAGGCATGATTGAAGCAAGAACTACACCGCTCAAAACACATATAAGACCATTAGAAACTAGAGTCTCGAGATGAGAGTTTATCTCATCCTCTAAAGATAATTCTTGGGAATCCTTTGGAGGAGGAAAACCCACATCTACAATCCTCTTTATATAATTTGGACCCATGGCCCTAAAAAGATTAAGCATGCGAATTTTCCAAACATCATAATTTGTGCCATCGAATATGAAAGTGGGATCGTGCACTAATTCCCTAAACGACATCTTTTACTCTCTAGGCGGTAAAGCCCAAAAAGAGAGCCCAGGCTCTGATACCAATTGAAAGGACAAGGATGTCGCCTAGAGGGGGGGGTGAATAGGCGATTAAAAAATTTCCGGTTTAGGCTTGCTAATTGCGGAATAAACTAGGTGTTTAAATTAACAAGCCAACAACCTAAATAAACTAGGCTCACCTATGTGCACCAACAACTTATGCTAAGCAAGACAAGCAACAAGGTGATAGCAATATAGAATACTTCAAGCACGAAGGCTATCACAATGTAAAGTGCATAAGTAAAAAGCTCGGGTATAGAAATAACCGAAGCACGCGGAGACGAGGATGTATTCCCGAGTTCCTCCTTGAAAGGGAGTACGTCTCGTTGGAGAGGTGTGAACCGACACAACGGTTCAATAACCACAAAGGTTTCACCCTCTTCTCCGATGAACCGCACCACAAAGGTTTGGTTCACCTTCCACTATCGGTATTCCTTCGAGGCGGAATCCGGAGCCTTTCAACAACAATCCGAGGCACAACCCACAAAGGGATTGGGGGCTCCCGAACGGCTCTCAACAACAATTCGAGGCACAACCCACAATGGATTGGGGGCTCCCGAACGGCTTCAAGTGACCACACAAGGGTCCAACCACCACAAAGGCGTCTAGGGTCCAAGGACTCAAGAGTAACAAGTTCACACGCTTTCAACTTCCACGAATCCTCGTGGAGAGCACACCGATGCACCAAATGCAAAAGGCAAGAGCACAAGTGCTCAAATCCTTCACTCTCAAATTCCAACAAATCAACAAATGCTTATGGGGGAATAAGAGAGGAAGAACAAAGAGGAGAACCACACAAGAACTCCAAGAACTAGATCCACTAGGTTCCCCTCACTTAGAGGAGATATTGATTGGTGGAAATGTAGATCTAGGTCTTCTCCTTCAATCCTCCAAAGATCAAAGAGTTTGGGTGGAGGGATTGGGAGATATCAAAGAAATGAGCTTGCAACAATGGAGGAGAGAGAAATCTGGGCGAGCTACTCAGCTGGAGGTAGGTGGAGGGGTATTTATACCCCTCCAGAAATTCTAGCCGTTGCCCTCAGTTTGACACAGTTTTCACTTAGGCCGGAAGTTCCGGTTGAGGCCGGAACTTCCGGCCAAGAACTTCCGGACCCCCAGAAAAGCGACTAAAAAACGGTACTACACTCGGCCGGAACTTTGGCCGGAAATTTGCCCGGAACTTCCGGATGGCCGACCGGAAATTCCGCCCCTCAGAAAACTGCACACGAAAACGACGATATCTTGATCATCCGGACTCCGTTTTCGATGTTCTCGGGCTCGTTGGAATCGCAACGAAGAGCTTTACAAGATCATGCAGAGAAACATCATAGTCCAACAATGGAAGATAAAACCAAATGGAGAAAGGTAAAACCTCTCTAAAAAGGAATGGATCGGCAAACCTCCAAAACCGAAAACGCAACAAGTTTTCCATACGAAATTCGTTTTCGATGAACTTGGGCTTGTCGTGAAGATCACAACAAGCACCAAAAGCCAACAAGGAGAAAACCAAATAAGAACCAAGAAAGATGAATGCCAAGTATGCAAAGGTTTGAGCTCTCCACAAAGATGCGATCAAGTTACTCACTTGAGAGCCCCTCTTGATAGTACGCCGTCTATCCTAAAACCCGGTCTCCCACTAACAACATGAGACCGGTAAAATAGAAAACCTAACAAGATCATACCTTTGCCTTGCGCATTCCACTTGAGCTCGATGATGACGATCTTGACTCTCTCAAGTTGAAACACCTTTCTTGATTGTGCTTGCTAGCACATGCTTGATGAAGACTTCTCCAAATGCTCCCCCATACTCCATTATGGGAGGGCCTCGCTAAGCTCCGTCTTCATGTCTCCTTTGCAAGCTTCAATCAAATGATATCTTTCGAGTTGGATCATATTGAGCTTGCACTTCATCTTCTCTACACATGACCATTCTTCATATAAACCCTTGAATAGAGCATTGGTCATCATGAAATCTCCTAGAGTCCAACACATGAACTCCAATCTTTACCTATGGACAAGATCTACAAGTGTATCTCAATGCAAACATTAGTCCATAAGGATTGTCATTAATTACCAAAACCACGCATGGGGCAACACATGCACTTTCAATCTCTCACACATGGTGATGGTGAAGGGGCTCATGGTCGATGGAGATGAAGGCGGTGAAGACGGCCTCCGGATCCCTCCACCGGAGGAGAAATCCTGGATCAATCTGTCCCCGAAACGAAGATCGTGATGGTGGCGGCGTTCTGTTTCGCGAAAACTCCTCTCCTTCTAGGGCACGCACTTTTCTGTATATATGAGGGGGTACGTCGAAGACCGAAGGCGAGGCGGTGCCCGAGGCCCATTTGGGTGGGGCCCACGCGGCCAGGTACAGGGGCCGCGTGGGACCCCCCCTTTTGGCCCTCGAGCGCTTCCTTGTGTCCATCTTTGGTCCATTGCCTTCCTTTTCCATAAAAATTGGCGTGGTATTTTTCCCGATTTAATTTCCTGCAAAAATAGCCAGAGAAGAGACTTTGCTAAAAACAGCGTCAGATTCAGCAGTTTTATTCAAATATGAGAAGATTCCGGAGCAAATTATGAGGCAAAGTACTTGGAAAAGTAGATGCATTTTGGATGCATCAGATGGCGATCTTGATCTTCTCAAGTGGACCAGCTTTCTTGATTACGCTTCGCTTGGTGAAGATCCACATATTTCACCCCCATACACCACTATGGGAGAGCCTCTTATCGGCATATCTTCACATGACCATTATCTACAAATGGGTGGCAAGCTTCAAGCATATGATATCTTCGAGATACTTCTTCTGAACTTGCACAACACAAGCTTGATGACGAACACCACTTGACGTTGATCAACCTTGTATCTTTTCTTCTCATTTCAATAGATGATGTCTTGAAGATAACCATGAATGATCACATAATCCTTTTCTTCAAGACATACTTGCAATATGCTCAACTCACATATGACCAATCATCGGATAACTCCTCGAATACCAACTTGGTCATCACATACTCTTCTTCTTGATCATATCAAGTATATATCCATACACCTCGATGATCTTGATGCCAAATACTTCATTATATCAATATATTTATGGCATCAACCTTGAATCCAACATATGGAGTTCAAGCATTTGCTTATGGATAAACACTACAAGAATAACTCAATGCAACCATTAGTCCATAGGGATTGTCATTAATTACCAAAACCACACATGGGGGCGCCATGCCCTTTCACTTTCAGATATGCAAAAGCCCCATTCTTTGATCTACCCACATCAGTAGGTAAACCAAGATGTTTATCCGAAAGCGCTTCGGTTGGCACCTCCAGGATGTTCTTGATATTGCCTCTCACCGTCTCATGACACCCTTTCCCAAAGAAAAGAGATGACTTATCATTGTTGATTCTCTGGCCCGAGGCATTACAGTAGACATCAAGGATCTCCTTCATCCTCAAAGCGTCCGCAGAGGTAGCATTGCTAAACAGTATGCAGTCGTCAGCAAAGAGTAGATGATTAATTTTTGGAGCTATTTCTGCAACCTGAATACCCTTCATCTCATTATTCCTCATTGCATTCTTCAAGAGGCAAGATAAACCCTCGACTGCCAACAAGAAAAGGTACGGGGAGATCGGATCCCCTTGGCGGATGCCTCTAGTTGGTTTGAATTCCTCAGTTTTTCTACCATTGAACAAGATCGAGAAAGTGACTGATCTTACCCCTCTCATTATCGTATCAACAAAACGTGGTGCAAAGCCCAACTTCTTCATTATTGCCTCCAGATAATCCCACTCAACCCTATCGTATGCCTTCCGCATATCCAGTTTCAGAGCACAGAACGACTTCTTCTTGCTCTTCTTGGATTTCATAAAATATAAGCATTCATAAGCAGTGATCACATTGTCAGTAATGAGACGACCTGATACGAAAGCTGACTGCTCCTCAGATATAATCGCCGGAAGAAGTTTCTTTAGCCAGTTTGCAAGTACCTTGGATGCGATTTTATACACCACATTGCACAAGTTGATCGGTCTAAACTGGGAGAGAGATGTGGGGTTCTGAATCTTGGGAATAAGAACAATGAAAATTTTGTTAATCTCCTCCTGTGAATCTTCTCCGTTGAGGATCCTTCTCACAATCTTCGTGATCTCCTCACTACACAAGCTCCAATGCTTCTGAAAGAAATGGGCCGGGAAACCATCCGGGCCTGGGGCCTTAGTGGGGAACATCTGGAACAACGCCTCTTTAATCTCATCTGGGCTATAACTCTCAATCAAAGATGCATTCATCTCATTTGTAACCTTCCGTGGTACATGTGACAACACCTCCTCAATGCCAATCGTGCCCTCTGCCTTATATAAATCTTCATAAAAGGCAGTTGTCATAGACTCGAGTTCATCCATGTCGGTGCAGGCCGACCCATCCGCTCTAGTCAGGCTAACTATTCTGTTTTTCTTCCTCCGGTTGCTGGCTTTTAAATGAAAGAACCTGGTATTCTTGTCACCCTCAGCTAGTCATTGGACCCTCGCACGTTGCCTCCACGTAATCTCCTCACGATAGGCTAGCTCAGCCAACCGCTCTTCAATCTTCTTCTCCTCATACGATGGCCCCACCCGCATGGGATCACGAGATTGAAAGTGCATGTGCCCTCATGTGTGGTTTTGGTAATTAATGACAATCTCTATGGAATAATGTTTGCATTGAGATATCTTTATAGATCTTGTCCATGGGAAAAGATTGGAGTTCATATGTTGGACTCTAGAGGAGTATATGATGACCAAGATTCTATCCAAGGGTTTATATGAAGAATGGTCATCTAGAGATGAGCTTATTGCAAGCATGGCTTGGAAACGAAGATTGAGTGAACATTCATGTTTAGCTCCAAACCATCTTATACATCAAGAGAAGAAGATGAAGTGCTAGTGGATACATGAAGACGGAGGTAAGCGAGGCTCTCCCATAATGGTGTATGGGGGAGTATTTGGAGAAGTCTTCATTAAGCATGTGCTAGAAAGTGCAATCAAGAAAGGTGGTCCACTTGAAGAGATAAAGATCGTCATCATCTAGCTCAAGTGGAATGCGCAAGGCAAAGGTATGATCTTGATAGGGTTTCTATTTTACCGGTCTCATGGTTTTAGTGGGAGACCGGGTTATAGGATAGACGGCGTACTATCAAGAGGGGCTCTCAACTGAGTAACTTGATCGCATATTTGTGGAGATTTCAAACCTTTGCATATTTGGCATATCATCTTTCTTGGTTCTTATTTGGCTTTTATCCATGTGAGCATCCAAAACGGATTTCATGAATATCTTGTTGCGTTTTTTATGTTGGAGTTTTTACCCGTGCGTCTTTTCTAAGAGAGGTCAAACTCTCTTCTTATGGTCTCCTCCTCACATGATGGACTATGATGTTTCTATGCACGATCTTGTAAAGCTCTTCATTGCAATTCCAACAAACCCAAGATCATCGAAATCGAAGTCCGGATGGAAAACTTGTTGTGTTTTCGTGTTGGAAATATTATCGGTTTATCCATGAGGAAAGTTCCACACCTTCCCATGTGTGTCAACTTAACTCTATTTATGGTTCTTAATATTTTCTTTGGAGTTCGGACGAAAAAGTTATTGCAGTTTTCTTCTAAGTCTCTGGTTGGCCAGCCTAGGCCGGGCTCAAGGCCGGTCGCCTCAGGCTCCTGGCCGGCCTCCTGTGACGCAAGGCCGGGCCAAGGCCGGGTCAAGGCCAGCCACTCTGCCTCAGCCAGCCTTCGAAAGATTCCTGGCCGGCCTTGCCGGGCCGAGGCCGGGCCAAGGCCGGGCTCTCGTTTTTTGGCAGAAAAATGTCCCAACGGTTGGATTTAGTGGGGACCTATTTAAGGGTCTTCTTCCCCAATGGTTCCTAAGCTTTGGCACTCTCTCTCATCCTCCATTGTTGACCTCCAAATCTTTGAGTTCTCTCAATTCCTCCCATGATTCTTGCATATCTTTGAGGGATTTGAGAGAGGAGATCTAGATCTACAATTCCACCAATCCTTTCCTTCTCTAAGTGAGGGGAACCTAGTAGATCTTGATCATGGAGTTCCATTTGTTGAGTTCTTCTTTGTTCTTCCTCTCTTCTCCCCCCACAAGCATTAGTTGCTTTTGGTGAGATTTGAGACTGAAGGACTTGAGCACTTGTGTTCTTGCCATTGCTTTTGTGCATCGGTTTGTGCTCTCCACGAGGATTCGTGGAAGTGAAAGTTCGTGAGCTTGTTACTCTTGGGTCTTTGGACCCTAGACGCCTTTTGTGGCGGTTGAGGCCTTTTGTGGTCACTTGGGAGCTCCCAATCCTTTTGTGGGTTGTGCCTCAAGATTGTTGTAAGGGACTCGATTTCCGCCCAAAAGAAAATCAATAGTGGAATGTGAACCGAGCTTTTGGGCAAGGTTCATCGGAGAATAGGGTGAGGCCATTTGTGGCGTCTTGAGTTTGAAACTCACACCCCTCCAATGAGACGTACTCCCCTAAAAAGGAGGAACTCGGGAATACATCGTCGTCTCCGCGTGTCTCGGTTATTTCTATACCCGAGCTCTTTACTTATGCACTTTACATTGTGATAGCCTTCATGCTTGAAGTATACTTTATTGCTATCACCTTGTTGCTTGTCTTGCTTAGCATAAGTTGTTGGTGCACATAGGTGACCTAGTTTATTTAGATTGTTGGCTTGTTAATTTAAACATCTAGTTTTATTCCGCAATTATCAAGACTAAACCGGAAAAGTTTTAAATCGCCTATTCACCCCCCCTCTAGGCGACATCCTTTGTCCTTTCAACCGCAGCAGTTTTAGCTTTTCACGTAGCTCTCTTTGCTCCTTCCGAACAGCCCCAAAGGTGGAGCTGCCCCAGCTCCGCAGATGCCCAGCAGTGGCTTGAAGTTTATCACAGAGTTCTGACACCGTGCCTGCCTTGCTTGAGGCCCATGTATCAGACATGAACTGCTTGAAATCTTCATGCCTTTCCCACATGAGTTCGTACCGAAAGGCTTTTTGTAAAGCTATTCGCTGGTTATTCGCATCCATCTCATTTAAGAGCAGAATAGGAGAGTGGTCTGATTTCACCGCAAACAAGTGATGCACTTGTGCGAGAGGGAACCGTGCGCTCCAATCAGATGAAGCAAGCGCCCAGTTGATGATCCCGAAGAGCAAGTCTTATGCCTGCACAAATAAACGGGATTAGGTTGAGACTCCAAGTGCAGAGTGTATAGTAAGTGGAAGACAGTTTTCCCCACGAGGGGTGACTCGAGGGTTTAATATCGAACTCTCGGGGAATCTGAAGTGGTAGATTTATCTTCTTATCCTTCTTTTGGTTACCTACAAAACAAGGTTAGATGTTTTGGTCCTCAACCTCACCTGTGGTTGTCAAGCACAAGGTGTAAGAATGATATCAGGATAGTTATGCAATGCAAACAAGAAATAAATATGCAATGATGGTGGATGCAATGATAAATGATATTTTTGGGTTTTTGAATGATGTATGCAAGATGAAAAGTATTTTTGTATTTTCGGATTTAATGATGGCTGAAAATAGAAAAGTGGTATATGGTGTTGGAAAGGTGTTTCTTATGATTAAAAATGGACTGGGGTTCATGGTTTCACAAATGCACTCTCTCTTTATAAAGTGGTAGACAATGGAACACACACAGTTAACATATGAGATTGCAACACAGGGTTTGATAACAAGTTACTTAGATATATGGGCATCACGTCCTAACATAGAGATCTTTTGGTTATTAACCTCTCTTATACTCCACCAAGATGCGAACTAAATCATAACACCTCAGTAATTAAGATAACTCAGAGTATAGCATTAAGTATCATGACATGAAGTGAAAATAAGAACATGCTAGATCTAGTCATGGAGTAGTGGCAATGGTCACGCCCACATCCCCGGTAGCATGGTATTTTAGTTTATCCCTAGTGAGGTAACAAAGTAAGGTAAAGATACCAAAGTGGATCGCAGAACTTTCTCTCACGTTCACTGCACTAGCCACCCCCCGTTACTCCAACTAATGCACACGTTCCCCCACACACGCTCTCATAAACATGCTTGATCAAAACAAGTAGACAAGAACGGGGTACATAATATGCATCTATACTCATAACTGAAACAAACATTGCAATCTCAAACATATATTAACTCATAAAGATCCACCACAAAGGTATTACAACGGTGACCGTAATCATGTTCAGCAGCTCATACGGTGCTAATTAGTGAAGCTCAAGAGAGGAGAGATACATAAGTTACTTCCACAAACCCATAGTCCAGAGGTGGACTACTCCCTCTTCATCATGGAGACGGTGGAGAAGTCGATGGAGAAGATGGAGACCACGCCGGCAGCGCCCCGCCGGAGTTTTCCCCCTCCAATCTGCAGCTCCTGATCTCCGTTTCGGTGTTTCTGTGTTTGTGCGGCGCTCCTTCCAGAGAACGTCGGGGGACCTTTTTTATAGGCGTTTTTAGGTCAAGACGATGTCGGTGGAGCGAAGATCGACGGCAACGGAGCCACGAGGCCCAAAGGGTGGGTCCCACGCGGCCAGTACCTGGCCGCGTGGGCCCCCCGTTTGGCCCTCGGCCTCCGTTTGCTCGCTTCCTTCCGTAGTCTTCTTCCTTCCAAATATTGACGCCCGTAAATTTCCAGGTGATTTCGTTGACGTTTGGGTCCCTGAAACATTAAAATAAGAAAACGGGTTTTCTGCCTGTGCAGGGTTAATTCCATAAAAATAGGAAATATGAATATTCCAAAATCATGATAAAACATTGATATAACCCTTATATGATGCAAATATGATTGGAATATAAGCAATTAAAGTGCAAAGTTCATGTATGCATTTTACATGCATCAACATCCCCAAGCTTAATCCATGCTCGTCCTCGAGTATGAAGATGATAAAACTAACATGGACTTTGCAATTTAATACTTAACAATGGATATCAAAGATGATTACTATTGCTACATATAGTCAAATGATTCATTCTTCAAAGGAGTAGCAATATGCAAATAGTTTATGAAGTGATATCAAGTATTCAAGACAAGGATGTTCATTGATAGTTCACAAAGTGTAACATGGTAGCAAGTAATATGGAACACATGTATGCATAATGATAAGTAGAACATCCTACAATGGTCATAGAGTGTAGATGAAAATCTGAATATGATAGGTGTACACTTTGGAAAGATGTATATGTGAGTAGAGGTAAAGCATGCATAAGTTTCATCCAACTTCCAAACTCTTCTACTTAAGTTAATGATTGCAATAAGGTATTCATTGGTGTCAAGCTCTCATTGCCCCTATCATAGCATCTTGAATGATTAAGGTTAAAGTGAAAGCAAATATGAGTAGTGTGCTTGATAAAGAATGGGTTGAATGTCTCATGCCCCTTGAATACAAGTACTTACACCATGTGTTACTCAACTTGGGAAACAAAGCAAGTTCAATTAAATATCATTGTAAGCATAATAGTATCATCAAGAGCGTCAACTGGGGTACCTCTTGTCCCAAGATATGGAACAAGCCCATATCAAAATGACAAGACAAACAAACAAAATGAACAATCTCAACACCCTTTTTATTTACCATTTGGAATAGTTTTTTATTGCAAGGTGTATCACAGAAGGTTCACCATAGTATGTAAGTAAATTTCCACCATGAATGATGCATGGCTTAGATTAGCGGCCCAGGCGTCTCTCTAACCATTTACACAAACTCATTTAAACTCACTCTATTTCCACATTTATTTCAACATGATAAGCATCCATAGACAAAAGCACATGATATCAACTAAATGAGATGAAGAGCGTGTTGAAAGCTTGCCATGTGACAGCACATATGGGCTAACTTCCAACCCAAAACATTCATCAAGCCACAAACATCATAATCTTAATCACAATGGGTCAAGTTTTATTATGCAAATAAAAGAACATTGTGCATCAAGTTCGTGAGAGCTATATAACCAATTTTTTTCCATTGCAATCAATAACATAAACATTTTCATTCAGAGGTAAGATAACACAAACAACATGTTAAACATACTCGGAATAGCATAAAGCCAATAGGTAGATATGGTGGACTCACTGGAATAACTTTGGTTGAAGGTGTTGGAAACAAGTTTTTGCTTGTTGGAGTTTTTGGGCTAGCAAAAGGGAGAAAGTTGACCATCTAGATGCATGCATGAGTGTCCATAGAACTAACTAATCCATGTTAAACCAAGTAAATAACAATCAGCACCAAAACATGAATAAGTGATAGCTCTACAAAAAGAATTTGCAAACTATTACTCATAAACAAGCTCATGAATCATGCAACTATATGTATCATTAAAAATCAAGTCAAACATCCCTTTTCCCAATCTTATAAAAGCATCCAACATATTTCAACCCATATTTCCAGTAGCTCTCTCATATATAATTGATAGTGTGGTGGTCTCTCAAGACTCAAACAAAAACAAAAACGACGCTCCAAGTTTATGCGATAAAGTGTTTCGATCGAAAAACAGAAGTTGGACGTGTGCAAACCGAGAGTGTGTAGGTCCAGCGGGGTTGTCTTCACATCCCCAAGCTTATGGTCTTCACCATCCTTGGATAGCTCTTGGTGCATCTCCTCCAATCCCTGTGAAAAAACTTCAAAACACCGTTTCTCCCATCTCTTTTCTGTGGGGTGCATTAATAGTGATAAACAAATAGGTTCCTTGCTGCATATAATCCTTGAACAAAAATTCATATGACATGTCCAGAAAGTGTATAATGTTGTATGCCTACTCATAAACTCAATTGGATCAAAAAGATTCAACTTAAAAGCTCAAAGCATGCATCAAACAAAATGGGACAGAATCTGTCCAGAAAAACAGCAGCAGCAAAACGTATTTTTCTACCCTACCAAACTTTCTCGAAAAATTCCGAAAAAATTCATGCATACAGAGGATGAAAAGTTGCAACTACAGTTCAAATATGAGCTCATTCGGAGTTACAGAATAAGAATTAAAAATCATACCGTGCACTGACTCGTGCAGGAATAAAATCTCCGAACGCTATAAGCAACTTTTTCAAACCAAAAAGGGTAAAACTTGGCACTTTATTAAAAACTCCAGAACCTAACTAGACACAAAATCTCTTGTTACAGCAAGAGGACACAAAGAAAAATCACACACAAAAATAACCGGGTTGCCTCCCGCAAAGCGCTTTCTTTATAGCCATATAGCTAGGCTTCTTACTTGTTGTTTTATTGTGGACGAAGCTCATGAGGGAGCTTGAACTTTGGTGGTTCCCTCTTCCTTGGAAAGTGTTCCATGCACTTCTTGTGTGGAAACTGAAACTTTACATTCCCTTCCTTTGAATCAATGATAGCACCTGTGGTACGAAGAAAAGGTCTTCCAAGAATAATAGGACTAGAGGTTTTATTCCCCATATCCATGATTAGAAAATCCACAGGCACAAAAGTCATATGTAACTCTACCATAACATCACTTACTTTTCCCAAAGCATGTTTAATAGAGTCATCAGCAAGTGCTAGTTCAATAGAGCATTTTTCAAGATTTTTCAATTCAAGCACTTCATATAGTTCTTTAGATAAAACAGAGACACTAGATCCTAGATCAAGTATGGCATGGTGTGTCTCTTTTCCAATAGTTACTAGTACCTTAGGTATCCACATATCCCCAAGCTTAGGTGGTATCATAGCCTCTTGGTTGTACCTAGCAATCTTTTCTTTCAAGACATGATTAGCAATATAAGAACCAAAACCTGCTTGGTTAGTGTTGATGGAAGGATCACTTGCAAATTTTTGTAAGATAGATATTAATTCATGCAAGCTACAATTTTCTAAGTCAAGCAAAGGATCCTTGACTTCATTAAGCATTTTAACTTCCTCAACTTCTTCCCAAGCAAGATTCTCATTCCTTTTCTTTAAAGCAAGATTCAAGGCTATTAGGAGGTCATCCTCCCCTTCAACATGATTCTTAATATCCCTATCTAAAGGTTCCAGCATAGAAGATATTCTTTCATTCAATTCCCTAGTCAACTTCTTTTTAGATTTGGCATAATTTGTAACATCCCAGGTTTTCAAAAAGTTGAAAAATCAGAAAAATTTAAAACTTTGAAAACTATTATGTATTTTGCTTTGAAAAGAAAATCATGCATGCATTCATCATCATTTAGCCTTGTTTGCATTTTGATATTTCAAAGGTGGGAAATAAATTTCCACTTGAAAACATATTTAAGAAAATATATTAGTAGAGCATTTATGCTCCAAAATTTTCTTTTGACTTTTATGTTTTGTTCTGTTAATGTTGTTTGTGAATTGATTGTATTTGTTGAAATATAAATATTTGCAAAAGGTTTATCTTGTGGTATTCAAGTTTTATTTAAGCCACCTCTGATTGTTTTAAACCTATTTTAAATTGGACAACAAGTGTCATATTGTTTATTAAAAACCTAGTTTGGAAATCAAAATGATTTCTATTTGAATAGTGTGTTTGGTTGTGAGTTGTTTGTTTGTATGGATAATTATTCTATTACTTACCCATTCTATATTTTCAAGTTTATAGTATTGCCTTTGAAGGAAAATATTTATTTGATTTATAAAATGAGTTTCGAATTCATTTTGAATCATCAAGCCCTTCTTAAACAAAAATATTTAATCTTATTGCTCATATTTTGCTTTGGTTTAAAATATAAGTTTTAAAAGGACTTTATAAAACCCTATAGTTTTCAAATGACATTCACGTGTCCAAAATTCATTTAAACACATTTCAAAAATTTAGTTTACAAAATGTTTTGAAAATATTATTTGAGGTTTTCAAATTAAAGAGTTGGCTTTTACAAAACTATAGAAATTGGTTTGAATCCAAAAGGATTCATAATTTAAAAGTTATGAATAATTGAAAGATTTTCAGAAAAGAAAAGAATCAGAAAAAAAATGCGAAACCCTAGCTACTGGCCCGAGCCCATCTCTCCTTCTCCCTCTATCTCTCGCGCGCGCGGAAGACGACAGCCTAGCTTCGGCCCTCTTTCTCTCTCTCACCGCCAGGTGGGCCACCCCGGGATGACGTCGTCGATGACGCCATCATCCCTAACCTCTTCCGCACGAAATCCTCTTCGAACCCTAACCAAAATCGGATCAAAATCCGTTGCGATACGATCGCAATCTCCCAGGACTCCTGCCCCATATAAATCCTCACGGCCCCCTCTCTCAAAGCCCCACAAACCCTAGCCAAATCGCCGCAAGGCTGCCCGCAAAATCGCCGCCGCCGTCCGCCACTGCCGCCGGCGAAGCTTCGTCGATTCCGGCGTACTGCGTCGACCCCGAGCCATCCCTCTCTTCCTATTTTTCTCTTGCGCATCTCCCTGACAAGGTCCCGTATTTTCTTGGTGTCCCAGATCGACGGGAGCTTCATCGACCTTCGTCGTCCGCCGCGGAAGTAACTCCAGCGTGCGTTCGTCGACCACCCGAAGCACCCGAGCCATCCTCGTCTGCACCACCGGCTTCGCCGCGATCTCCTACACCCCGTGGTATGCACCTAGCTTCCCCTTCCTCTTCCGTTCGTCGTGCACGTACACGCCGGCCATGGCGCCGCCGCGGGATGTGGTCATCGGCGCAACTCCGGCCAGCGCGCCGCTCGTCTTTGGTCAACGGGATCTGAACCTTTGGATCGGGTTTTAACGGCCTAGATTAGAAACATTTGCGAAGGGGTACGGGCGAATCAGATCCGGCCACGTCGACGCCTCGTCAGCGCCAAATCACGCCTCGTCAGCGCCACGTCGCGGCCGAGTCAGCAACACAGTCATCGCAGCTCCGCACCAACCAGAAGACGCCACGTCGACGGAGGACTTCAGCGCGAAGATCTTTTCAGTTTTCTTTACGCTTTAGCCCCTGCGCGTCACAGATTAGTCCCTGGATTTTAGATTCATTATTAATTTTTATTCCTTTAGCCAAAATTTATGAAATTTGTATTTTTGGAAAGCTAATAATGTGTAGAAACTTTCTGTATGCTTAATTTGAGGTTTGGACGAAATTAATTTAGATAAATTTTAAAAATGGTTTAATTGATATTTTGGCTATAATTTAATTTTAAAAATTGATAATTGAACAAAATATTTGCTATATTTTTGTTTGTATAAATAATGGCCGTAGCATTGCTCTGTATTTTTGTAGAAGTGTTTTTATGTGTTTTTGCATGTAAATTGTTTTTATTGCTTTTTAGGTGTTATTTTAATAAGTAAATTATATTAAAATTGTTCTCCACATTAATTTCGAATAGAAATTTTAGCTAAGTCATGATGATCATGTTAGATGCAAAATAACTTAGAAATATTTCACCTCTCCCACAAAAGTGTTATTTCTTCCTTAGAAAAATTTTGAGTAATAAAATTTTGACAACACTTTTCCTTGGAAAATTTCCTTAGAAAATATTTGATAATTATTTTGACAACCCTATTTCCCTTAGAAAATTTCAACATCTTAAAAGTGTTAAATCTTTTCCTTAGAAAAATTTAGCATCTTGAAAAACTTAGTGGTTTTAGAATATTTCCTAAGTGTTATTTTTGACAAGTGTTTGTCTTTAGAAATTTTATCAACTATGGTTTTAAAAAGTATTTTTCGTTAGAAAAATACCAACACCTATTTTATGAACTTTTACTTAGAAATTATTTTGACTTATTGTTTGACCTCTTTGGTCCTTAGTTATTTTTGGGACATCTTGTTTGCTTGCATTTCCTTAGAGCATTTACATCAGCATGGCATGCATAATTAAGTCCTTAGTATTATTTTATACTTTTCTTACATGACTTTCCTCCTTAGAATTTTGGAGGTGATGCTTGTTAGCCCTTTTAACCCTCCTAGTCAAAACCACTAAGTTAGAAATTAGTGGAAAAAGTTTGCATTGTTATCCTTGGAGAATTCAACATGAAGTTAGAAGACCAATAAAGGACTTAGCCAAGAAAGCAAGACTCCAGAAGCATCTCCAAGAAGTCAAGGTACTTAGAAGAAAATCAAGGGAAGTTCACGAAGACCAACCACCTACATTTTTCTAAGTCTTTCTTTCCTTTCTCCCCTTTCTTCCTCCTCTTAAACTTCATGGTGGCTAAGTTATATTCAAGATCAACCAGCTGCCAATATCATCAAGTCTTCAGAATCAACAAGTCCACAAATGCGCAATGAAGTCATCACATCAAGTAAAACCACAAGGAAGCAAAGAGAAGAATTTTAGAAGACCAACTACTTCTTTTCTTTCTATCTCCTTTCTATTTTTGTCTCACTTTGGACATAGGCCAAGTCCTCGTGTTTAAGACTAAGTTCATAGAGTGCTATTTGAAGATCAATGAAGCTGCAAAGGAGTTGAAGATTATTTGAAGACCAAACTTGTGAAGACTTAGAGTAGCTTTACAACCTTCAAGTGGTGGTTTTATCAGAATGGGATAATGTTATTTTGTTGTCTTTCCCTTATTTTGTTTTGCTTGTCTTTTATACCACATTTCTCTGTGTCATCCTGCATCACATGCATATCATATTTTTCCAAGTGTTGCATTTATGATTGTATGTTTATTTGTGGTTTGTTTGACTTGTTAGAAATTCCGAAGAGAGACGAAGGTGGTTGCAACTGCTACACCTGTACTTCTGTTTGCCAAGGCAAGTGGCTATAACACCCCAGGATTGGAGAGCACCTGGGAGTGCTACCACACAACTCTACTCACAACCATATTAATGAAAGCTTTAAACTTGGACAGCACCTCCTTTGTTTTTAAGGACAATCCACGACAGACAATTCATAATAAGAGGATAGAAAGCGGTATAATGACTTCAAAGAAACACCAAGAACTGTAGAAAGCCACTAAAAAGAAATGGCGTCCACTGATTATTATTTGAAGTTATGTGACGTGCTCAATGAAGTAGAGTGCTACGCCCATATCCCATACTCGTCGCTTATTAGTACCTGAAAACCGAATGAAACACAAGAATGAGTATAAAAATACTCAGCAAGTAAAATACGGAACCATCAGAATAATAATCCCATTGTGTCAAGTACATAGCTAAGGGTTCCCAATTTTCAACATCCTACACCACTGAACCCAACCAGGACCACCTGAAAATACCTTATAATCTGTTTATGAACTAGAAGACTGAAACCGAATATCTGAATATGTAACTTAAACTGAAAATCTGAACATGGAACTGAAACTGAATATCTGAATATGTAACTGAAACTGAAAATCTGAACATGGAACTAAAACTGAATATCTGAATATGTAACTGAAACTGAACATCTGAATATGTCGCCCGGACTAGCCCACGAGCTGACAGTTCTCACCGAACTCTATCGGAGTAGCCACTCGGGACAGTCTCTCACCGGTCTGACATGAAAGAATAGCCATCGGACTAGCTCACAAGCTGACAGTTCTCACCGAACTCTATCGGAGTAGCCACTTGTGAACAGTTTCTCACCGAGTTAGCTAGGAAATTAAGAAAGTTTACTATTTCGGAACATGATGAAGAAACCGAATCGAAAGAACTGAATAAGTCTGAAATCAATCAATTGGACTAGTAAATCTCAATCAATGAGAGTGACCAATCGAACAGTCACACGATCGACAAACATAGAGAATAGGGATCGTCATGCACTTGCCTTTAGCCCTTTACCGATAGCGAAGACGTTGATTGAGAATAATCCCACACCTGTGAGTAAGCCAACTATGCAGAGCACATACACCAAAGGTGGCTAATCACATTTCCGAGGGGGCAACCCCTCTGCTGTCCCTTCACGAAAGAATTCATAACTCGAGCTAGAAAGCTTGGAAACAAGCAAATGTTATGCCTATGCATTCATATGGAACTTAACTACAAACAACTCCTACCATTCGAACTCGAAATATGGAGCTATCTAATTCATAACTAGCAAATACCACTCTGCTGTTTCCAGATTTCAGCATAACGATTAGCTCTCTTTGGAAAGTCAAAGCAAGACGACTAATCATGATAATTAATTGAAACCTTTTGTATTAGCAGCTATGCATCACATACAACATAGCAGGAGACAAACATGAATTTTATTGAATGGGTAAAGCTCCTCAAGCCCATGGGAAAACTCTATTCTTTGTTGTTTCCAGAATTCTGAAATAACAAGTAGCCACCATTGGAATTTCATAACAAGGTGAATACTCATGGAAATTAAGCATATACAGTTGATCTATGAACTGCAAGGTACCAGGTAGCTTTACTCCTGTAGAACACCATTTTATCAACTCTCAAAGATCATGAAAAGCTATGAACAAAAGGTATGAACATACTGTTTTGGAAAAACAGTACAGCAACTCGTTTTTGTCGCTGTGGCCAAACGACTGAACCAAATTGAGTGATTGACGGCTCAAAACGATCGTTGGAACGAGGGTTACAAAACATTCCAAAGGATGCCCCTCTGATTTTGCCATATAGGGACTCGAAATTGATGATCTACACTGTTGTATGCACAGGAACAGCACCACCAACGAAACTTGTTCCAATCCATTATGGATCTGCTACTCCCCTTTCCTAACCACCATGAATCCTTCACCAAAACAGAGATTTGGTACAGGTAAGAAGAGGGAGGACCTCACCTTGGTGGAGGATTGGAGGAGATTGATGAAGAGGGTGTTGGGTGGCCTCCTCTTCCCTTGCTTTTCCTTCCCCCCTTGTGCTTCTCTTGCAACCTCTTCTTCTCCTTCTCTTCTTGTCTCCTCTTCTTCTCACCCAAGAACAGGCCCATGCTTCCCTAGGAGATGAGGGGGCGAGCTGGGGGTATCGCAGAGAAGGGTAAGGGAGGAAGTGAGGCCCTGGAGGGGGTGCTCAAGAGAGGGATACAAGGAGGGCTGCTATGTGGAAGACAAGGAAAGGAAGGGGCTGCTGCCATGAGAGGAGCACGGTGTGAAGAGGAAGATGGAATGAAGATACCGTGGTGGAGGAAGGGATAGGCATAGAGGGATATCCATCCCCCCCCCTTTTTTTTTAGTTAACATAATTTCGAAATAGCAAAAATAATCCTGGCCATTGAATCAAACAAACTGTGTAGGATGCATCCGAACTCCGATTTGGGCAAACGAGTAGTCCATTTTGATTGTCTCGACGAGCCCGATTCAACCATGGACTCGATCCTTGAGAAGAGGCTTGTTTTGAAAGGTCCCCAGAAAATGGCCAAGGAAGAGATAATTTCACGATACTATCTTATTAAAAAAAGAGTACTCCACGATCGACTATCGTCTCTGATTTGAAATTGAAGAATGACGGATAAAATAGTCTTCAGCGGTGATGACAAGAATCTCGATGAGAATATCCAATAAATTACGGGTATTACAGTCTACCCACCTTAAAAGGAACTCGCCCTCGAGTTCTTCATTCATTATAACTTGTAGAATATAAGGACATCCAATTTACTAGGGAACAGCTATAGAAGCACTCATGAAAAGCAATGTTCATCTGAAATCAGGAACGACCCAAAACCCATCCTACTGTGCACCAGTGTGTCAAGTTTTAAGTTATTAGCATACTAATTAAGAAGAGGACAACACCAGAGATCTAAAGCCGGGCTCTGATACCAACTATAACACCCCAGGATTGGAGAGCACCTGGGAGTGCTACCACACAACTCTACTCACAACCATATTAATGAAAGCTTTAAACTTGGACAGCACCTCCTTGTTTTTAAGGACAATCCACGACAGACAATTCATAATAAGAGGATAGAAAGCGGTATAATGACTTCAAAGAAACACCAAAAACTGTAGAAAGCCACTAAAAAGAAATGGCGTCCACTGATTATTATTTGAAGTTATGTGACGTGCTCAATGAAGTAGAGGTGCTACGCCCATATCCCATACTCGTCGCTTATTAGTACCTGAAAACCGAATGAAACACAAGAATGAGTATAAAAATACTCAGCAAGTAAAATACGGAACCATCAGAATAATAATCCCATTGTGTCAAGTACATAGCTAAGGTTCCCAATTTTCAACATCCTACACCACTGAACCCAACCAGGACCACCTGAAAATACCTTATAATCTCTTTATGAACTAGAAGACTGAAACCGAATATCTGAATATGTAACTTAAACTGAAAATCTGAACATGGAACTGAAACTGAATATCTGAATATGTAACTGAAACTGAAAATCTGAACATGGAACTGAAACTGAATATCTGAATATGTAACTGAAACTGAACATCTGAATATGTCGCCCGGACTAGCCCACGAGCTGATAGTTCTCACCGAACTCTATCGGAGTAGCCACTCGGGACAGTCTCTCACCGGTCTGACATGAAAGAATAGCCATCGGACTAGCTCACAAGCTGACAGTTCTCACCGAACTCTATCGGAGTAGCCACTTGTGAACAGTTTCTCACCGAGTTAGCTAGAAAATTAAGAAAGTTTACTATTTCGGAACATGGATGAAGAAACCGAATCGAAAGAACTGAATAAGTCTGAAATCAATCAATTGGACTAGTAAATCTCAATCAATGAGAGTGACCAATCGAACAGTCACACAATCGACAAACATAGAGAATAGGGATCGTCATGCACTTGCCTTTAGCCCTTTACCGATAGCGAAGACGTTGATTGAGAATAATCCCACACCTGTGAGTAAGCCAACTATGCAGAGCACATACACCAAAGGTGGCTAATCACATTTCCGAGGGGGCAACCCCTCTGCTGTCCCTTCACGAAAGAATTCATAACTCGAGCTAGAAAGCTTGGAAACAAGCAAATGTTATGCCTATGCATTCATATGGAACTTAACTACAAACAACTCCTACCATTCGAACTCGAAATATGGAGCTATCTAATTCATAACTAGCAAATACCACTCTGCTGTTTCCAGATTCCAGCATAACGATTAGCTCTCTTTGGAAAGTCAAAGCAAGACGACTAATCATGATAATTAATTGAAACCTTTTGTATTAGCAGCTATGCATCACATACAACATAGCAGGGACAAACATGAATTTTATTGAATGGGTAAAGCTCCTCAAGCCCATGGGAAAACTCTATTCTTTGTTGTTTCCAGAATTCTGAAATAACAATAGCCACCTTTGGAATTTCATAACAAGGTGAATACTCATGGAAATTAAGCATATACAGTTGATCTATGAACTGCAAGGTACCAGGTAGCTATACTCCTGTAGAACACCATTTTATCAACTCTCAAAGATCATGAAAAGCTATGAACAAAAGGTATGAACATACTGTTTTGGAAAAACAGTACAGCAACTCGTTTTTGTCGCTGTGGCCAAACGACTGAACCAAATTGAGTGATTGACGGCTCAAAACGATCGTTGGAACGAGGGTTACAAAACATTCCAAAGGATGCCCCTCTGATTTTGCCATATAGGGACTCGAAATTGATGATCTACACTGTTGTATGCACAGGAACAGCACCACCAACGAAACTTGTTCCAATCCATTATGGATCTGCTACTCCCCTTTCCTAACCACCATGAATCCTTCACCAAAACAGAGATTTGGTACAGGTAAGAAGAGGGAGGACCTCACCTTGGTGGAGGGATTGGAGGAGATTGATGAAGAGGGTGTTGGGGTGGCCTCCTCTTCCCTTGCTTTTCCTTCCCCCCTTGTGCTTCTCTTGCAACCTCTTCTTCTCCTTCTCTTCTTGTCTCCTCTTCTTCTCACCCAAGAACAGGCCCATGCTTCCCTAGGAGATGAGGGGGCGAGCTGGGGGTATCGCAGAGAAGGGTAAGGGAGGAAGTGAGGCCCTGGAGGGGGTGCTCAAGAGAGGGATACAAGGAGGGCTGCTATGTGGAAGACAAGGAAAGGAAGGGGCTGCTGCCATGAGAGGAGCACGGTGTGAAGAGGAAGATGGGAATGAAGATACCGTGGTGGAGGAAGGGATAGGCATAGAGGGATATCCATCCCCCCCTTTTTTTTTAGTTAACATAATTTCGAAATAGCAAAAATAATCCTGGCCATTGAATCAAACAAACTGTGTAGGATGCATCCGAACTCCGATTTGGGCAAACGAGTAGTCCATTTTGATTGTCTCGACGAGCCCGATTCAACCATGGACTCGGATCCTTGAGAAGAGGCTTGTTTTGAAAGGTCCCCAGAAAATGGCCAAGGAAGAGATAATTTCACGATACTATCTTATTAAAAAAAGAGTACTCCACGATCGACTATCGTCTCTGATTTGAAATTGAAGAATGACGGATAAAATAGTCTTCAGCGGTGATGACAAGAATCTCGATGAGAATATCCAATAAATTACGGGGTATTACAGTCTACCCACCTTAAAAGGAACTCGCCCTCGAGTTCTTCATTCATTATAACTTGTAGAATATAAGGACATCCAATTTACTAGGGAACAGCTATAGAAGCACTCATGAAAAGCAATGTTCATCTGAAATCAGGAACGACCCAAAACCCATCCTACTGTGCACCAGTGTGTCAAGTTTTAAGTTATTAGCATACTAATTAAGAAGAGGACAACACCAGAGATCTAAAGCCGGGCTCTGATACCAACTATAACACCCCAGGATTGGAGAGCACCTGGGAGTGCTACCACACAACTCTACTCACAACCATATTAATGAAAGCTTTAAACTTGGACAGCACCTCCTTTGATTTTAAGGACAATCCACGACAGACAATTCATAATAAGAGGATAGAAAGCGGTATAATGACTTCAAAGAAACACCAAGAACTGTAGAAAGCCACTAAAAAGAAATGGCGTCCACTGATTATTATTTGAAGTTATGTGACGTGCTCAATGAAGTAGAGGTGCTACGCCCATATCCCATACTCGTCGCTTATTAGTACCTGAAAACCGAATGAAACACAAGAATGAGTATAAAAATACTCAGCAAGTAAAATACGGAACCATCAGAATAATAATCCCATTGTGTCAAGTACATAGCTAAGGGTTCCCAATTTTCAACATCCTACACCACTGAACCCAACCAGGACCACCTGAAAATACCTTATAATCTCTTTATGAACTAGAAGACTGAAACCGAATATCTGAATATGTAACTTAAACTGAAAATCTGAACATGGAACTGAAACTGAATATCTGAATATGTAACTGAAACTGAAAATCTGAACATGGAACTGAAACTGAATATCTGAATATGTAACTGAAACTGAACATCTGAATATGTCGCCCGGACTAGCCCACGAGCTGATAGTTCTCACCGAACTCTATCGGAGTAGCCACTCGGGACAGTCTCTCACCGGTCTGACATGAAAGAATAGCCATCGGACTAGCTCACAAGCTGACAGTTCTCACCGAACTCTATCGGAGTAGCCACTTGTGAACAGTTTCTCACCGAGTTAGCTAGAAAATTAAGAAAGTTTACTATTTCGGAACATGGATGAAGAAACCGAATCGAAAGAACTGAATAAGTCTGAAATCAATCAATTGGACTAGTAAATCTCAATCAATGAGAGTGACCAATCGAACAGTCACACAATCGACAAACATAGAGAATAGGGATCGTCATGCACTTGCCTTTAGCCCTTTACCGATAGCGAAGACGTTGATTGAGAATAATCCCACACCTGTGAGTAAGCCAACTATGCAGAGCACATACACCAAAGGTGGCTAATCACATTTCCGAGGGGGCAACCCCTCTGCTGTCCCTTCACGAAAGAATTCATAACTCGAGCTAGAAAGCTTGGAAACAAGCAAATGTTATGCCTATGCATTCATATGGAACTTAACTACAAACAACTCCTACCATTCGAACTCGAAATATGGAGCTATCTAATTCATAACTAGCAAATACCACTCTGCTGTTTCCAGATTCCAGCATAACGATTAGCTCTCTTTGGAAAGTCAAAGCAAGACGACTAATCATGATAATTAATTGAAACCTTTTGTATTAGCAGCTATGCATCACATACAACATAGCAGGGGACAAACATGAATTTTATTGAATGGGTAAAGCTCCTCAAGCCCATGGGAAAACTCTATTCTTTGTTGTTTCCAGAATTCTGAAATAACAAGTAGCCACCTTTGGAATTTCATAACAAGGTGAATACTCATGGAAATTAAGCATATACAGTTGATCTATGAACTGCAAGGTACCAGGTAGCTATACTCCTGTAGAACACCATTTTATCAACTCTCAAAGATCATGAAAAGCTATGAACAAAAGGTATGAACATACTGTTTTGGAAAAACAGTACAGCAACTCGTTTTTGTCGCTGTGGCCAAACGACTGAACCAAATTGAGTGATTGACGGCTCAAAACGATCGTTGGAACGAGGGTTACAAAACATTCCAAAGGATGCCCCTCTGATTTTGCCATATAGGGACTCGAAATTGATGATCTACACTGTTGTATGCACAGGAACAGCACCACCAACGAAACTTGTTCCAATCCATTATGGATCTGCTACTCCCCTTTCCTAACCACCATGAATCCTTCACCAAAACAGAGATTTGGTACAGGTAAGAAGAGGGAGGACCTCACCTTGGTGGAGGGATTGGAGGAGATTGATGAAGAGGGTGTTGGGGTGGCCTCCTCTTCCCTTGCTTTTCCTTCCCCCCTTGTGCTTCTCTTGCAACCTCTTCTTCTCCTTCTCTTCTTGTCTCCTCTTCTTCTCACCCAAGAACAGGCCCATGCTTCCCTAGGAGATGAGGGGGCGAGCTGGGGGTATCGCAGAGAAGGGTAAGGGAGGAAGTGAGGCCCTGGAGGGGGTGCTCAAGAGAGGGATACAAGGAGGGCTGCTATGTGGAAGACAAGGAAAGGAAGGGGCTGCTGCCATGAGAGGAGCACGGTGTGAAGAGGAAGATGGGAATGAAGATACCGTGGTGGAGGAAGGGATAGGCATAGAGGGATATCCATCCCCCCCTTTTTTTTTAGTTAACATAATTTCGAAATAGCAAAAATAATCCTGGCCATTGAATCAAACAAACTGTGTAGGATGCATCCGAACTCCGATTTGGGCAAACGAGTAGTCCATTTTGATTGTCTCGACGAGCCCGATTCAACCATGGACTCGGATCCTTGAGAAGAGGCTTGTTTTGAAAGGTCCCCAGAAAATGGCCAAGGAAGAGATAATTTCACGATACTATCTTATTAAAAAAAGAGTACTCCACGATCGACTATCGTCTCTGATTTGAAATTGAAGAATGACGGATAAAATAGTCTTCAGCGGTGATGACAAGAATCTCGATGAGAATATCCAATAAATTACGGGGTATTACAGTCTACCCACCTTAAAAGGAACTCGCCCTCGAGTTCTTCATTCATTATAACTTGTAGAATATAAGGACATCCAATTTACTAGGGAACAGCTATAGAAGCACTCATGAAAAGCAATGTTCATCTGAAATCAGGAACGACCCAAAACCCATCCTACTGTGCACCAGTGTGTCAAGTTTTAAGTTATTAGCATACTAATTAAGAAGAGGACAACACCAGAGATCTAAAGCCGGGCTCTGATACCAACTATAACACCCCAGGATTGGAGAGCACCTGGGAGTGCTACCACACAACTCTACTCACAACCATATTAATGAAAGCTTTAAACTTGGACAGCACCTCCTTTGATTTTAAGGACAATCCACGACAGACAATTCATAATAAGAGGATAGAAAGCGGTATAATGACTTCAAAGAAACACCAAGAACTGTAGAAAGCCACTAAAAAGAAATGGCGTCCACTGATTATTATTTGAAGTTATGTGACGTGCTCAATGAAGTAGAGGTGCTACGCCCATATCCCATACTCGTCGCTTATTAGTACCTGAAAACCGAATGAAACACAAGAATGAGTATAAAAATACTCAGCAAGTAAAATACGGAACCATCAGAATAATAATCCCATTGTGTCAAGTACATAGCTAAGGGTTCCCAATTTTCAACATCCTACACCACTGAACCCAACCAGGACCACCTGAAAATACCTTATAATCTCTTTATGAACTAGAAGACTGAAACCGAATATCTGAATATGTAACTTAAACTGAAAATCTGAACATGGAACTGAAACTGAATATCTGAATATGTAACTGAAACTGAAAATCTGAACATGGAACTGAAACTGAATATCTGAATATGTAACTGAAACTGAACATCTGAATATGTCGCCCGGACTAGCCCACGAGCTGATAGTTCTCACCGAACTCTATCGGAGTAGCCACTCGGGACAGTCTCTCACCGGTCTGACATGAAAGAATAGCCATCGGACTAGCTCACAAGCTGACAGTTCTCACCGAACTCTATCGGAGTAGCCACTTGTGAACAGTTTCTCACCGAGTTAGCTAGAAAATTAAGAAAGTTTACTATTTCGGAACATGGATGAAGAAACCGAATCGAAAGAACTGAATAAGTCTGAAATCAATCAATTGGACTAGTAAATCTCAATCAATGAGAGTGACCAATCGAACAGTCACACAATCGACAAACATAGAGAATAGGGATCGTCATGCACTTGCCTTTAGCCCTTTACCGATAGCGAAGACGTTGATTGAGAATAATCCCACACCTGTGAGTAAGCCAACTATGCAGAGCACATACACCAAAGGTGGCTAATCACATTTCCGAGGGGGCAACCCCTCTGCTGTCCCTTCACGAAAGAATTCATAACTCGAGCTAGAAAGCTTGGAAACAAGCAAATGTTATGCCTATGCATTCATATGGAACTTAACTACAAACAACTCCTACCATTCGAACTCGAAATATGGAGCTATCTAATTCATAACTAGCAAATACCACTCTGCTGTTTCCAGATTCCAGCATAACGATTAGCTCTCTTTGGAAAGTCAAAGCAAGACGACTAATCATGATAATTAATTGAAACCTTTTGTATTAGCAGCTATGCATCACATACAACATAGCAGGGGACAAACATGAATTTTATTGAATGGGTAAAGCTCCTCAAGCCCATGGGAAAACTCTATTCTTTGTTGTTTCCAGAATTCTGAAATAACAAGTAGCCACCTTTGGAATTTCATAACAAGGTGAATACTCATGGAAATTAAGCATATACAGTTGATCTATGAACTGCAAGGTACCAGGTAGCTATACTCCTGTAGAACACCATTTTATCAACTCTCAAAGATCATGAAAAGCTATGAACAAAAGGTATGAACATACTGTTTTGGAAAAACAGTACAGCAACTCGTTTTTGTCGCTGTGGCCAAACGACTGAACCAAATTGAGTGATTGACGGCTCAAAACGATCGTTGGAACGAGGGTTACAAAACATTCCAAAGGATGCCCCTCTGATTTTGCCATATAGGGACTCGAAATTGATGATCTACACTGTTGTATGCACAGGAACAGCACCACCAACGAAACTTGTTCCAATCCATTATGGATCTGCTACTCCCCTTTCCTAACCACCATGAATCCTTCACCAAAACAGAGATTTGGTACAGGTAAGAAGAGGGAGGACCTCACCTTGGTGGAGGGATTGGAGGAGATTGATGAAGAGGGTGTTGGGGTGGCCTCCTCTTCCCTTGCTTTTCCTTCCCCCCTTGTGCTTCTCTTGCAACCTCTTCTTCTCCTTCTCTTCTTGTCTCCTCTTCTTCTCACCCAAGAACAGGCCCATGCTTCCCTAGGAGATGAGGGAGCGAGCTGGGGGTATCGCAGAGAAGGGTAAGGGAGGAAGTGAGGCCCTGGAGGGGGTGCTCAAGAGAGGGATACAAGGAGGGCTGCTATGTGGAAGACAAGGAAAGGAAGGGGCTGCTGCCATGAGAGGAGCACGGTGTGAAGAGGAAGATGGGAATGAAGATACCGTGGTGGAGGAAGGGATAGGCATAGAGGGATATCCATCCCCCCCTTTTTTTTTAGTTAACATAATTTCGAAATAGCAAAAATAATCCTGGCCATTGAATCAAACAAACTGTGTAGGATGCATCCGAACTCCGATTTGGGCAAACGAGTAGTCCATTTTGATTGTCTCGACGAGCCCGATTCAACCATGGACTCGGATCCTTGAGAAGAGGCTTGTTTTGAAAGGTCCCCAGAAAATGGCCAAGGAAGAGATAATTTCACGATACTATCTTATTAAAAAAAGAGTACTCCACGATCGACTATCGTCTCTGATTTGAAATTGAAGAATGACGGATAAAATAGTCTTCAGCGGTGATGACAAGAATCTCGATGAGAATATCCAATAAATTACGGGGTATTACAGTCTACCCACCTTAAAAGGAACTCGCCCTCGAGTTCTTCATTCATTATAACTTGTAGAATATAAGGACATCCAATTTACTAGGGAACAGCTATAGAAGCACTCATGAAAAGCAATGTTCATCTGAAATCAGGAACGACCCAAAACCCATCCTACTGTGCACCAGTGTGTCAAGTTTTAAGTTATTAGCATACTAATTAAGAAGAGGACAACACCAGAGATCTAAAGCCGGGCTCTGATACCAACTATAACACCCCAGGATTGGAGAGCACCTGGGAGTGCTACCACACAACTCTACTCACAACCATATTAATGAAAGCTTTAAACTTGGACAGCACCTCCTTTGATTTTAAGGACAATCCACGACAGACAATTCATAATAAGAGGATAGAAAGCGGTGTAATGACTTCAAAGAAACACCAAGAACTGTAGAAAGCCACTAAAAAGAAATGGCGTCCACTGATTATTATTTGAAGTTATGTGACGTGCTCAATGAAGTAGAGGTGCTACGCCCATATCCCATACTCGTCGCTTATTAGTACCTGAAAACCGAATGAAACACAAGAATGAGTATAAAAATACTCAGCAAGTAAAATACGGAACCATCAGAATAATAATCCCATTGTGTCAAGTACATAGCTAAGGGTTCCCAATTTTCAACATCCTACACCACTGAACCCAACCAGGACCACCTGAAAATACCTTATAATCTCTTTATGAACTAGAAGACTGAAACCGAATATCTGAATATGTAACTTAAACTGAAAATCTGAACATGGAACTGAAACTGAATATCTAACTGAAACTGAAAATCTGAACATGGAACTGAAACTGAATATCTGAATATGTAACTGAAACTGAACATCTGAATATGTCGCCCGGACTAGCCCACGAGCTGATAGTTCTCACCGAACTCTATCGGAGTAGCCACTCGGGACAGTCTCTCACCGGTCTGACATGAAAGAATAGCCATCGGACTAGCTCACAAGCTGACAGTTCTCACCGAACTCTATCGGAGTAGCCACTTGTGAACAGTTTCTCACCGAGTTAGCTAGGAAATTAAGAAAGTTTACTATTTCGGAACATGGATGAAGAAACCGAATCGAAAGAACTGAATAAGTCTGAAATCAATCAATTGGACTAGTAAATCTCAATCAATGAGAGTGACCAATCGAACAGTCACACAATCGACAAACATAGAGAATAGGGATCGTCATGCACTTGCCTTTAGCCCTTTACCGATAGCGAAGACGTTGATTGAGAATAATCCCACACCTGTGAGTAAGCCAACTATGCAGAGCACATACACCAAAGGTGGCTAATCACATTTCCGAGGGGGCAACCCCTCTGCTGTCCCTTCACGAAAGAATTCATAACTCGAGCTAGAAAGCTTGGAAACAAGCAAATGTTATGCCTATGCATTCATATGGAACTTAACTACAAACAACTCCTACCATTCGAACTCGAAATATGGAGCTATCTAATTCATAACTAGCAAATACCACTCTGCTGTTTCCAGATTCCAGCATAACGATTAGCTCTCTTTGGAAAGTCAAAGCAAGACGACTAATCATGATAATTAATTGAAACCTTTTGTATTAGCAGCTATGCATCACATACAACATAGCAGGGGACAAACATGAATTTTATTGAATGGGTAAAGCTCCTCAAGCCCATGGGAAAACTCTATTCTTTGTTGTTTCCAGAATTCTGAAATAACAAGTAGCCACCTTTGGAATTTCATAACAAGGTGAATACTCATGGAAATTAAGCATATACAGTTGATCTATGAACTGCAAGGTACCAGGTAGCTATACTCCTGTAGAACACCATTTTATCAACTCTCAAAGATCATGAAAAGCTATGAACAAAAGGTATGAACATACTGTTTTGGAAAAACAGTACAGCAACTCGTTTTTGTCGCTGTGGCCAAACGACTGAACCAAATTGAGTGATTGACGGCTCAAAACGATCGTTGGAACGAGGGTTACAAAACATTCCAAAGGATGCCCCTCTGATTTTGCCATATAGGGACTCGAAATTGATGATCTACACTGTTGTATGCACAGGAACAGCACCACCAACGAAACTTGTTCCAATCCATTATGGATCTGCTACTCCCCTTTCCTAACCACCATGAATCCTTCACCAAAACAGAGATTTGGTACAGGTAAGAAGAGGGAGGACCTCACCTTGGTGGAGGGATTGGAGGAGATTGATGAAGAGGGTGTTGGGGTGGCCTCCTCTTCCCTTGCTTTTCCTTCCCCCCTTGTGCTTCTCTTGCAACCTCTTCTTCTCCTTCTCTTCTTGTCTCCTCTTCTTCTCACCCAAGAACAGGCCCATGCTTCCCTAGGAGATGAGGGGGCGAGCTGGGGGTATCGCAGAGAAGGGTAAGGGAGGAAGTGAGGCCCTGGAGGGGGTGCTCAAGAGAGGGATACAAGGAGGGCTGCTATGTGGAAGACAAGGAAAGGAAGGGGCTGCTGCCATGAGAGGAGCACGGTGTGAAGAGGAAGATGGGAATGAAGATACCGTGGTGGAGGAAGGGATAGGCATAGAGGGATATCCATCCCCCCCTTTTTTTTTAGTTAACATAATTTCGAAATAGCAAAAATAATCCTGGCCATTGAATCAAACAAACTGTGTAGGATGCATCCGAACTCCGATTTGGGCAAACGAGTAGTCCATTTTGATTGTCTCGACGAGCCCGATTCAACCATGGACTCGGATCCTTGAGAAGAGGCTTGTTTTGAAAGGTCCCCAGAAAATGGCCAAGGAAGAGATAATTTCACGATACTATCTTATTAAAAAAAGAGTACTCCACGATCGACTATCGTCTCTGATTTGAAATTGAAGAATGACGGATAAAATAGTCTTCAGCGGTGATGACAAGAATCTCGATGAGAATATCCAATAAATTACGGGGTATTACAGTGGCACACCCCCCATAAATTTCCTAAGTATTTTTCTATGCATGACCTAGTGTATTTCTTTATATGCATGTGTAGGATAGTATTGCTATGCTGAAACAACTATCTCCTTTACACTAGTTGTGTCTAGAATCCTATCGATAACTTAGTAGAATTATTGATGCTATGCAAATTTGTTTTATTCAAAGCTTAAATTCTACTAAGTTAATTTATCACCTGGGTGGATTTGGGATTGCAAGGATGACGAGAGTTGAGTGTTGTCCCGAAGGGATATTCACTTGTGGTTGCCACCCAGGGTATTAAGGGGCCAATGTTTTCTCTAAGTGAAGATTGCTTACCGTGCAACCATTAGTCATATGGGCTCTGACTTGATGGATTAAGTTGCGTGGACTCGTCCCGTCTTGACAGGTGGTGGTAGATGGTTAGAATGGGAACGGGTCAAGGCGGCATGGGATGAGGAAATGCTTCTGAAAAGTCTTGTCTCAACTCTCTCCTTTTCCTTAGCACAAATTGAGTGCTTGAGGATAGTTTGGGTTTGTTGGGTCTAATGGTGAAAGTGCACAACCTCTGCAGAGTTAAAAACTAAGTACTTAGCCGTGTCCCCGGTTACGGACAATTTGAGCAGCTGATCAAGGATTCAACGGAGGCTTCATCATTCCAATTTCGAAAGTAAAACTTGATGGTGAACAAGGGTAGATGAGACTATGGTCTTATACCATATCGTCTCCAACTTTTGAAGAAAATGTTTTACAAAGTGTTAGGCAAAATTGGCTTTTATGCAAAATAGCCTTGAACTCCACCAGCCAAATATGCATATAGGCTATAGAGTTATTCCATTAAGTGTCCACATAGTGTCACTTGCCAGATCCATTTTTAATGGTTCTGACCCACTCTGTTGCAAAATTTTATTTGTTGCAGATTGTTCTGACGATGAGTGAGTTTCGTTAGGGTTTCGAGTCTGCAACCAACATGTTTTCGCCTGTGGCACATGCAAAGGATGAGGACTCCATGAAGATTATATTCCGCTGCTTTACTCTTTCAAGCTAGCTATATGCTATGCAAGTTGTAATGAATATTTTACCAAGTCTGGATCATTCGATGTAATAATGATACTTTGTTGTGATACTACATCTTAAACTGTGTGTGCAAATGAAACGATCCAGGGGTTTGCACTATACACAGGTACCTTGCCATATTTTAAGTGCAGGTACGCTACAGATGGTATCAGAGCACTGTGTTGCCTGTAGGTTCGAAACCCTAAGTCTGGTTAGGAATAAGAAAGCCCATAGGACAAAACTTTATTTGCTTTTTGTCTAAAAACTTTTGATATCATTCTTGTAACTTCTTAACTATTCGCGTTCTAAATGTCTTCTCTTATTTATAGATGTCCCGCCTCCTGGAATCACTCAAGAAAGGTCCAGCAATGACCATGACCTTGGAATGTGAGACTGAGTTTCCAAAAGCTTTGAAGGACCTCATGTTGAGCATGGGACTTGAAGGAGCAGCAGTCTACAAAGGATTTCCTTTCAAGGGTGAAGGTCAAGAGTACTGGTGGGTACAACTCCATCTATACAAGAACAAAGACGATGACCACAAGACCAAAGGTTGCTACATGTTCACAAACCCAATAATTCGAACATCATTCTTTGATTCAGCAAGAAGTGCAGCATGGGAGGCCATCGAGCACCTTGGAGGAAGACTTCAATTTAGACTTCACAACACTCAGAAATACCTTGATGAACTCAATGGAATAGAGGAAGAACTCGATACACTCAAGAAGTAGATAGAATAGACCCCCTTATGTATTAGAATAAAGAAACCATGTTGATGTATTGACCTATCAAATTGTGGTATGGCAGTACTATCATATTGTTTCCCCATATCCTAGGTGTACTTCGATCCAAAAACGACTAGTGTGGTTTTCTCAAAGGTTTGTGCGTTTTTATCAGGTGTGGTTGTTTGTGTCAAATTGCTTGTATGGGTAGGAATAATTCTCTTAGATCTGTCTATCTTTTACTCATCTATGCTAAACCTAAACAGATGCCTTGCCAAAGTATCAACGATGATGAGAGGACAAATGCAATGCAACTATTAGAAGCTCAGAGTCAGTTGATGCAACTCATGGCCCAAAATCAAGTCAACAACTGCAACAAAGAGTTACCCCAAGGGATGCAACAACTGTTGGATAATCAGACCCACATTGTGCAGCTGATGCGTCACCACATGGCCAACAGTAACACCAAAACACCACAGATTGACATAGGTAACACGAAATTCAAAGGAAGTGTTTTGAGAAAACCTCAAGCCTGCCAGACGTGTGGAGAAATAGGACACACATCCAAGGAATGTCATGATGAGTGGCCCCATGGTGTCTCTCTCCAAGACGGATGTCCCACAACCCTAGTTACTTGCTTTTTGTGTGAGGCAACAAACCACATCCCATCACAATGTCAACTCTATTCCATAGTGCAGCAAGCTAGGCAGCAAATACAAGAGGGGATGCAACATACTATCAGGAAGACCTTGGAAGTAGAAGAATCAGAGAAGAAACTCCAGAACAACCCCCACAAGAGAGACATTAGTCAAGTGATGTGCTTCAAATGCAAGAACACAGGGCACTATGCCAATAACTGCCCCGAGAAGATGAATGAAGCCAGACTCAGAACTCACCCCCACACTTCGAAGGTCACCACTAAATGTTGTTACTCATGTGAGGAGGAAGGTCATTTCTCTCGAGATTGCCCCATTAAGCGAACCAGATCGTCAGCCTTTGTGATAGAATATGATAAACAAGAGATAGAGGACCTTTTAGCACTACAAAGACCTAAAAAGAACAGAAAGCGGAGTTACAATAAACATCTTTCTGAGCCTTCATTCAAAAGGTACATTACTCCTGATGTGAACCATGTTCACAAATATGAGAATCACCATGGTGGAGGAAGTCACCTCAAGCAGCTTGATCACAATGGTGGATTCAAGGGAAGCAATGGAGACCACAAGGGAAATGGACATGCTGGCCATAACCATAATAATGGACAGCACCGCCCAAATTCCGAGCTCAAGAGAGATATCAGCCAAGTGCTTTGCTACAAGTGCAGTAACAAGGGCCATTATGCCAATAAGTGCCCAGAAAAGGAAAAGATAGAAGGAACAACCAAGTCAAAGCCTTTTGGTAAAGGATATGTGAACCACGCCAATATGGAAGAGGTGATTGAGGAACCTAGCATGGTGAACGGTACGTTCTCAATAAAGTTTGCACCCTGAAGTTCGACTACCAACAAAATTTCTTTTAAGGGTGGTAGCTACCCTGACATCCCAGTCACAACCTTTTGCTAGCCTTCCCGAATCTCGGGACGAGATTCCTTTTAAGGGTGGTAGTATGTAACATCCCAGGTTTTCAAAAAGTTGAAAAATCAGAAAAATTTAAAACTTTTGAAAACTATTATGTATTTTGCTTTGAAAAGAAAATCATGCATGCATTCATCATCATTTAGCCTTGTTTGCATTTGATATTTCAAAGGTGGGAAATAAATTTCCACTTGAAAACATATTTAAGAAAATATATTAGTAGAGCATTTATGCTCCAAAATTTTCTTTTGACTTTTATGTTTTGTTCTGTTAATGTTGTTTGTGAATTGATTGTATTTGTTGAAATATAAATATTTGCAAAAGGTTTATCTTGTGATATTCAAGTTTTATTTAAGCCACCTCTGATTGTTTTAAACCTATTTTAAATTGGACAACAAGTGTCATATTGTTTATTAAAAACCTAGTTTGGAAATCAAAATGATTTCTATTTGAATAGTGTGTTTGGTTGTGAGTTGTTTGTTTGTATGGATAATTATTCTATTACTTACCCATTCTATATTTTCAAGTTTATAGTATTGCCTTTGAAGGAAAATATTTATTTGATTTATAAAATGAGTTTCGAATTCATTTTGAATCATCAAGCCCTTCTTAAACAAAAATATTTAATCTTATTGCTCATATTTTGCTTTGGTTTAAAATATAAGTTTTAAAAGGACTTTATAAAACCCTATAGTTTTCAAATGACATTCACGTGTCCAAAATTCATTTAAACACATTTCAAAAATTTAGTTTACAAAATGTTTTGAAAATATTATTTGAGGTTTTCAAATTAAAGAGTTGGCTTTTACAAAACTATAGAAATTGGTTTGAATCCAAAAGGATTCATAATTTAAAAGTTATGAATAATTGAAAGATTTTCAGAAAAGAAAAGAATCAGAAAAAAAATGCGAAACCCTAGCTACTGGCCCGAGCCCATCTCTCCTTCTCCCTCTATCTCTCGCGCGCGCGGAAGACGACAGCCCAGCTTCGGCCCTCTTTCTCTCTCTCACCGCCAGGTGGGCCACCCCGGGATGACGTCGTCGATGACGCCATCGTCCCTAACCTCTTCCGCACGAAATCCTCTTCGAACCCTAACCAAAATCGGATCAAAATCCGTTGCGATACGATCGCAATCTCCCAGGACTCCTGCCCCATATAAATCCTCACGGCCCCCTCTCTCAAAGCCCCACAAACCCTAGCCAAATCGCCGCAAGGCTGCCCGCAAAATCGCCGCCGCCGTCCGCCACTGCCGCCGGCGAAGCTTCGTCGATTCCGGCGTACTGCGTCGACCCCGAGCCATCCCTCTCTTCCTATTTTTCTCTTGCGCATCTCCCTGACAAGGTCCCGTATTTTCTTGGTGTCCCAGATCGACGGGAGCTTCATCGACCTTCGCCGTCCGCCGCGGAAGTAACTCCAGCGCGCGTTCGTCGACCACCCGAAGCACCCGAGCCATCCTCGTCTGCACCACCGGCTTCGCCGCGATCTCCTACACCCGTGGTATGCACCCAGCTTCCCCTTCCTCTTCCGTTCGTCGTGCACGTACACGCCGGCCATGGCGCCGCCGCGGGATGTGGTCATCGGCGCAACTCCGGCCGGCGCGCCGCTCGTCTTTGGTCAACGGGATCTGAACCGTTGGATCGGGTTTTAACGGCCTAGATTAGAAACATCTGCGAAGGGGTACGGGCGAATCAGATCCGGCTACGTCGACGCCTCGTCAGCGCCAAATCACGCCTCGTCAGCGCCACGTCGCGGCCGAGTCAGCAACACAGTCATCGCAGCTCCGCACCAACCAGAAGACGCCACGTCGACGGAGGACTTCAGCGCGAAGATCTTTTCAGTTTTCTTTACGTTTTAGCCCCTGCGCGTCACAGATTAGTCCCTGGATTTTAGATTCATTATTAATTTTATTCCTTTAGCCAAAATTTATGAAATTTGTATTTTTGGAAAGCTAATAATGTGTAGAAACTTTCTGTATGCTTAATTTGAGGTTTGGACGAAATTAATTTAGATAAATTTTAAAAATGGTTTAATTGATATTTTGGCTATAATTTAATTTTAAAAATTGATAATTGAGCAAAATATTTTGCTATATTTTTGTTTGTATAAATAATGGCCGTAACATTGCTCTGTATTTTTGTAGAAGTGTTTTTATGTGTTTTTGCATGTAAATTGTTTTTATTGCTTTTTAGGTGTTATTTTAATAAGTAAATTATATTAAAATTGTTCTCCACATTAATTTCGAATAGAAATTTTAGCTAAGTCATGATGATCATGTTAGATGCAAAATAACTTAGAAATATTTCACCTCTCCCACAAAAGTGTTATTTCTTCCTTAGAAAAATTTTGAGTAATAAAATTTTGACAACACTTTTCCTTGGAAAATTTCCTTAGAAAATATTTGATAATTATTTTGACAACCCTATTTCCCTTAGAAAATTTCAACATCTTAAAAGTGTTAAATCTTTTCCTTAGAAAAATTTAGCATCTTGAAAAACTTAGTGGTTTTAGAATATTTTCCTAAGTGTTATTTTTGACAAGTGTTTGTCTTTAGAAATTTTATCAACTATGGTTTTAAAAAGTATTTTTCCTTAGAAAAATACCAACACCTTATTTTATGAACTTTTACTTAGAAATTATTTTGACTTATTGTTTGACCTCTTTGGTCCTTAGTTATTTTTGGGACATCTTGTTTGCTTGCATTTCCTTAGAGCATTTACATCAGCATGGCATGCATAATTAAGTCCTTAGTATTATTTTATACTTTTCTTACATGACTTTCCTCCTTAGAATTTTGGAGGTGATGCTTGTTAGCCCTTTTAACCCTCCTAGTCAAAACCACTAAGTTAGAAATTAGTGGAAAAAGTTTGCACTGTTATCCTTGGAGAATTCAACATGAAGTTAGAAGACCAATAAAGGACTTAGCCAAGAAAGCAAGACTCCAGAAGCATCTCCAAGAAGTCAAGGTACTTAGAAGAAAATCAAGGGAAGTTCACGAAGACCAACCACCTACATTTTTCTAAGTCTTTCTTTCCTTTCTCTCCTTTCTTCCTCCTTCTCTTAAACTTCATGGTGGCTAAGTTATATTCAAGATCAACAGCTGCCAATATCATCAAGTTTTCAGAATCAACAAGTCCACAAATGCGCAATGAAGTCATCACATCAAGTAAAACCACAAGGAAGCAAAGAGAAGAATTTTAGAAGACCAACTACTTCTTTTCTTTCTATCTCCTTTCTATTTTTGTCTCACTTTGGACATAGGCCAAGTCCTCGGTGTTTAAGACTAAGTTCATAGAGTGCTATTTGAAGATCAATGAAGCTGCAAAGGAGTTGAAGATTATTTGAAGACCAAACTTGTGAAGACTTAGAGTAGCTTTACAACCTTCAAGTGGTGGTTTTATCAGAATGGGATAATGTTATTTTGTTGTCTTTCCCTTATTTTGTTTTGCTTGTCTTTTATACCACATTTCTCTGTGTCATCCTGCATCACATGCATATCATATTTTTCCAAGTGTTGCATTTATGATTGTATGTTTATTTGTGGTTTGTTTGACTTGTTAGAAATTCCGAAGAGAGACGAAGGTGGTTGCAACTGCTACACCTGTACTTCTGTTTGCCAAGGCAAGTGGCACACCCCCCATAAATTTCCTAAGTATTTTTCTATGCATGACCTAGTGTATTTCTTTATATGCATGTGTAGGATAGTATTGCTATGCTGAAACAACTATCTCCTTTACACTAGTTGTGTCTAGAATCCTATCGATAACTTAGTAGAATTATTGATGCTATGCAAATTTGTTTTATTCAAAGCTTAAATTCTACTAAGTTAATTTATCACCTGGGTGGATTTGGGATTGCAAGGATGACGAGAGTTGAGTGTTGTCCCGAAGGGATATTCACTTGTGGTTGCCACCCAGGGTATTAAGGGGCCAATGTTTTCTCTAAGTGAAGATTGCTTACCGTGCAACCATTAGTCATATGGGCTCTGACTTGATGGATTAAGTTGCGTGGACTCGTCCCGTCTTGACAGGTGGTGGTAGATGGTTAGAATGGGAACGGGTCAAGGCGGCATGGGATGAGGAAATGCTTCTGAAAAGTCTTGTCTCAACTCTCTCCTTTTCCTTAGCACAAATTGAGTGCTTGAGGATAGTTTGGGTTTGTTGGGTCTAATGGTGAAAGTGCACAACCTCTGCAGAGTTAAAAACTAAGTACTTAGCCGTGTCCCCGGTTACGGACAATTTGAGCAGCTGATCAAGGATTCAACGGAGGCTTCATCATTCCAATTTCGAAAGTAAAACTTGATGGTGAACAAGGGTAGATGAGACTATGGTCTTATACCATATCGTCTCCAACTTTTGAAGAAAATGTTTTACAAAGTGTTAGGCAAAATTGGCTTTTATGCAAAATAGCCTTGAACTCCACCAGCCAAAATATGCATATAGGTTATTAGAGTTATTCCATTAAGTGTCCACATAGTGTCACTTGCCAGATCCATTTTTTTATGGTTCTGACCCACTCTGTTGCAAAATTTTATTTGCTGCAGATTGTCCTGACGATGAGTGAGTTTCGTTAGGGGTTTCGAGTCTGCAACCAACATGTTTTCGCCTGTGGCACATGCAAAGGATGAGGACTCCATGAAGATTATATTCCGCTGCTTTACTCTTTCAAGCTAGCTATATGCTATGCAAGTTGTAATGAATATTTTACCAAGTCTGGATCATTCGATGTAATAATGATACTTTGTTGTGATACTACATCTTAAACTGTGTGTGCAAATGAAACGATCCAGGGGTTTGCACTATACACAGGTACCTTGCCATATTTTTAAGTGCAGGTACGGTACAGATGGTATCAGAGCACTGTGTTGCCTGTAGGTTCGAAACCCTAAGTCTGGTTAGGAATAAGAAAGCCCATAGGACAAAACTTTATTTGCTTTTTGTCTAAAAACTTTTGATATCATTCTTGTAACTTCTTAACTATTCGCGTTCTAAATGTCTTCTCTTATTTATAGATGTCCCGCCTCCTGGAATCACTCAAGAAAGGTCCAGCAATGACCATGACCTTGGAATGTGAGACTGAGTTTCCAAAAGCTTTGAAGGACCTCATGTTGAGCATGGGACTTGAAGGAGCAGCAGTCTACAAAGGATTTCCCTTCAAGGGTGAAGGTCAAGAGTACTGGTGGGTACAACTCCATCTATACAAGAACAAAGACGATGGCCACATGATCCATCATAAGGGGTTGTAGTTTATTTATTTAACTATACCTAATTATGGCTCCGTCCAAAGAGGATTAAAACTTGACAAGATATTCAACGTGTTGTTTAATAAATCTCTATGCCTAGCACCAGACATGCCGCCCTCGGGAACGTTTGCCACATATAAGTTACACATCACTTGAGCTTGTCCTTTTGCCACATAAGAGGATTGGGCTTTCTCTCTTTGAGAGCTTTCACTTGCTACTATCTGTTATCTGCTTGCAATTATACAACTGAAAATACCAAAAACATCTGCATCTTTTATTGTTTTATTTATCAATCTTACTAACCAATACCTTCAGCTCCTCGTGGGTTCGACAACATTTTCTAATTGAAAGGTACTACAATTGATCTCCTGCACTTGGGAGCCATCAAGATACTTTTCTGGCGCCGTTGCCGGGGAGCGTAGCGCTATTGGTAAGAAGTTTGGTAAGGAAACTTGAAAGCTGTTTATCTCATTGTTACTATGGCATTTATGAATCGTGCCTCGCTGCATCTTGCTCTATATGAAAGTTGCTTATGCCACTACTGCAAAGGTGGTTGAAACTGCTGTGCCTGAGATACCTAAAGTGGGATATAAGATTCCCATGGGTCATGTTAAAAGAGTTATGAAAAATCCATTTACAGGAGATGGAACTAAGTCGGCACGCGAGCACATGGAAATAATTGAGGAAATATGTGGCTTATTCAGACTACCTGGTATTTCAGAGGATCAGGTAAAAAGGAAGCTATTGTATTTGTCTTTATCTGGTAATGCTCGTGATTGGTACAGGTCTTTGGATGAAAAAGTCCAGAATGAATGGAGTATCTTGAGGAAGGTTTTCTTTCTTAAATATTTTACTCCTAAAGAAGCTTATGATAACCGCTGCTATATATTCAATTTCTGGCCACATTTGGGAGAGAGTATTACTCAAGCTTGGGGGAGGTTAAAGGAACTCCTTCGCAGGAATCCATGTCATGATCTTACAAGGAAACTTATATTGATAAACTTTTATGTGAGACTACCTATGAAGCACAAGGAGATTTTGGATAATTCATCTGGAGGAAGTTTTACTAATAACACTGAAGAAGAAGCATGGAATTTATTGGAGACTATTTCTGAAAATACTAGCCACTAGGATCTTGATAAAGGTAATGAGCCATATTTTGATTATGAATATTCATGTGTAGAGAATTTCTCCACTTCTATTCTGTTTAAAAATCTGAGTGATACTTTTGGTCTTGATCCTTATGTTATAATTGAAATAGCTAAAGGTTTTGCTGATCATATTTGTGTTCCAAAAAGTGGATTTGAAGTTTATGTTGAACCTGTTAAACAATCCATTGTTGTTCCTAAAGTTATTAAACATGTTGAACCAATGTCATCTGTGACAATTGAGGAGTATGTTGAACCACTTCCATTTCCAAACCAAGTTAAGGAAAATTTACTTAAAGCTGTTACTAACAAGAGTAACAAAAGATGTTCTCAGCCTTATGAACAGGTGGAAGTCAACACTCAAATTTCTGTTATCAAGCAACTAAATGAAGAAGACCCAGTGGATGTTTATCTATGTGAAGATGCTACCAAAGTCATCAAAGGTAATTCGGCCAAAGTTGGGAAACCTGTTATATTGTAACACCCCAGATATCAACCCTATCTAGCAATGCTACACAAACCTTAAACACTTCCAAGTCTGGCACAATACTATAAATTTCGGCAAAGTTTTCTTTGTTTATTAGGACATCGATGACAGAAGAAAAGGATACCCCACCAAATATATCGTTACACACAACTATACAATAACCCAAGATACAGTTAATACTCTCAAAGTGTCGTCATGACCAATTAAGGATCATTGTCTTTGGCGTGTTTGCAGAATATATATATATATATATATATATATATATATATCGGAGCTTGCTAAGTGTGAACATCGTGTGTGTCGAAGAGGTGCTACACCCAATCCCATGCATGTCGTCCTCAAAGGTACCTAAAAACATAGAAGCCACAAGGTGAGTACAAAGTACTCAACAAGAACAATCAGGCATAGTAAACAAAACATAAGTCAAAGCACAAAACCTTTACCAGAGCACTCTTCCATATACACACTTAATCATGTCCTACATGCCTACATGCTCATCTCATCTCATCTCATCTCATCGCGTATACCGGTATCGCTTGAGTGGATACCCGTCGGCATCCACTCACTCCAACATGTGGAGGGTGCCTCCAAAGTGGGTCGCAACCCAACAGAGAAGGTCTCAATTGGCCCCTAAGTAGGTTGCCATTTCTTTCATTGTCATTATGCATATGCAAGTGATGTATTTTTCACTCACTGCCCAGATTAGCATGTCATCCTCATCACCATTATCATCTCAGGCATCAACAGCATATATCATTAAAATAAGGGCAAGTACAATAATAAAAGTTGGGTGAAGAGACATATGTAAAGTCACCATCCCGTCATGAACTTGCCTGAACCATGTGGAACTGTGGATCGAACTGTGAAAAGTAGATATCCGATTCGGAAGTACTAACACCTGTTATTTAAAACATATCATTCAATACTCATCATCACTTCAACAACATACAAGCAATATATCACATCGCTCCTATGCTCTCAATAAAAGTGACCACACAAGGTATAATGAAAACTCGATATAATTTATATTTTAGCAACATCACAATAATCCTCCCATCCAGTATTGACAAAATCTGGACATCTTAACTCACTCAGTCTAAAGCATTACTGAAAATCTGTCAGAACAGGACAGATCACTTAATATTTTTATCTGAATTGACATTATACACGAAATCTTGTAAACATTGTTAGTTCTAGTGTCAGTAAAATATTCTCTACAACTTTCATGTTTAGCCCATAATTTAATTCGAATGTTAAAAAGACCTAAAGTTGCAAAGAATGTCACTGCGTGCAGAAAATGTTCAGTTCTGGACAGAACACTAAACTGATCGCTGCGAGCTAACCGTTCAACCAAAATGCGCAAATAAACATTCTACAGAAAGCCTTGAACATGGTCTACAATTTCGTTCAGATTCTAACTCGAAATTATGGACAGATCAAAACAGATTTTAAGTCAAAGTTCAGTGTCTTAAGGAACCAGCTAGAGTATTTCCTCTAACTGAACACCCGATCAGAACAACACAAGCTAGAACTGAATATGTTCATACAAAGGGGCAACTAGCAAACTGTAAATTGGTTCGGTGTTCCATTCCAAAAAGTGATTCCTGAAACTATTTGCTTCTATAGCCTCCGATGGAGAACAAGAATGGAATAGGCAAACCACAACATACCAACCCAGGTATTTCAACTCCCTTTATATATCCATTCTACTAGTACCTATGCAGCAGCGTCCAAACTCTAGAAATGACAACTCGTACTAATCGATCGTGGTGGAAACCAGCAGCAGAGAAGGCAAGCACTCACCTGGCAACCTTGCAGCTCCTCACCAGAATGCTGCTTCCATGCCACGACGGAGTACCCGAGACAAACACAGCAGCGACGCCGCAGATCACGAGTAGGCAGCGACGGCTGCCTCCACTCTCCCCATGGAGACAGAACAGCCGTAGAACATGACTCGGTGATGGGCAGGCACGGATAGAAGCGAAGCGACGGCGGTGGCGGCAGCTTGGGATTGGTAGCAGCGCAAGGGTTAGGGTAGATGGTGGATCGCTGCCTTCCTTAAAGCAAGTTTACAGGTCCAGCTAGGTGGGCTTGCAAGACTAACTCTGGCTCAACTTTGAAAAGCCCAGCAGGCCCGTCTCCATTTCTTTCATCATGTGTTCCAACGCATCAAAAATGAATTATCTGATATCAAGCTCTCCACAAGTCACATAATGACTGGTTATAATCCTCACAGCCGTAGGTCTAAGGTTCAAACCTTTGCATGCACTTTCTTTTATATAGTCTAATGCCGCTTCTTACTCTCTACTCTAAGATAATGTTTAAATAACAAAACAAAGTCCTTTTTATTTTATATAAACTGTTATATAGAAATTCGGGGTATTACATATATCATGCTCTATTGGGACTTCAAGTTATCATGGTCTATGTGATATTGGAGCAAGTATTAGTGTCATTCCATATTCTCTTTATCTTGAGATCAAGCCTGATATTGATCCCATTGTTATGGAAGAGACAGGTATGACAATTCAACTTGCTAATAAAGATTATATTAGTCCATTTGGAATTGTTAGAGATGTTGAAGTATTGATTGGCAAAATAAAATATCCTGCTGATTTTATTGTGCTTGGTTGTCCTCAAGATTCATTTTGTCCTATCATTTTTGGTAGACCTTTCTTACATACTGTTGGTGCTGAAATTAATTTGCCTAAAGAGAAAGTGTTTATTAAATGTGCTGGTGAGAAACTTGAATTTAACTTTTCCAAATTTGCTGATAAACATGTTGAGAAAGAGCCAATTCCTAATAATTTAATTGAAACTCTTGCTCATATAGCTGTAGCTTCAACTGATGTTGTAGAACGTTATATGCTTAATCAAGATGAACCATTTAATGATGAGGAAAAAGAGGCTTTGGAACAAATATTATGGCAACAACCACCACAATTACAATTGCATATCCCACCTGATAATTTAGGAGTGCTACCACCACCTAAAGGGGATCCTAGTTTTGAATTAAACCTTTGCCTGCAAATCTGAAATATGCATATTTGGATGAGAAGAGCATATATCCTGTCATTATTAGTGCTAACCTTTCAGCTGAAGAGGAAGAGAAATTACTTGATGTGCTAAAAGCTCACCGACCAGCCATTGGATACTCTCTTGATGATCTTAAAGGTATAAGCCCCGCTCTATGTATGCATAAAATTAATCTGGAGGAAGATGCAAAACCTGTTGTTGATTTTCAACGCCGCCTCCATCCAAAAATGAAAGAAGTGGTAAGGAAAGAGGTAATAAGACTTATTGAAGCTGGTATCATTTATCCTATAGCTGACAGTAAGTGGGTTAGTCCTGTTCATTGTGTTCCTAAAAAGGGTGGAATGACTGTTGTTCCAAATGAAAAGGATGAACTTGTGGCTCAACGTACTGTAGTTGGTTATAGGATGGTTATTGATTTCAGAAAATTGAATAAAGCAACTCGAAAAGATCATTATCCATTGCCATTTATTGATCAAATGCTAGAAAGGTTGTCTAAACACTCTCACTTTTGCTATCTAGATGGTTATTCAGGTTTCTCGCAAATTCCTGTCCATAAGGATGATCAAGAAAAGACCACTTTTACTTGCCCATATGGTACTTTTGCTTACAGGAGAATGCCATTCGGTTTATGTAATGCTCCTGCTACTTTTCAAAGATGCATGAATGCTATATTTGCTGATTATATTGAAAAGATAATGGAGGTTTTTATGGATGATTTTTCTGTGTATGGTACTTCCTTCGATAATTGCTTGTTCAACCTTAACAAAGTTTTACAGCGTTGTGAAGACCAACACTTGGTTCTTAATTGGGAGAAGTGTCACTTCATGGTTACTGAGGTATAGTTCTTGGGCATAAGATTTCTGGAGAAGGAATAGAAGTTGATCCAGCAAAGATTGAAGCTATTGAAAACTACCATATCCAAGGGACCTCAAAGGTATAAGAAGTTTTCTTGGGCATGCAGGTTTTTACCGTAGGTTCATTAAGGATTTCTCCAAAATATCAAAACCTCTAACCAATCTTCTGCAAAAGGATGTTCCTTTCTCTTTTAATGATGATTGCATTGAGTCCTTTAATATTTTGAAGAATGCTTTAATCACTGCTCCCATTATTCAACCTCCTGATTGGAACTTGCCTTTTGAAATTATGTGTGATGCTAGTGATTATGCAGTTGGGGCTGTTTTGGGCCAACGTGTTGATAAGAAACTGAATGTTATTTATTATGCTAGTAGAACACTTGATGCTGCTCAAAAGAATTATGCTACAACTGAGAAAGAATTTTTAGCAGTACTGTTTGCTTGTGACAAGTTTAGACCTTATATTACTGATTCAAAAGTCACAATACATACTGATCATTCTGCTATTAAATACTTGATGAATAAGAAAGATGCTAAGCCTAGACTAATAAGATGGGTACTTCTATTGCAAGAATTTGATTTACACATTGTTGATAGGAAAGGGGAGGATAATCAAGTTGCTGATCATCTCTCTAGGATGGAAAGCATACCTGATGATCCTATTCCTATTAATGATAGCTTTGTTAATGAACAACTTGCAATTGTTAATGTTTCTAGTGCTAAAGTTGCATCTCCTTGGTTTGCCAACTATGCAAATTTTATTGTTGGTAAAGTTTTGCCTCCACACTTCACTTCTCAACAAAGAAAGAAATTCTTTTATGATCTTAGACATTATTTTTGGGATGATCCTTTCTCTATAAGAAAAGTGTGGATGGTATTATTAGACGTTGTGTACCTGAGCATGAACAACAGGCTATTATAAGAGATTGTCATGACAGTCCCTATGGAGGGCATCATGCAGGAGATCGCACAGGAGCAAAGGTATTACAATCTGGTTTCTATTGGCCTACTTTATTTAAGGATTGTGCTGAATATGTTAAATCTTGTGATAAATGTCAAAGAGTAGGAAACATTGGTAGGAGGAATGAAATGCCTATGAATTATTCATTGCCACTTGAACCATTTGATGTGTGGGGTTTTGACTTTATGGGTCCTTTCCCAGAATCAAAGACAAAGCATACTCACATTTTGGTTGCAGTTGACTATGTTACAAAGTGGGTGGAAGCAATTCCAACCAAAAGTGCAGATCATGCCACAGCAATGAAGATGCTCAAGGACATCATTTTCCCCAGGTTTGGTGTTCCTAGGTTCTTAATTACTGATGGTGGTTCTCATTTCTTGCATGGTGTTCTTAGAAAAACTTTGGCAAAATATGATGTTAACCATAGAATTGCATCTCCTTATCATCCTCAAACAAGTGGGCAAGTTGAATTAAGCAATAGGGAAATTAAACTCATTTTGGAAAAGACAGTGAATAAGTCTAGATCTGATTGGCCAATTAAGATTAATGATGCTTTGTGGGCTTATAGAACTGCTTTTAAAAATCCTATGGGAATGTCTCCTTATAAAATGGTTTATGGAAAAGCTTGTCACTTACCTGTTGAACTAGAACATAAAGCTAGATGGGCTATTAAACAACTGAACTTTGATTTTAAAACTGCGGGAGAAAAGAGAATTCTTGACCTAAACCTACTTGACGAATGGAGAAATGAAGCTTATGAAAGTGCCAGGATGTTTAAAGAAAAAGTTAAGATTTGGCATGACAAGAAAATTAAGAAAAAGGAATTCAAAGTAGGTGATCAAGTTTTATTGTACAACTCTCGTTTCAAGTTTTCTGCAGGGAAGCTAGCTTCAAAGTGGCAGGGACCATTAGTGATACAGGAGGTGTACCGTTCAGGAGCTATCCGTCTTCACGGTGACATGAAAGGTAAACCTCATGTAGTCAATGGACAACGCCTTAAACCTTATATTGCAGGAAAGAGCTTCATCGGAAGGTGGAGGAGTTGAATTTACAAACACCGGAGGAGGTAATTGAGAGAAACCGTGCAGTTTCAGAAACCCCAAAACAATAGAAGGTAACTTACTGTTGGAAAGTTTCTCGGAATTGCATAATATTTTACGGAAGTCATTTTTATGGAAATTAACGTGTGGGACAAGAAAACTAGACGAAGCGGAGACCCGAGGAAGGAAAGAGGGGGTCCCACGCGGCCCATGTACCTGGCCGCGTGGGCCTACTCCTTTTCCACCTCGGAGTCCCTTTTCGTCTCGTTTTCGATCCCGACGCTTCGTCTTGTGACACCCTCCCTGGCACATCTTGCCAGAGAGGCAGTCGTCCCGTGCGCCATCCCAAGATAACTGGCCGCACGTCACAACAGTGTAACATAATGGAAATCATTACACAATCAGGCACATCAGTGCTACAAATGGTTTACAAGGCCATCAAGAATGACGAAATATCAATCCCAGCATGGCACGATACAGAGTTTTAACTGGCAGCGGAAGACATATGAGAGGCTACGGCTTGGAGCGGCTCCACTCCACAGGCATCTGGCTGGGCTACTGATCCTAGCACGCTCTTGCTCCATCTCCTTGCTAAGGTAGAAGATGAATCCTCGACAAAACCTGGCCACAATCACAAGGCCCGTGAGTACATTATTATGCACTCAGCAAGTATCGCCCCTCACCACAAACAATCCAACAATCATGCAACAAGGTAAACACTGGAAGTAAAATCCTACAACATGTCAAGGTGTATTCTAGATACATGACATAAAAGTAGCATGGCATTGACAAGCAAAACATGGCATAGGCAAACAATGGGGTATCACCAGTGCAGAGTCCAAGCCAGGTGGGGTTGGATCGTGCACCGGCAATCATACAACGAGCTTACCTGTGACGAGTAAACGAGTGCACCACTTGGTGCAAAATCATGTACTTCGTGGTTGCTAGAATGAGATCCCGTCTCTCACTCAACAACATCTAGGCCTTCAAGCCTCTAGCCAACTCTGGCTTTGTTCTAGCCCACTCTGGCTTTTCTCTCTAGCCAACTCTGGCTTTCTAGCCAACTCTGGCTTTTCACAAGTAACATTCCCTGCATCATCTTAATGTTCATTTAGTGAATTCCGGTTGTTCATCTTTCCTTCAGACAACTCTTATGTTTAGCCTCCGGACTCGACGAGGACACACAGTGTGACCGATACTGAACTGTTGTTCCATATCCTTGGAACAAGGCTAGACATCTAGATTAGACACTCTCGAGAGGTGGCAGATGCCACTCACCTAAGTGCACCACACTGAGCCGGTACTTTAGGACAACATCCTTAAGGCGAACTCAGCAAGATACACTCACCTGACCGTTCACTCTACCAAGACACTCCCTGTGTAGCCACCGACATAACTATATGCCTTATGCAGAAGTGAATCCGGCACGTCCCCAACTATGGGCAACGCCTAGCTCCGGAACCTTCGCAAGACTAGCCCCGACCAACTATGGTAACCGACTAGACTTGCCAAAAGGGTGGCATCAAAGGAGGCTCGTTAGGATTACGTAGGTCAAGGCCCGCCCATGTGAGCGACAGTGGCAGTGCGTTCAATGTTCAGATTAGTGGCACTATGGACTGACCCTATCGAAGCTTGGAGGGTTGTTTCAATTTATTCAAGTTTCAACACAACAAGTTCCAAACGATAGGGGTTAGTCCAGCATAATAATCACAACATCAATATCATACAACAAACATAACAACCTGCATGTAACAGCATCATCAAACAACAAGGCCTTAGCAACATAATAAAGATCAACTGCACAAAATAGATTAATTGGTTTGCGTCGACCGGGTGACTATCGTGGCGATTCCGCCAACAAGCGTCATCACAGATCAACTAGTTGGTTAGCGTCGACCGGGTGACTATCGTGGCGACTCCACCAACAAGCGTCATCACAGATCGACGTTAATGTTTTAGTGAGACGGTGGCGGTATAATAATAATAATAATAATAATAATAATAATAATAGCATAATATTTCCCCACTTCCATGACTGAGGCGGGAGACCCTGCCATTGCCCCGGAAATGTGAGCGTCACCGTAAAAGAATAACCGAAAAGCACTCATAAAAATGAGAGAGCATCCATTCCACTCGAAGGTTACCTCGACATGGTGTCAGCAATCTCGGCAAAAGAACCGCGGAAAAGTCAGCTCCCAGCGTCGCAGTCCGGATGGTCTAAGCCAACCATATTTGACGGTGGAACAAGAGGCAACTAACACGAATGCCCCCAACCCGAGGATCATAAGCCGACATTCGTCCGCACCTCACCTCGGCGTTGAAGAAGTGGAAAAACCAAACAAAGCCCCGCAAAGCGAGACGCACAGTTGTAATAATTTCCCCCACTTCCTCGGCTGAGGCGGGAGACCCGGCCATTGCCCCGGAAATGGGAGTGTTGCACAGATACGCATATAAAGTAGTGCAATAATTTAAAGTGCAACATGACATATGCAGCAATACAATGCTCAAGTAGGAGTACGGACAAACAGACATGTCATAATAACAGTAGACAGGCACAACCAATAAAACAATAAGCAGACATAAACACCGGCATGATATTAAGCAAACAAACAAACATTGCTGGACGGTTTATAGCAAGGGTTTAGCTTGCCTTTGAAGACGGGAATCCGTTGGGCTTGGAAGGGTCGGGGCGATTCCGCGGCGTACGCGTCGACGGCTGCTTTTCACGGACTCCGGAATGCACGTACAAAAGGGCACCTAATAAAACTACTTTGGAACAAGATAAAACCAGTACTACTGGTTAGAGCTCGTCGAGATACAAATTTAGAAATTTGAATCACCTAGATCGGACTTACGGTTTAAAAGATATTGCCGTTTGAAAATTCAATCAGCAGGAAAAGAAAATTGCCCGCGGGGAAAAAAAACAGCGCGGGCTGCTTCTCTGCGCGGCTGGGCCGCGGATGGGCCGCTGCGCGCCGCACGCGCGCGTGCTGGCGCCAGCGCAGGGCAGGCCGCTGGTGGGCCGCTGGGCTGGGCCGAATCTGCTGCTGGACCGCTGCTTCTGCTGGAAAAAAAATGGAAGGAAACGGGCTGGGCTGGGCTGCACCTGGGCCACGATCTGCTGCTGGCCTGTGGGCTGAAAACGGATCAGAACGGAGAAAGAAAACGGAAACAACGACGAACGGATCGAAGCCTCGGTCGTCTTCCTCACATTGGAAGGGCACGGGCGGCTTGGACGCCTCGCCGGCGCCGGAGCTGGGAGGGGCCACGGCCACGGCCAGCGGCGGGGACGGGCACCCGCGGTCCACCGCGCCCAGGGGAGGGAGTTCGACGGCAGGGGGAGGCTAGGGGTGCACGGGGAGCTCGCCGGCTCCGGCCATGGCGATGGAGGCCACGGGAGGCGGCGGGCGCCGGCGTTGCAGGCGACGGGGAGGCCAGGAGAGGGTGGGGGCGAGGCGGTGGTGGTTGGCCGCACCCGGGGAGGCAGGTCGCGGTCGCCAAGGACCACGGGCGGGAGGCGGCCGAGCTGCTCCGGGCATGGCCATGGCGGCCACCTGCGCATCTCCCTCCTCTGCTAGCTCTGGGATGGAACGAGGGTGGGGATGGAAACACCGCGAGGAGCTGCTCCGGAGGGAAGGGCCAGGAGGTGGGGGGGAGCAGGGAAGTGGCTCACGAGCTTGCGGGAGTTCGGCCATGGTGGGCTTGAGCACGAACTCGAGGCTCTCCTCTTGTTCTTCTGGGCTGTGGTGGAGGAAAGGAGAGGGAAGGGAGTGTGTGGGCAGTGGAGAGGAGAGCAAATGGTGGTGTGGCTGCGGGAGAGGAAATGGGTGCAGTGGCCAGGGGAGAGCTCGGGTAGCTGCTTATATAGCCGGGGAGAGAGCAATGGGAGAGGGGAGGGACACGAGAGAGCTGCACAAAAATCTCTTCCCTGGCCCTGTGCTGTCGGTGGAAGAGATAAGGGCACGAGGTGCACTGCAGCATGCGGATTAGGCACCGTCCAAAACAGTAAGCGGAAACTAGGTCTTCCCTAAACGCGTGTCCCGGACGTCCGGAGAACGACACGGCGACATCGTCGCGTTCCCGATGACTCGGGGGTCCAAACGCGATGGGGTTTTCACCACCGCACGCAAAAATTCGAAACCTTACAACTATTGTGACTAAAGTTTTTGCAAATTCAAAACTTCGCAGAACAAGATTTTCTGAAAACCGAAAGCACTGCTGGCGCTCGATGAAAAGATCTTGGTCTTACTCCACTCAATTAAATTCCCAAAAATTTGGCATGGGTTGTTGTGGTCAGGGGAGAGTGTCCATGAAGTTTGAGGTCATTTGTGTGATGGAAAAATGGTTTTCCATAAGATGACCAAAAATGGGCAAAAAGGCACAATCAAGGAAAAGTGAGGTTCCATGGTTCACCTTGGGGTGATCTCCTGGATTTGTGTGTCAATGGACCATGTGGTTAAGATCACCAAGTATCATGGTCACTGGAATTTTCTAGGTGTAGGTTTGCTTGAAGAACTCAAAATGACATCATTTTGGGCTTACAAAGGAAGTGGTCTAAAGGTTGCTCAAATGGATTTGCCTCCAAGAGACAAAGTGTAGGAAATGCCAAAATAATGATCCCCTAATTTTATCGGAATTATTGCGGGTCCCTAGCTTGGTTAAAATATTTCTGGACTAGAAATGGTAGTTTTGAAATTATCGGCTAACTTGGAAATATTGCATTGGAGTATGCAATATTTTTGCATGGATGGTCTTCATATGGTCCTAGGATCCTCTGGTATTTTTGGTGGAATTTTTGGAGACCTAAAAATAGGGGTTCCTTTTGTAGGTGGAGAAAAGGATTTAACGGGGTCGATATTTAGGCTTAGGGTTTTGAGGAAACCCTAGCACCAAAATTTATCCCGGGTGGTGGGGAGGTTCCTGGATTGTTGGGGAAATTTGAGAGAGCAATTCCCAAGATCAAAACATCCGCAAAGATTTGAAGAAATATTTAGGATAAGAAGGAAAAAGTTTTTCAGGTGTCGGAAAACACCGCTAAATTTAGGGACGAAATTTTGGGGTGTGACAGACCTTCCCCCTTAAAAAGAATCTCGTCCTCGAGATTCGGGGAGTTATACAAGATAAATCTTGAACGATCCGTTTATGCCCCAATTAAAACTTTTTCTACAAAATAACGGATTTTGACGACTAAACAGATCGGCACACAACAAGATCTTTATATGGTATTTCTACCATACGCAATGCATCTAAAAGATGGCATGGCAGGGACTCACTCAATCAATCAACATAGGATCTACTAGCAGGTTTATAAAAATTAAATCTAAGGTTTTGCTCAAGCAGGCATAACATTGCAAGATCATACAAGATCTACAACCAAACTATCAATCAACAAACAAAGATTTACGGTTCTATTTTTAGAAAAGCTATATATCCATTTTCATGTATACACAGGTTTTGAAAAAATATAACAAGGTTTTTTTTTGTTTTTTTTTGTTTTTGTTTTTTTTTTTTTTTTTTAAGAAAATACCTGTGCCACCAATATAATTGGCTCACAGACACCGCGGGGTAGGGCTATTCCGAAAATCATTTGCAATGGTATGGCATAATCATTTCAACCATACCGAATAAGCCAGCACAATCAAACAATCATTCAAATAACATAGCAAAAAAATTCTCCACTTGTATGCGACACACAAAACATCCGAGTGATGAACCATGTATAGCAACAAGCAGGTGATTTTCCCAACCTACACACAAGTCAGCAATAAGCAGGCCGGGTACCGTGGAGTACGGTATGAAATACTCCCACTTAATGGCTAACTTGTGCAACACACGCAAAAATACTTTTCTTACTTGAAATAGTCCCAACCAAAGTTTGTGTTAATTTTACAAGCGGGTATATGCATCTGGGTTCACATATACCACTCTTCTTTTTAGGTGATCTGTCATTTCTTTAAAACTTTTCAACTGAAGAAAAGGACATGATATTCCATCACATGTCAACCAAGTGGTTAACAAGGGAATCAGAACACCAAGTTTTAGTACGGCTGATCTGACATCAACCAGCAAACAGACAACAACTTATCCTACCAGCCATCACAAGAAAAACAACAAACAACAAACAACCTTGCCGATTCTCACCTACTAACGTAAAAGCGCCACTCAGGCTAACTAGACATGGATTCTAATCGCTTGGCGGCCTCTGGTAGTCGGTGGAGCTTAGCCGAGACGAAGAGTGGTGTCCACATCTCCATCTCCTGCGGGGTGGGGAATTGCAGGCACGCCTTCGAGGATTATACCTCCTGCTTGGAGGTACTGTTGGACTGGGGCTAGTGCTTGCGTCCCAGAGGCATCAAGACTGGATCCCGGCAAATCACCTGGGAATGGGAGTCCTGTACTCTGAGTTGGCTCAAGGTTGAGGTTGGGTAGGTTCCCTGCTCGCCTCAGTTGCATGCGAGCACGACCAAGGTTGCGCCTTGTGACGAAGAGTTCATCCCTCAGGGATTGGCAAAACTTTGTCATTGTCGCTCCGTAGTTGACCAGGGTGATTACGGCAGGGTCGACTTCCCCTCTAGTGGGAGTTTGAATAGCCTCCACACCATCGTGGGGTCTGGCTGGGAGAAGGTGGAAAGCTCGACTTTCCGCCATTGCCGGTTCTGAGTACCGCAGGCGGACGAGACCTTCCCAGGCTACTACCTGGATGGCTTGAGGAAGAGTGGGCATGGTCCTTCCTTGGATCACGTAAGACTGACTTGTGCCTAACGGGCACGAGCCGATATGCACGTCTGCTCGAAACTCACTCCCGGCAGGCGAGAGAGAGTTCTCGTACACCACATACCGGGGGCGAGCAGGCCTGCCAAGAAGATCACAGACGACTCCCAAAAGCATCAGTGGAAACCCGCTATGATCCTCGGCAGTGGTCTCCAGGACGACCATGGGGTTTGCCATTGGATTATTTGGCTCTGGGTGTAGGATGAGATAAGAACGCGAGATTCCTTTGCGGGATCCTGCTTCAAGAGAGTTTGGGTTGCTAAGGATAGCAGGCGAGGGTGGGGATAAAAGGCAGCTAGGACTGGGGTCTCATATACTGGGTTGTGTCGGCTCCTTCTCTTGGAAGAAACCGGCGAGCCTCTCTCAGGGAATGGGACAAGTCCTACTGCACCTTACTGTGGACCGACACCAGCCATGCCGGTTAGGCGGAGATGGGTTAAATCCATCGGGCTCACTGTCGGGCAACAGTAAGGCGGGGCTTTCCATGCTAGGGTAGTCTACAGCCAGCCTGGTGCTCTGATACCATTGTCTGTGACACCCCTCCCTGGCACATCTTGCCAGAGAGGCAGTCGTCCCGTGCGCCATCCCAAGATAACTGGCCGCACGTCACAACAGTGTAACATAATGGAAATCATTACACAATCAGGCACATCAGTGCTACAAATGGTTTACAAGGCCATCAAGGAATGACGAAATATCAATCCCAGCATGGCACGATACAGAGTTTTAACTGGCAGCGGAAGACATATGAGAGGCTACGGCTTGGAGCGGCTCCACTCCACAGGCATCTGGCTGGGCTACTGATCCTAGCACGCTCTTGCTCCATCTCCTTGCTAAGGTAGAAGATGAATCCTCGACAAAACCTGGCCACAATCACAAGGCCCGTGAGTACATTATTATGCACTCAGCAAGTATCGCCCCTCACCACAAACAATCCAACAATCATGCAACAAGGTAAACACTGGAAGTAAAATCCTACAACATGTCAAGGTGTATTCTAGATACATGACATAAAAGTAGCATGGCATTGACAAGCAAAACATGGCATAGGCAAACAATGGGGTATCACCAGTGCAGAGTCCAAGCCAGGTGGGGTTGGATCGTGCACCGGCAATCATACAACGAGCTTACCTGTGACGAGTAAACGAGTGCACCACTTGGTGCAAAATCATGTACTTCGTGGTTGCTAGAATGAGATCCCGTCTCTCACTCAACAACATCTAGGCCTTCAAGCCTCTAGCCAACTCTGGCTTTGTTCTAGCCCACTCTGGCTTTTCTCTCTAGCCAACTCTGGCTTTCTAGCCAACTCTGGCTTTTCACAAGTAACATTCCCTGCATCATCTTAATGTTCATTTAGTGAATTCCGGTTGTTCATCTTTCCTTCAGACAACTCTTATGTTTAGCCTCCGGACTCGACGAGGACACACAGTGTGACCGATACTGAACTGTTGTTCCATATCCTTGGAACAAGGCTAGACATCTAGATTAGACACTCTCGAGAGGTGGCAGATGCCACTCACCTAAGTGCACCACACTGAGCCGGTACTTTAGGACAACATCCTTAAGGCGAACTCAGCAAGATACACTCACCTGACCGTTCACTCTACCAAGACACTCCCTGTGTAGCCACCGACATAACTATATGCCTTATGCAGAAGTGAATCCGGCACGTCCCCAACTATGGGCAACGCCTAGCTCCGGAACCTTCGCAAGACTAGCCCCGACCAACTATGGTAACCGACTAGACTTGCCAAAAGGGTGGCATCAAAGGAGGCTCGTTAGGATTACGTAGGTCAAGGCCCGCCCATGTGAGCGACAGTGGCAGTGCGTTCAATGTTCAGATTAGTGGCACTATGGACTGACCCTATCGAAGCTTGGAGGGTTGTTTCAATTTATTCAAGTTTCAACACAACAAGTTCCAAACGATAGGGGTTAGTCCAGCATAATAATCACAACATCAATATCATACAACAAACATAACAACCTGCATGTAACAGCATCATCAAACAACAAGGCCTTAGCAACATAATAAAGATCAACTGCACAAAATAGATTAATTGGTTTGCGTCGACCGGGTGACTATCGTGGCGATTCCGCCAACAAGCGTCATCACAGATCAACTAGTTGGTTAGCGTCGACCGGGTGACTATCGTGGCGACTCCACCAACAAGCGTCATCACAGATCGACGTTAATGTTTTAGTGAGACGGTGGCGGTATAATAATAATAATAATAATAATAATAATAATAATAGCATAATATTTCCCCCACTTCCATGACTGAGGCGGGAGACCCTGCCATTGCCCCGGAAATGTGAGCGTCACCGTAAAAGAATAACCGAAAAGCACTCATAAAAATGAGAGAGCATCCATTCCACTCGAAGGTTACCTCGACATGGTGTCAGCAATCTCGGCAAAAGAACCGCGGAAAAGTCAGCTCCCAGCGTCGCAGTCCGGATGGTCTAAGCCAACCATATTTGACGGTGGAACAAGAGGCAACTAACACGAATGCCCCCAACCCCGAGGATCATAAGCCGACATTCGTCCGCACCTCACCTCGGCGTTGAAGAAGTGGAAAAACCAAACAAAGCCCCGCAAAGCGAGACGCACAGTTGTAATAATTTCCCCCACTTCCTCGGCTGAGGCGGGAGACCCGGCCATTGCCCCGGAAATGGGAGTGTTGCACAGATACGCATATAAAGTAGTGCAATAATTTAAAGTGCAACATGACATATGCAGCAATACAATGCTCAAGTAGGAGTACGGACAAACAGACATGTCATAATAACAGTAGACAGGCACAACCAATAAAACAATAAGCAGACATAAACACCGGCATGATATTAAGCAAACAAACAAACATTGCTGGACGGTTTATAGCAAGGGTTTAGCTTGCCTTTGAAGACGGGAATCCGTTGGGCTTGGAAGGGTCAGGGCGATTCCGCGGCGTACGCGTCGACGGCTGCTTTTCACGGACTCCGGAATGCACGTACAAAAGGGCACCTAATAAAACTACTTTGGAACAAGATAAAACCAGTACTACTGGTTAGAGCTCGTCGAGATACAAATTTAGAAATTTGAATCACCTAGATCGGACTTACGGTTTAAAAGATATTGCCGTTTGAAAATTCAATCAGCAGGAAAAGAAAATTGCCCGCGGGGAAAAAAAACAGCGCGGGCTGCTTCTCTGCGCGGCTGGGCCGCGGATGGGCCGCTGCGCGCCGCACGCGCGCGTGCTGGCGCCAGCGCAGGGCAGGCCGCTGGTGGGCCGCTGGGCTGGGCCGAATCTGCTGCTGGACCGCTGCTTCTGCTGGAAAAAAAATGGAAGGAAACGGGCTGGGCTGGGCTGCACCTGGGCCACGATCTGCTGCTGGCCTGTGGGCTGAAAACGGATCAGAACGGAGAAAGAAAACGGAAACAACGACGAACGGATCGAAGCCTCGGTCGTCTTCCTCACATTGGAAGGGCACGGGCGGCTTGGACGCCTCGCCGGCGCCGGAGCTGGGAGGGGCCACGGCCACGGCCAGCGGCGGGGACGGGCACCCGCGGTCCACCGCGCCCAGGGGAGGGAGTTCGACGGCAGGGGGAGGCTAGGGGTGCACGGGGAGCTCGCCGGCTCCGGCCATGGCGATGGAGGCCACGGGAGGCGGCGGGCGCCGGCGTTGCAGGCGACGGGGAGGCCAGGAGAGGGTGGGGGCGAGGCGGTGGTGGTTGGCCGCACCCGGGGAGGCAGGTCGCGGTCGCCAAGGACCACGGGCGGGAGGCGGCCGAGCTGCTCCGGGCATGGCCATGGCGGCCACCTGCGCATCTCCCTCCTCTGCTAGCTCTGGGATGGAACGAGGGTGGGGATGGAAACACCGCGAGGAGCTGCTCCGGAGGGAAGGGCCAGGAGGTGGGGGGGAGCAGGGAAGTGGCTCACGAGCTTGCGGGAGTTCGGCCATGGTGGGCTTGAGCACGAACTCGAGGCTCTCCTCTTGTTCTTCTGGGCTGTGGTGGAGGAAAGGAGAGGGAAGGGAGTGTGTGGGCAGTGGAGAGGAGAGCAAATGGTGGTGTGGCTGCGGGAGAGGAAATGGGTGCAGTGGCCAGGGGAGAGCTCGGGTAGCTGCTTATATAGCCGGGGAGAGAGCAATGGGAGAGGGGAGGGACACGAGAGAGCTGCACAAAAATCTCTTCCCTGGCCCTGTGCTGTCGGTGGAAGAGATAAGGGCACGAGGTGCACTGCAGCATGCGGATTAGGCACCGTCCAAAACAGTAAGCGGAAACTAGGTCTTCCCTAAACGCGTGTCCCGGACGTCCGGAGAACGACACGGCGACATCGTCGCGTTCCCGATGACTCGGGGGTCCAAACGCGATGGGGTTTTCACCACCGCACGCAAAAATTCGAAACCTTACAACTATTGTGACTAAAGTTTTTGCAAATTCAAAACTTCGCAGAACAAGATTTTCTGAAAACCGAAAGCACTGCTGGCGCTCGATGAAAAGATCTTGGTCTTACTCCACTCAATTAAATTCCCAAAAATTTGGCATGGGTTGTTGTGGTCAGGGGAGAGTGTCCATGAAGTTTGAGGTCATTTGTGTGATGGAAAAATGGTTTTCCATAAGATGACCAAAAATGGGCAAAAAGGCACAATCAAGGAAAAGTGAGGTTCCATGGTTCACCTTGGGGTGATCTCCTGGATTTGTGTGTCAATGGACCATGTGGTTAAGATCACCAAGTATCATGGTCACTGGAATTTTCTAGGTGTAGGTTTGCTTGAAGAACTCAAAATGACATCATTTTGGGCTTACAAAGGAAGTGGTCTAAAGGTTGCTCAAATGGATTTGCCTCCAAGAGACAAAGTGTAGGAAATGCCAAAATAATGATCCCCTAATTTTATCGGAATTATTGCGGGTCCCTAGCTTGGTTAAAATATTTCTGGACTAGAAATGGTAGTTTTGAAATTATCGGCTAACTTGGAAATATTGCATTGGAGTATGCAATATTTTTGCATGGATGGTCTTCATATGGTCCTAGGATCCTCTGGTATTTTTGGTGGAATTTTTGGAGACCTAAAAATAGGGGTTCCTTTTGTAGGTGGAGAAAAGGATTTAACGGGGTCGATATTTAGGCTTAGGGTTTTGAGGAAACCCTAGCACCAAAATTTATCCCGGGTGGTGGGGAGGTTCCTGGATTGTTGGGGAAATTTGAGAGAGCAATTCCCAAGATCAAAACATCCGCAAAGATTTGAAGAAATATTTAGGATAAGAAGGAAAAAGTTTTTCAGGTGTCGGAAAACACCGCTAAATTTAGGGACGAAATTTTGGGGTGTGACACGTCTTGACCTAAAAACCCTCAATATATACTTCTCTCTGCCGATCTAATCTCGCACCGAGCGTTCTCGAGCGATCTTTGTTTCTGCTGTTTCTGCCTGTCAGGTTTTAGCCATGTCTTGCTCCGGATCCAACCAAGAGGGGGAGAGCTCTCCCAAGGAAGGTGTTGTGAACCGCTACCTCAACTCCGTGATGACACCACCGAAGACCGTGTGCTTCAAGGAGGGCGTGATGCTCGTGGAGGAGGTGAAGGCTCCCAAGGCCACCGGCACGGTGGAGGAAAGGCTGGATGAGTTAGAGGACAAGACCTTCAGGTATGGCACTGTGGTTTACCGCAGCCTTGATGCTCACCACTTCATGAACCTGGAGCTGGAGAAGAAGGTTGAAGAGTACAAGAAAAGGCTTGAAGATCTGGAAGATAGGTACAAGGACGTCATCAACAAATGGGAGAAGTTCCAATGCTTCATGTGGGATGTAGAGAACCAGAACTGCGAATATGAAGAACGCTTCAAGAAGATTGCAGCAGCCGCCACCCTCAGGTACAATGATCCACCTACATCTTTCCGTGATGGAAGGCCTTTCCCATGGAAGATGGCTGAATGGGAGGAAGAATATGAGAAGGAGGAGGCTGCAGCAAAGGAGAATCTGGAGGAACGCCAAGCTTGGGGGAGTTCCATCTAGTCTTTCTCTTTATCAATCTATCATATCTATCTAGTCATGGTGTGCTTTGCTTTTATCGATTAGTTATCAATATCTCTTAGGCGTGTGTGAGCTCATGGAGCATTATCATGTATCCCTATCTTATGGTTTATCAATGAATATTAAAGTATGGTGTCATCCATGATTCTCTTGTTTGGGGATTTATGGGTAACACTCATGCAAATGAGCGTGGCATATTTAGAATTTCAATCACATCTTGCCTTGAAATTAATTAACTTGAGTATGTTGGACAATTATAGAATTATCTCAATATAGAAGAAGTAAAAAGACTTGTGAAAATAGTTTGAGGTTAAGATATGTCTTGTAGGATAAGAAGTTGAGAAGACTTAATGAAAAGGATATAAAACACTCTTGTTACAACCTAGTATCTTTTGAGCAAATTAATGATCATGGATATTTCAATACTTATGCTCTTGAATGTGAATGAAAGGAAGGCACCTGAAATTTCAGCTAGCCATGGAAAGTGTAAGAAAAGGGTTGTGTAGAGCATGGGAACTTGATTGAGATATCCATGACTAAAGTTTGCACTAGTTACTAGTCAAGCAAGAGTGATAACAATTTTTATATCTATCTGTCTTTTCATTTGTCTTCTTTTGAACTTGTTATCCAATGAGAGTTTATCTTGTCTTTGAATTTCAGCAAAGTATAAAAGATTATAATGCTTGCCATGAAGTGCAAAAGCATGTGAAAAACAATATGATTCGATTGTCCAACATACAATGGTTATTTGCTTTCAAAAGTAAGGGGTGATTGCTAGAGTTCTACTTATGTTGCCCTCATATGTATGAGTTTTAGATCATTAATCTTATCTTGCAATTGAATATGATGATGATACAATGCCCGTATTTATTTATCAACCATAAGTCCATTGATGCATGTAATGATCTATGTCCTTACTTACTCGAGGACGAGTAAAGGTTTAAGCTTGGGGGAGTTGATACGTGCATTTTATATCATCATTTATATAACTTTTAGTATCATACTAGAATGTTATTTGCATGATTATATGATTGTTTCTACATGTTTTAGATGATTTTGGGGACTTTCATACAAAGTCCCTATTTTTGGTATTTAATTTCTGGGAGGCAGAAAACCTCCTTTTTCTTGTCTTTAATGTTTCAGGAGCTACAGGACCTCAAATAATAAAAGGAAAAATACTGCGTCAGTTTTTCATCGGGAGAAAGGCAGAGGGAAGAAGACCGAAGAGAGGAGAGCCACGAGGGCCAAATGGGGGTGGCCCACGCGGCCCATGTACCTGGCCGCGTGGGACCCACCAAAAGGTGCCTCGGGCACCTCCTCGCCTGGGGCTTTTTATCGACGCCTTCGTCTCGCCCGAAAAGTAACGCCCTAATTTTTCCAAGTCCATCCGAGGTCGCGGCGGCGGCGAAACTCCTGATCCCTTCCGAGGGGGGTCAGATCCTGCTGCTCCGGAACTCCGGAGAAGGGGGAAATCATCGTCATCGTCATCACCTCTCCTCCTTGGCGTGGGAGGAGGCCTCTACATCATCACCCCCATCAAGACCAGCACCATCACCATCATCATCACCGTGATCCACTCCGTTCCCCTCGCAGTTTGAGAGTTGCTATACCCTAGATACTTGTCTTGTGCTACTATTCATGTTTGTGATTGAGTACTTGTCATTATTTGGTGGTGAAGTTATAATTTCAGATTGTGTTGTACCACTTATGCCACTGATTATGATCATGTTCGCACGTTGTGAGTAGTTCCCGTATGTTCCTGAGGGCATAGGATGAATTGGCATTGATTTATATATGACATGTGTTGGTATTTTGTCAAGAGTTTATCTTTTATGTGATTCTATGATGGTGTTGTGCGAACGTCGACTGCACAACACTTCACCTTTATGGGCTCATAGGAGAACACCGTAGTGTAATGAATTGATGGAGACTTGGGAGGACACGTAAACCTGAGACCGAGTCATGAAGTTATATTATGAGGGTATTAGTATCGGGGACCTTAGAGTGTAATGCTATGGTGGGACTTTAGGTCTTAATAATTCTTGTGCAGTCATTTGCTTGGCCACATGATCCATCATAAGGGGTTGTAGTTTATTTATTTAGCTATACCTAATTATGGCTCCGTCCAAAGAGGATTAAAACTTGACAAGATATTCAACGTGTTGTTTAATAAATCTCTATGCCTAGCATCATCCATGCCGCCCTCGGGAACGTTTGCCACATATAAGTTACACATCACTTGAGCTTGTCTTTTGCCACATAAGAGGATTGGGCTTTCTCTCTTTGAGAGCTTTCACTTGCTACTATCTGTTATCTGCTTGCAATTATACAACTGAAAATACCAAAAACATCTGCATCTTTTATTGTTTTATTTATCAATCTTACTAACCAATACCTTCAGCTCCTCGTGGGTTCGACAACCTTTTCTAATTGAAAGGTACTACAATTGATCTCCTGCACTTGGGAGCCATCAGTGAGGGATTTCCAGAAGCAAATTTTCCACTAGTCAATGAGTCTAGAAAACATTTAGACCAGCCATCTATACCTTTATAGAAGTTTCTTATCACAGTGGCAGGAGTATATTTAATGACACCATTTTTACTAGTGTCCTTAATTCTATACCAAGCATCCATCAATGACTCTCCATAGTATTGACCAAAGTTGTTCATTTCAGCAGTAGGATTCATTTTAGCAAGTTTTTTTTGGTATTTTTGATTTTTTTATGCAAAACTGAAATAAATATGATATGATATGCAATGACACTAACAAAACAAATAAATTTCTTTGTAAGTAAAGATGGATAAGATGGTGCTCACGTAGGTGCAATGTAACACCCCGGCCACCCCCGGGCCGGGCCTGTCACCCCTGGCAGCTCGCTGGGATATCTAGACTGGCCCCACAGATCAACACTAGTCTTTTCTGCGCACTTTGTCCTCACTCGTGCGCACCCGGGAACCAGTTCCCGGTCGGTCACCCATCCTTGGGAGTGCTCCGGGCCAAGCACGCTTAACCTCGGAGTTCCTTCCAGATGAGCTTCCGGAAAAGAAGTTGCAACTTGTTGATATGAGTATTCTATCAATCCTGTTAAGCCCTGAGCCAGGATCTCACATGCAACCTCCCCAAGCTTAGGTGTTAGCACAAGTTGGTGACGTTGACTTTGTTGTGAGATGAATGCGATGATGCACACCCTTGGATAAATCTCTCAGCTACGATTCCCCGGCAACGGCGCCAGAAAACGTCTTGATGATCCCGAAGAGCAAGTCTTGATGCCTGCACAAATAAACGGGATTAGGTTGAGACTCCAAGTGCAGAGTGTATAGTAAGTGGAAGACAGTTTTCCCCACGAGGGGTGACTCGAGGGTTTAATATCGAACTCTCGGGGAATCTGAAGTGGTAGATTTATCTTCTTATCCTTCTTTTGGTTACCTACAAAACAAGGTTAGATGTTTTGGTCCTCAACCTCACCTGTGGTTGTCAAGCACAAGGTGTAAGAATGATATCAGGATAGTTATGCAATGCAAACAAGAAATAAATATGCAATGATGGTGGATGCAATGATAAACGATATTTTTGGGTTTTTGAATGATGTATGCAAGATGAAAAGTATTTTTGTATTTTCGGATTTAATGATGGCTGAAAATAGAAAAGTGGTATATGGTGTTGGAAAGGTGTTTCTTATGATTAAAAATGGACTGGGGTTCATGGTTTCACAAATGCACTCTCTCTTTATAAAGTGGTAGACAATGGAACACACACAGTTAACATATGAGATTGCAACACAGGGTTTGATAACAAGTTACTTAGATATATGGGCATCACGTCCTAACATAGAGATCTTTTGGTTATTAACCTCTCTTATACTCCACCAAGATGCGAACTAAATCATAACACCTCAGTAATTAAGATAACTCAGAGTATAGCATTAAGTATCATGACATGAAGTGAAAATAAGAACATGCTAGATCTAGTCATGGAGTAGTGGCAATGGTCACGCCCACATCCCCGGTAGCATGGTATTTTAGTTTATCCCTAGTGAGGTAACAAAGTAAGGTAAAGATACCAAAGTGGATCGCAGAACTTTCTCTCACGTTCACTGCACTAGCCACCCCCCGTTACTCCAACTAATGCACACGTTCCCCCACACACGCTCTCATAAACATGCTTGATCAAAACAAGTAGACAAGAACGGGGTACATAATATGCATCTATACTCATAACTGAAACAAACATTGCAATCTCAAACATATATTAACTCATAAAGATCCACCACAAAGGTATTACAACGGTGACCGTAATCATGTTCAGCAGCTCATACGGTGCTAATTAGTGAAGCTCAAGAGAGGAGAGATACATAAGTTACTTCCACAAACCCATAGTCCAGAGGTGGACTACTCCCTCTTCATCATGGAGACGGTGGAGAAGTCGATGGAGAAGATGGAGACCACGCCGGCAGCGCCCCGCCGGAGTTTTCCCCCTCCAATCTGCAGCTCCTGATCTCCGTTTCGGTGTTTCTGTGTTTGTGCGGCGCTCCTTCCAGAGAACGTCGGGGGACCTTTTTTATAGGCGTTTTTAGGTCAAGACGATGTCGGTGTAGCGAAGATCGACGGCAACGGAGCCACGAGGGCCAAACGGGTGGACCCCACGCGGCCACAGTACCTGGCCGCGTGGGCCCTGCTCATTTGGCCCTCAGGCCTCCGTTTGCTCGCTTCCTTTTTCCGTAGGTCTTCTTCCTTCCAAATATTGACGCCCGTAAATTTCCAGGTGATTTCGTTGACGTTTGGGTCCCTGAAACATTAAAATAAGAAAGCGGGGTTTTCTGCCTGTGCAGGGTTAATTCCATAAAAATAGGAAATCATTGAGATATTTCCAAAATCATGATAAAACATTGATATAACCCTTATATGATGCAAATATGATTGGAATATAAGCAATTAAAGTGCAAAGTTCATGTATGCATTTTACATGCATCACCAGTCCAGACTCAGTGACGGAGCCAGGAATTGAGACGAGGGGGGCGAACACATAAGGTTAAAAAAAATTAAGGCACAAAAGCGAGCATATTCAACAAAATAATAAGATTCAATTTTCATAACTGACAAAGTACAAGTACCAACGGCATAACAATAACATGAAGACAAGATAAAAACTACTAACATGCACTCTTGGCATTTGACTTGCACAATTGGTAGCGACCATATGATCCCTACAACTTATCATCTTGTCTGCTTTGTCTGTAGTGATAAAACTTGTCACACTGCCATCAAATTAGCACGCTATTTTAAGGCCGACGCTATTTTTTCCTTATAATAAGACGCGCGTCTATGGCCATTTAAATATGCGATTTGATTTTTTTTTTCAAAAGAGAGGAAACTACTTATGGTAATTGGGTCTTTTTTTTTGAAAGGAAAGCACCATGCTTTATTACGATAATTGGGGCAAATCGCCCACTAGAACTGCGGCCACATTGGCCGGTACATCAACGTCCCAGATTACAACCTCGTGGGCATTACAAATTTCTCCTTGGATAGTTAGCTCATGGCCAACTTTGTTTGCTGAACGTCGATGGTGCACAACTTCAGTGTTTGAGAATTGGGTCTTGGAGGCGGAGCGAGCAAGTTCTGGTCGTGATTGGGGAATCTGATCGTTGGTTCTTTTTCTTTTTTGACGGAAATCTGATTGTTGGTGATCGAAAGACTCTAGGTCGTCCTCTAGACATGGGCCTTTGTCTTGTTAAGTGAGGTTTAGCCCAGTTAAGGCCCAAATACCAGGCCAGCATACTTCTTCATCACAAATTCGACACGGAACTTCTATATCGCTAATGGCGAGGCGCCGCCGCTAGATTCGGTGAAAGGGGGTGCCTGCTCCACCCCTGGGGAGGGGGGTGGCGCCGCCCCGGAGTCCAAACGAACCCGACAATACTCATTGTTCGGGAGCTTCCTTTCAAAAGTCCAATCAAGACCCACATAGCCCAAGTCACCCTGCTGACATAAATCTACCGCCTCCCTAAACTGATTTATCTGTGCCATATCCCTCTCATTCGGTCCCATTTGCTCCTCCCGCCTCAATACTTCGTTGAAATCCCCAATACACAGCCACGGAAGGTCGCAGTCCGCTTTCAAGTAACGCATCATAGACCAAGTCTGATATCTCAAACTCCTGTTGGCTTCTCCATACCAGGCAGTTAATCTCCACGGCTCCTTCCCTATCTCTTTTACCTCCATATCGATATGATATTTGGAAAAGTTGTGCAGCTCAAGGCTATACGGTTGTTTCCAGAAAATACACAAACCACCACTTCTTTCTGAACTTCCCACCCCATAGGCATGATCAAAGCCTAGGGTACTAGCCAGTCCCTCAATCCGGTTTTTCACAATCTGCGTTTCCAGCACACACAAGATTGCTGGCGAATTAGTATGACATAAGTCGCGAAGCTCATTGACGGTCGCGGGATCGCCAAAACCGCGCCCGTTCCAGCTTAAGGTACTCATTGGGTTCGGCGGTCCCCCAACTCGGAGGCCGCCGTGGTTCCCAAAACCTTGTCATTCCCGTCCAACTTCCTCTGATTTGTTCGCTCCCGAGGAGAAACATACTGTGGTGGCGCCGGGGGTGTTACCGCATTCCCCTCGTTCCCATTATCTCCTCCATCCTGATTAGCCGGGTTCACGATTTGTTCCTCCGACACCGACGCCAAGCCACCCATATCAAGCTTCCGGCGAGTAGAACTATCAGTCTCCTCCCGTTCCTCTACCACATGGTTTTTCAACGGGCTCTCAGCGGTATCCTCGAGGTCCTCGTCCAGTTCCGCATCCCCTAATGATCTTTTCCGAGGCATAGGAGCCATACCACCTCCACGACCCATTCTACCTCCTCTCGCTCGCCCAGTTGGCACAAACCGTCGAGGTTCCTCTACCGACTGGACAGCCCTGCGCTTTGCCAGCATCCAGAGCCTGTACTGCAGTTTGCTCACATCCCAAGCACCATCCCCACATTCCTCATGATCATGTCCCATCAAGCCACAATGTTTGCAGAAGTACGGGATCTTCTCGTACTTGACAGGGAGAAGCTTGCGTCCCTCCGGTAGAACTAGCGAAACCACACGCGGTAACGCTTTTGAGACATCAATCCTCACCCTCAGCCTAACATAATTCCCCTCAAAATAAGGTTTAGGGTTCATCTGGACCTCCTTTACCTTGCCTACGCATCTTGCCAATGCATCAACAACCTCAGTTTTCCGAAAGAGCTCTGGGATTCCATGGATTTGAGCCCAAACCGTCAACCCACCGAAAACCACCTTTTCTGGATCTGTCAGGCCATCATAGTCCTCTAACATGACTCCCCATCCACGAAAAGTCCAGGGTCCTTGGTGCACAACTTTCTTCCAATCTCCCAGGCAATGCATCTGGAAGATGAACAGATTCTCCCCCGCCTCACGGTATCCCGGTTCCCTTGATAGGTTCCAGTTGCTCTTCATCTTCTCAAACAGCGCCGTCCCCCTAAAAGAGCGATTGGTTAGTACCTTCCCGATCGCTAACCACCGGGCATCCTTCTGGTACTCCTTAATCTCCTTCGGCCCGACAACAAAGTCATCCAACTCGTCCTCATTGAGTTGCAGGTGCTGGAAAATATCTTCAATCTCACTTCCTCCAGAAACACCGGAGTTCGAGGCCTCCGTCGTCGACTTGGTCGCCATGATCGCTTTCCTGATTCCTTCTCGCACAAAACCTAGGGTTTTCGCCCCTCCGCTCCCAACCTTCCCCGTGAGAACCAAGGCTGGGAAGACGGCCCAGCCGTCCCCTTGATCAGCCCGAGTGCAGCACAGGAAAGGAGATAAGCAGCGGTGGTGGACAAGGAAAATCTCACGCCGGCGATGAGATCGCCCGCGGAGCACTAAACCCTAAAGAAAAAGGGTGTCTTCCTATGTATCGCTCCTAGTAACACTTGCAGGGAATCGCCCGCAACGGGCCATCTACTAGGCCGGATTTCTCCGACCCACTAAAAGTAGTTGCTTATTTCATTTTTTAATTTCAAAAATTATAATTACTAAATTAATTATATGTAATCTCATTGCTATTTGTGTTAAAATTAATGTTAAAATAACTAATGAATTTTCATGCTTAAAAAGTATCATTTGCAAAAAATGTTTATACATATTTATAAAATGTTTAATAAATTTTCATGTGCTGAATATTGCTCACGGGTTCAACAAATGCCCACAATGTCTACAAAATCATGGGTTTGCTTCAGTTGAGCAGCCAAATTTGGTTTTCGTTCATTTTTTATATGTTTGCTTTATTTTTAATGTATCGTTTCTTTATCTTGGTTTGTTATCTATTCTATTTATTTTAGTTTATCATTTTCTCTTTGTTATTTTTTCTTTCTATTTTTGCTACTCCCTCGGATCCAAAATAATTGACGCGGAACATGTGCTACAGTTGTAAAACTTTGTAGAGGGACGCCGACAATAAATTTGAGTATCTTTGTTTTTTGTTAAACATTGTTTTTTGGGGAGATCATGTACGTCGCGTGAAGGCGATGCTATTCCATTCTGTCGCATGAAGCAGTTCTTCATGGGCCGCATTTGGAGCGGCCCAATATAAAAGTGTATTGTTATTTGTTTTCGCGTTTTCTAAAAGCCGAATAGAATTTTTAATCACAACAAATTACAATTCTGAATATTTTTGGAAAAACCTGTTTTTCTTCAAAATCTGAGTGTTTTTTTAATTTGAACAATGTTCAAATTTGAAACATTCAAATCTGAACAAAATTTTAAATCTGAACAATTTAAAAATCTGAACATTTTTTAGAACCTGTAAATATTTTTCGAAAATCTGAAACTTTTTTCGAAACGAAACAAAAAGAAAAGAAAACAGAGAAGAAAAGTGGAAAAAGGAAAAAAAAAAACGCCAAATGGGTTGGCCCGCCAGCGGAATTCTTCAGGCGACGGTTTCATCTCGCGTCGCCGCTGGGCGATGTGTAGGATTTGCCTTGTTTTCGGCCCGTGCCTTTCAGCTTCTACAGTACTATTTTTAACGGGCCTATGAGACACGTGCGCAGCCCTATTTTACTGTCGAGGTCCAGGAACTAGGCCGCGACAGTGCGTCGCCAATAGGTTTCCGTTCGATCCTCAGACTCCCGACAACTTGTACGTGCCTTTCAGAAAATCATCTAAAAAGAAGACCTTTCAGAAAATCGGGACTCCGAGTACTCCTTGGATCGATTTTCCGCCGCCGCGCTTTAGATCTCACGGCGTTCGGTCCACCTGTTCGGATCCATCGATGGGGCGCCAAGTCCTCATCACTCCTCACTACTGCATCCCCATAGCCTCCCGAGACCATGACGAGAACCTCCTGGAAGAAGGCATCGACGGCCGACAGCAACCACCGCCGACCCAGCCCGACCCCGCCGGCTGGAAGCTCTTCAAGATCTTCGTCAGGGTACCAAATCAAGCTCCTCCCTCTCCCCCACTTTGCCACTCGTACATCATGTAAATTGCTTCGTCCAAACTGTAGTTTGGTTCTTACAGATTTGCTGTGCTATCCTTTACAGTGTCTTACCGCCGCGGTCACAATCGGGATGGTGGTTTTCGTCTTCGTGGGGCGACACTTCAACTTGTTGCCTGAGCTGCAGGACCCCTCTGCGGTGGTAATGCTTCTGTTCGTAGCTCTCATTCCGGTGGGATTCGGCTACATGCTAACAGAAGGAGATGTAGAGACCAACAGGGTAACAGCTCAAGCGGAATAACACTTGTTATAATTTGTGTTATATGTAGTCCCTCGGCTAAAATTTCGGAGTAAAACCTTCTATTTTGCTAAGAGTATCTCCAACAAGCTACAGCCCGACCCCGCGTCGCTCCGCTTGAGCGACTCGGGGGATCCCAATCGCGCCGCCGGCCGGCCCCCTCCCTCCCCTGCCCCTCCTCCGCCGCTGCCGCCGGCCTGGCCGCGGTGGCGGCGCCCCCGGCCTCCTCGAGGGCGGCGCGGGGCGAGCTCGCGGTGGACGCGATGCGGCCCCCGTTTCTGCCGCGGCGGCGGTGATGTGGTGCGGCGGCGGCGGTGCTTCGGCTACGTTGCTCGGCACGGCTCGACGGCGACGTGGACGGGGTGGGTGCGGCAGGTGGTGGCGGCGACCTCCAGCGCGGCTGCCGGTGGATCGGCCGGGCCCGTTCTGGGCCCAGATGGGCTCGGCGGGCCGCTGCTCTCGGCGGCCTCGCGTGCATCGCACCGCTGTGGTGCCGCACGGGGCTGGCTGCTGTTGTGCGGTGGTGCTCGAGGGATCTGCAGCGCCGTCGACGGGGTAGAGGCTCCCCGTCCGGTTTCTCTTGGCCGACACGTCGCGTTGGCTTCGAGGGCGGCTGCACTTGTGCGGCTGGGCGTGTGGCTGTCCTGCAGCGCTTGGACGTCGGGGCGGCGGCTCCGGGCTTGGTGGTGGCGTCGAGCTGAGCTAGGAGGTGGCTCAGTGCGAGATGGACCTAGACCCCGGCGTCTAGCTCTGTTTGGTGGCCGTGGACCGTCGACCTTTCCTGCTTGGGCGGTTTTCGTCGTCGACCTGTGTGGAGCGTGGCCCGTGGCCAGCGTGGATGTCGGAGCGGCGGCTCCGAATTTCGCCTCCGCTGTTGCGTTGAGGGCCTCCGCTGTGGCGTTGAGGGGTGTCGGCCTTGGCCGCTTGGGCGGTTAGGCCGTCGACTGAGTGTGGAGCGTGGCCTGTGGGCCGGCGTGGTGTGTTGTGTTGTGTTGTTGTATCCGGTTTTCGGCCAGTTTTCCTTATAAACTGGCCAATTCACTTCTTCTATATATCGAAAAGGCAAGCCTCTTGCCGGGTTTCAAAAAAGAGTATCTCCAACCGTCGCTGGAAATTAAGGGCGCTAAAACCTGCTATTTTAGCGCGCCGTGGGGTAATCCAACGGTCGCCGGAAATTAGGCGCGCGAAAAACTGCTATTTTAGCGCTCGCTGGATAGACACGGGTCGCTCAACCGCTCTTCTCCCTCCCGCGCTAAAGCTAACGCCCCCTTTTCCCCACACCATCGCTCCGCCCCTCGCCTCCGCCGGCATGCCTCCGCGCCGCTGGAACACCTCTGACTACCGCGGCGTCCGCGCCCGCCCCGCCGGCATGTTCTCCGCGGAGATCCGCTCCGGCGACACTCGGCTGTCGCTCGGGACCTTCGAGATGGCGCACGAGGCCGCCCGCGTTGGCACATGAAATTCCACGACGTCTCCAATGCGCAGCAGACGCAGTATCTCGCCCCTCTTCCGCGTCTCATCACCGCCGAGGATCGCCGCCTCCACCGCCAACCGGAGAATCGCCGAGGTGGACAAGTGCGCCATGGCGGCGTCCCGCGCGCTTCCCGCGGGACGTCGCCGCCGATAACGAATTTTGGGCAACGAGCAGAGCCGAGGAGGCGGAGAGGAGGGCTGACAAGCGGGCACGCAAGGCCACGGCTGAGGCACAACTCTACGGCAACACCACCTGGGATGACGAAGATTCCAGGTAGGACGATCTATGGGCTTTGAGCGACAACACCACCTCGAACAAGGAGGAGTAGATTAGGGTTCATTAACGTACTATGTATTCCAGTATTTCAGCGACCTCCTGTTAAATTTCAGTATGAACTATATGTACATTTAATTTTAGTTTAATTTCTGATCTTCTTTTGAGTCATATGTGTGCAAAAAAGTGTTTGTGGCGCGCTATTTTAGCGGGTCTGGAAAAGCACACATTGGGCACGCTAAATTTTCCCGCGTCTGGAAAAGCAACGCACCGCCCCCTGCGCGCTAAACCCTATTTTGGCACTGTAAAAAGAAATTAACGTGTCGGCTTTTTGCGTGCCTGTTGGAGATGCTCTAAAGTAAACGTATTCACGAGTAACCCTTCCTCCCTCGCGTCGCTCTTGCGAGCGACCGAGGGAAACCCTAGCCGCCGCCAAACCTCCACCCCTCTCCTTCCCTTCTCCCTCGTCGCCGCCTGCAGTCGTCGGCGAGCGAAGACCGCCCAACGTTGGTGGCAGCGGAGTCTCCTTTCCCCTTCGCTCGAGCTCCACGTTTGACGCGGGACGACCCATCGAAATAGAGGCTTTGTGCTTCCGCGGGGTGCAGCGGCGTGGCAACATGTGCGCGGGACGGTGGTGTGCGCTCGGCGGCGCGGCTATCCCTGGAAGTGCATTTGCGGCGTGGTGGCTGTGGGGAGCTCTGCCGGTCACGTGCGTTGTTGGGGCCTGGTCAGCCTCGCGCGGATCTGATGTGGGGAGCTCTGCCGGTTGGCGGGGGGCAGCTGGATCGTCGCTCTCGGCGTGGTCTGTGGTGGCGCAACCGTGTGGTGGTCAACGGTGGTTGGCGAATTAGGCTCTAGTGACTAGTGACGGCTGGAGGCAGCTCCGGTGTCATCTCGCATGCGGGATGTTCATGCGGTGCATTTCAACTCGGGGGTGACGACAGTACACGGTGTCGTGCCTGGATGATGCAGCAGTGGTGGTGGTGCGAGCGGTACTCGTAAGAGGGTGTCGGCCCTTATGTTGCAGCGTGGCTTCGGGGGGCTTTACATGCCCAATCTGGGTTCGGCTTGGTCTGTCTAGGCCTGGTGTGCTCCTGTTGCGTCAGGTCGGCAGCCGGTTTTGCGCGCAGGAGGATGGACTCCTCCATTGTGCCGCGGTGTAACTGGTGGCCAGATCTGGGCCTGTCAGGCCTAAATCTGGCTGCCGGCCTGCGGGGTATGATTACATCTCTGCCGCCCTCTTGCTCCCTGAACCCGAGCACTGACCTACCCCTCCTGCTTCGCTGGTCCCACGGTGTGTTAGTTTTCATGCCACGATTTCGGGATCGTGGATGCCAGGGCGGCAGCCCTAGTGGTGGGAGACATGGTGCTCGTGGGCAGAGCTCATGGCTCGGGTGCAAACTTGCCACGGTGTTAGATGGAGGTGGTACGATAGCGTGGCCGCTCCAACATTTTGGAGGTGGAGGGTGTTTTGCCGGGGTGAAGACCCTGTCTGGTTCTGGCCAGGCCGACTGGCATGGGCGTCGTCTCCTTCCTGAAGGCGTCGTCGTGGTCCTTCATCCTTCGTGTTGCTCCAGATGAAAATCCTTATCCTTTGGATCAGGCGGTGGCCGACTCTGTTGTAGTTCCCTTCTTGAAGGCACCATTTCTTGAGCCCATCGTTAGTCGAACACGTCTTCATCTTCTCACTTGGGGTGTCGTAGTTGTTTTTAGCACCTGTGTATCTTGCCTTGCGTGTATATGGTGGTGTCGAGTTGTACGTCGGATATATGGTCGTTGCTTTATTTATAAAGCGAGACGAAACCTTATTTTGAGAGTAAACATATTTATGAACAACATCAACCCCTGCGTGTGATAGTCAACCATGTGGCCATGTGGGTTCAAACAACTTCATGCAGTAGGCCAAAGCGATCATAAGTCTCCCACGGTGCAGCACTGCATTGGGTAAAACCGGTTTCTGTCCAGGCCTGCAATTTAAACATTCCATCGCTAGAATTATAGCGCACCAGTATGCCTTACACTCGGAAGGTGTTCGAGAGATAAGGTGTAGTATTTTTAAGGGTTAGTGGAAATTTTTGGCTCCTAAGGTATAGTGCTCCATTCAATTGAAAAACTTCGAAATACATATATTTCTGAGTTTCAAAAAGATCTGAAAAAAAAAACTCAGGGTGTAGCCAATGGTACCACCATTGTGTAAAATATCAATTTCAAATACATTGTATTTCGAGCTACACAAAAACGACAAAAGTGAGATCTAAATATGCATATCTTCAACACTATAAGTTTTTTTCAGATTTATTATTTTTGTGTAGCCCATAATATAAAGTATTTCAAATTGACATTTTGCATGCTTGTGGGATACACCATTGGCTACATTTGATTTTTTTCTCAGAATTTTTTAAACTCGTAAATATGATTTTAGTTTTTTTAAACGGAGGGAGCACTAGACCTCAGGAATCAAAGCACTTTTCGCGCCCAAATAATTGGTACGTCTTTACAGACCAGCCAAGCCTAGAATTCTGGTAGTGGAATTCCCCTACTTGAGTGTTGTTGGAGCAGTCATATATCTCAGGAATTGTACATGTACAAGTTCGGACATTGCATTTGCCGTTAATTTGTTTCTACGAACAGTTCTGAGTCTACCAATAAAATTGGAAAGACATCAAAGACGTCTTCTGATACTTACATGGGACCAAAGAATTTCGGTTGTTTTATAGGACGAATCAAGACCTATCATTGGTAGGCTATGGTGATGCATGGTACCTGTCGTACCCACACACTTCCAAGTCACACACTGGATACGAAACTGTAATTTTCTGGAAATCATATAATCAAAGTGTTGTATCGATTTCAACAAACCAACCGGAGATCATAACACAGTATGAAGCCTCGCAAAAGTTTGTATAGCTTCGACGGATTCGTCAGATGTTCAACAGACGTGTGGATAGAATAATGTACATACCCACCATTATCTATGAAGATGTGTTACACAAGTGCAGTCATGATATATGAAGAGTAATCTCACAAAGCATATCAAACCCAAATTTTCTATGTGCATAAGCTGCAAAAGTTGGAAGAGGTGAGGATCTAACATTCATGTGACAATCTTGATGTCTTGTTCACAAAATTGTTACCGATATAATATTTTTAGAGGTGTGTCCATGGAATTGGTACAATGAAATTTAAAGATATGCCCCTCCACCATCATATGTGAATCTCGATCCACATGATAGAGTACTCAACCTGACGGTGAGTAGATTGTACTCCTTTTCTTTTATATGTAGTTTCGTGATGTTTCTCGCAGTGAGGTTTTTGACGAGGCAATTCGTAAAACGTGACTAAACATATGGTATGGGTTGTTTCTACATATTTTTTCCATAGTTTTTTAGATATTGACAATAAGAAATATCGGACCAAGGAGGATGTTAAGAAACCGTCGTAAGACAATGTACAGGCCCACCCTGTCGGGGCGTGGGTTTCCCCTCTATGTTGGTCCAGTCCAGTTAGCCCCTTGTTTATATATATCATATATGGAGATATACCAGTTTGATTAATCAAGATAAGTCTAGTCCTACATATTTCTCTGAGTCGCTTAACTTTTCATCAACTCCCTCCCTTCAAAATAGTTGACTTAGATTTGTCAAACTATGGATTTATCTAGACAATTTTTAATGTGTAGATATATCCATATTTAGACAAATTCATATCAAGTACTTAGAACGGAGGGAGTAGAGTATATGATTGTGTCAGATGTAAAACTATTTCGACTACTACCTCCGATAAAGAATATAACTATCGTCCAGAACATACTGCCGTAGTACAGACTTTGTGAACAGGTTGCGACAGTTGGTCCGTATCGCAGGGAGTATGGTTTCACGTTCTTGGACGGACTCGTGGTCAAAAGTTGCGGACCACTTTCTCTGGCTTGCTTTGTACTGCTACAAGCAGGATAGTGCTCGTGTCTCTTTGTTTTCTTTGGCACAAGGATAGATAGGCCTCGTGTCATAGTTTCTGCCAGTTTCCCTCACACAAAAAATAGTTTCTGCTAGTTTTTTTTTTTTTGCGAAACACAGTACAACGCAGACGTTTATATACACGCGCACACATTTACCCCTATGAACGCACGCACGCACACCTTACCCCTATGAGCACCTCCGAAAAACCGAGTTGGCGGGTTGAGTCTTGAGAATGACGAAGTCACCACGGGCGACTCGCTGTCGACGGGAACGTCGCCTCCCACTAAAGAATATTCCGCATTAAATGAGAAACACCGGCGTTAAACCTATAGTTTGAACTCTGGTGAGCCTATCTTGCCATAGACAAGTTCTCTACTTTCAATGGGCCTCTCATACACGCGTCCGTGCCTTGTAGGTTCTAGTTTTGACTGGCCTATCCACAGAACACGTGCCCAGGCTTATTTTAGTGTCCAGCACAGAAACTAGCCGCGATGCCAAGACCGTTCCCGTCATCCATCGGCCATCTAGTCAATCACCAAAACCAGATTCCTACTAGTTCACAAACTAAGAGGTATAGGGACCAACAGCTCAACAGGAACAAGCTCAAGACTTCAAAAGGAACAAGAATTGTGATTTGCGTTATGTAGACCCTCAGATATACTTTTTAAAGTGAAACCTTTGTGTTGTGTAAGTACACGTATATTTCATTAACAGCAAGTCGTGGGCTGTCTAACAAGCATGTCTGCACCAAACTGACCAGTAGCGAATGGATAGAACACTACAGAACCAATAGCTGGTGAAACAGAAGAGCAGAAAATGAATGGAGTATGAACACATGATGATGGTTCCCATTGTTTTGGCGACCTATCAAATTCTGGAGTCCACAGGAAGAACAGTCACAGTCACATCGATCAGAGGTCCCCAACCTTGCAGCACTGCATTACGAAGTGACACTTGTAAGATATATAACCATCGGCAAACTAAAAAACGTGACTAGGGGTAGAGACATACCGGATCCAAAAAACAAAGAAGAACAATGTTGAGACTGCCAGAAGAACCACCGGCATACCAAAGGCATTGAGCGCCAACATCCATTGTGAAAACATTATCACAAGAACAGAAATGCCTACAAGAAATAGATCATGTTAATTTTCTTTTTAGGCCTTCATGACATAATCCCTCCGTCCACAAATAAGTGTACTTCTATGTTTGTTTTAAGCCAAACTTCTTTAATTTTGACCAACTTTATCAAATTTTGTACCTATGCCATTAAATGGTGAAATGTTTCAAGATGCATCTAGTGATATTAATTTGATACTATAAATATTGCTATTTTTCTATAAAGTTGGTCAAACTTAGTAAATTTGATTTAGGACAAAATCTATCCACTGCGGGTGCGCCGCCGCCGGCTTCCCTTGCTCTTGCAGGCACCGCTCGGCCTCCCCAGATCGACCGCACAAACGCCGCGCCGCGCGGACTGGCTCCACCATGGACGATATCCCGCTGCCGTTTCCTGTTTCCCGGCATCGCGTGTGTCCCTGAAGTCTACCCGCGTCACCAACTCACCACTGAAGGGCTGACCGCCGCCCCTTGGAGTCCACCCCGCAGAGGATTCCCAGTTGTTCTGATTTCTGAACCTCCCCTTCCCCTGCGGTTCTTCCATGGTCCCACGCCACTAGCGCCGACCATGGAACTGTCAGCCCCCGCCCTCTGAACTGCTGCAGCGAGCAGCTCTTGCCCTCCTCCACCGCCGACAAATTCCTCTTGTGTTCCAGAGACATGGACATGATTCAGTATATCTGGGCGTTCAGGTTCTATGCTGCAGTTCCAATGTGCCGCGCCGGCAAGCAAGAAGACGGGACTCCACGGCTCCACCAGCCGCCCTCCTGCATGCTGCAGCGTTCCCAGCCCCCCTTACTACCTCCTGTCGTAAATACATGTCAGTCCTAGATAGCAAATTACTACAGTACTACCTCCGGTTGTAAATACGTGTCTCACAATGTATGCAGTCAAACTTGTGTATTTTTGCCTGTTTGGTATTACTTCAAAGATTGTGTGCATGGAGGCTGTTTGCTTTTGCACCAATGCGGTGCTCCTGATTGAAGACTAATACATGTTCAGGATGGGCTCTGTCCTGAATTTGGTTCGCTGAAAAGGGCTAGCCTGAATACTCTAATTTCGATTTTGGCAAGCCCATTTACACAATGAACAGAGTAAACTCTGTACCTTCGGAGGCTGGCACTGGCAGTGAGCACCACTCTGTACCCATCTGTTCTAAAAAATTAATATTATTAGCTCGAATGAACTACCTGATCAGCATGCAAGAGTCTGATCTTGTTATGCTAAAATATGAACCCATCTGCCATATACATGTTCACCGCTGACAAAGAAAATTTATGCATTTTTTGCTTTTGCTAGCCATCTCTTCTTCTAAATGATATACATGTTGTTAGCTGGGTGACCGGATGCACAACCACATAATTTTTTCCACCATTGAAGTTGATTTAACTTTTTTGGACTGCAAGTTAGTTTCATTTCAACATATTGAGTAGTGAACGATTCAGATTCTTGGGCATCATTACCATTGCTTTATTTATGAAAAACTGTAGTAAACTATAGTAAGAGAGTGACTGAGTTGGTGCAAATTCATAGTACAAATAGCGTCACTTCATTTGGACACATGGAGTAGTAAATATCCGTGGGTGGCTTATAGAATGTTTTTTTCTGCAATCTCAGGCTGAGACACGTATGAAAATAGTGTGTCTATATCACATAAAACAGCATAATAAAATTATAATATATGATTGTTGAACCATATTAATTATTTTAGTTTTTATCTCCGTTGCAACGCACGGGTATTTAGCTAGTTTATTTATATATGGAGAGGTTAATTCTTTTCTAAAAATAAATCGTAATAAAAAAACCAGCTTACCGAGCATCCCCAAGTGCGTTGTCATGCGAGCGAATTGCACCTCAATCTGCCATCTTCCCCAGATACTGCACGGCACACCCATACACACAATAATCCACCACAGTGGGAACACCCTGCTTACCCAGAGACGATAGTCAGCTGAAAAAGTGGGATCTTTCAGTAATCCATCCGGCCCCATGTACGGAAACAAGGTCAGGGCGGCACCAAGGGCAAACAACTGGAGCATCAAGGCATTCTCAGATCGGACTCGCTGGAACAGCAGCAAAATAAATCAGAAACATGTTACAAACATATTAGCTATGTCACAAACTATTAAAGAAAAAGCTGAATTTACGCATTAAATGTACTTTCTAGCAATGAGCTATCCACTAGAACAGCAGCAAAATAAGTCAGAGGCATGTTACATGGACAAACATATTAGCTATGTCACTGCTCACTAACAATTCAAAATTACGGATTTAAAGTAATTTCTAGCATCAAAACCCCTGCCCAGCCCCATGCGACTTCATTGCCTAGCATTATTACCGTTCTGGCGTCTTCTCTGCTAAAAGCGCGACAGAGCTGGCTATAACATCAAACATGTTACTAGGTGGCATTCTGGGTCTAGCTCTCGTAACAATGACAATAGACCAAATTTGGAACCATATTTGCACAGCTCTTGTCCCTAACAAAGTTCGAAATTTTGGTTGGATAACTACCCGTGATAAGCTTGCTACGATGACTAACAAATACAGGAGAACACTGCAGTAGGAGGCCAAGTGCAAGATCCGTGGTATCGGCAATCAAGGTAGCTACCATGCGACGGTGAAGTGCACTTATGCCCGGGCTCTGCATCAGGAGATGAGGAAAGTTTGGAATCTGCCGGATGAAAAAGTTTTCACCTATATTCGGTCTGATTGGCTCCTGATTTTGCTGGCCAATTGTAGCAAAGAGCAAAGAGATATAAATCTGACGGATCTCTGGCGCAGTTGGCATCTGCGGTGTGATGCAATCCCTGGCAATGGGAAGGAAGCTGTGCAATCACTACTGTAAACAATAAAGTTTTCTATCCAGTAATAACACATTAACGGATCAAGATTCTCCTCGAAGGGACTAAGTATTGCAAGCAGAAACTAGACACTCGGTACATATGTAGATATAATTTTGTGCCCGTCCATGAGTGCAACTGCACAAACACAAATACCAACTGACAGCAATGCAAAAAAAAAAATCAATCGTTTGCATTTACATTCGATCAAAACAGGGGTATGCTATTACTTTTTGCATTTTCAGCACTAATTTCCAGCCGCCCTACAATAACATAACTAATTTCTAGCAGCCTTACAAAACATGAGGAGTTTTGCCTCAAACCACGCAGCACTCGGACAGCAATGCAAAAAAAATATCAATCGTTTGCATCTACATGTCAGCAAGTTTTCTCAGCGTTTTAAGATCAGACAAGCAATTCACTTGACCTGGGCAAATTAAGGATGCTTGCAATCATCACAACACTTGAGGTAGGATGGATTGAAAGAAAGGAAAAAGTAAAGCAACCTTTCTCTTCTTATTTTTAACAAATTAACAGCAAATAGAATAAGCTAGACGATGGACTGAATCGCAAGAGGCAGCCGTGGTTGCTTGTTTATTTTTGCTGTTTGGATGTGAGTTGAAATCAATTGACGTCAACAAGGAAAACTAAAATGGATTCAAGCTCACACTTCACTCATTCTCAAAACCAAACCAAATTATACTCCTCTCCGCAATAACCAATCATCATCCTAGTGACATTGATATTTATAATTTTCTTTTCAAACAGCAAGCCCACCAATTCAGACGAGTCGCCTAGCTTCGTGATTGAAGATTCATTCACTACCGGAAAAAATTGGTGCTCCTAGCAACAGTAGTGTCGGTATCTCCTTGCCAAACTCCAGAGACTTTTCTAAACTATATGAACTGCTGTCAGAAGGATGATAACCTTTTAAAAGGCAAGGCCCCGCTGTTGTTTTTACCTCAAGCTAATCCTTCCTTGACTCAGGACAACAAAACATGGCCCTCTCCCCAGTACTATTGTGTCGGACTGTGCAACTGCTATCCTAAAAGCTAACTGCAAGTAAGGCCCTCGGCACAACCTGGAGCATATACGAAGACATCAAGCATCCGACTGCTACATTCACGGGTTGCTCGATCAGCTTCACCAAGAGACAGCTCAATTCATCAGCGAAGCTAGCCAAGTTTGTCAAATCCACGGGTGCTGGCAACATCTGGTTACCACCACTGCAGCCCGCTATCTATGCTATTGTTGTAAATAACTATGCTAACTCTGCAATTTGAATGTACGAGTGTTTGCCTCTATAAGAAATTTACCTCAGGGACAGCACGAACATTGTCTATCAAAGGGTCCCATGAAAGATCCAGGTCATCCCTCTTTTTCCAGCCACTGAACGCTGCAGAGACGCGATCCTTCAACCCGAAGAACATTGCCGTGTCTATTGCAGGCATTGCTTCCTGCATTGTGGTTATAACAATTACTTTCTCAATAAAATTTCTTATACTTATGCATAAAGGATGGGCGACTGTTGGCAATGTCCACTGTAGGTGACTGCAGGTTACATTAAACAATAGAACGTCTAGTAATTCTCAATTGGCACACCACACTTAAACAATTTATATCAAGCAGACAAGCACCATATGTTTAAGGGAAGTCGTAGCACAACCGTCTATGGGGAAATCTATGACATGTAGCTAACGATGGTGGGCGTTACCCTGAGGGCTGAGGCGCCTCGGTGATGAGCTTGGCGTAGGTGGCCTGGTCGAACAGCACCGCGTTGTTCACGTTCTGCTTCTGCTTCCCCTTGCTCCACTTCTGCAGGCAAAATAGACTCGTGAGAAAGCCAGCAAGTAGAGCCGAATCGAACAGGAAAGCGGCAGGGATCGAGATTTCGACCTTCGTCTGCTGCTTCCGACGTTTCGCTGCCGGACTTGGCGGGCGTTGAGGACGGCGGCGCGGCCTTCTACTTCTTCAAGGTCTGCGAGGGGAATCGAGCGGGGGTCAGGGGCTGCGGGCGGATAGATGAATCGCCCGGTGAGGTGCACCTAGCGGGAAGGAATCGAAAGGGAAAGGGACAGGGGTCGAGATTGGACCTTCTCCTTCTGCTTCCGCCGCCGGACTTGGCGGGCTTCGAGGACGGCGGCGCGGCCTTCCCCTTCTTCGCGGCCTGCGAGGGCAAGCGAGCGAGCAGAGGTCAGGGCACATGTCACGACCCCGATTGGATCTGACGAGATAGGATCATCTAGAACTAGAATTTGACAGGAAATTGGAGCTAAAAGGGGTAAATTGATGAACTAAAACTGAGATAAAATGCAGGGAAAATAAGATGAAATTTAGGGTTCATATTTCTTCATCCTTTAGCAAAGGATACAAAGCTGGCTTATAAGGAACACGCCACACACTCAGTTTACATGAAAAGACCAAATAGCCCATACTATGAATATTTCCTTATTATCTCCCTAATACTAATATCCTGACATCCTAGTCCCTGACATTCCTTCCCCCTTGAGACCATTGCTCAGTAATGGATCAACAAGTTTATCAATTTATCAACCAAAGGATGATTATCCTGCAGAATTATTCATCAATATCATGGAGGTCGAAATGGCATGAAGATAATATCAATTTCTCGGATCATAAGACTGTCCTGTGAAGATAGCAGCGAATGATTTGGATTGTAATTCTCATGGACACATTGCTGACAGGTAAACTCCAATTGGTCACTTAGGAAGTCCATGGTATATGCACATTCAGATAATGTGGTGCCATTAGATGTTGTGCTAGTCCAATTGGTAATCTGGTGTAGATGGAGAATATAATATCTTGAGGTAAGCACGGCAAGTTCAGTGTTGCAGGAAGCATGTAATCCACTATCTGAATCATGTGTACGTACAGCCCTCAAGGAGAACATTCTGTGCATTGTACCAGGAATGATACTGGAATAGAAAGTGAGTACAGAGTGGCTTCAGGTCAGCGGGCTGCCGAATAAACTGAATAGCTCGCATGTCAGAATATGATGAACTAGATGTATCACTGCAATTTTGTCCAGTATCATATCCAGTTGGTTCAAAATTCCTGGATCCCAAACAGAAATTGCTTTTCTCATTTGTAGCTCATAGTGCAAGTCACTGAATAATTGACTTTGTAACAAAGTTGATGTCTTCACTGTTCTCATGTGCGGGCAGATATACATGTGCGAGGAAATTTCAATGCCAGGGTCCCATTGCAGTTTAGCCCAGTTTTCAAATGGAGGTAAGGAGGAAGACTTGCCTGTAGAACATGGACAAATAGGACAAGAAAAACTGATACATTCAGTGCTGTCCATCCCAAAACCAAAGGCAGCAGAACGCATCATAGCATATTTGAAAATGGGTGCCCTTCTTGTACCGAGCTGCAGAGGTAGTATGTGTACCATCGCCGACTTGTAGATATATGGGCCCTGCAGTTCTGTAGTCCCAGCAGCTGTGGGAAACAGACTAGGCAATTCTGGAGCGCCGGGATCCCACGGAAAAATTGATATGGAATGCCCTGTAGCAGATTGGCAAACAGATTTCGCCCAAAATAATTTTGCATTGCCTTGGGATTCCTCCTGGCCTGTTCTTCTCACATATATATCAGGAAGAAGTCGAGATGCAGAAACTTTGCTGGAGCATTTGAGAAGTTGTTCGCTGATGAAATTTCCAGTGTTGAGCTTCATAGACCAGCCAATGTGTAATTCTGGGTCAGATAGAGGCTTTGAAAGTTGAACTTGTTCACTTGATGCAGTCTTTGATGCCATGTCGAACTTGGCTAGGTGTTCAGTTTCTTGTTGATCTTCTTCAGATACATGCATTTCCATGAGTCCATTGTGAGAATCTTGTACCGTCATTGGCAGTGGCAGGCTGTGAACTAGCGTCATATTCTCAGAACCAGCTGTGTTGTTGATTTTGGAACAGCAAACTGGAGCCACACCTGCTGCTTGTGTTGCTACCGAGTGCTTACTCTCCCAACTGTTCATGCGCATGAGGTCCTGGCTTAAATTCTCACTTATGGTCTTTAGTTTAGCCTGAATATGATCCAGCATATCTGAAATACTCTGTGTTTCTGTGCTATGTTGTGGTCGCTGCTCACTCTTTGTAAGATAATCTTCTTCATTGTTTGTAGCACAAACACTTGGAACCTTTTGACACTCCATAGCCGACGCGTAATCATGCGCTTCACAATTTTGCACAACAGTGGCTCCTTGAATGGCACATGACTGTATATTTTCTGTTGGCACCGCGTCAAACAGCAGGGGAGCAAGCTCTGCGACACCTATATGTTGGACCTGAAGCTGCTGGTGCCAAGTAGGAATTGTGCTCACACAAGCTCCTTGATTAAGTGTTATCGCTGTGGAGTTCATGGAGAGCTCCTGATATGGTGGATAGGTAGTGGGTGGTGGTGCTGAATGTGGATAAAGAATTTGTGTAAAGCAATTTGGGTGTGAGTGTGGTGGGTAGTATGGTGGGAAATAAGGAGAAGAGTGATAGTACGGTGGTGGATAGGTTGAAGTATGAGCAAACTGATGAAAACTAGGATGATTTTGTGGAGGATAGGTGTGGTTTGTACACTCGCGACTACTGGATTGGTTCCATTGAAACTCTCCAGCAAGTCCACTGCCCATGCGATTAATTGGCGTTGGCATTCCCTCAAACAGTTGCTGTGAGTAGCCTGGTACTGGCCTTGGATCAAACACCTCGTGTGCACCATGTTCAGCTACACAAGACATCTGGATACAGAAGATGAGATGAGGACGTACTCACCAAATTTGCACGGAGATGATGGGCTTGGAGTGCGCGTGGATGGCGCGGATGCAGCGGCCGCTCTTGACGTTGCTGGCCGTGGCGTTGCAGCTGGCGGCGCTGGGCCGGCAGGCCGGGGCGGAGGACGCGGATCAGGTGGACTGAACGGGACCAAGCAGAGGAGCCGGCGGCCGTCTGCCGATGCCGACGGCGTGATCGCGCATGCGCGCGGGCGGAGCACAGAGGGAAGCCTAGCTCCTGGGCGTCGGGACGTGGAGGCGTGGAAGGGGAGAGCGAGGATGCCGCCGGGGAAAAATTTGGACTAGAGGATAGGGCCATGGATTGGGAACGACATGCGGTCGGTGTTCGATTTGGAATCGATTTGGGGAAGGGAGGTTGGGGAAGTGCTGCGAATCGCACCGGAGAAGAAGAGGAAGACGCCGCGGGGAGAAATTTTTTCGGTCGGAGAATCGATGCTCTGATACCATTTGTCACGACCCCGATTGGATCTGACGAGATAGGATCATCTAGAACTAGAATTTGACAGGAAATTGGAGCTAAAAGGGGTAAATTGATGAACTAAAACTGAGATAAAATGCAGGGAAAATAAGATGAAATTTAGGGTTCATATTTCTTCATCCTTTAGCAAAGGATACAAAGCTGGCTTATAAGGAACACGCCACACACTCAGTTTACATGAAAAGACCAAATAGCCCATACTATGAATATTTCCTTATTATCTCCCTAATACTAATATCCTGACATCCTAGTCCCTGACAGCACATCCGGGCTGCGGTGCTGCTGCAGCCGTGGGTGGATACGCGCGTACCGGGCGACGAGACGAACCGCAGCGGCGGCGCAGGCAGCCCCCAAAACTCGCGTGGACGGAGCCCCTCGCCGGGGCGGGGCGGAGCGGGTAGGAACACGGTCGCCGAACCAACGACGAGCCGAATCGCCGGCGGCGCAGGCAGCCTCCTCCACTCGCCGGAGAAGAGGCGCGGATCGAATCGCTCGCCGGGGCGGAGCGGAGTGGAAACCCTTCCCTCCTTGAGTCCTTTCTCCCTCCGGCTCGCTCCCAAAATTTTGAAACCCCGGGCCGCGACGCCGTGATGTTCTAGACGCTTCGACCCGAGGTCACGTGCTACCCATGCGGATCCTGCCATTGAGTTCCTGACGCACGGGGCCACCAGAAGTGGGACCGGGACGTCAGCGACGGAAAGGCAGGAAAACGCAGGGTGCGACACGAGGTTCACTGAAAAATGTGGGTTTGGAATCTGGGTCTTTTTTTTTTCGTGACATCGGGAACTTGTCATTAACCATGGCACTTCGGAACTTGAATTGCAACTGATTTTCTCCAATTCTTTTTCCACTTACACTTGGGCCACTGAAGTAAGTACCTAAACCTACTCCAATCGGAAATGGTTGGCACACATTTATCAAAATACAAATTTATCAACACACTAAAATACGTCTAAATACATCCGTATTTAGATAAATCTATGTTAATCATTTCCGATAGAAGGGAGTAATATTTTCCGTAGACCAAAACGTCGCACCTCGCGAGGCCAGGGTACACACGGTTGCTTTTGGCTTTAACTTTTTTTTCGAAATGGAGGGTGTACCCCGAGCCTCTGCATCCAGAAGATACACACAGCCATTTTTATTAGATTATTCAACAAAACCTTACAAGAGAAATACAAAAGTCAACCCAAAACGAAGCCACCAACCTTGCGACAGCTCGCTACACCTACAACACTGATGAAGGGGGTGGCCAGGAACAAGGTTGTATACCGAGGCGGAGCTGGGGCCCAGGCAACCTGGGCCATGGCCTCGCATCGAAACTTCTTGCTTACCATCTAGGTAAAAAAATATTTGGCCCGGGGCGCAGCCCAGGCCTGGCCCAACTCTCCCGCTCGCCCAGCACGGTGTCCAGCGACTCTTTCGTTCATTGCTCGCTCGTCTCTCTCCTAGTGCACCGTCAACCGTCGCCAGTGGGCTAGCTCCGCCCCGGCGACAGGCCGGCCCCTGCCGCCGACACTGGAAGGCTTGCTTGCCGCGCCGGTGCCCCGGCTGCCCGCATCTCCTCCACACGGCGCCGTCCCCTGTCGTCGCTCTTGCCTGCCGCCGCCTCCTGGCTCGGATTGGTTCTTCTTCTAACACCGTCTGTCGTCGTATCGGCATCTTGGATAGGAGACGAGGTCTTGCTAGCCGAGGGTGAACGTAGGGCAAGAAGGTGGACGTCGTCGAGGTCGGGATTGTACACGGCAGTTTACCCAGCTTCAGGCTCCACGGCGGTGGCGGAGCCCTACGTGCTGCTATAACTCACTATAAGGCAATAGCCGAAGTACAGGTTACAATGAGTTGGTTGTCTATGAAAGTATGCCCTAAAGGCGTCCCGTGGTCCAGCTTATATAGGCGGCTGGACCTAGGGTTACAAGGAGATTACGTATCCGGCAAGCATACAGAGTCCTAAACCTAGCCGGCAAGTCTGCCGCCTTCCATCTTGGTCTTGGTGGCTTCGTGGGCTTCAGTCTTGGGCCTCCTCCTTGCCGGCATCCGCCTTCCTTTGTCGTCAGCTATCTGGGCCGCCCGGCAGGCAAAGCCTTTACCACCACTACGGGCCACCCTGGACTAGCCGGATTGATCCATGCTGGTGATACCCCTAGTAGGTATATCCCCAACATTAGCCCCTGGAAGGGTTCGAGTTCTTCAGGCGCCGTCTTCTTCTTGTCGGCAACGTCTGTCTTGTCTTGTAAGCGTCTAAAGAGCTTGAAGCATTCCAAAGTTGAAAGTAAGCGGCGGTCCGCCTAACGTAGTCGATGATTTGCCGCCATCATGGGAAAGACGGCCTGACCGCTGTCAGGAATCTTCCCGGCACCAGTCTTGTCAATTGACTGGTCTTGTCAAATGTTGACGGATGACGTCATGCAGTCCACGACAGTTTGGACTTGGGCATGTGTCTACGCACAAGAATCGAGGAGAGGGCCGCAGACGCCGTTGCCACGACGTGCAAATCGTGGGCACGTGGCGGAAATCACGCGTCCCCTCAATCTCGCGCACGAATCTTGGCGTGGGGTTAAATACCCAAAGGGCACGCCGTGGCTGGTCTTCTGCCCCATTCGCACCCACCGTGGCCTCCTCATCTTCCCGAGCTCTCCTCCTCCCCTACTCAACTCCGGCGAGCACGAGCAGAGCATCCACTGCAAATGGCGAGCACTCAGCAAGATGCGGCGGCGGCGGCGCTGGCTGCGGCCTCGGCGACCACGGCTGGATCTGGATCTGCGCCAGCGGCGGCGGCGGTTCCCGCAGCGCGCCGATGACCTCTCCTGTCGCCACCGTGGCTGCGGGTGAGGTTTCTTCCTCTTCCCCAACTCCGGCGGCACCTGCAGCAGCTGCTCCGACCATCCCGCTCCCATCCCTTGCGGCGACCAGCACTGAGGGTGCGGCGAATCTACCGCCGCCGCGACGACGACGCCGAGGATGAAGAGGAGACAGGGGACCTTGGCTCCAGGTACTGGCTGCCGTCAGTTATGACGTCAGCCTATCTGAAGGAGCTGGAGGAAGGCGGCTACATACCGCCAAAGACGAATGCTCCTGGAGGGTTCCAGGCGACGAGGCAGTCCCTGACCCACAAGACGGCGAGCGCGTCATGTTGGCGTCGCACAGCCTCCGCGGTATGTCCTTGCCGCTTTCCGCCTTCTTCTTGGCGGTGCTTAGTTTTTATGGGCTGCAGCCGCACAACATAGCGCCCAATAGTATTCTAGTGCTAGCCGGCTTCCAGGCTTGTGCGAAGGGTACTTAGGCATAGCTGCGTCCATAGAGCTATTCAAGTACTGCTTCCTGTGCCGCCGGCAAACCATACCAGGCGGCCATCTGGCAACTTGCGGTAGCGTCACCTTCAACTGCCGCCAACCCGACTGGTACCCAAAGATACCATACATCGAGTCGGTGAAGCACTGGACCAGCACTTTCTTCTACTGCAAGGACATCCCGACACCCGGCAGCACACAGGGGATGCCTGTTTTTGTCAACGGTCCGCCAACCCACAAGGCCTGTTGGACGGCAAAGGTGCCGCTTAGCAGCTTGTCGGCTGAGCTTCGAATTGCCGTCAGGCGGATCGAGTTCTTGACGAAGACGATGATGGCTCCGCAACTTGACGGAGTTGACACCGTCATCTGCTGGGTGTCGAGGAAGATAATGCCACTCCGCCATCGCCCACTGAAGATGTGCGAGTACAAGGCGGATGACGCCGGCAACAGCATCCTTGACCAAGATGCACTAGATACCGGCTCAGAGAGCTTGTCAAGCCTCTGTCGGTGAAGGCGGCTGAAGGCGTCGCCATGTTCACCCATGACAACCCAGCCCCAGCGGTAAGCCAAAGCTACTTTGTCATTTCATTGACATCTTTGTCCACTGGGTACTGAATTAATGTTCTGTCTTGTTTCCTTTTCAGCTGCAAACCTTGGGGAGGAAGACTTGGCTCCAAACTGGTACGACACCGGTGCCAGCAAGTCGAAGAAGCGCAAGATGAGCAGCTCCACCAAGGATTTGGAGAAGAGGAAGAAGGCGGCCACCTCCGCTGATGCAGAGGATGAGACCGTGGGGAATGTCCCATTCAAGCGGTAGGCAAACTTTTGCTTTCCCTGACTTAGCCATTTTGATATAAGTTTGTGCTGACAAACTTGCACTTTTCTGCTTACAGGGGCAAGCCGCCATGCCCAAGCTCCGCGCCAATCTGAAAATATCTGCCGGCAGAGGCAAGCCACCCGCTCTTCTCCAGCCGCTGCGCCAACAACGCCCACAGTTGGCGTTCCCGTGGTTGTATGCCAGGGAACGTACAGCTGCTGGTACCGCAGAGGCGGCTACGGAGAAGATGGCGGGCAAAAAGTCAGTTGCCGGCCCTACTTTTTCCAAGACGGCTGAAGCTTCGGCTAATGATGCCGCTCGATTTATTGCCATGAAGCAAGAGATGGACGACAGGATGGCGGCTGACCAAGGCGGATCGTCCTCCCATCCTGGCTCTCAATCTGGCAAAGGGTTGCAAGACCCCCGGCAAACGCTAAGGACCATGCGTGAAGGTACCCGTAAATGGTACGCGCACATGGATGATCTCCACGAGACCCTGCATAACCAACTTGAGGTAATGTAGCCTATAGTCCCAGCCCCCGAGCACTTTGGCGGCTGAAAAAACTTTTTAGCCGGCAAAGTGGTCTCGTTGACTTATAGTGCTAACCGCAAATTGTTTTCATGCATGCAGGCCGTTCTTGCTTCCAACCTTGAGCTTTCCGTGCTCAAGAGAAGAAAACAAAGAATGCCAGCAACTGCAGCAGGACGTGGAGATGAAGAACGCCCAGATTGCGAGCTTGGAAGAGGCTCGCAAAAAGGATGAAGGTGACAAAGTTTTCTTTGCCTTCTTTTCGTCCGACTTCTTTTCCTTTTCCGACAAGTATTTTAGTCGTCTTTCTTTTTATTTGTAGAATTACTAAACACTGCGCAAGATATTCTCAAGAACTCCACTGACATGCAAGCTTTGATGAACGAAGCTGCAGATCTTGCTGGGTTGGTGGCAAAGCTGAAGGCGGATCACGCCAAGGAGCTGGATGAGCGGACGCTGGCCCATGCCGCCGAGGTTAGCAAGTTGACGGGACAACTTGAAGCCATGAGCAACAACCTCGACCAGGTGAACAAGAACGCCAAAGCGCAGCAGGAACAACTGTCACAGGCAGTCCAGCTGGCTCAGGAAACACTTGAAAACCATCTGGACAGGTCAACGCCATCCACGAGCATGTCTTGGGTACGTCTCTAATCCTTCATTTCTTTGACACCTTGCACTCTTGAAACTTGAAGCTGCAGTGTGTAACTTGTGTTTGTGCAGTGCCGGCTAACTTGGGTGATGACATGGCTACGACGCCGCGCCTTGCCCGATCTTGAAAGTTGGCGAAATCGTCAACCAGATTGTCGGCGCAGGCAAAGCGTTTGCCGCCAAGTTCTACCCTGGGGAGGACGGCGATCCCGTCAACTTCGATGCCCTGCCGGACCTGCTGGAGAAGGCGGCAAGCGAACACGACAGCACGCTACGCTCAGCAGCACGAGGCGGCGCCAAGTTGGCATTGGCGATGACGGCGGCGTGGTACCCGGAGGCTGATATTCATCAAGTCACCGAGTACTTCCCCACCGAAGACGAAAACAACCAAGCCATCGTGATGCAGGACGTGCTGCGGTCTGTTCGCGGCTATGCGACCCGGGTTGCCAACATGGTTGACATCCGCAAGTTCTACAAGGAACACCCGGATCCGCATGTTGCCATAGCCGATCCCTCCTTGGCGGATCCTGAAGCTGCCGTAGGCGGAGAAGGCGAAGCCGAGCTGACGAGCGCAGCCCCAGGATGGCGGAGCCAGCCCCAAGAATGCCGGCGTCAGCCCCCAGGATCTCTCCACCAGCTCCACCAAGGCGGCAACCCTTGACTGTCCTCCTGCAATGGCAGCACAAAACACTGCGTTAATCTGTTAACGCAAAAAACTTTATATTTTGGGTTTGTAAATATTTGGGCCAACTTTTATGCTACACTTGGCGGTAGGCTTATTTAAGTGGCCCGCCTTAATATGTATCTCGCTTGCATGTTTAGCTTTTTCATATGTTGGCGGAACCTCATCTTAGTTACTTTAGCTGAGCCAACCAGGTGCAATACCAACTAATTTAGACTCAGAGACCAAAGCCAGCATGTTGGTGCCAACGACATACTACTAGGCGACCCACACACAAACAGACAGATAAGCACATTAGGCGGTGCAAAGATTGTTTGCTTTTTTAGCCGGCAGACGGCAAATGTCAAAAAGTTTGAACCTTAGCACGGAGCAAAAACTTATTTTGTTTGGTAACTTTTATGACAACAGATATATGATTGCGAGAAAAGACAAAAGATGGCATGATCCCAAAACTGAATGAGCAAACCACAGACTTTTATTTCATAATCATATAGTACTTATTACAATGTGGAAATTGCTAAGTGTAAAAAGGACGTAGCTGCTCAATGTTCCAGGTCGCTTGGTTTCTTCATACTTGTCGTCAACCTTCCTTTTGCGCTTGCGACCTCGCTTCTTCTTGTATCCGTCTCGTGCGTCTACCAAGTAATAAGAACCATTGAGCAACACCTTACTGACCACAAAAGGTCCTTCCCAAGGCGGGGATAACTTATGCAAGCCCTTCCTGTCTTGGATTAGGCGGAGGACCAGGTCACCAACTCTAAAACTTCGTTGCCGCACTCTTCTGCTGTGATAACGCCTCAAACTTTGCTGATAGATGGCGGATCGTGCGAGAGCAACGTCTCGTTCTTCATCAAGTAGGTCAAGGCCATCCTGTCTTGCATCTTCTGCGTCTTCCTGGACGTAGGCTTGAATTCTGGGAGAATCATACATCATGTCGGTTGGCAACACTGCTTCTGCGCCATAGACTAAGAAGAAAGGAGTAAACTTGGTTGATCTGTTTGGAGTTGTGCGTAAACTCCAAAGGACAGATTGCAATTCATCCACCCAAGCCCCAGCCGCTCTGTGCAATGGTACTTCGAGACGTGGTTTGATCCTTGTAGGACTAAACCATTTGTACGCTCTACTTGACCGTTTGCCTGCGGGTGTGCTACTGAGGCAAGATCTAGGCGGATACCATGCTTATAACAGTATTCCTCACTTCGCCTTGCGACAAGTTAGTGCCGTTATCGGTGATAATGCTATGAGGCACCCCGAACCGAGAGATTATTCCCCACAGAAAATTTGCGGCTGTGCGCCGTCTAGCTTTTTGATAGGCTTAGCTTCAACCCACTTGGTGAACTTGTCTACAGCCACAAGTAAATGTGTGTAGCCACCAGGCGCCGTTTTAAACGGACCAACCATGTCCAAGCCCCAGACTGCGAAAGGCCATGTGATGGGTATTGTTTTAAGCTTCTGAGCCGGCATGTTGATGCATGTAAAATGCATACATGAACTTTGCACTTTAATTGCTTATATTCCAATCATATTTGCATCATATAAGGGTTATATCAATGTTTTATAATGATTTTGGGAATACTTCATAGTTTTCCCATTTATTTGGAATTAACCCTGTTTTTCCATAAAACGTTTTTTTTAGTGTTTCAGACTTTCCGGGAGCTTCGGGACTCCAAAAAGGTCAAGGTCAAAGAGCACGGTTCAGAATTTTCGAGACGAACGCAATGGGCTTAAATTGAAGACCAGGAGCCCAACAGGCTGGAAATGGGAGGGTCCCACGCGGCCTACTGTACCTGGCCGCGTGGGCCCAGCTCTTTTCCCCCTCGGAGCTCCGTGGCTGTCGATCTTTCGTCCACCGACTCCGTCTTGACCTAAAAACGCCTATAAAAAAGGTCCCCTGGCGTTTCGCGAAAGGAGGCGGCGGAGAAACACAAAACCACGAAACATGAGACAGAAGGCTGCCGCCGGAGAAGATCGGAGGGGGGAAACGCCGCCGGAATCGCCTCCGGAGGGCTCCACCCCCTCCGGCGTGTTCAGCATCAACATCTTCATCGCCGTTGCTGCCTCCCATGATGAGGAGGGAGTAGTTCTTCATCGGGGCTGAGGGCTCTACCGGTAGCTATGTGGTTCATCTCTCTCTCCCATGATGTGATCTTTATGTGATCATGAGCTTTGTAATCTAATTGAATTCATGGATGTTTCTCCTTCATTGTTTGTGCTACTCAAGTGGTTTTATTAATGTAATTTCCGGAGTCACCTTTGTCCCATGGTGTGAAGTTGACAGTGTGCGCACCGTGTGTAACTCTTAGGCTAAAGGTTACAGAAATACTTACCATGAGTTATTCTTTGTGTTGGATGTCACTATAAAATTGTGGTGTTTGTTTAGTACTATTTTGGGGCACTCATAGTGACCTTGGGGTTCCCTAGATGTGGAAGACAGACTTTAAGGTGTGCTTTTGTAGCCCTACACGATGGTCTTGGTGTTCTATGATATTGTGGTGTTTGTTCACTCAGACTTTAAGGTGTGCTCTTGTAGCCCTACGCAGTAGATTGGTATTTCTATCCAACGGGAGAATAGTTCAGAGTAGCAAAGTGAAGAGGAAATATCTATGTATTCAATTGTTGGGAGTGTCCACTAGTGAAAGTATGATCCCTAGGCCTTATTTCCAAGCATCCTAGAAAACCTTTGTCTTGTCCTCTTGCATTGAAGAGGATTGGGACACTTCCACATTCTTGCCTTGTTACATCAAACTTCCATCCATTAAATCAACCACCTTGTTCCTTAAACTTGTTTAGTGCATAATCAACTAAAACTTGTGACACTTTAGTTGTAGGGAATAGATAACTTTTCCTTCTTGCTCCTGCGGATCGATACCTTACTTCCACATTGAGAGGTGCTACAGTGATCCCTTGCTCTTGGGGGTTATCAAGTACTTTTCTGGCGCCGTTGCCGGGGAGCGTAGCGCTTAAGTTTCTATTCTTGTGTGCACTAGACTAAGCTTGGGGAAGTTCCTTTTATATCTTGCAATCATCTAAGCTTGGGGAGGTTCCTTTAAACTTGTTTGGTTGTGAGTTTCTCATTAGTTTTATATATATCAAAAACCCATAAAAATTAGAAAATGGAAAACAACAAAAAAATTAGAGAGCTTTATGAAATCTATCTTGAGTTAGGACATGATGTGTTTGAAGAGAAAATTAAAAAACATATGGAAAACTATTTGCATGATGGTAGCAATGTTATCACTATAAATTCTTTGAACACCATTATTGCTATTGCTCTGGAAAAGTTTAAGCTTGGGGAAGTGGCTGTTGATGAATGTGATATTTTTAGTCCCCCAAGTTTTGAGGAGAAAATTTTCTTTGATGACACTATGCCTCCAATATATGATGATTATAATCATTGTGATATTTTCAGTCCACCTACTATTGAGGATAAAATTTATGTTGATTATAATATGCCTCCTATATATGATGTTTACAATGATGATTATGATGTTTTCAGTCCATCTACTATTGAGGATAAAATTCACTATGATTATTCTATGCCTCCAATTTATGATGATTACAATGATGGATGTGCTAGTTTTACTCCCACTATTACTAATGAAATTGATTATGCTTGTGTGGAGAGTAATAGTATTGTTATGCTTATGGATCATGATAATAATGCTTTATGTGATAGCTATATTGTTGATTTTATTCATGATGCCGCTGAAAATTATTTTGAGAGAGGAAAGTATGGTTATAGAAATCTTCACGTTACTAAATTTATCCTCTTTATGATGAAGGTTTTGGCCTTTCTCTTGATTTGCTTTTATTTGTTGGGTACTTTAAAACCTACTGGTCCTTATGAGAGAGGGAGACACGGTTTCATATATCTCAATAATATTAAGTCTCCTCTCTTTTTGTTGAAATTTTTGAAGTTGCACTTGCTTTGCCTTCCTATGCTAGTCACTTTGTGCTTTATTGATTTATTTTCTTACAAGATCCCAATGCATAGGAAGTGGGTTAGACTTAAATGTGTTTGATATTTGCTTCTTGATGCTCTTTTATATTCAACTCTTATTCCTATGTGAGCATCATTAAAACTATCAAGCCTAGCTATATGGCTATAAAGAAAGCACTTTGCGGGAGGCAACCCGGTTATTTTTTTGTGTGATTTTTCTTTGTGTCCTCTTGCTGTAACAAGAGATTTTGTGTCTAGTTAGTTTCTGGAGTTTTTAATAAAGTGCCAAGTTTTACCCATTTTGGTCTTGAAAAGTTGCTTATAGCGTTCGGAGATTTTATTCCTGCACGAATCAGTGCACGGTATGATTTTTAATTCTTATTCTGTAACTCCGAATGAGCTCATATTTGAACTGTAGTTTCAAATTTTCATCCTCTGTATGCATGAATTTTTTCGGAATTTTCCGAGAAAGTTTGGTAGGGTAGAAAAATACGTTTTTCTGCTGCTGTTTTTCTGGACAGATTCTGTCCCATTTTGTTTGATGCATGCTTTGAGCTTTTAAGTTGAATCTTTTTTATCCAATTGAGTTTATGAGTAGGCATACAACATTATACACTTTCTGGACATCTCATATGAATTTTTTTTCAAGGATTATATGCAGCAAGAAACCTATTTGTTTATCACTATTAATGCACCCCACAGAAAAGAGATGGGAGAAACGGTGTTTTGAAATTTTTTCACAGGGATTGGAGGAGATGCACCAAGAGCTATCCAAGGATGGTGAAGACCATAAGCTTGGGGATGTGAAGACAACCCCGCTGGACCTACACACTCTCGGTTTGCACACGTCCAATTTCTGTTTTTCGATCGAAACACTTTATCGCATAAACTTGGAGCGTCGTTTTTGTTTTTGTTTGAGTCTTGAGAGACCACCACACTATCATTTATATATGAGAGAGCTACTGGAAATATGGGTTGCAATATGTTGGATGCTTTTATAAGATTGGGAAAAGGGATGTTTGACTTGATTTTTAATGATACATATGGTTGCATGATTCATGAGCTTGTTTATGAGTAATGGTTTGCAAATTCTTTTTGTAGAGCTATCACTTATTCATGTTTTGGTGCTGATTGTTATTTTACTTGGTTTAACATGGATTAGTTAGTTCTATGGACACTCATGCTTGCATCTAGATGGTCAACTTTCTCCCTCTTGCTAGCCCAAAAATTCCAACAAATAAAAACTTGTTTCCAACGCCTTCAACCAAAGTTTTTCCAGTGAGTCCACCATATCTACCTATTAACTTTATGCTATTCCGAGGTTGTTTATCATGTTATTTTGTATTATCTATACCTCTGAATTAAAATACTTATGTTGTTGATTGTTATGGGAAAAGTTGGTTATATAGCTCTCACGAACTTGATGCACACTTTACTTTTATTGCATAAATAAAACATGACCCATTGTGATTAAAATTATGATGTTATGAGCTTGACAAATGTCTTTGGTTGAGAGTTAGCAGAAATGTGCTGTCACATGGAATGCTTTTGTAACAGCCCGATGTTTGAGAACCCGAAAACCTGTGAAAATTTTCCACTTTTGTGTTCATTGCATCATGGCATCATGCATCATGTTGTTGTTGCTAGGGAATTGTGCTAGGGAATTGTTGAGTTTGCTAGGGAATTGTTGTGGTTGGGCACCACTTCGAACAAGATGCTAAATTTGCTACAACCAATTCCAAAACAACGAAGGCACTCAATCTTGTAAACTAAAATTACTTTGACATCTCCTATTTGTCAAGGAAGTTCCAAGAGCTCCAAAATAATATTTTGCACTTGCTCCAAATTGTTAAAGGAGCAACATTTTGAATTTTAGCAAAATGCCATAAACGAACCCTATGAACAAAAGTGGTCCAAACAATTTTATTTTGAGACGCCAATTTTTGTGGTGCTTCTATACTATATGGGGAGGCTACTAGAATTTTCTCATATTTTTATAAAATGTTTTGGTGCCTCAATTAAATCAGAGAAACGCCACTGGTTTTAAAAGAAACAGAAAAGGGCTTCGTTGTAATTTGAGGAGGACCTATCTGTGATGGTAAAAAGGTTAGCGAGGGGGTTTCGCAAAAATCCCTTCTTCTTCGTGCTGTAGCGACCGCAGCAGCGGCTGCCGCCGGACCAGCTCGAGCTCGCCGAGCTGCCGGGCCCCCTCTGCCCTCTCCCTGCAAGGAGAGCACGTCTCCACGATGCCCCCACCTCACCTGCTCCCCATTCCCGACCCTTCTCCCCGGTCCTCTCCTCCTCTTCCTCCCCACCGAGCCGCCATGGCCATCGAGATGCGCCGACGCCTCGCCGCCGATTGAGGCCACCACAAGCCCAGCCAGGACCACCACGAGGTCCGCCGTGAGCTCCTCTACCTCCCTGCCAACGGAATCGAGCTGGGGCGACCGGAAGCGCCGTCGCCGTCCCCTACTTCGCCGCCGCCGTCCGGGAGCCGCCGCGGACGATTTCGTCGCGGTCGTCGCCTCTTCTGTCTCCCGAGCCCATCCATGCTACCAGGGTGAGCACCCGAACCCCACCGTGCCCTCTGTTTCGTCGCTCGCGTCCCACTGCTCGAGTTCGCTGAGAATCGCCGTCGCGTCGCCATGACTTCTTCGTCGGATTTTCCGAGCTGAAGAAGAATCGGATTTTCCGATTCAAGCCAGTACGGGGTTGGGTTTAGTCCTTAGCCAATTTCTTTCATCCATCCGAGGCGATCGGATTATCCGATTTTGTCAAGACCGGAGTTTCCGAAGTTCTCCAGTACCGCTCTCCTTCGGGTCCTTAGCCAAAATTCGAAACGTGATCCCGATCGGATATTCCGATTTAGGAAAACTCGGAATTTCCGATTTGGTCCAGTACCAAAATAATTTCACTGTTTCTTCTGTTCCTTTTTAACTTGGTTAAGAAATGGTTCGGGGTTTGAGTTAACTATTACCCAGACATAATTAAAAGGGGAAATAAAGGGTAATAACTTGTATATTCTTTGGAGCATCAGAAAAATGCGAGTGATTTACACAAATGTCCAGAAATTCGTGAACCAACCGTTTAAATGGTTATAATGTTTATTAAATCGCTAAAACCCTGCATCTCCCACATGATCATGTCATAGCATCTACAAGTTATATCCTAGGGTTTCGACCACCGTAATCAACAAGTAAGATGATCCATGACCTAAATTCACGGATATCCGGGATGCGACCCTCTAAGCACCCGAACTCCGTTTAATCTGAATAGTCGAATCATCCCCTCCCGGGGATTTAAGAAGTCATGTCATCATATGTTTGCGCATTGCATTTGTTAATCATATGGGTGGTGATTGATTGTTCTCTCCCGATGTTTGTTCCTCGTTAGATCAAGCAGCCGGGGTTACTCCACAATACCCCGAAGAGCCGTACTACCAGCACGTTGATCAAGGCAAGCGTAATCCCCCTCTGAGCATATCTTATCCTAATTTCCGCAAATATTTTCTCCACTATAATATTGCATGCGGTTCCAATTGTCAATTTACTTGGATTAGAGTATCCTATAGTTGCATTAAGTTCCCTATGCCACATACCTGTTTCCCTCCTATATCCATAGGTTTGTATTGTTGGCCCGAGATATCTACTATGCTATGTTGATGCTTAGCCATGCTTAGTACTGGCATAGCGGTGCGATGGTTACTTCATGTTAGAAACAGGTGTTGAGATGAGGATGATGGTGGAGAATTGTGGTGACGGATAATAAAATGCTTAAAGGTGGGGATGAGAGGCCACATGGGATGTGGTGGGTTGTCTCGTTCTCTCCGCCTAAGTGCGAGTTCTCGCCTACGAGCCAAGTTGAGCGTGCAACCATGCGTGGGCATATGGAACCTCGTCGACCGACTAACTTGTGGCGGACTAGCCGAGGGTCCTCTAGTTTGGCTTTCCATTTGCGCGTGCGTTGAAGATGGTGGCCAAGACTGAGATGAGGATGGTGGTGTCAGGAAAATAAGTGGCCGCGGGACAGGGTGCTGGAGGTACCCCTTGTCCTACCGCCACTGATGATCCTGAGTTAGTCTTAAGCGAGGTAAAGGTCGTAGCCGCTCCTACCCAGCCGGCTTTCCCCGGAAGAGAGCTAAGAGCTAGGCAATGGGCCGGACGGTACGCATGGATAAGAAGCTGGGAGGTCCCTCGGGAACCTGGCGACTTTCACAATGTACACCCCTGCAGGGATAAATCTTTTCGAAAAGCCGTGTCCGCGGTTATGGACGACTTGGTGACGGATTCAGAGATCATATAATAACTTTAACGGAATGATTAAAAACTGGGTACTAGAGGTACCATTGCAAGATTGCAAGGTGAGCTTCCTCGAGGGTGATTCGGGGAGGTGCCTTTGATGAACAGGTACAGTGATGATGGTTGTTGATGAGAAAGGTGATCAAAAGAGAAAAGAGTCACTTCTTACCCCTTTTGAAAATATTCTGAATAGTCGATGCCTTTGAGTTATGTTTTTCATAAATAAAATCAGCTTTATGCAAAACAACCATATAACTTTGAAAGCCTCATCGAGCTAAAGCTCTATATATAATCTTGCGAGTTCGTCGAACTCAACGTCGTTTGTTTTGTTTCAGAGGAGGACTTCACCGACCCCGAAGGTGGGTTCTTTGTGGACGTCGACGAGTAGTCTGGGGTTCCCAGGTGGCAGCTTGGGACATCCCGAAACAGCTGGCGCTGGATGTTTATTTGTAGGCCTCTTAGGCCATAATCTGGTTCTTGTTGTTTAGAACAACTTAATTTGCTTTCGCTTGTTGTAATGTTGGGTCTGTGACCTATGGTTGTCATTTGCTATCTTTCTCTATTATAAGAGTTGAACTATATGATTTGTGTCGTAGAGTCTGTGATGTGCCAGTTGTTCCACAAGTCTTGATCTCTCTATTATGCTTTGATAGTGTGTCTGGTGGTATCAGATAACTGGGGACACAGTATCACTGTATAGTAGTCGGGTCGGGGCGCCACAAGTTGGTATCAGAGCAGTACTGCCTGTAGGAAACCCTTCTACCGGTCGATGTTGAGTCTAGTGTTTGTGAAAATATTTTTAACCTAAAAATGAGTTGTGAAAACCATCTTAGGATTCTTTTTACTCCTTATCTGGTTACCCTCTATTCTCGGAGCAATCTTACCTCGATTTGACTTAAAGGTTTTACTCCTCGTCTGTTACTTCAAAATGAGTAGAAACGGGGTTGGGTTCGACCTTTAGTGTTATGTGTCACGTTGCTCCCGCTGCGTTGCAATCCCAACTCAACTCAGATGTTCTACCGAGTCTAATCAATTGCTCATTTGCCGGGCTTTAACCCAAGGACTTGAACATAAGGTCCCGGATTGTGCCGGATAGTGTGGGTGGAATCACGTGGTTTCTTAGCCATTTGAATCTCACGCTACTGGTACATGATGCTGATCTTTGACCCAAGTTCTGTCTTGTTGATCCCTTGCTAGTGGTTACACAAAGTATTATCGTCCCTAGTCTGAGTACTTGAGTACGCTAATGCTAATGTCTCAACCATACCGAGGTGGATACTAACTGCGTCCTTGTCAAATCTACAGAATGGCACAACGTCCTCCGCTCCATCAAATCGAAGCCACCCCAGGGACCCACTCGACTCACCCCGGGCATAAAAAACCGAACCCGAAGCCCGAACCCGAAAAAACCGGGACCGAACCCGAAATACCGGGTAATTCGGGCTTCGGTTATCTCTTCGGTTATGAGAATGAAGTAACCGAAATAATGGCGTGCTGTTCGGTCATCGCTGCTCGCAGACCGATCTGACCGGAGTAACCGAACTGATCTCTACCGCGAGCAAATATATCTCCCAGAGGCCAGACCTAGCGCTCGATCCATTCCCGACCTAGGACTCCAGGAGAGCTGGGACTGGCGCTGCGCCGCGCCGCCGCCAAATCTTCAACTCCACCTCGCCTCGCCCCATCGCCGCTCCACCGTCGCCTCGCGCCCTCGCCCCATCGCCGCTCCACCGTCGCCTCGTCGCTGCCATTCTTAGCTCCTCACGGTCAACCTCGCCTCGCCCCATCGTCGCCCCGGCCGGCGGCCGCATCTGAGCTTCTCCGACCCAGGCCGCCGGCTTCAGCCTTCAGCAGCTTGTCCGCCGGCACGTCTTTGACCAGGTACGCATCTTGACCTGCAGGAGTACAGGCAGTTTCAGATCCACTTGCAATGACACATCTCGACCAGATGCAGCTAATATTTCCTACACTCCGTTTGATTTGTGCTGCTATATTTCCTACACATCTCGACCATGTACCAGCTAATACTTGCTTATACACCCCAGTAGAAAGCTTTGTCAACGTTGTAGCTTCAGTACTTTGTAAGTACAGAAATATATTAAAGCTCAAGTTGAGGTAAATCTCAGCGATGTGCAAGTTAAGAACGTGAATGCACCCCAGTAGAAAGCTTTGTCAAGATTCTATAATGCATTCTGCTGAAATACAGGCACTTGCCTAGGCATTAGTAGAAAATAACTGGTTACTACTAGCGTGAAATGAAATATATATGGGACTATGTAATTCTCAAGCTTTCATCCTGTAATGATCTGGCTTATTCAGTGTGCCATCTGAGATTATGTTAACCTATGCACACATCAGTGATGTGGTCACTAGGATGAACTGTACAAGCAAGCTGTAATACTCAGGTTAAAGAAGAAGCTAATATTTGTTAATCCCTACTCGCTAGAAAGTACCAAACGCCTGCTTAATCAGTCAGAATAAGCAGAGGGTGGTATCTCTCCTTGTTGTTTGTATTTAGATATTTGCAGTTTAATATTATGATATTTGCAAGACTGCTAGCTATTTTCATTTGAAATAAGAGATTTCCTTGTTGTTTTCTCCTGTTTGACATGTATAATTGCTAGACTGCTCCTCTATAATTGCCATTGCTAGACTGCTAGTTTCTTGCTGTCCAGTTTAATGTATACTTGTGCTTCTGTATGGTGTTGTGCACCCGATTGTGTTCTGCTTGTTGTATACTTGCTTCCAGTGGTAGCTATTTTAATGTATACAAGTCCTACTATTTGGTAGCTATTTGGTCTGTTTTGTGCTGCTGTTTCATCTGTTTCCTTGTTGTTCTGTTTGTTGTAGATGACATCTGAGAATGACATGGTGGAATATAACCATGAGAATGAGTTGAATGCACGTACGCTTGCGGAGGCAGAGGCAAATGGCCTAAATAAAATTCTTGCGGAGGCAGATGCAGAAGCAGAAGCGGCGATTGCTGCAGCAGATGAAGAGATAGCTGCAGCTGCGGCTGCGGCTAACAACAAGATCCTTGATAATGCAGGGGTGATTCAAATTGATGATGAGGAGGAGAAACCAAGAGCGAGGAGACCCATGGCAGTTGGCACCGAGATCACCAGCTTGGCAGCATTTCGAGAAAGTTTTTAATAGCAAGGGTGTACTAATTGAAGGGTTGTGCAAGCACTGTGACCGCCCAATTCAAGCTACTACAGGAGGCAATGGCACATCTTCAATGCTTAGACACTTGTTAAGCTGCAAGAAAAATCCCCATAAGAACCTTGATGCAAAGCAAGGTACTTTGCAAGCAACTCCAGGAGCTGCTCTCAACAATTGGAAATTTGATCCAGAGGCACTTAGAAAGGCATTTGCTGAAATGGTGATAGAGGATGAGTTACCATTTGCATTTGGTGAGAAGTCTGGCTTCATAAAGTTCATGTCAAAAGCTTGCCCCCGCTTCAAACCACCATCAAGAAGGACTTGTGCTAGGGAGGTTGTCAAAGTATACTTAAGTGAGAAGGCCAAGTTGATGAGTTTTTTCAAAGAGAACTGTGCAAGTGTATGTGTAACCACTGATTGTTGGACTTCTCAGCAGCAAGATGGCTATATGACAGTGACTGCCCATTTTATTGACAATGATTGGAGGTACCATAAGAAGGTTATCAACTTTATCATGGTGAAGAGCCACAAGGGGAAGGATTTGGGGAAGAACTTGCAGAAATGTTTGCTGGAATGGGGCCTACAAAGTGTTATGACAGTCACCGTTGACAATGCAAGCGCCAATGATGGTTGCATTGTTCACTTGAGGAAGTGCTTGGTGGAAGCTAAGACTAGTATAGCAAGTGGGAAGTTTATGCATATGAGATGTGCAGCACATATTATCAACCTCGTTGTACAAGATGGACTCAAAGAAGTAGACCTCTCAATCAACCGTGTGCGGGCTGCGGTAAGGTATATCAAGAATGGGACATCTCGGCTAACAAAATTCAAGGAAATGGTCGTGGAAGAAAAGATTGAAAGCAAAGCATTCTTGAACCTAGATGTATGCACTAGGTGGAACTCAACTTACACAATGTTGAAGGCTGCCATCATCTTTGCTAAGGTGTTTACAAAGTATTGTGATGATGATGCATTGTATGCATTGGACTTGGCTGAAGAGAAAGGAGGGTTTGGGTATCCGGATGACGATGATTGGGAAAATGCAAAGAAGATGGCTGATTTCCTTCGTCATTTTTATGATCTTACTGTCCGTGTGTCTTCCTCACTCCATGTCACTTCCAATAACTTCTTGTTTGAGATTGGTGAGGTCCACATCTTGATTAAGAGTTGGATGGCTAGTGCAGATCCTTTGCAAGTTGCAATGGGAAAGCGAATGAAAGAAAAGTTTGATAAGTATTGGGGTTCTTGGCATGAGAAGGAGAAGGAGGATGACACAAACACAAGGGTGATGACAAATGAAAGAGGTAAAGGGAAGAAGGATGAGAAGGAAAAGGAAAATATCAACTTGCTTATATTTGTGGCTGCAGTTCTTGACCCGAGGTACAAGTTATCTGATTATACAAGGATTTCTACGGAGGAAATGTATGGTCTTGAGACGGGGGAGAAAGTTTGGGCTGCTATTAACAAATGTGTTCGTGAGCTGTTTGAAGAATATAGGCTGCAATCTGTGTCACCTGCAGCAGAGACACCATCCACTAATCAATCACTAACAGAAGGCGGAGGGAGTATGATGAAGCAACTAATTGCGAACAGATTGAGGCAGCAAAGTAATAGTGCAAGTGGCAGTAGTAAATCCGAGCTTGATAAATACCTTGCTGAAGATTGTGAGGATCCTGAGACAACACTTGACATCCTAGCATGGTGGAAAGTGAATGCATCAAGGTTTCCAACCTTGGCGAAGATGGCTCGTGCTATCTTGGCTATTCCGATCTCAACCGTGGCTTCAGAGTCTTCCTTTAGCACAAGTGGACGTATACTTGATGATTTCAGGACATCTCTCACTCCATTCATGGTACAAGCTTTAGTCTGTACACAAGACTGGCTGAGACGGTCCACTGATCCCGTCGACATCAAGGAGAACTTGGAGGAACTAGAAGTGCTAGAAAAAGGTAATTTCTTATTTGCTACTGCTACATGTTTGCTGCTGCTACAACCATCCATATTATTCTTATGTATGCTTCATATGCAGAGTTGCTTGAAGAACTGGATGAACAAAAGAACGGGAAGCGCAAGGCTGCTGCTGCATCATCCCTGGCCACGGCCAAGTCAAGCAAGCACAACAATGCATGAAGAGTTGTGCACTGTCTAGTGTCTAGTGTCCAGCACGTGGCTGTGACATATATGCACTTTTGCTTCTGGTCAATGTGTTGTGAGTTGAGACTATGTGATGTCCAGACTTAATGTTGGCTATATTTGTGACATTTTACTTTGTGTAACGTATGGATATATGCTTTGGATTTCAACTATTATTTGTGCTAGATTGTGCTATCATTCAACCACCGTGAGGTGTTCTGCTGCCTTTTTGCTATATATTTGTGCAAATATGCTGGTTTGTGTTGTATTGCTGCCACATAAATGTATTTGTGCTGCCATTTTTTGGGCTGGCATTGTTGTACATATGAGCGCAAGTTGTGTTGCCATTTTGTTCTCTTTTGAGCTACCACCGTAATATGTTGTGCTGCCAATTTTTGTGTTGCCATTTCTTATTTGGTCTATATGGTCATGACCGAACACCGGACCGAACAGACCGAACACCAAATACAGAAAGACCGAAAAGACCGGCCGTAATTCGGGTAGCGTTTCTAGATGACCGAAATATTGGATGACCGAAAAGACCGGACCGAGCAAACCGAACAGACCGAACGCCCGGGGTGACACTCGACACCCTTTGATCGGGAGAAATCCCATACGTCTAAAGTTTTGCCCAAGAAAGCTATAGACAAACTCAGGTGTTACACTTGTAAGGAGCGTGGACATCCGTACCGGAAGTGCCCCCTTAAGTACCCCGGAAAGTGGGGACTACCACAAGGAAAGGCATGTAGTCAGTGCGGAAAGGGTGGACATCAGGCGAGTCAATGCCCCGGCAGCTGCCCGCATTGTTTCAACAAGCATCCACTTGGCAAGTGCCCAACCGCTGGCGCCACTTGCTACCTATGCGAAGGAAATGATCATTTTCCGGCTAATTGTTCTATGGAGTTCATAGTAGACGCGGTAAAGGATGCCCAAGAGAAGATTGCTCAGCACGCCACCACGCGCCCCACTACTTCAACCTTTGGGTCGAGCGGAAGTGGTATCGTCCTCATCTACCTGCTCCACCTAGACTTATCTGCTACACCTGTGGTCAGGCTGGCCACTACTTCAGGGATTGCCCCCAGAAGGCACCTATCACGGAAAATCCTGCACGACCCCTGCCACTCCAGCTGGCAAGGCTGGACCTATTGTGCGTCGTCGCCTGAACCGCGTCTCTGATGAAGAAGCTGAAGAAGATTCCGGCGTCCTTATGGGTGAGCTACGAATCAACAATAACCTTGCTACCGTTTTGTTTGACTCTGCTGCATCTCTCCTTTTGGGCATGGTTATCACAATTGAGTAATAACCGGTGCATCCTCAACCTCTTTGGATTCTTCTGAGCATGTTTCTTACTCTGATCTGCCTTCCAACCTTTGTCTGTCAGTTGACAGTGAAGTACTATCGTGCGTTGGTATGTTCCGATGCAAGTCACTCTCTTGATCCGTCAAGACTTTCCACTTCGTCCTGTTAGGAGAAACAAACTCCAGTACCTTGTCCACTCCTCGGGCTAGGTCAAAGTTTTGTATTCCACAGAATAAGAGGTTTATTAGTCTCTGTTTCTGTTCCATCTTCGAGAAGCACAATATCTTGGTATAAAGAGTGTGCACTCGTGCTAAGACTCATTCTCTTCTTGGGGAAGTGAGGCTCTTACACTTCGTTGCTCGCCGTTTTCCAAGTAACTTGTTACTCGAGGATGATGAGACGTGAGCCATAATGTAACTATCGGATACTCTCAGCAGTTCTTACTGTGCCGAAATCCAAGGACATTCCATGTCCTTCTTATCATGATTGGTTAACCGATCAATAAAATGAGTTGGATTGTGTTACCAAGTTCATTCTCGCTGGTGCCCTCCCTCGGTCAAAGAGCTAGGTTCGTGCCGAAGCTCCCAAGACTACCTCGTTGTGCCTTGAAAGGCATGATCCTCTCTTGAACTCAAGATCCACCGGTATGTCGTGATATCCTATAGGTGGATCGTGATATTCTGGAGGTCCTTCCAGGAGTATCGCTGACGAGGGGTAGACTCATCAAGACCCATGGTTAAAGTCCCTAGGTTATGAATATGGGGGAGAGAACGTGGTAGAGCTGGAAGTATCGTCGGCTGACAAGCAGGGCAAAGATTTTACCCAGGTTCAGGGCCCTCGTGTGGAGGTAACACCCCTACGTCCTGCCTGTCTGTTATTGCTTTGTGAATATGATGGTTACAAGGGTCCCGGCGAGATGTCGATCTCGCTAGGGTTTTGGTGGCTCTGAAAGTACGTCCCCTGGTTCGATGGCCCTCCCAGTCCTTAAGTAGGCTGGGTCTCGGGTGTTCGTAACCGACTCGATTTACAAGTAAAGAAACTCTAAACCGACTATGGCTTCGCCAGCTTGGAGGATACTCCATCTTGTTGGGCCTCCCTTCATGGGCTTCATGTAGGCTCTGATAGTTGGGCCTAGTCAATACGTGCACCGGGTACCCTCACGGTAGGGTACCCAATAGGCATACCCATGTCAGTAGCCCCCGAGTACTTGTCTGATTCGAAGAGTCGGGCATGGACTCATACATCATGCACGTTATTTCCTTTTGCGTTTATGTCATATGATTTGAAATTTCTGTATGAGATAGCACATGTTGGCTATGTCGAGTGTTTCATCGACTATGATTTTTGCTTATGATAATCAAGGGATATTAGCTTAGCAGGCCCGGCACACACGACGGATCGGGGCCAGTTAACTACCATTTGTGGCAAAACCATACTAGCTTTCAATCAAACTCGAGTCCCCGGACACGAATCTGGAACAGACTGGACAGACTCGAAACGGCCGTTGAGGTCTTACTGAATCGAACTGCAGTATAATTTTGAATCTACCCAACGCGTCCGTCGGGGATTATTCATCATGTCTGCTGACACGGAACACTTAAGGATAACGCTGCTGGAGCGGTCCTTAGCCCAGCTCGACTGATCGGCGGGTCTTACCTTTGCACTATGCATGCAGCATCCAAGGATCGTCGGATCAACTCGGGAATATTTCGAGTATGATTTTGCTTATGAACTGAGTCGAATGATTTGTCGACTGATACTTTGCCATAATTCTATCGGGTGCGCGACAGCGCTCCCGATGGGAGTAGCCCCCGAGACTGTGCTTTATTGCTTGTAATGGAGGATAATCTCAAAATCTTTTTACCCTGCACATATTAGTCAAAGAATTTTTTGATATGCTCCCGATGGGAGTATGATGTTGCAGTCGAAATTCTTTTGACTGACATGTATGACCTTTGCTCGAGAACCAATCGAAATTCCTGTGAGAAGCCACCCTAAGATGTCGTCGAGTGACATTTATGCCATTTGTGCAGTATGAATAACGTCAGCAATGACGCATTTTTGCGACTGCCATCTCTGACAAGCGGTGGCGTGCTTGGTAAGGCTTGATAAGACGTGACCCTGTTTTGTGGGCCCGTTTCTGCAGAGCTGACCAGGGATGACGCCGCGTGGACTTGATTTGACCGTTCTGGCGCGATTTTCATGGGACGTGATGATGGTTTCCTGGATTCTCGTGCGTAGTGGGCGGAGTGGCCGGCGACGCTTGCTCTCCGTGGCTGCCACGTGTATGGCCAGATTTCGCGCGGAGCGTATGCATTTGTTTTAACGGCTGCGATCGTTTTTGCGCTCTGTGGTAAATAGTGGGGACGGCGCTGGCAGAGTTTTTTACTTGCCATTTGCTCCCTACGCCGCCCCTCGTCTCCTTCCTCGCGCTGCCCCTCCATTGCTCTGCGCCCAAGTTCTTTGCCCCACACACCCTCCACTGTAGCAATGGCGAAAGGTGGAGGTGCGAAGCGTGGTGCTGCCGCCGCCGCGACCGATGCGGCCAAGGGCAAGAAGACCGTGGCGGGTACATCTGCGGACGCCGCCACACTGAAGAAGGGCAGCGGGGATTGGGCAAGGTCCACCATCAAGGACGCCCATTTGCTCAAGCTCCGCGAGCAAGGGTATCTGCCACCCGCGGAACAGCTCGCCGTCCGCGCACCGTCGCCCAAGGAGGTATTCCCCGAACCACGCGCCAACGAGCGTGTATGTTTTGCGGAGTTTGCGTCCAGGGGCTTCTCGCTTCCCCTCCACGACTTTGTGCGTGGTCTTCTTTTTGCTTACGGGGTGCAGATCCATGATCTCACCCCAAACGGTGTTATGCATATTGCGTGTTTCATCACGCTGTGCGAGTGCTTCCTCGGCGTCACCCCCAGCTGGGCGCTATGGAAAGCCATCTTTATGGTGCGGCCGAACAGAGGAGGTGGCCGCACCTACCCCGTTGGCGGCTATGGAATTCAGGTGCGCAGCGACACCCGCTACTTCCGCCTGAAGACCGTCGACTCCGCCCAAGGCTGGAGGAAGGGGTGGTTTTATGCGACTGTCGAGCAAGACGGAATCGCCGCCTTCTCGACCGCAGCTTTTGCCAAGACCAAGGCGTGGGACCACCAGCTCTCAGCCGAAGAAATGGAGGAGGCAAGCCCTTTGCTGGCTCGGATCGGAGGCATGCTGGACAAGGTCACAGGCATCCACCTAATCGCCACCTTTGTGAAGAGACGGGTGTGGCCCATCCGTGCCCGAGCGCACCCGATGTGGAGTATGAAGGCGCGGGTGACATCACCCGAATGAACCCAGAGGAGCTGTCAAGGAGTGAGCTGCTGACGTATGTGCGGCACATCACCAATCTGACGGCAGCCGACACTTGCAACGTCGACTGCCCTGTTAACCATATGGGTTGGAGAACCCTTTGCTTGAGCTATGTATGTGTTATAGCCTGCTTGCAATGAAGAGTTTGCCACTCGTATGTTCTGCGATATGCGATTTTTGATTCTGACTTTGCAATTTGTGATGTATGCTATGCAGGGTCACTCGACTGCTGCCTCCCTTCCTCCTCTGCCTGAAAATGGCGAGACTGAAGAAACTCAGGTACAGGTGGTGGACCCGAAAGGGGATCAGTCGCCCATCCCTTCTGCCACCACTTCACATGCGGAGGAGGTCGAGGAGGAAGCAGCAGAAGAGGTCCAATCTGAAGACAAGGCCACCGCTGACCAAGAATCGATACCGCGCCACCGAAGCGGCGTCGACTGGCCAAGAAGGCGCCTTCTGCTGTGAGTTCACCCGCGAGGGGGCAGGGCTTGGAGGATGACGAGGAATCAGGCTCACCACCTATTTTCCAAGCCGCTCCTTTGCGTGCGTGCTCAACGAGCTCAACTCTTCCTCTTCAGTCGAGTGGTACCCCAGCTTTTGGAGGCCCAATTTTTGGCGACTCCGAAGATGAGGAGGATGAGGAACACAGGTGTGTGATTGTTGAGTATGATATGAGAATTTTGTGCTGTCACATATTTGTGCTGACCGTCTTTTTGCTTTGTTGTGTTACCCACAGCGCTGAAAACAATCAGCCTGGGATTCCTCCAGTCGAGAATGTTCCAACCCTGGAGCACTCGAATTATGCACCGACTGGAAACGAGGCTGCCCAATGGCCACTGATGCTGTCGTTGAGACAGCCAAGACGGCAACTCCAGATGTCGGGACATCAGTCGCGGCTCCTGAGCCATGGATGAACCACGTAAGTAGCTTTTTGCTTGACCCGTTTAGTTGTAGGTCTGTGAGAGTTTGAATTTTTGCTGAATTCGTGTGCTCGCAGCCCTTCTACCACACCTTGGCAGATTCCGCCAAGGCTTATGTCCAGGTGGAGCAGGAGAGGGACACTATGCGCGCCGAGCTAGAGCGGCTCTGTCGTGAGTTCTCCTTTTTGCCTTTGCTTGCTGAATTTCTTTTTTGCAATGCCTGACTCTGTCGAGTATGTATGCGATTGGGCGAACCAGGCGAGAAGAAGGAGCTGGAGGATACACTCGCGGCGCAGCGCGAAGAGTCGAAGAAAGAGCTAGACGCCGCCATGAACTCAGCCGCCACACGCGAGCGAGGGTATGCAGACCAGCTCGTGGTACTTCCGCAGGCCATGGGAGGTGAGTATTCTCTTTCTCCTTTTGATATTACGACGCAGCTGTAGAGTGCCATGAAATGACTTTTGCCCTTTTGTGACTTGTGTAGAAGCTGTTGGCGCACTGGCCTCTGCAGATGCGTCGAGTGGTGATCTTCCGCTGGACCAGGTTGTGGGCGGCCTAGGCGCCGTATGCACCCAAGCGAAGGACGCACTCGCCAAATCGACGAGTACACTTGGCGCTGTATACAAGGTGGTGTTCCCGACTGGCGTAGTGCCGTCGACGGCGGACGACTTCGCCGACGTGTTTGGCCCCGGGACGTCCACCATGGCGGATTTTGCTCGCGCCAACACGGTACGCGGATCCGAGTCCACCATCAAGCTTCTTATGGGACATGGGATAGATTGCGACTACGAGGTGGTGTTCCCGACTGGCGTAGTGCCGTCGACGGCGGACGACTTCGCCGACGTGTTTGGCCCCGGGACGTCCACCATGGCGGATTTTGCTCGCGCCAACACGGTACGCGGATCCGAGTCCACCATCAAGCTTCTTATGGGACATGGGATAGATTGCGACTACGAGGCAGCACTGTCTGCGTTCCCTCGGAAGCCAGATGGGAAGCCCATTTCTCTGAAGGGGGTGAGCGGAGCCGCCGCGCGACTGGCCGAGGTTTTTATGACCACCATGGAGCGCCGGGCAGTCGAGACTGCCACTCGTCTGCTTAGGAAATCGAATTCTTAGGTTTAGGGTAGCTGTACCCTTTTGTTTTTTTATGCCTTGTAATGATACCTTCTGAACTGCGCGAGTCTGCGCTTTGTTTGTGCTACCTTGTTTATGCAAATAGTCTTTTGCTAATGTCTTACACTCGAGGAGTTGTATGCTTATGACCTGAGTTTTTGCTTCTGACACAAACTTTGTGTTTGTGATTATGCTCTTTGAACAGTCACGAGAACCTGCTACTGCGACTAGTTCCTCGCAGGCTCCAATCACCACCCGATCCCAGGGTCAGTGGTAAATGATGCCAAGGTGATGGAGTTTATGAAGGCCAAATTTGTGAGAATGGAGCAAGATCTGAAGGACGCCCAGGCTGAGCTGAATCGATTGAGGGCGAGACCCGCGCTGTCCACCCAACGCGAGGATTATGTGCTTGGCGAAATGGAGCTTGTGAACAGGCAACTCGAATGTGAGTATGATCTTTGCCTTGTTTACATTCGTGTGGCTATTCTAACTTGTATATTTTGCAGGCTTTGTTGACAATTTCCAAGCGGAAGAGGCTCGCGTTGAAGAGCGTTTGGAGAGTGCAGTTGACCACCCCACGACTGGGCGTCAACACTTTTGGCTTCATAGGTACCATGCCCGCATACTCGCCACCTTGAAGGATCGCGCCTGGCGAAGTGCAGAACTGCTGGAGTTATGCCGGGCGGCGTTTATTCGCCTGAACGAGACTCTTTTTCCTGCGGGGCCACAACCACAAGGGATCCGTGCTTTGTTGAACATCTTCCGTCAAACAAATCCCATTCGAGAGTTGCTGTCTCAGAGACTTGTGATTGGAGCCAACGCTGCAATGGCGTATGTGCGTAGTCGAAGACCAACTTTGGTGTTGCGGCCACCCGCAACCGGAGTGACCCTGGACCAGGGAGATCTGGACGACACCATTAGTGCTGCGGAGACGCTGATTGAGCGCACTCACGCCCAGCTTTGTGGCCCGGAGCTGCCCATAAAGGAGGAGCCCGAGGAGTAGAGTAGATTGCGAGTGCAATTTCGACTCTTTGTAGATGAATATTTGATTGTATATCTTGATTTTTTGCCCAGCCCCCGAGCCATTTGAGTGGGGTTTATGAGGTATGTGTTGATTGTGAAGCAACAACTGTGCAGCCCCCGAGTATTCGAGTGCGACTGCATAGTTTTTGTTGTCTTCGTTGGATCCTTGTTACGCAGCCCCCGAGCATTCGGGTGCGGCTAAGGCATTGTGTTTCTGCAAGAGCGAGAGCTCATTTGATCGATAACACAGCCCCCGAGGGTTTCGGGTGCGGTTAAGGTATGAATTATGCGGGTAGTAACCACAAAGAAGTCGAAGGAACATTGATTTTATTCCTCTTTTGAATGTTAGGCTGCAGGCCGCCTCATTAAAAACCTTCCAGTCCCCTTAGGTACCCTGGTAAGGAAAAGAGCGCGTCTGAAACCTGCAGCCATCCGACATATAGCCTATTACATTGTATGACTGTGAGCACTTTATGCGTAGAAACGGCGCAGGTGCGCAACGTTCCAGGGATTATGAGAAAGTTCTCCTGTCTTCGCGTTCTTCAGTCGATATGCGCCTCCACCAAGGACCTCCGTGATGATGAAGGGACCCTCCCATGGGGAAGCGAGCTTGTGCACCTTCTTTTGCTTCAGTCGAAGAACCAGGTCGCCAACGACGAAGGACCTGGTGCGCAGTCGACGGCTGTGGTAGTTGCGAAGGTCCTGCTGGTAAACAGCTGTGCGGGCCAAGGCCGTGTCCGCGCCTCATCGAGCAAGTCGACTGCGTCTTCGAGTGCTTCTTCCGCGTCTTCTTCATTGTATGCTTCAACTCGTGGCGCATTGAACCTTACATCTGATGGCAGAATTGCCTCTGCACCGTAGACCATGAAGAATGGGGTGAACTGCGTAGAAGTGTTGGGAGTTGTGCGTAGGCTCCATAGCACAGATGGTAGTTCTTCGACCCAAGCACCCGCAGCTCTTTTGAGTGGCACCAGGAGGCGCTTCTTGATCCCACTCGTCACAAGTCCGTTGGCCTTTTCGACTTGGCCATTGGATTGTGGATGTGCCACGGATGCGTAGTTGAGCGTAATGTCTTGCTCTTTGCAAAAAGTTTTGAATTCCTCAGCCGTGAAGTTTGTGCCATTATCAGTGATGATACTGCTTGGGACACCGAATCGGTATATGATGCTCTTTATGAAGTTGACCGCCGTAGTAGCAGTCGAGTTTGTGATGGGGACCGCCTCGATCCACTTTGTGAACTTGTCGACTGCCACCAGTAGGTGAGTATGCCCGCCATGCGATGACTTTTTGAGTGGCCCAACCATATCGAGCCCCCATTGGGCGAAAGGCCAGGCCAACGGTATGGTCTTCAACGCCGATGCGGGTGCGTGCGGCTTTGTTGCGAATTTCTGGCAGCCGACGCACCTTTTGACTATGTCCTCCGCGTCCTTGAGTGCTGTAGGCCAGTAAAACCCTGCTCGAAAGGCTTTGGCTACGAGTGATCGACTGCTGGCGTGGTGCCCACAGGTGCCTGCATGAATGTCTCGAAGTATGGCTTGACCATCTTCGAATGCGATGCATCTTTGGAACATACCTGATATGCTGCGCTTGTATAGCTCGCCGTTAATGACGGTGTATGCTTTTGACCTTCGAGTCACGCGCCGGGACTCGGTTATGTCATCTGGTAGCTCGCCACGGAGTATGTAAGCCAGAAAAGGTTGAGTCCAAGTTGGCTCAATGAGAGTACCTCGACTGGGGGGTCCTCTGTGCTAGGCTTTGCTTTTGGCTGGCGTAGTCGACGGAGGAGGCTCTCGTTTCTCCTTGATAGATCTGTGTTCGATGCGCTCGAGGAAGACACCAGGTGGAATTTGTGCGCCAGTTGAGCCAAGATTGGCTAGCATGTCTGCTTCTTCGTTACTTTCCCTTCCTATGTGCCTCAACTCACAGCCATCGAAGCTGCCCTCCAGTGTGTTGTACAGGTCGCGATAAGCGATCATGTTGTCCGCGATTGCGTCGCAGGCCTTCATTGTTTGCTGCACCACGAGATTGGAGTCGCCGTAGATCATCAATCGAGTGCACCCAAGTGCTTTTGCCATCCGCATGCCATGGATCAGAGCCTCGTATTCAGCCTCGTTATTGGAGGGTAGTTTGAATCCCATCTGCAAAACATAACGTAGCTTGTCCCCTTTTGGTGATATGAGGATGACGCCTGCGCCTGCGCCTTCGTGTTTCTTGGACCCATCGAAGTACATGGTCCAGGAATTGGACACGTCTGGTGCTCCAGGTAATTGGGCCTCTATCCACTCGGTTGTGAAGTCGGGTAGGACTTGTGCTTTGATAGCCTTCGGGTGCTCGTACTTGATGTCTCTTGGAGCCAGCTCGATGAGCCATTTTGCGACTCGACCCGTTGCATTGGGGTTTGTGAGGATATCACCGATTGCTGAGTTACTTACCACGGTGATCGGGTGCTCGGTGAAGTAGTGTGTCAACTTCCTTGAGGACATGAATACAGCGTATGCCAGCTTTTGATAGTGCGGGTACCGCTGTTTTGATATGGAGAGAACCTCGCTCAGGTAGTAGACTGGACGTTGTATGCTTTGGATGTGCCCCTCCTCCATGCGTTCGACTACCAGTACGGTGCTCACCACCCTGTTTGTAGCCGAGACATACAGGTAGAGTGGTTCCCGTTCCTTAGGTGCGACGAGGATCGGAGGGCTTGTGAGGATCCGCTTGAGATCTGTGAAGGCTGCTTCAGCTTCTGGCGTCCACTCGAACTTGTCCGCCTTCTTCATCAGTCGATAGAATGGTAGAGCCTTTTCACCCAGTTTGCTGATGAATCGACTGAGCGCTGCTACTCGTCCTGCTAGTTTCTGCACATCGTGAAGCTTTGAAGGCCTTTGCATTGTGAGGATGGCCTGTATTTTCTCCGGGTCTGCTTCGATTCCACGGGCAGAGACTAGGTACCCTAGGAGCTGCCCGGCTGGAACGCCGAACGTGCACTTCTTAGGATTGAGCTTGATATGGAAGCGTTTGAGGTTTGCGAACGTCTCCCTCAAATCGTCGAGTAGTGTGTGTTCTTCCCTTGTGGTAATGACAATGTCATCCACGTAGACCTGGACGTTGCGTCCGATTTGCTTTTTGAGGCAGTCCTGCATCATGCGCTGGTATGTTGCACCCGCGTTTTTGAGCCCAAAGGGCATAGTTGTGTAGCAGTAGACCCCGAGTGGGGTTATGAACGCCGTTTTTTCTTCGTCTTCTTGCTTCATCCTTATCTGGTGATAACCTGAGTAAGCATCCAGAAAGGAGAGTCGTGCGCATCCGGCGGTGGAGTCGACGATCTGGTCGATTCGGGGTAGCGGGAAGTGATCCTTTGGACAGCACTTGTTCAGCGCTGTGAAGTCCACGCACATCCGAAGGATGTCTGTATGCTTCTTCTCTACGAGTACGGGGTTGGCCACCCATTGTGATTTCTTGATTTCCCTAATGAATCCTGCTGCGAGTAACCGGTCGACTTCAGATTCGACTGCGGTTCGCTTTGGGCCGGAGATTCGACGCATCGTTTGCTTGACTGGCTTTGCATCTGGAAACAATTGGAGAGAGTGCTCGGCGAATTCCCTGGGAATACCTGGCATGTCGGCTGGACACCACGCAAATATTTCCCAGTTCTCACGGAGGAATTCGACGAGCGCGCCTTCCTATGCGATAGGCAGGCTCGAAGATACGTTGACTGTCTTGGACGGATCGGTCGGGTGCACCTGATGCGACCTTGTGTCATTTGTAGCATTGAAGGATCTGTCGACTGCCAACTTCTTATGCTCCGGAAGGAGTGTGCGGTCGTTGGAAATCGCCAGGTCGGCGAGTGATTCTTCCACCCCGAACATCTCGGAGATTTTGCTGAACTCGCGGTCGCAAGCATCGGACCTTTGAAAGTTTCCACGGACAGTGATGACTCCCTTTGGTCCTGGCATCTTCAGCGTGAGGTACGCGTAGTGTGGCACCGCCATGAATCGAGCAAACGTCGGGCGACCAAGAATAGCATGGTATTGTGATTTCCAGTCGACGACCTCGAACTCAATCGACTCTGTCCTGAAGTGGCTTTTGTCCCCGAACGTAACGTCGAGTTGTATGGTGCCTTCTGGGCTAATTGCTTTGCCAGGAACGATACCGTGGAAGGTATTTGAAGATTTTGGGAGGTTTTCGACTGACCTGTTCATTTTGCGGAGCGTGTCCGCGAAGATGATGTTTATGCCGCTGCCTCCATCCATGAAGACCTTGGTCATGGCGTAGCCTCCTATTTGCGCGTCGAGTACCAGAGCCGCGTGCCCTGGTCGAACTACAGCTGGGGGATGATCCTCTCGACTGAAGCTTATGATGGTTTCCGATCCCTTCAGAAATTCGGCACGGCAGGAGGTGCCATGACAGCCATGTTCACCTGTCGAGTGATTAGCTTTTGCTGCCTGTTGGAGGGGCGACCCTTTTGTATCATGTACATCTGCCCGTGGGGCTGTGGATATTGATCATCTTCCGCCCGTAGTACGGGTTGTATGGCACCTGCGAGGTTTGCGCCTGGAGCAGGCTGTGGTGGTGGTTGCGGTGGCGGCTGTGGCGCCATGAGAGCGGGCACAGCGTTCGGCTGTGGTACGGGTGCAGGCGTGGGCTGAGCAGGTGCTGGGCCGTACCTTTGAGTCGTATCATGTAGTCAGTCGCCATTTGGTCGAATTCCCTGCAGTTCCTTAGGGTGTGATTGGAGCGTAGTTTTCCGTCGTCCCCCTTGAAGAGGTGGAATCTGCACCAGTCGTCCATCTTTTCCTCGAATGACCGCTCGGGTTTTGCGTCGCTGCGTTTGCGCCATTCTTGCCTTTTGTAGCTGTCGCTCCGCTGCTCGCGATCTCGACTGTCCCGTCGATCATCCGAGCGTCGATTGCTTCTATCTTGGTCCTCCCGGGTTGTGTGTATCCAGCCGCCATGAACTCGGGTCTGTTATCGTCGTAAGGACGTTTGGAACGTTTGCGCCTGCGATCTTCTCTGTATGAATCTCTGCGGCCTCGACTGCCGCTTTCGTAGTTGTCGCGTGGTGGGGAAGCACGGGATCTGCGTACAGAATCCTCTCCATCTGCCCACTCAGTCGCAACTTTGATGAGGTCAGCCAGGGAGGTTGGCTTTTCACGACCAGTGCCTCTTTGAAGTCCTTCCTGGCGAGACCTTGTATGAAGGCATCCATGGCCCTGTCTTCTGACACTTTGCCAACCGAATTGCGTATTTCGGTCCACCGCCGTATGTATGATCTCAACGACTCGTCTGATCGTTGAGTGCATGCCCTTAATTCTTCGAATGTCTTCGGGCGCTCACATAGAGGCTCGAAGTTTTTGATGAAGTCTCTGCGGAAATCGTCCCACGAGTCGTATGATGATGGAGGGAGTGCCTTGAGCCAGTCGCGGGCAGTTCCTTCGAGCATGAGTCGTATGTACTGCATCGCCGTGGTGTTCGTGCCACGCTGGCATGCCACGGCGAGTCTGTAATCTTCTAGCCACCCGGAAGGTTCTTGGCGACCGTTGTACTTGGGTTGTTCGCCTGTCAACTTGAACCTTTGGGCATCCGCGTCTCACGGATGCGTCGAGTGAAGCACAATGCTCCGCATGGCTCTGGTTCAGATCAGAGTATGAATCGCTGCTATAGGATCTTCGAGATCTGCTTCTGCTGGACCTGTGCCGGCGCGTGCTTCTCCTTCCTTCATCCGAGTGGTGGCTGCGACCACTGCGATGATGTGCTGCGTGTCGTGAGTCGACTATGTCGCGATCGCGATTCCTTGCTGGAGTTTTGTCTTCTGGCTGTATAGCCTGTGCCGCTAGAGCTAGCGATTTGAGTTGTTGGCGATGCAGGGCTGCGTTAGGGTCATTCGCCGGAGGTTGCATTGCCTTGAGGTAAGCACCTACGGAGAATAATGCACCCGCAGCAGTTTTGGGCACTGGGATTCCGTTAGCGTCCTCTGTCATGAACGACAGGTTACGGGTGATTGCTACCCTTTCATGTTCTGGAAGGCTTGCCAACCGCGACCTAGGTCGTGGGGTTGGTTGCATTGTGGACCCGAGGGATTGCTCCCTTCTTCGGGCACTCGAGAGGCTGGCTTGCCTTTTGCGCTCTTCGAGCGTCGCTCGGTAGTTTTGCAGTCGAATTGACTCCTGCCAGTTGAAGTACTGGAAGGTCAACATCTCCTCTGGGGTGGAATTTGGTGGCATCATTGTGCACTCCTTTATGACTTTATCTGCTTTTGCTGCCATCTCCTCCGTGATTGTCAAGGTTGTGACCCCATCCGGCATGGTTACCGTGCATGGGAATTGTGCAGGCCTGCGAGCGGCTGCGTCTGCGGATGATTCTGCGGAGAAGGCCACGTAGACCTGATGGGGCGTGACCCGTGGACAGGTGTATGTGCTGTCGATTCCAGTCATGGACTCGACGTCGCCGTCGAGGCTCATGTCAGAGCCAGTATGTTCATCGAGTAGATCTTCGAGGCGAATCTCGTTGTCGATGTGCTCATCGCCTATGCTCATCTCGGTGTTGGCGAAGCCATTATGGATTTCTGAGTCGAGGTTGGTGTTGGTGAAGATCTCCGAGTCGACGTTGCTGTCGTTATGAATCGCGGGCTCGTAGAAGTCATCGAGGGAGATCCCGCAGTCGAAACTCTCGTCGAGTGGTAGGTTGAAGTCGACGTTGCTTGTGCGGTATGCTGATTCTGCCTCCTCGCCTTGGAGTTCCGTCATCATGAACCTGTCGATCTCGCCGGTCGACATGGTTGTTGCGGGCGAGCAGGCTTCAGGAATCGACGACGGGGCGAGCGCAGTCGACGGAGCCTCGAGTGCGCCCAGCGCCAGTTGTTGCGGATCTGTCGAGTCCTGCGTGCCAAGATTGTTTACGAAAAAATTGAATGCTCCAACAGTTAAACTCAAACCTGATTCAAGGCCGGAAAACGCCTCCTGAAGCTCCGGCGAGTGCGGATTGAAATTCATTGGAAGAGCAGATGCGCTTTTTGCAGGTGAAGCGGGCAGGCTGCCGCTTTTCGAGTGGATCGGCGAGTCGCCGTGTGTCGCCTGGATCGGCGAGTTGCTGTTTGCTGACATGGCCGGCGAGTTGCCGTTTGCAGATGAGATCGGCGAGTTGCCGTTTGCTGGTGTGATCGGCGATTTGCCGTTTGCTGTTGGGACCGGCGAAACTTCGAGTCCAGCGCTATTCTTTCCCACAGACGGCGCCACTTGACGAGGGGTAGACTCATCAAGACCCATGGTTAAGGTCCCTAGGTTATGAATATGGGGGAGAGAACGTGGTAGAGCTGGAAGTATCGTCGGCTGACAAGCAGGGCAAAGATTTTACCCAGGTTCAGGGCCCTCGTGTGGAGGTAACACCCCTACGTCCTGCCTGTCTGTTATTGCTTTGTGAATATGATGGTTACAAGGTCCCGGCGAGATGTCGATCTCGCTAGGGTTTTGGTGGCTCTGAAAGTACGTCTGGTTCGATGGCCCTCCCAGTCCTTAAATAATAGGCTGGGTCTCGGGTGTTCGTAACCGACTCGATTTACAAGTAAGGAAACTCTAAACCGACTATTGCTTCGCCAAACTTGGAGGATACTCCATCTTCGTGGGCCTCCCTTCATGGGCTTCATGTAGGCTCTGATAGTTGGGCCTAGTCGATACGTGCACCAGGTACCCTCACGGTAGGGTACCCAATACGCATACCCATGTCAATCGCCAGGTTGTCACCTGACCGTGATGTTGAGCTTATGAGTAAGCTGGTTCCCTGAACAACTCCTTTCTCCAAGAAAATCGTGCTGGATGTCCTGAATTATTCGGTTGAGCTTAAACAACTTGGAGAGTCGAAAGACAAGAGCTCTACCTCGATATAGTTCCTTCTCAAAGGGATGTCTAGTCTGTCCGTGTTGAAGCGAGATGGTATCTCCTTTGTGGATATGCTATCCTACAACTCTTTTGATTTGAATTGGGCTATCGTCAAATCAAACTCAGACCTACCCACCTGAATGTGTTAGTCTGACCAAATACCTATGCCCCATTCATGTGACATATGAGTTTACCGTCGTGGAGTATCAGGATAAGTTTGTTGTTGAGCCCATCAGCTACATTCTTATTTTCTCCATGTTGGAGGAGATTTATATTGGATGGTGGGCGTGGGTAGTGGAAAATTGTCGGAACTCACTTTGTGTCGTCACAAGGTATGTGTTCTGGAGCTAGAAGTGACTTTCCCTGGTTCACGCGCAATTACTGAAAGATGTCGCCGTGGATCTGAGTGAATTGTCTGGTTTCCTCGAAATCATTTCAACTCGATCGTGCATGTGTAGAATATTCTCGGAATGGAATGTTGTTACCTCCATTTCTTGAGAATTTTATCGATGCATCCAAGCCACTGATGGAATTGTTCCAGAAAGAGAGGAAGTCTGAGAACTCCTTTTGTCTTCATTGGTGTTCCCCCAGCCGAGACTCAATGGTGTATTGTCGCAAGTAATTCAAGTAGGTGCTGATGCCCGCTGACAAGTTGCTAATATGCGAGTTCCCCAATCTAGTCCCTCCTTTGGAGTTTGACCTTGTAGTCCAACTTGGGGTCCTAGCAATTGTAACCCTTTGGTATGCTTTGCAAAGATTCCCTATTCATACATGTGGAGTCTGAATTATCTCTACACCTGACCAGATCTAAATCTCAATCGAAAACGATAGTTGGTGATCCTCAAGAAGTAGTCCCGATGTCTGGAAAATCAAGAAGTGTTCCCAATACTAACGTTTGCGGAGTTTTTGAAGTTCTCCCGGTCCATCTTCTCGACCCTTCTCCAGTGATCTGAAATGCACCTCCGCGAGGAAGGTTCTACTCAAGCCGACTAGTACAAGTGACCTCTTCAACTGTTGGAATCTTGTTTCAACACTCTCCCTCAGAGATTCAAGGCCTTGTGCAAAGTTCATATTCTGAATCTTTGGGAAACAGTTGTCTACCAACTGGGAGTTCTTATCAATCTCCCGTCAAATGCTTGTGTTTCCTAACTGTCAATCCAAGGGATGCTTGAAGTCTCATCCTAGGATTCTACTAGGAGGTACCTGATCGTTGTAGATTCACCAAGATCCATCCTTCCGGTGAGGTTCCCCTTCTTTTCCTATGGTGTACGTTGATAGTGACCTCGAGTGTAGCCGATGAAGATCTTCAGGATGCCCTCGGTCAACCCCTTCAAGTAAGAAGCCACCTGAATCGGGAAGATCGTGTAGTACCGTTGTAACCTCCTTCCCTCTTTCCTACTCTAGAATCTCGGGACGAGATTCCTGTAAGGGGGGTAGAATTGTAACAGCCCGATGTTTGAGAACCCGAAAACCTGTGAAAATTTTCCACTTTTGTGTTCATTGCATCATGGCATCATGCATCATGTTGTTGTTGCTAGGGAATTGTGCTAGGGAATTGTTGAGTTTGCTAGGGAATTGTTGTGGTTGGGCACCACTTCGAACAAGATGCTAAATTTGCTACAACCAATTCCAAAACAACGAAGGCACTCAATCTTGTAAACTAAAATTACTTTGACATCTCCTATTTGTCAAGGAAGTTCCAAGAGCTCCAAAATAATATTTTGCACTTGCTCCAAATTGTTAAAGGAGCAACATTTTGAATTTTAGCAAAATGCCATAAACGAACCCTATGAACAAAAGTGGTCCAAACAATTTTATTTTGAGACGCCAATTTTTGTGGTGCTTCTATACTATATGGGGAGGCTACCAGAATTTTCTCATATTTTTATAAAATGTTTTGGTGCCTCAATTAAATCAGAGAAACGCCACTGGTTTTAAAAGAAACAGAAAAGGGCTTCGTTGTAATTTGAGGAGGACCTATCTGTGATGGTAAAAAGGTTAGCGAGGGGGTTTTTCGCAAAAATCCCTTCTTCTTCGTGCTGTAGCGACCGCAGCAGCGGCTGCCGCCGGACCAGCTCGAGCTCGCCGAGCTGCCGGGCCCCCTCTGCCCTCTCCCTGCAAGGAGAGCACGTCTCCACGATGCCCCCACCTCACCTGCTCCCCATTCCCGACCCTTCTCCCCGGTCCTCTCCTCCTCTTCCTCCCCACCGAGCCGCCATGGCCATCGAGATGCGCCGACGCCTCACCGCCGATTGAGGCCACCACAAGCCCAGCCAGGACCACCACGAGGTCCGCCGTGAGCTCCTCTACCTCCCTGCCAACGGAATCGAGCTGGGGCGACCGGAAGCGCCGTCGCCGTCCCCTACTTCGCCGCCGCCGTCCGGGAGCCGCCGCGGACGATTTCGTCGCGGTCGTCGCCTCTCCTGTCTCCCGAGCCCATCCATGCTACCAGGGTGAGCACCCGAACCCCACCGTGCCCTCTGTTTCGTCGCTCGCGTCCCACTACTCGAGTTCGCTGAGAATCGCCGTCGCGTCGCCATGACTTCTTCGTCGGATTTTCCGAGCTGAAGAAGAATCGGATTTTCCGATTCAAGCCAGTACGGGGATGGGTTTAGTCCTTAGTCAATTTCTTTCATCCATCCGAGGCGATCGGATTATCCGATTTTGTCAAGACCGGAGTTTCCGAAGTTCTCCAGTACCGCTCTCCTTCGGGTCCTTAGCCAAAATTCGAAACGTGATCCCGATCGGATATTCCGATTTAGGAAAACTCGGAATTTCCGATTTGGTCCAGTACCAAAATAATTTCACTGTTTCTTCTGTTCCTTTTTTACTTGGTTAAGAAATGGTTCGGGGTTTGAGTTAACTATTACCCAGACATAATTAAAAGGGGAAATAAAAGGTAATAACTTGTATATTCTTTGGAGCATCAGAAAAATGCGAGTGATTTACACAAATGTCCGGAAATTCGTGAACCAACCGTTTAAATGGTTATCATGTTTATTAAATCGCTAAAACCCTGCATCTCCCACATGATCATGTCATAGCATCTACAAGTTATATCCTAGGGTTTCGACCACCGTAATCAACAAGTAAGATGATCCATGACCTAAATTCACGATATCCGGGATGCGCCCCTCTAAGCACCCGAACTCCGTTTAATCTGAATAGTCGAATCATCCCCCCCCGAGGATTTAAAAAGTCATGTCATCATATCTTTGCGCATTGCATTTGTTAATCATATGGGTGGTGATTGATTGTTCTCTCCCGATGTTTGTTCCTCGTTAGATCAAGCAGCCGGGGTTACTCCACAATACCCCGAAGAGCCGTACTACCAGCACGTTGATCAAGGCAAGCGTAATCCCCCCTCTGAGCATATCTTATCCTAATTTCCGCAAATATTTTCTCCACTATAATATTGCATGCGGTTCCAATTGTCAATTTACTTGGATTAGAGTATCCTATAGTTGCATTAAGTTCCCTATGCCACATACCTGTTTCCCTCCTATATCCATAGGTTTGTATTGTTGGCCCGAGATATCTACTATGCTATGTTGATGCTTAGCCACGCTTAGTACTGGCATAGCGGTGCGATGGTTACTTCATGTTGGAAACAGGTGTTGAGATGAGGATGATGGTGGAGAATTGTGGTGACGGATAATAAAATGTTTAAAGGTGGGGATGAGAGGCCACATGGGATGTGGTGGGTTGTCTCGTTCTCTCCGCCTAAGTGCGAGTTCTCGCCTACGAGCCAAGTTGAGCGTGCAACCATGCGTGGGCATATGGAACCTCGTCGACCGACTAACTTGTGGCGGACTAGCCGAGGGTCCTCTAGTTTGGCTTTCCATTTGCGCGTGCGTTGAAGATGGTGGCCAAGACTGAGATGAGGATGGTGGTGTCAGGAAAATAAGTGGCCGCGGGACAGGGTGCTGGAGGTACCCTTGTCCTACCGCCACTGATGATCCTGGGTTAGTCTTAAGCGAGGTAAAGGTCGTAACCGCTCCCACCCAGCCGGCTTTCCCCGGAAGAGAGCTAAGAGCTAGGCAATGGGCCGACGGTACACATGGATAAGAAGCTGGGAGGTCCCTCGGAACCTGGCGACTTTCACATTGTACACCCCTGCAGGGATAAATCTTTTCGAAAAGCCGTGTCCGCGGTTATGGACGACTTGGTGACGGATTCAGAGATCATAGAATAACTTTAACGGAATGATTAAAAACTGGGTACTAAAGGTACCATTGCAGGATTGCAAGGTGAGCTTCCTCGAGGGTGATTCGGGGAGGTGCCTTTGATGAACAGGTAAAGTGATGATGGTTGTTGATGAGAAAGGTGATCAAAAGAGAAAAGAGTCACTTCTTACCCCTTTTGAAAATATTCTAAATAGTCGATGCCTTTGAGTTATGTTTTTCATAAATAAAATCAGCTTTATGCAAAACAACCATATAACTTTGAAAGCCTCATCGAGCTAAAGCTCTATATATAATCTTGCGAGTTCGTCGAACTCAACGTCGTTTGTTTTGTTTCAGAGGAGGACTTCACCGACCCCGAAGGTGGGTTCTTTGTGGACGTCGACGAGTAGTCTGGGGTTCCCAGGTGACAGCTTGGGACATCCCGGAACAGCTGGCGCTGGATGTTTATTTGTAGGCCTCTTAGGCCATAATCTGGTTCTTGTTGTTTAGAACAACTTAATTTGCTTCCGCTTGTTGTAATGTTGGGTCTGTGACCTCTGGTTGTCATTTGCTCTCTTTCTCTATTATAAGAGTTGAACTATATGATTTGTGTCGTAGAGTCTGTGATGTGCCAGTTGTTCCACAAGTCTTGATCTCTCTATTATGCTTTGATAGTGTGTCTGGTGGTATCGGATAACCGGGACACAGTATCACTGTATAGTAGTCGGGTTGGGGCGCCACAGCTTTCAACATTGCACTCATTTATATTTAGTTGATGTCATATACTTTTGTTTATGGATGCTTACCATGGGTGAAATAAATGAGGAAATGGAGTAGGTTTAAATGAGTTTGTATAAATGGTTAGAGAGACGCCTGGGCCGCTAATCTAAGCCATGCATCATTCATGGTGGAAATTTACTTACATGCTATGGTGAACCGTCTGTGATACACCTTACAATAAAAAGCTATCCAATAGTAAATAAAAAAGGTGTTGAGATTGTTCATTATGTTTGTTTGTCTTGTCATTTTGATATGGGCTTGTTCCATATCCTGGGACAAGAGGTACCCCAGTTGACGCTCTTGATGATACTATTTTACTTACAATGATATTTAAATTGAACTTGCTTTGTTTCCCGAGTTGAGTAACACATGGAGTAGGTACTCGTATTCAAGGGGCATGAGACTTTCAACCTTTACTTTGTCAAGCACATTACTCATATTTGCTTTCACTTTAAACTTAATCATTCAAGATGCTATGATAGGGGCAATGAGAGCTTGACACCAAGGATTACCATATTACAATCATTAACTTAAGTAGAGAAGTTCAGAAGTTGATGAAACTTATGCATGCTTTACCTCTACCCACATATACATCTTTCCAAAGTGTCACCCATCATATTCAGATTTTCATCATCACTCTATGACCAATGTAGGATGTCCATACTTATCATTATGCATACATGTGGTCCATACTACTATCTGTTATGTTACACTTTGTGAACTATCATTGAACATCCTTGCATTGAATACTTGATATCACTTCATAAACTATCTTGCATATTGCTACTCCTTTGAAGAATGAATCATTTGACTATATGTAGCAATAGTAATCGTCTTTGATATTCATTGCTAAGTATTAAATTGCAAAGTCCATGTTAGTTTTATCATCTTCATACTCGAGGACGAGCATGGATTAAGCTTGGGGATGTTGATGCATGTAAAATGCATACATGAACTTTGCACTTTAATTGCTTATATTCCAATCATATTGCATCATATAAGGGTTATATCAATGTTTTATAATGATTTTGGGAATACTTCATAGTTTTCCCATTTATTTGGAATTAACCCTGTTTTTCCATAAAACGTTTTTTTTAGTGTTTCAGACTTTCCGGGAGCTTCGGGACTCCAAAAAGGTCAAGGTCAAAGAGCACGGTTCAGAATTTTCGAGACGAACGCAATGGGCTTAAATCGAAGACCAGGAGCCCAACAGGCTGGAAATGGGAGGGTCCCACGCGGCCTACTGTACCTGGCCGCGTGGGCCCAGCTCTTTTCCCCCTCGGAGCTCCGTGGCTGTCGATCTTTCGTCCACCGACTCCGTCTTGACCTAAAAACGCCTATAAAAAAGGTCCCCTGGCGTTTCGCGAAAGGAGGCGGCGGAGAAACACAAAACCACGAAACAGGAGACAGAAGGCTGCCGCCGGAGAAGATCGGAGGGGGGAAACGCCGCCGGAATCGCCTCCGGAGGGCTCCACCCCCTCCGGCGTGTTCAGCATCAACATCTTCATCGCCGTTGCTGCCTCCCATGATGAGGAGGGAGTAGTTCTTCATCGGGGCTGAGGGCTCTACCGGTGGCTATGTGGTTCATCTCTCTCTCCCATGATGTGATCTTTATGTGATCATGAGCTTTGTAATCTAATTGAATTCATGGATGTTTCTCCTTCATTGTTTGTGCTACTCAAGTGGTTTTATTAATGTAATTTCCGGAGTCACCTTTGTCCCATGGTGTGAAGTTGACAGTGTGCGCACCGTGTGTGACTCTTAGGCTAAAGGTTACAGAAATACTTACCATGAGTTATTCTTTGTGTTGGATGTCACAATAAAATTGTGGTGTTTGTTTAGTACTATTTTGGGGCACTCATAGTGACCTTGGGGTTCCCTAGATGTGGAAGACAGACTTTAAGGTGTGCTTTTGTAGCCCTACACGATGGTCTTGGTGTTCTATGATATTGTGGTGTTTGTTCACTCAGACTTTAAGGTGTGCTCTTGTAGCCCTACGCAGTAGATTGGTATTTCTATCCAACGGGAGAATAGTTCAGAGTAGCAAAGTGAAGAGGAAATATCTATGTATTCAATTGTTGGGAGTGTCCACTAGTGAAAGTATGATCCCTAGGCCTTATTTCCAAGCATCCTAGAAAACCTTTATCTTGTCCTCTTGCATTGAAGAGGATTGGGACACTTCCACATTCTTGCCTTGTTACATCAAACTTCCATCCATTAAATCAACCACCTTGTTCCTTAAACTTGTTTAGTGCATAATCAACTAAAACTTGTGACACTTTAGTTGTAGGGAATAGATAACTTTTCCTTCTTGCTCCTGCGGATCGATACCTTACTTCCACATTGAGAGGTGCTACAGTGATCCCTTGCTCTTGGGGGTTATCAAGTACTTTTCTGGCGCCGTTGCCGGGGAGCGTAGCGCTTAAGTTTCTATTCTTGTGTGCACTAGACTAAGCTTGGGGAAGTTCCTTTTATATCTTGCAATCATCTAAGCTTGGGGAGGTTCCTTTAAACTTGTTTGGTTGCGAGTTTCTCATTAGTTTTATATATATCAAAAACCCATAAAAATTAGAAAATGGAAAACAACAAAAAAATTAGAGAGCTTTATGAAATCTATCTTGAGTTAGGACATGATGTGTTTGAAGAGAAAATTAAAAAACATATGGAAAACTATTTGCATGATGGTAGCAATGTTATCACTATAAATTCTTTGAACACCATTATTGCTATTGCTCTGGAAAAGTTTAAGCTTGGGGAAGTGGCTGTTGATGAATGTGATATTTTTAGTCCCCCAAGTTTTGAGGAGAAAATTTTCTTTGATGACACTATGCCTCCAATATATGATGATTATAATCATTGTGATATTTTCAGTCCACCTACTATTGAGGATAAAATTTATGTTGATTATAATATGCCTCCTATATATGATGTTTACAATGATGATTATGATGTTTTCAGTCCATCTACTATTGAGGATAAAATTCACTATGATTATTCTATGCCTCCAATTTATGATGATTACAAATGGATGTGCTAGTTTTACTCCCACTATTACTAATGAAATTGATTATTCTTGTGTGGAGAGTAATAGTACTGTTATGCTTATGGATCATGATAATAATGCTTTATGTGATAGCTATATTGTTGATTTTATTCATGATGCCGCTGAAAATTATTTTGAGAGAGGAAAGTATGGTTATAGAAATCTTCACGTTACTAAATTTATCCTCTTTATGATGAAGGTTTTGGCCTTTCTCTTGATTTGCTTTTATTTGTTGGGTACTTTAAAACCTACTGGTCCTTATGAGAGAGGGAGACACGGTTTCATATATCTCAATAATATTAAGTCTCCTCTCTTTTTGTTGAAATTTTTGAAGTTGCACTTGCTTTGCCTTCCTATGCTAGTCACTTTGTGCTTTATTGATTTATTTTCTTACAAGATCCCAATGCATAGGAAGTGGGTTAGACTTAAATGTGTTTGATATTTGCTTCTTGATGCTCTTTTATATTCAACTCTTATTCCTATGTGAGCATCATTAAAACTATCAAGCCTAGCTATATGGCTATAAAGAAAGCACTTTGCGGGAGGCAACCCGGTTATTTTTGTGTGTGATTTTTCTTTGTGTCCTCTTGCTGTAACAAGAGATTTTGTGTCTAGTTAGTTTCTGGAGTTTTTAATAAAGTGCCAAGTTTTACCCATTTTGGTCTTGAAAAGTTGCTTATAGCGTTCGGAGATTTTATTCCTGCACGAATCAGTGCACGGTATGATTTTTAATTCTTATTCTGTAACTCCGAATGAGCTCATATTTGAACTGTAGTTGCAACTTTTCATCCTCTGTATGCATGAATTTTTTCGGAATTTTCCGAGAAAGTTTGGTAGGGTAGAAAAATACGTTTTTCTGCTGCTGTTTTTCTGGACAGATTCTGTCCCATTTTGTTTGATGCATGCTTTGAGCTTTTAAGTTGAATCTTTTTTATCCAATTGAGTTTATGAGTAGGCATACAACATTATACACTTTCTGGACATCTCATATGAATTTTTTTTCAAGGATTATATGCAGCAAGAAACCTATTTGTTTATCACTATTAATGCACCCCACAGAAAAGAGATGGGAGAAACGGTGTTTTGAAATTTTTTCACAGGGATTGGAGGAGATGCACCAAGAGCTATCCAAGGATGGTGAAGACCATAAGCTTGGGGATGTGAAGACAACCCCGCTGGACCTACACACTCTCGGTTTGCACACGTCCAATTTCTGTTTTTCGATCGAAACACTTTATCGCATAAACTTGGAGCGTCGTTTTTGTTTTTGTTTGAGTCTTGAGAGACCACCACACTATCATTTATATATGAGAGCGCTACTGGAAATATGGGTTGCAATATGTTGGATGCTTTTATAAGATTGGGAAAAGGGATGTTTGACTTGATTTTTAATGATACATATGGTTGCATGATTCATGAGCTTGTTTATGAGTAATGGTTTGCAAATTCTTTTTGTAGAGCTATCACTTATTCATGTTTTGGTGCTGATTGTTATTTTACTTGGTTTAACATGGATTAGTTAGTTCTATGGACACTCATGCTTGCATCTAGATGGTCAACTTTCTCCCTCTTGCTAGCCCAAAAATTCCAACAAATAAAAACTTGTTTCCAACGCCTTCAACCAAAGTTTTTCCAGTGAGTCCACCATATCTACCTATTAACTTTATGCTATTCCGAGGTTGTTTATCATGTTATTTTGTATTATCTATACCTCTGAATTAAAATACTTATGTTGTTGATTGTTATGGGAAAAGTTGGTTATATAGCTCTCACGAACTTGATGCACACTTTACTTTTATTGCATAAATAAAACATGACCCATTGTGATTAAAATTATGATGTTATGAGCTTGACAAATGTCTTTGGTTGAGAGTTAGCAGAAATGTGCTGTCACATGGAATGATTTTGTAACAGCCCGATGTTTGAGAACCCGAAAACCTGTGAAAATTTTCCACTTTTGTGTTCATTGCATCATGGCATCATGCATCATGTTGTTGTTGCTAGGGAATTGTGCTAGGGAATTGTTGAGTTTGCTAGGGAATTGTTGTGGTTGGGCACCACTTCGAACAAGATGCTAAATTTGCTACAACCAATTCCAAAACAACGAAGGCACTCAATCTTGTAAACTAAAATTACTTTGACATCTCCTATTTGTCAAGGAAGTTCCAAGAGCTCCAAAATAATATTTTGCACTTGCTCCAAATTGTTAAAGGAGCAACATTTTGAATTTTAGCAAAATGCCATAAACGAACCCTATGAACAAAAGTGGTCCAAACAATTTTATTTTGAGACGCCAATTTTTGTGGTGCTTCTATACTATATGGGGAGGCTACCAGAATTTTCTCATATTTTTATAAAATGTTTTGGTGCCTCAATTAAATCAGAGAAACGCCACTGGTTTTAAAAGAAACAGAAATGGGCTTCGTTGTAATTTGAGGAGGACCTATCTGTGATGGTAAAAAGGTTAGCGAGGGGGTTTTCGCAAAAATCCCTTCTTCTTCGTGCTGTAGCGACCGCAGCAGCGGCTGCCGCCGGACCAGCTCGAGCTCGCCGAGCTGCCGGGCCCCCTCTGCCCTCTCCCTGCAAGGAGAGCACGTCTCCACGATGCCCCCACCTCACCTGCTCCCCATTCCCGACCCTTCTCCCCGGTCCTCTCCTCCTCTTCCTCCCCACCGAGCCGCCATGGCCATCGAGATGCGCCGACGCCTCGCCGCCGATTGAGGCCACCACAAGCCCAGCCAGGACCACCACGAGGTCCGCCGTGAGCTCCTCTACCTCCCTGCCAACGAAATCGAGCTGGGGCGACCGGAAGCGCCGTCGCCGTCCCCTACTTCGCCGCCGCCGTCCGGGAGCCGCCGCGGACGATTTCGTCGCGGTCGTCGCCTCTCCTGTCTCCCAGCCCATCCATGCTACCAGGGTGAGCACCCGAACCCCACCGTGCCCTCTGTTTCATCGCTCGTGTCCCACTGCTCGAGTTCGCTGAGAATCGCCGTCGCGTCGCCATGACTTCTTCGTCGGATTTTCCGAGCTGAAGAAGAATCGGATTTTCCGATTCAAGCCAGTACGGGGATGGGTTTAGTCCTTAGCCAATTTCTTTCATCCATCCGAGGCGATCGGATTATCCGATTTTGTCAAGACCGGAGTTTCCGAAGTTCTCCAGTACCGCTCTCCTTCGGGTCCTTAGCCAAAATTCGAAACGTGATCCCGATCGGATATTCCGATTTAGGAAAACTCGGAATTTCCGATTTGGTCCAGTACCAAAATAATTTCACTGTTTCTTCTGTTCCTTTTTAACTTGGTTAAGAAATGGTTCGGGGTTTGAGTTAACTATTACCCAGACATAATTAAAAGGGGAAATAAAAGGTAATAACTTGTATATTCTTTGGAGCATCAGAAAAATGCGAGTGATTTACACAAATGTCCAGAAATTCGTGAACCAACCGTTTAAATGGTTATAATGTTTATTAAATCGCTAAAACCCTGCATCTCCCACATGATCATGTCATAGCATCTACAAGTTATATCCTAGGGTTTCGACCACCATAATCAACAAGTAAGATGATCCATGACCTAAATTCACGGATATCCGGGATGCGCCCCTCTAAGCACCCGAACTCCGTTTAATCTGAATAGTCGAATCATCCCCCTCCCGGGGATTTTAAAAGTCATGTCATCATATGTTTGCGCATTGCATTTGTTAATCATATGGGTGGTGATTGATTGTTCTCTCCCGATGTTTGTTCCTCGTTAGATCAAGCAGCCGGGGTTACTCCACAATACCCCGAAGAGCCGTACTACCAGCACGTTGATCAAGGCAAGCGTAATCCCCCTCTGAGCATATCTTATCCTAATTTCCGCAAATATTTTCTCCACTATAATATTGCATGCGGTTCCAATTGTCAATTTACTTGGATTAGAGTATCCTATAGTTGCATTAAGTTCCCTATGCCACATACCTGTTTCCCTCCTATATCCATAGGTTTGTATTGTTGGCCCGAGATATCTACTATGCTATGTTGATGCTTAGCCATGCTTAGTACTGGCATAGCGGTGCGATGGTTACTTCATGTTAGAAACAGGTGTTGAGATGAGGATGATGGTGGAGAATTGTGGTGACGGATAATAAAATGCTTAAAGGTGGGGATGAGAGGCCACATGGGATGTGGTGGGTTGTCTCGTTCTCTCCGCCTAAGTGCGAGTTCTCGCCTACGAGCCAAGTTGAGCGTGCAACCATGCGTGGGCATATGGAACCTCGTCGACCGACTAACTTGTGGCGGACTAGCCGAGGGTCCTCTAGTTTGGCTTTCCATTTGCGCGTGCGTTGAAGATGGTGGCCAAGACTGAGATGAGGATGGTGGTGTCAGAAAATAAGTGGCCGCGGGACAGGGTGCTGGAGGTACCCCTTGTCCTACCGCCACTGATGATCCTGAGTTAGTCTTAAGCGAGGTAAAGGTCGTAGCCGCTCCTACCCAGCCGGCTTTCCCGGAAGAGAGCTAAGAGCTAGGCAATGGGCCGGACGGTACGCATGGATAAGAAGCTGGGAGGACCCTCGGGAACCTGGCGACTTTCACATTGTACACCCCTGCAGGGATAAATCTTTTCGAAAAGCCGTGTCCAGACAGGGGTTGCGAGGATGATGTTCCCGTTTTTGTCCTTACGCTGCGGCGCTGTAGCCCACTCGAAACCAAGCTTCTGGGCAGGGGATTTGAAGTTGTCATGATCCCTGCCTTTCTTGCTTTTCTTCTCTGCCACCTGTTGTCGGGGAATACTTTCTGGATTAACCCGCGGCCCAGTGCGACTTACTTTACTCGCACGGACAAAAGCCCACTTGGGAACAAGCCCGGTATTGAACCGCCATAAGGGGAAAGATCTAGAAGACGTATCCCGGAGGACGTGAAGACCAAGTCATCTCCAAATGGGCCTCTGTGGACGTATTCCTTGTGGGGAAAGTATCCTTTGTAACTTGGCGAGCCTCTGTGTATATAAAGATGACTCGCAGGACTTAGAGGGCGTCAAGCCCTAAAACCCTAGCAGATACGGCGAGTACCAGATCGGATCGCCTCCATTGTAACACCGCGATTATCATATCAATACCAATCTAGGGTAGGCAGGAAGTAGGTATTTTACCTCACATTGAGGGGGCCGAACCTGGGTAAATCTGTGTTGATCTTTGTTCCTGCGATCCCAAGCTCGGAGATGCTTGACTCGCGTAATCCCACACCTATGAAGTCATCTATGACACCTGACGTGACAAACCCACGACAGTTGGCGCCCACCGTGGGGCATGCGGTCAAGAACGTCACGTTCCGCGCAGGATCCATGAAGGGAGCTGAAGATCTTGTCGTTGGCCGTATCATCACGGTCAATGGCACGCCCCTCATTGACGATTCAAGCTGGGGGCCGGAAGCTGACTACCTGGAAACCGGCCACATCATCCCGTTTGGATCCGTCCATGTCTTCGTCGGCTTCATTGGCGGCGAGTCAGAAGATCCATCGCAACATGGCGACTCAGAAGAAGGAGTCGCGGTAACGGTGGACCAAGAAGAAGAATCTATCAACTACGAGTCGCTACCTCTTGAAGACGAAGAAGGCCAATCTATTGAGTATGTCCTTGAGGAAAGGCTATGCGGAGGCCCTGTGGATGGCGACTCGCCCTCTGTAGAAGATCGGCACATGGAAGGGGTCTACAGGACCACAGAAGCGGACGAAGGGTTGGGCATGCCACCAGGCAGCTTAGCCCCCACGCCGCAGGAAGCAGCAGAACAAGCCGCGCTAGACGCATCAGGAGTCGCGGCATCCGCTGCGGTAACGCCAGGAGTCGCGGCCTCAGGAGTCGCAAACAGAGAGACTCCACCCGGAGTTGCGCCCGCAGAATCAGGGTCAAGGGTAGCCCCCGACGCAGCGGTCACGCTGCCACAGGGGAGTGTGTTGCTCACGCCAATATCCGCGGTTAACGCGGCCGCTAGAGTGACAGAATTGGAGGCTACCAGGATCGGGCTATATGATGAAGTCCAGAGAATCGCAGATGAGAGAGCCAGGCTGGCGCGCGAGGAACGGCGCCTCCAACAGGAGCAACAGCGACTCATCGAGGACACCAATACTTTGCAAGGAGTACAGGCCACCTTGCCACATAGGCGCCATGCGAGTCGCCTGCAGCCAGGAACAGTAAATCCTATGGAGCTGTTCCAATCGCCCGCCGTGGACCAACAATCACGGTTCCCGCGGTTGAAACGCCAGTAACAGTGGCACCACCCAACGCGATCCCATCAGTCGCCACCAACACGGTACGCCCGGTCGCATGGTCAGGAGTCGCACAACCATCAGTCGCGGTACCAACACACATGGCACCGTCTGCCGTGGTTATGCGGTCCGTGGCACCATTAGCCGCGCCAGCGGTTCAAGCGATCGCTGTACCATCAGTTGTACCAGCGGTTCCGTCCTTCGCAGCACCAAGAGCAGCGGAGATACCAGGATCAAGGGCCATAGTACAAGCTAACAACAGGGCCATCATGCCCCGCCATTGCCGCAGCCAATCTTTGTTCAGCAGCCGCCACAGCAGCCTCAAAGGTTCCACACGCCGCAAGGACATTATGTTAGCCCAGTGGAGAATCTCTTTGCGGCTACGAACATCTTGGCCAGGTTAGCGCCAGCAGGAAACACACCGATGGACAGAGAGGCGCGGCGAGCCATTGAGATGCTGAGCACAGCAGTAATACAGCAGGCAAACATGTCCGAACACGCGGGACGGCTGCACTCCACCCCCTACAATAGCAGAGCAACGGCGGAGAGAAGCATCCACGCGGAGTCGCCGCACGTTGCGACTTCAAGTTCGGCTAGGCGACAAAGGGAAAATCAACCTGCGGCTCAAAATCAACCTCAACAAGTTCAACCCATAGAAGTTATGCAGCCGCACGCGGCGGCTAATCCAATAGGAAGGCCAGCTTCATCCAATCTATCGTCGCGACTCAAAGGCCCAGTCTGTTTCAGCGAAAGAATCAGGTCTGAACCGTTTCCTGCAGATTTCAAAGGACCTCGCAAGGTCGCCAACTACAACGCAAGCATGGACCCTGTTACTTGGCTCAACAATTACGAGATGGGCATGAGCATCCTAAACGCATCCGAAGAGATCTGCGCACGGTACCTAAACATGATGTTAGAAGGCGCAGCTCACATATGGCTGCAGAATTTGCCGCCAAATTCAATAAACTCTTGGGATGAGATGAAGGAAGCTTTTATCAAAATTTCCAAGGAACATGCAAGCGACTCTGCAGTATAGAGGACCTTGAGCGTTGTGTACAGAAGGAAGGTGAGTCGAGTCGCCACTGGATGAGAAGGGTCGCAGAAATCATACATTCCTCAGATAACATACCACCCAGTTCAGCAGTCCTTGTCATGGAGAAAAATTGCAAGTTTGAGCCGCTGGTCCACAAGCTAGGTCGCATGAAGGACAAAGTCAAGAGCCTAAGCGAGGTAATGGCGGCGGCCAACAAGTATGCTAGCTCGGATAAAACCAGAGACGCATCTGATGGGGAGGAAGAGGAAAATACTGGCAAGGGAAAGAAGGCCAGTAGCAAGCCTCAACAACAGCAAGCTAGCAATGCTAATGCGAGTTATAACAAGCGCAAAAACGAGGAAGGAAACTCGGGGTTAGTCGCAAATACGAACACTCGTTACAAGCAAAGCAGCGGCAGAGGAGGAATTTTCACCCAGTTAACTTGGAAGAGGTTTTTAACCGCCCCTGCGACATCCATATAGGAAAAGATGGGAAACCACCCAACCACACAAAGGCACAGTGCTATCATTACAAAAAGTGGAAGGATGGGCAACCACTCAACACAAACAACAATCATCAAAACAATGAGGGAGGTAACCACGGCGGAGGTAACAACAGCAACAACGCTGTCCCAAATCCGCAGCCAGATCAGCCACAGTTCCCAAAACAGTTGGGTCAGTATCACACCATTGTGGTCAATACTTCAAGGAGGGAGCAAAAGCTGCGACGACGCAATCAGGCTGTTAACGCCATAGTACCAGCTGTACCACAGTGGCTAAAGTGGTCCGAGCAGCCAGTAGTTTGGAGCCGCGAGGATCACCCAGGAGAAATAAATGAAGAGGGCAAACTCGCGCTGGTGGTTACCCCTCAAGTCGCAGGATACAAGTTGAGCAAAGTGCTGATGGATGGAGGTAGCAGCATCAATATATTATACTATGAAACATTCAAAAGAATGAACCTCCAAGAAAAGCAGCTACACCCATCAAGAACAACGTTTCACGGTGTCGTGCCAGGCATATCAGCTCAGCCATTGGGGGGAAATTGGAGGTCGCCTTTACACAAAGCAACTTCAGAAGCGAGTATATCTGGTTGAGGTTGTAGATTTCCAGAGCCCATATCATGCGCTGTTTGGCAGAGAAGCATTCGCAAAGTTCATGGCTAGGCCGTGCTATGTGTACCTGAAGCTTAAATGCCAGGCCCCAGGGGAGTCATCACCATTAATGGCGACAGAAGAATAGCTCAAGAATGCGAAGAAGGCGACAAGGCCATGGCCAGAGCAGCTTGCATCGCAGAAAGCACGCCCATGCGCAGTCGCAGGAGAATTTTGATGACATCGTGGAGGCCAAGAGGCACCTGCCTGACTTGCGACTTCAGATTACGGCTGCAAGGGAGGCAAGGAAGTCAAGGGCTACAGGCCATTGCCAATAAGAACACTTTCCAGGCATTGCGAGTTGCCATCAGCAGCCGCAACAAAACTATTAAGAGTTTACATCACCAAGCTGGCCACTCAGGGCTAAAAACTTCACTTCTGGTCGCCACCAAGGCGCGACCGACCCATCTCTGATCGCCACCTAGGCGCGATCGACCCATTTCTGGTCGCCACTCAGGCGCGACCGACCCAATGTAACACTTCTGGTCGCCACCAAGGCGCGACCGACCCATTTCTGGTCGCCACTCAGGCGCGACCGACCCATGTAACATCTCTGGTTGCCACCTAGGCGCAACCGACCCAAGCATCACTTCTGGTCGCCACCTAGGCGCGACCGACCCTATGTATCATATAATGATTCTGAAATAAAGCATCTCAAACTACCAATTGAGTTGTGAGTCTTTTATTTTTTAATCATTGGTTCCTTGGGGGCGCGGCAGCTTTTTAGCGCGGCCTATTCCTTGGGATCGCCAAACGAGTGGCATTTATCGTGATTATACTCAACCTCTCTTGGATGCGACTTGCACTATGCGGCCAAAGTACTGGGGGTGCGGCGTCAATCGAGTTTGATCGCCTATCATGGCCGCTCTCGACCCTGAACACGCACTTTTTACCTGGGAAATACTGAGCCGCGCAAGGGCCTAAGTGAGGAAAAACCGAGACAAATCATAAGGACCAGCCTATTGGTCGAAACACGTACTGCTGAGAGTACTTAAGCAAACCATAACATTGTCTTATGACACATAAATTCTAACAATTATTACAGGCCGCTAAGGGCCAAGATCATCAAACCATTGTTTCTCTTCTTCATTTGTGCGCAGCTTTTGGCCTGTGGGAAGGAGGAACAGGCGGCTTACCAAGCTTGCCAGAAGGAGCAGTCGCAGGCTCGCTAGATGGCTTTTCAGTCGCGGGCTTGGGGGCTGCAGAGCTGGACACACCCGGTGAAGGGTTCTTTTCCTGCGGGTTCACCGCACTGGATGATGGAGCGGGTAACTCTCCCATCTGCTTCCATCTGCATTATACTTGCCCAGATAGGTCGCAAGGTCTATCCCCTCCACCAGCTCAGTCGCATGGCCGCGCATGTCCTTCCAAGTCGCCGCATATTCTGAGGCCGTCAGCTCGGTGCCATCCACCTTCTTCGAGGGCCTGCCTTGTGCAACCTTGGCAGCATCAAAAGAGGGATAGTATGTCTTGGCCAAAGCAAGAACATGAGCCGCACCGGAGCGAGCTGAGGACTCCTTCCAGTCCAAAAAGAACTGAGGCGCCTTAAGCAGCCTTTTCAGCAAGCCTTCAGAATCACCGGGGACTGGCTTGGTCGGCAGCAGACACTTAGACAGCGATTTCATGGCATCACAAGTCCTCCGCGTAAATTCGCGGATGTTATTCAGCTGTTCTTGAGTGGTCGCATGCTGAAGTGCAGAATCCTCACCTGCAACAAGATGTCCGCCAGTTAGCCCAGTTACATACAAAAAGAAGGTGGTCAGATACCACGATACAGCGGCAAGTCGCAACACATACCAGCCAACTCTTGGGTCATGATACAAACTTTGGCGTGGACAAGGTTATGGGCATCAGAAACTTTTGCCAATTTTTTCTCAAGCTCGCCAATTGCAACAGCCTTGAGCCTTGCGTCCTCGTTGGCTACAGCAAGGGCGTCTTTCTGAGCATTGATTTGGAGGTCCAGCTGTTGGACCCTCTCTTGGAACTTTTCTTCAACCTTCTTAAGCCGCAGCTCAGTGGCTTTGGCTTGTTCAGATAACTTAAAGCGTCAGACAGCTCGCCCATCCTGGTTTCCCTCTTCTTCAGCTCAGCGTCACGCTGGCCAAGGAGCTCGCGCAGCCTCTCCAGTTCAGAAGGAGTCTCCCCCAACTGCTTCTCCAAGGCGAGTCTTGCGGCTGTTACGGAATGTAGTTCCTCCTACAAAGAGACATCAGCTAGTACGTACATATCACAGCTAAAAGAAAAGTATCAAGTCTCCCTTTACAGTCAAAAAAGACACTTGATCCTTGGGGGCTAGAGACAGATAAGTGGAGACAGAAGTTTACCTTGTAAGCCGCAGACAGATCAGACAGCGCCTTGCGGAGCTCCGCGGCTTGCTGGTCATTTGAGGCAATGATGGCCTCTGACAGTTTCTCAGCGCGGCTCATGGAGGAGGAGGCAGCGACCTCAGCACGCAGAGCTGGCGACCGCTGGCTATCAGCTGCTGGCGACTCAATCAGCGGCGCATCAGCATCCTTGGCCATTGCAGCTATGGAGGAAGGGTTGACCTTCTCCACGTCTTGGATAATAAGGAGATCTGTTCTGTCCTCCAGAGCCACCTCTTGGGTAGCTGTGTCAAGAACAGAGGCCGTAGCCAAGTCATCAGTGGTGGCCACGCCCTCCACCATGGCGGTATGAGCCACAGGTGATAAGCGCGGCTCAACCACGGTTTCAGAAACGACTCCAGGCTCAGCCGCGGATTTAACCGCACTTCTGCAAAAAACAAGGGCATTGTGTGAAGAAGAAGCGCATAAACCAGAATAAAAGTGTTATAAGCGCAAGGAAAGTCACTAACTCTGGAGCCATCTTCACAGAGGCCATAAGCTCGCCACTTGACGGCGATGACGGGCCTTGGATCCCAGAATCTACGAGCAGAAGTTTGTGTGTCAGTAGAGGAAAAAGAATAAGCAGTCAAGATGTCAAGACAGCAGAAATTACCAGAATGGGGACCCATGTCTTCTTCAGTTGAGGCGGTGGCTTTGTACACACGCCTGGCAGCGGAGGAGGTCGCGCCCGTAGCAGGCTTGCGACGCTTCGCGGCCTCAGGATTTTCCAGAGCATCAAGCTCTGGCTCCTCACGAGATAGCCTCTTGGAGGCTCTACGGGGAGTTGGTCCAGCCGCGGCAGCAAACTCGCGGCTGGCACTGGACTGTCATCCTCGTCCAGTTCAGTCTCTTCACCTTCTGAGGCCGCAGTGGCGACAGAGGGAACACCAGCAATTTCGCTGCCCTCTAGAGCGGGCAGCAACTTCTTTCTTGTGGCACGCTTGGAGCAGCAGTGCCGGTGTCGGTCGCAGGCAGCGACCAGTAATTCTCATCAGCCTGGATCAGGAAAATATAAGTCATAGTATTAAGGAAGGAATGCGACTCAACTACAAAGGCAAAAAGACAGGGAAGAGAAGTTACCTCAAAAGGCTTGTTGTTAACACTAAAAGGGGCAAGCCCCACCTTACCAAAGGAGATGTCTTTCTCCTCCGTCACACGAGAGATGAATTCCACCCAGTCTTCAGGCTCCCAGTCAGCGGCCTTGACACGATCAATGTCAGCAGAAGTGCCAGAGCATTCAAGGAAGGACCGTTGACGGGGACTCACTGGTTGGATACGCCACTTTGTCCAGCAAGAAAGAAAATCAAGGCCAGTAAGGCCATGACTAATCAAGGCACGGACCTTGATCAGTGACTCATTAATAAAGGACATGGAGGCATCCCGTGGTTTGGATTTCAGTGCCTCAGTGGGCACGAAGGGGGTGTTAGACCAGGAGGGGAGGCGAGTTTCGCCCTCCGGTGAAGTGTCTTGGCAGTAGAAGAAAGATTTTTGCCAGGCCCTGGGTCGATTCGCCAGGGCTAGCTTGGGAAGGCAAGAGTTTCTGTGGCGTTGAAGAGAGATGGCACCGACCTGAACGTAGGCGCCGCCTTTGGAGACAAGTTGGCTGTTGCAGGTGAAAGAGGCCAGCCACAGATCGATGTTGGGGGCTATACCAAGATAGTCCTCGCACAACACATGAAAATTGCTCACCTGGAGCATTGAGTTGGGCCCGATGTCGTGAAGACGGAGGCCTAGGCGTTGCAGCAGATTGCGGAAGAAGGGAGAACCTGGCGGCGTGAATCCACGCTCCACGTGCTCCACGAACATTACCAGTTCGTTGGGCTTGGGGCGCGGCTCGATTTCATCGCCTGGCGCCCGCCAGACGCTGTCCTCCTTCGGCGGCAAGAAGCCAGCTTCGGCAAGATCCGTAAGAGTTTCCTCCGTCACCCAGGATCCTTCCCAGTTGCAGGAGATCTTGCGCTTATCGTCAGATGGCTTTGCCTTGGGCGCCATTGCGAAGAGGGGATTGGATCGGGGAACTAAGCTCGGATTGAGGAAGAAGACGGCGCGGCTGGGGATGAGGAGATTGCAAGGGCAAGTGAATAATGACCTAGGCGGCCGTAGCTTATAACTGAAGGGACCCGCAACTAACGGCACAATCTGCGCTCGCAACCAACGGCACAATTTGCGCCCGCAAAACGAGTAACGGTCCGCAATTAAGGAAACAGAATATTTCCAGAAGAGGAGATGAGTCGCATAGATAAGTCACAGCTCTGAATCGCGTAAGTCAGAAGATTGGTCAGAACGTTTGCAGTGCGGCTCAGTGACCATTTCAAGAGGTCAGAAGATTCTCACCGTAAAGTCCTAACCAATCTTGGGGGCTAATGTCGGGGGAATACTTTCTGGATTAACCCGCGGCCCAGTGCGACTTACTTTACTCGCACGGACAAAAGCCCACTTGGGAACAAGCCCGGTATTGAACCGCCATAAGGGGAAAGATCTAGAAGACATATCCCGGAGGACGTGAAGACCAAGTAGTCTCCAAATAGGCCTCTGTGGACGTATTCCTTGTGGGGAAAGTTTCCTTTGTAACTTGGCGAGCCTCTGTGTATATAAAGAGGACTCGCAGGACTTAGAGAGGGTCAAGCCCTAAAACCCTAGCAGATACGGCGAGTACCAGATCGGATCGCCTCCATTGTAACACCTCGATTATCATATCAATACCAATCTAGGGTAGGCAGGAAGTAGGTCTTTTACCTCACATTGAGGGGGCCGAACCTGGGTAAATCTGTGTTGATCTTTGTTCCTGCGATCCCAAGCTCGGAGATGCTTGACTCGCGTAATCCCACACCTACGAAGTCATCTATGACACCTGACGTGACAAACCCACGACACCTGTCCTGCCGGCTTGGGCAATGGAGTGGTGGTGAAAAGATTGCGCTTGGGGTCTAACTTGGCGGTTATTTTGGCGTTTTCCATCTTGGCTTCGTCGAGGAGGCTCTGGACCTCTGCTTGCTTGCTTTTGAGATACTCAGTTTGCTCCACCAAAGTGTTTCGAAGTTTCTCCAAATCAGCCGGGTTGGTTTTGTCGGTCACCGGCGTGTGCAGAACTTTCGCCAGGGCCGCCATGTTCCCTGTTTTGCTGGGCTCGCCCTTCTCTAGAATCCTCTTCTTCGGAGCCCCAGGAGGCTCTGGAAACAGTGGATCGGTTGCCGGGGTCCCCAGGTTGGCGGCGTCAGTTGCCGCCGCCTGCTCTGAGGCTGCACCGGTGACATCCGCCACAAAAACCTGCTGCATGTTGACGGAGGAGCCCGTAGCCGCCTCAGAAGGCGGAGGATCAGGTGTAACAAAACACTGCTTGACCCGTTGCTCAAACATGTTGGCAGAATCTTCTTCGGAATCAGAATCTACGTTGACGTGAACGGTAGATCTAGATCCGGCATCCGACATCGCATCATCCTGGAGTGCAGGAAGAATATATTCGGGATCTTGACTGTTGGGCTGGGAGTCGGATCCCAGTCCCGTCATGCCGACAAAGTGTAGATCTGAACCTGCGGACTCCTCAGGGGAGGCAAACTCAGATCCGTCTTGATTGTAGGGCGGGTGGGATGGCGAATAAATTCGCGGCAACCCATACGCCTCAGAAGTGTAGCCGATGAACACATCGACGCCGCCAAACGGCACAACTCCGCATCCGACAATGTAGTCGTCTGCGGGGATGTAGGACACGTCGCAGCTGATGTAGTGGTTGTCGCCGTAGCGAACAGCGCGGCCGACGGCGATTGTTTCGCCGATGCCGCCAAGGGTTCCCGCCTGGAACGTGACGCCTGACGCCTTAGGCCCCACGGTGGGCGCCAACTGTCGTCGTATCGGCATCTTGGATAGGAGACGGGGTCCTGCTAGCCGAGGGTGAACGTAGGGCAAGAAGGTGGACGTCGTCGAGGTCGGGATTGTACACGGCAGTTTACCCAGCTTCAGGCTCCACGGCGGTGGCGGAGCCCTACGTGCTGCTATAACTCACTATAAGGCAATAGCCGAAGTACAGGTTACAATGAGTTGGTTGTCTATGAAAGTATGCCCTAAAGGCGTCCCGTGGTCCAGCTTATATAGGCGGCTGGACCTAGGGTTACAAGGAGATTACGTATCCGGCAAGCATACAGAGTCCTAAACCTAGCCGGCAAGTCTGCCGCCTTCCATCTTGGTCTTGGTGGCTTCGTGGGCTTCAGTCTTGGGCCTCCTCCTTGCCGGCATCCGCCTTCCTTGGTCGTCAGCTATCTGGGCCGCCCGGCAGGCAAAGCCTTTACCACCACTGCGGGCCACCCTGGACTAGCCGGATTGATCCATGCTGGTGATACCCCTAGTAGGTATATCCCAACACCGTCCACCGATGAGATCATGGGAGGAGGCTCGGATTAAGTAAATCATTGATTTCGTACCATCTTGTGTACGCAAGTACTACATTTTTTAAGATTTTTGTCATATTTATGTACTTTCATGGAATATTAAGAATTGGACTTGAAAACATGTGTTCATCTTTGCAATCATACAAAATTTCTATGCCATTACTACAGTTTTTAAACCTTTTTTGAGCCAAGATTTTGGCCCGGGTCTTGCTCGAATCCTGGCTCCGCCACTGGCTGTATACCCAGGCAATGCATTAACACACATCATCAAAATACCGCAGGCCACACCAAGTCGCCCGTTAGCGAGGAAGGGGCACAACCGGTCCAGCAGACCCTCGGCGGCACCGATGCACACGCTACAGAATTCGCCCCCGCCTCTTTCTCTAACCCATATTCACCTTCAGGACAGGGACCAAAGCATTAGCCTTGTCAGGCCTGCCATCGACGCCACCACGACGTCAGATAGCTCCACCACTATGTGTGCGTCCATCATCACGCGTCCGTCGTCGAGACCCCGATGCGCCACGCTACGAGACTCGTCTTCGTCAGCGTCGCTACTGCCTAGTAGCATCCTTCCGGCAGTCTCCCCTCACGTGGCATTTCATATTCTCATCTCGATCTCCCTCGATATCGTACGGCTCCCTGTCATGTGATCTTGTCCCTTCCCTCACAAATCATGTCGATGGCACGGCTCCAAGACTCGAACGTCGAGCGATTGTTTATAAATTATGACTATATGGCGTTTTTAATAACTTTGTGTTGCTCAGGTGGATGTAATGCGAAAGTGAAATTTTCTACCCCAAGGTACCCGTTTTTATGACTTTGTCCATCAGTGAGAACAACATGCGGGGAACAAGGGCTAAGGTCGAGGTAAACGTATGGGCGTGGTTGCCAAATGGGGAAAAGAGAGAAAGAATCAGGGAAGAGAGGTGGAGATAGTGGGAGGACTGGAGTGGATCGCGACGGGATCGAGTGAATCGAGAGGCAGACACCTTGGGCAGGAGGGGAAGTGGATTAGTGGGTGTTAGGGTTAGGTGTTGTGTTTATATAGTTAAGTCGCAGGAGGTGCGTTTTGGGCCAAATTTGGGCCAGATTTGACTATTGGCCAACAGACTGAACTTCGGCATACATATAATTTTAATTTATTTAAAACGACATGTAACTACAAGTGACACAAATTCATAACAAACATTTGAAATTTTCATATTCCTTTTGGATCCTTGCTACAATTGTACATAGGTTAATGAATCGAAATTTTGTTGAATTATATGAATGTTATTTTCACATACATGTAGGTCAATTTGAATTACTTTTAATAAGTGCACATAAAATCATTTAAATGGTAGAAAATGGTAAAACATGTTGAAAAAATTAGTACTCCTACACAACAACATATATGTGATTAAATGTTTGTAACAAACATATATAGTTATGATTTACATAATATTTTTTATGGTTTCTTCGTTGAAATCCCATTTTTAGAAATTTAAATAGAAAAAATAAATACAAATGGCCTAAAGATGATCTTAAATAAAAACTTCATCACAACAGAGTTGTGTGCCTCATTGAGAGGGTCAACTTTTATTTTTTGTATCATCTCAATCCAAAATCATATCAACCTAGAGAGTCATAGTACGAAACATCGCCACGCTTCACCGACGGGTGTTTAATAAGGGTCTGTCAGTAATGAAGGCACATTTTGGAACTACTACAAAACAACGTGTGTATAAAACATATGTGGTATCATTCACATAATTTCTTGTGGTTTCTACACAAAATTGTCCCTTTTGACGATTTAAATAATAGGATACAAATGAAAACATCGTAAATATTATCTCAAATGGAAAACTCACTAACAAAATTTGTGTGTATCATCAAGGCCGTCAACTTGCTTTTTGAAATGTCTCAGCCATAAGAAACCTAGTACGGCAACTTAATGAACCAACACAAGTAATTACTGATCCACTTATTAACGATGGTTGCCTAATAGGGGTCGTTCAACAATGACTCGCAGTCATTGCAGATCAACATGGGTTATCAAAAACTAGGTCCTCTTCACCACCATGGGCGACAACGGTAACGGTGCTATCAACGATGCAGTTTTGGCCTTCCCGTCCAACACGTATGTGATGTTCATCTCTTTGTTTACACTAGTATTTGGTCCATAAATAATTCGGTTAGATATGTCTGGTATGTGACATGTGATTAGATTTAATATATTTAATGTTGTTTGGGTTAATGAAATTGATCCAAAAATTGCAAATGCTAATAATGTGTAGGGTATTGCAGCCTACGAACACTACAGGAATCAACACATATGTCGAGTTATGAAACCACTTGCCGAGTGCTTATCACCAGACACTCGACGGAGACTGGTATATGCCGAGTTTTTTTTAGAGAGAGTATTTGTCAAGTGATAGGTGGCCAACTCTTGGAAAACATGAGGCACTCTGCATGTAGCAAAGATGAAGCGTTCAACAAACGGGCGCTTCCAATAAGGCACTCGGCAAACCCATGGGACGTGTGTCGCGCTCATGTGCTACGGGATTTGCCCACTGGAAAGGCCATGTTTGGGATCTTCGTATTTGGAGTACTCCAATAATATTTCGGTTTCCAGAAATACTAAAGTATTAAACATTTTGAGGTGTTTGGCTTTAAGCAAAACTGTAGTTTTATATACTTCAATATATAGAAAACTACACTGTTTTTGAAGTATATAAGAAAGAGGGTTGGACCTCTTTTTCCAATACCGAAGTATTGCTTTGCTAAGCATAGAAATTTTGTGTATTTTCGAATACTTTGATTTCAAAAATATTTCGTTGCCAAACTAAGCCTAAGTTTGTTACACCTGGTGAACACGCATGACACGTGTCCATGCCGCCCCCGTCACATTGATTTTTTGGCGAGAACCTCCATTTGACACTCTGCAAAGTATTTGTCGTGTGCTGACAGAAAGCCCTCGGCAAACTTCAATTTGCCGGTGAGCCGATGGCCGTATGTCGAGCGGGGCATTCGACTAAGCCTTCATCTTCAAATAAGGCTTTGTTGAGGCACTTGGAACAGCCAGAATCCGATAGTTCAAGTACTATGATGATCCATGTATGTGACTTGACAAACTGAAAATGTGGCCATGTACAATGTAAGGTGTTTAGTGAGGTGTTTACAAAAATAGTCAAAAACAATTCATTAGAAAAAAATTATTCTATAGGAGAGGTGCCTAGTTGCGGCAAGTGCTACTTATTCTTTTCATGCAAGGCGTTTGCTCAATGGAAAAGACGGATAGTACGAACCAAATCCGGGATATTTGCATGCTGCATGAGGTGACCCGATCTGGGCCGCTGATGTATCCGTGGTGATTACGTACGGTACGCTACCTTAATCTGCAGCCATATTCGAGCGCGTATCCTTATTTCGTGGCGGACGCGCTTCGTCTCACCGCCTTGGCTCAGTTGCTATACATAGTCCGTGCACCCCCAAGGCAGGCACCACCACAACCCACGATCGACGAGAGAGACACCTAACCGCCGGCCAAGATGCAGATCTTCGTGAAGACGCTCACCGGGAAGACGATCACGCTTGAGGTCGAGAGCAGCGACACCATCGACAACGTCAAGGCCAAGATCCAAGACAAGGAAGGTTCGTTGCGTTTGCGTATCCATCTTGCATCATCATCATGGCATCTTCTTCCATCTAGTATCTAGAGTTGATGCTAACTCGATCGTGGCTTGTTTTACTTAGGCATCCCGCCGGACCAGCAGCGGCTCATCTTCGCTGGGAAGCAGCTGGAGGACGGCCGCACGCTCGCCGACTACAACATCCAGAAGGAGTCGACGCTGCACCTGGTGCTCCGCCTCCGCGGCGGGAGCAGGGGCGTCGACATCATCAAAGAGCCCAGCCTGCTGCAGCTCGCGCTCAAGTACAATGAGAAGAAGATGGTCTGCCGCAAGTGCTACGCCCGCCTGCCCTCTCGCGCTACAAACTGCCGCAAGAAGAAGTGCGGCAGCACCGGCGAGGTGCGTGCATTAGTAGTTTTCAGCTAGGATCGTGCATGCATATGATTGAATCTGGTTTTCTCAACTCTGATGATCTGACTGCTTGTTTGTCTATCTGTTTGTTTGTTTGCCAGATAAGGGCAAAGAAGAAGTTCCTAAGCAAGACCACGCTCAACTGATAAGTCGATGCGGATAATTTGTGTGCGGGGGCCAATAGTATTAGTTACGTTTTACTTATATTAAGCCATGTACCAGTCTGAAGTTTCAGAACTTCATATATCAAGCTTTGTAATCCTTATAAGGTTGTAGTTCATATAGAGTTAATGCTAGTAGTCCTGTCTTAAGGTTATGTGCTTAAATCGTTGGATCCGATCGATGAAATTTTCCTCATTCAAGTTATTATTATCTTGGGAAAGTGCACGTCCGATCCCAACTATTAGTCGGACTAGCCTCTTAGCGCGATGCATCCGACGACTGACGGTCTTTGTTTGCGCTATATAATCACATGGCTATTACTGTATTACATTCATCATCAGTCGACGAGATTCTGCATCTTAATCTTCACGCACGAAGCAAAATCCTGCAACTTAGCTTGGAGATATTGCAGGCAGGCCATCGATGTCGTCCCTGCCAGTCTCTTCTTTCTTTGTTAACATACTTGTCTCCCAGTCCCATGTATGCGGACAATGATCCTAGATGGAGATGGAGTCGATGGAGATGGAGTCGATGACGTCACCCTCCCGCCCTCCTCCGCCGCCGCCACCGGAACCACCGCATCCCCGCCGCCCTTACGCCGACACAGGTCCATCTTCCTCCGAGAGACTGCGACTTCCTCGTGTCCGACGTGTTGGCGTGCTTGAGATCGGTATCCATGGCGGTCTCGCTCTCCTCAACAACTTTGGGGAACAGATCGGGTCATCGACCATGGATTCTGGACGAGAGGTCGGAATTGGCGCCATGGTTCAGTTAGAGCACTACGTGGCCATTGTTGGCCCGTCGATGGAGGCGCAGAGCAGGGTCAGGGGATCGGCCCGTCGCACACCGTCCTCTGCACGTATGCGACGTGGTTCGACTTGGCGTTGGACACGTCGTGAGCTCACCTTCCCCATCAATGGCGGCGCCAGGGTCCCACAACACAGAGACCTTGTCTCACAGAGGGGTGGCTCCCATGGCGAACCCCACCTCCTTCCCCACCTCCACTTTCCGGGCTAACCCTAGATATGGTTTTTGCAAGGTCGTGTTCGTCCCACCTCCTACCAGAGCCCCACCTACCACCCACCGCAATGCAACACAGTGGAGTCAAATGCAGGCCGGCGACACCAGATCCTACTCCGAGGTCACGCCGCACCGCCGCCGATGCATAGGAGGTATGGCGGTCGCGGGCGCTCTCCGCCGCGAGGCTACCAGAGACCCCCGCCCTACGGTTACCGTCCCAGACAAGATCCAGAAGCGGACATGTATGAGGAGAACAGGCGCTACGAGGATCAGCGTCGCCGTGAAGATGAGTGGAGATGGGAAGAGAGGCATCGCCGTGAAGAAGATGATAGGCGGTGTGCCGATGATCAAAAGCGTGCTGCAGAGAAGAAGTGTTTGGATGAGGACCGACGCAGATCTGAAGCAGCACGCGTTGCGGAGAAGCTTGCACGAGAGAGAGCTCTTCTGGAACAGAGGAAGAGGGAAGAAGAAGAACTGCAGAGGAACAGGGATCGCTGGGCTCATCGTCCTGATATGCAAGCGTCTGATTCGGCGGCGACTGCTACATCGAATAGAGCTACTTCTCTAGCTAACAACTCAGTGATTCCTGAGAAAGTGGTAAGCTTCTCTATTCCCAACAACTCGCCTTCATATACACAGCATGATGGTGGAGTAGCAGGTTCTCGTATAGTTGCTAATTCAGGTCATACTGGGGCGATGATGGGGTCTTCGGCACCTCCATTACCCTCAGTTATTCCTCATGCTGATACGGAGAAGCTTAATGACAATATAATTGACCTCACAAACATGCGGCTGGTAACTGTGGTTATTGTGGGAAGAATCATCACATGAGTATCTGTCAAGAAAGGGATCCGTGGGATTATGTTGCTTCGTATTTCGGTTGTTCTGACTTTGATCAAGGTTTCAGTTCTATTCCTGCTATAGAAGCTGATGTTCAACCACTTGATTGTTAGAGATATGCCCTAGAGACAATAATAATTCAGTTATTATTTATTTCCAAGTTTATTATTAATGTTTATATCTTTATGCTATAACTGTATTGGGCACTTGAATAGCAATTCCAACGTGTTCAAGAGGAAAACCTCCAATACAGGTGTAGAGATACGAACAAGTAAAAGTGTTCCTGGTCTTGTCTCTAAGACTAGCCTATCTTGTTAACAGATGATCATGTTTTTCTGATCATGGACTTTGTATAAGTCATGTAACTATAGAAGTTTATTATCGGAATGATAATAGTACTGAACCGACCCACTGTATGATCTTTCTATGAGACAAATCGTCAACGATGAAGATAGCAATTGATCATATGTCTTGTTTTCATTAGCTATATTCCTTTGCCCTGAGAATATCTGGTGACCGCTTATTCGACACTCATGATTTGATTGTTACCTAACGTCCGGCCGTAACTGGGGACCATAACGCTAACTTTTGGGCGTGAACTAGAGTAATGTATTGGAACAGAGATTATTCAAGAAAGGCACTTACTCCTCCAGGCGATGGAGAGATACATCATCTAGGCCATCTCAGTATTATTATTGTCACCCAATCATTTGGCCAGAGACGGCGTGATTTATCACGGGACAATATAAATACGGAATGAGAAAAGAGAATGATATTGGTACGAGAATTATATGTGTTATGATTAAATGGTTTAATCACATTAGGGCACATTGTCTCAAATCTCGAGATATGATTGGTATCGTGTATGTAAGGGGATTAGCGTAATGAGTAACACATAGGTTCTGTCGTTCACTCATAAACACACAGGAGCCAGTACGGCCGTCTAGATCCCAATGCTGGTTATTGTCTGGTAAGCTCCTGGACATGTCTTTGTGTTTACTGAACCTTTCTGGGTCACACACTTAAGCTGTGAGTCAATCCTTTGTTGAGAGAATAAAGTTGTAGTCTAAGTGGTTAATGAGATATTGTATTATTGAGAGGGCGGACATGTAATGTACCGGGTGATAGGAATTGTTTCTATCATTAGCGGATTTAATCCGAGTGCTTATATTTGAAGGAAATATTTATCCGGAATATTTTTTCGGCGGACACTGGGTGTCCCAGATCATGTAAAGTGTTTTATATGATAAGTAATTAATTCGATGAAATTTTCTGTAAAAGGAAATATTCAAATAAGAATTAATTAGACAAAGTATTATTTAATTAAATATTAATTTATTTAATTATTATTTTAATTATGGAAAAATAAAAAGGCCCATCACCAAGGGGCCGCCGAGTGGGCCATGGGGCCCACAGGGCGGCCGCTCCCCAAGGGCCCGGGTGGGCCGAGGCACTGATGGGGGGGATCTCCCCCCGGCCGAAACCCTAGCGGGCCGCAAGGCCCATGGGGGCGAGGCGGTGGTGGCGCAAAGGCGGCCAGGGCCGGGCCGGTGGGCCCACCCGCCTAGGTAAGCGCAGACCCGAGCGGGCCCCACCAAGGCGGCGGCTGGAGGCGGTTTGGGGAAAGGAGTCCTACTCCTCCTCCCAATCCGAGTTGGGGAAGGAGAGGACTCCTCTCCCCTTCCTTTTAGGTGGAGGCAGTTTTGGGAAATAGGAGTCCTACTCCAACTCCCAATCCAATTTGACTTGGACAAGGAGAAAGCTTTCCCTTGCCCAAGCACCTCCACCCCTTGGCCTAATATATAAGCAGCCCCAACCCCATGGGTTGTGACAATCCAATTGACTTGCACAAGTTTCTCTCTTGATATTGTGCAATTAGACGATGCTCTAATCTAGACGGCGCTCTAATTAGACATTGCTCTAATCTCTCTCTAGTAGATCTCATGTGTTGAGAATTAGATCTCTCTAATCTCATATAGCTCTAATCAAGGTTGATTAGATCTACCACCTAAACTACGCCACAAAGCTGTCTCTCTTCGTCGGTGCTAGTAGCTCAAGGCGGCAAACGCTTTCGGCGGGTTGACACGGTGTACGTGTGGATACTGCTAGAGCGGAGCTGTGCGAACAGTTCTCGACGACAGGCCGGTAACAATCTCACCTCCCGGCGCGGACGTGAGATTCTTCATCAGGCTTCACTGACATCTACTTCGACAAACACAAGATCTTCCGCAACGGTGTTTGTAAGTATTCTAGATCTAGCATTATGGGGTGAAGCATATCTTCATAGAATAGATCCTGGCGGCAAGGTTACGGAAAATTTTAAAGTTTTACCCGCAACCCAATAGTGGTATCAGAGCCGATCTATGCGTAGATATGATTTGATCTAGAGCACATGTTGGTGCGAGCATTACATATTTTATGTATTCAGTTTATTTTGTGTTGCTTCCCAAGATGCGGTCTCGGCTTGTTACCGGCGGCATAGTTTGATCTCGAACTTCTGGCAATCCGCGGACCTTCCGGCTGCTCCTAGTATGCCCGTCGGCGCCAATGAAGTGCTAACAGTAGCTTCAAATCTTTCTATAGTTGGTATTCGTTGACTTGATAGCGGAAAGGGCAATGTGGACTTGATCCACACGGGGGTCACGCACAGCTGTGATCGTTTAGAAGAGGAGCCGCAACATTTTTGTAATGTTGGGTTGTTCTTCACCCCGAAAGTTAAACTAGCAACTAATCTAAACATGCTTCAGTCCGTAGGTAGTGACGGTTCTTCCGTTGATTCTACAAGGCCACGTAAAACTTGCAAACAAACGTTAGTGGCATCTAACTTGGTTTTGCACGATTGTGTGCATGTGTTTTGGTATAGCTATTTGTTACGGTGTTTTAGCAAGTTGGCCAAGCCAAAACAATTGATCGAGTTCGTCATCGACAATGGTGCGAAGAAGAGTTCGGCGCATGGACCGGGAGGAGGCGCCGGCGCGATGCTGGCGGCAAGTACTTGGCGAGTTCTTGGCTACGGCAATTTTCCCTCGGGGATTTTGCTGTGACCGGGAATTTTGAAGATGGTGATCCTCAAGGACGAGCGTCAAGGTCTTCCGGAGAATGACAAAGGCTATACCAGAGCACATGAATTATTATTAATTGCCTGTGATGTTTATCCTTTGTTGTTTGCACCTTGATTGCGCAGTAGACGTTTATTAGGGTGAATCCTCAAGTTAAAATATCAAGGAGATCGTGTTCATCCAACCGTAGCACCGTCAAACCGGATGCTTGTCGCCGTACGCCGTGTATCCACGAGTAATGCGCGCCAAGGGTTCGGGAGGCGGGCGCGAACCGTTCCAGCAGCATGATTGGTTGGTTATCTTGAAAGTCCTGGCATAACTAGTTATGAGTTCTGAACACACGTCAAAAGACAGACAGGAGTTGTAGCTACCACAACTAGCATGGTGCTTACCGTTAGGCCACGGCCATGTCATGTATCCATGCTTGAGTCGTCGGGCTACCGGGTCCTGAATCACTTAGCGCCAATCATGAGGATTATTGGGCTTAGTGGGAGCATATCTTTGATTCAATTTAATTGAGTCAAAGTAGTGCAATTAAAATTAGTAATAAACTATAAGTCCGAATAAACTTGTTTTGTTGTAGAAAATGGATCCCGTTGAAAAAGTGCAGAGGATGAGTTGTTAGGAAAGTTGACTGTGGGAAGCGCGATCTTTGCCGATTGGCTTCACGGGCTGAGAGAAATTCTCAGGAGACGCGAGTTAGAGCATGCGCTGGACACTCCTGTTCCAGGGTTAGAAGATGACTATTCTCCTATGGAGGATGATGAGTATCAAGTGAGTTTGGTGATGCTTGACAGGATGAGTCCTGAGCCTAGCGATTGTTATCCATACTATCGCCCCTTCCGTTTCATGGAAGCGTTGAAAGCTCGGTTCTCTTTCCAGTTATGTCATGCTAGATACAAACTCAATGGGGAACTTAGAGCTTGCAAACTCTCGAGTGGAAGCTCGATGAGGGAGCACAAGGCTAAGTTCCGCAAGATACTAAGGAAGCTTGAGGACATTGGGCAACCAGTTCCAGATAATCAAGCGGTTGACACACTTCTGAGATCACTACCATCATATTACTATGCCTTCGTGGTTTGTTATGAAATGATGGAAGTGGAGAAGACAGTCAAAGGAAGTCTTCGAAATGCTCTTGTCAGCTGAGTTGGATATCTGTGTGCATCATTTGATGACATCATGCTTCTTGAAAGACCAGTGGTGAGTCCACGAAAGGTATAAGAGTTATACACAAGTTATTGACATATTCTCGGCTCGAATATATTTTGGTATTTATACTAAAAAAATTCATGTTGCATGATCGCAATATGAAAAGGAAAAGAGACAAGAGAGTTGGAAGGAAGTAGAGGAAGTGGAGAAGAAGGCACCTTTGGCGCCATGATCACCACTATGTCTACATCCAAGTCAATGAAGAAGATTACACTAGGACTTTAAATAAGAGTTATTTTCAGTTCGATCATTTTGTATTTCTGGAACAAGTCATTGTTCGAATTATAAAGTATGTGAAGGAGTTCATTTTGTGAATTCGAGTTTATCTTCTTTATTGTATTATGTCATTAAAATTTGTTTGTTAAGTCTTTATTGTTTTGATTCAAGATATTACTTAAAGTTTTGAGTAATAATAAAGTTGGTTTAATCTTTAAGTTTAGAGCTACACTTTTTGGTGGTTCTCTTTGAGACTCTTAAAGTTTATCTCTAAAATTAAATTGATGAAACCGAAATCACAAAGTGCTAGACACTTGGAGAAATTCGAAATTCATAAAGTGCTAGGCATTTAATGAAAATCGAAATCCACGAAATGCTGGGCATTTGGTAAATTCGAAATTGGCAAAGTGCTAGGCACTAGTAGATTTCGAAATTTACATAAAGGAGTGGAATCTACCCATTAATTGAATTCTATTGAAGATTTAATATGAAGTTGCATATTAATGAAATAGAGTTAATGAAATTATTGAAGTTGCAATGTTTCATAAATTCAGTGGGAGAATGTGAGAATCAAAATAAAGTATCAAAGGTATTTGATAAAGTTAAAAAGGACTTAATAAATTATTGTAACATTGTTGACAAAGAAAGTTTTCTTAGTCAAATTACTATGATGAATTTGTGATTCGAAATTATCATGGTAATAAAATCTTTTGCAAGATAAAGATTAAAAGGAAATGTTATAATAATTGAAGCAAATGGTCTTGTTCTGAAGGTGATGTGAAATAGAAATCCAAATTACCCACTAAAGTAAATAGATTATTTTGTTTGTGTCCTTAGGACCTATATCAATTTTAACTTGGAGTTATTTTGATAGAAAGTTCTAAAATTTTCAATTGTGAATCTAAGTATTGATTCGAATTGATAAATGTTTTGCATAAAGAAAAAGTCCAAATTTTATTTTGGCAAGTGTTTTCCACACATAATTATAAAAGCTTGTTGACTTTAGAATTGGAGAAAAGTGTCTTCTCATGAAGAGAGAGTGGAAATCATAATACTAAATTAAGACTAGGAGTCTTTGGACAAGTGTTAGAATGAGAGGAGTAACATGCAAATGTTTTCCATATCATTACTTTGTCCAGGAATGCATGTAAGTCATACATGGTTCGAATTAAGTATTGAGATAAAGTCATGTGAGGAATTTGATGATCCAACCCTAGTGGTTAAATTGTTAAATGTCCAGGAACATGATTAAATGCAAAGCAATTACAAACAGAATAAGAATGCTCATAAATGACGGTAATTGTCATATAAGGAGTTCAAAGAAAAATTCATGTAATTTCAAGATTTATCTTGAGAGTATTTTGGATGTGATGTAAAAATCACATGACATGAATATTTCATGAAGGAAGGACATATATGAATATCTAATATTCATAGAGCTAGTCTTGATTAAAATCATTTTATCAAGGACGAATAAATGATAGTGAGAAGTTGCAAAACTTATCATATCAATTGCTCAAAGTTGTTATTGGACTAAAGAAGCAAAAGTTATTGCTAAGAATAATTGATTTGGATTATGAGAATAATCTAGATAATTATATTATGAGTTTGAAGTCATCGTATTAATGAATTAAGAAGGTCATCTTTTCATTATATAAATCGAAGTGACTTAAAACAGTGGGAGCTGATATTATATTTGTTGAATGAGGCTAGGACAAATTCAAAAATGTATATCTTGTGTAAATAAAGATTTAAAAGAGTTTTAAATAAAAGGTCGGAAAGTGTCTTATTAAATTTTTGTCTATGAGATAAGAATTTAATAAACATGAGTATGAATGTGCTAAGTACAATTCTGAAAGGTAATTCGAATTGTGTCTTGAGTCAAAGAAATTTGATCAAGAATTCATAGCGTGATATTTGCAAGATACATTGACCTTCGTAGTCAATGATGAGCGAATAGAGAGGAATAAGATCAAATCATATTTAATGTGATTTTGCTTATCTCATTGCTATATATAGTGCATTAAGCCGGAATGTTTCCAAAGTGCTAAATTTTATTTAGCCACCGACAGATAAAGAGAAATACTTGATAAAAGTTTTCTCATAAATGCAGTTAATTAAAAGGTTGTAATTGATCCTTGGGGTTTGGTAAAAGGACCCGATGGTAATGTTACAAAAGTATAACGACTTAGGAGATTTTGTAAAGCTTCAAATAGTGTGTGTTGAGAAGTTTCTCATATACATATTTGTGGTGGAATTATGAAATCGAATTAATCTGATAGATGCGATTTTCAATTGATAAATACATGGTGTTTTGATTTTATCAAATCACTAGTATATTATGTGTGGATTCTACAACATAAATAGATTTTCTATAAAGGATAGTTGCATCATTGATGTGAGACGTCATGATAAGCAAGTTATTGGATAAGTCATTGACTTGGCAAGGTTTCAACAGATGGTATGATGGTATCATTCGGAGACGCTTGATATTGTTAATGCTACTACGGAATCGGATAAAGCCTAAATCCAATTCCTAATAAACCGACTTACATAGTCAAGATTGACCTGTGAGAAGTTAAAACAAGTTTGTGTATTTTGATTGATCAAAATTCTAGACACAGTCTCAGAGTGCATGCGATAGCGTGAGTGGCACCTTAGTTCCATTTTGGTGTCATGTCATCATGCTAACTAGAATCATTATTGAATCTAGTGCAAGTGGGAGACTGTTAGAGATATGCCCTAGAGACAATAATAATTCAGTTATTATTTATCTCCAAGTTTATTATTAATGTTTATATCTTTATGCTATAACTGTATTGGGCACTTGAATAGCAATTCCAACGTGTTCAAGAGGAAAACCTCCAATACAGGTGTAGAGATACGAACAAGTAAAAGTGTTCCTGGTCTTGTCTCTAAGACTAGCCTATCTTGTTACCAGATGATCATGTTTTCTGATCATGGACTTTGTATAAGTCATGTAACTATAGGAGTTTATTATCAGAATGATAATAGTACTGAACCGACCCACTGTATGATCTTGCTATGAGACAAATCGTCAACGATGAAGATAGCAATTGATCATATGTCTTGTTTTCATTAGCTATGTTCCTTTGCCTGAGAATATCTGGTGACCGCTTATTCGACACTCATGCTTTGATTGTTAGCTAACTCCGGTCGTAACTGGGGACCATAACGGCAACTTTTGGGCGTGAACTAGAGTAATGTATTGGAACAGAGATTATTCAAGAAAGGCACTTACTCCTCTAGGCGATGGAGAGATACATCATCTAGGCCATCTCAGTATTATTATTGTCACCCAATTGTCTGGCCAGACACAGCGTGATTTATCACGGGACAATATAAATACGGAATGAGAAAAGAGAATGATATTGGTACGAGAATTATATGTGTTATGATTAAATGGTTTAATCACATTAGAGCACATTGTCTCAATCTTGAGATATCATTGGTATCGTGTACGTAAGGGGATTAGCGTAATGAGTAACACACAGGTTCTGTCGTTCCTCATAAACACACAGGAGTACGGCCGTCTAGGTCCCAATGCTGGTTATTGTCTGGTAAGCTCCTGGACATGTCTTTGTGTTTACTGAACCTTTCTGGGTCACACACTTAAGCTGCGAGTCAATCCTTTGTTGAGAGAATAAAGTTGTAGTCTAAGTGGTTAATGAGATATTGTATTATTGAGAGGGCGGACATGTAATGTCCCGGGGTGATAGAAATTGTTTCTGTCATCAGCGGATTTAATCCGTGTGCTTATATTTGAAGGAAATATTTATCCGGAGTATTTTGTCGGCGGACACTGGGTGTCCCAGATCATGTAAAAGTGTTTTATATGATAAGTAATTAATTCAGTGAAATATTCTGTCAAAGGAAATATTCAAATAAGAATTAATTAGACAAAGTATTATTTAATTAAATATTAATTTATTTAATTATTATTTTTAATTATGGAAAAATAAAAAGGCCCATCACCAAGGGGTCGCCGAGTGGGCCATGGGGCCCACAGGGCGGCAGCGCCCCAAGGGGCCGAGGCGCCGATGGGGGGATCTCCCCCCCGGCCGAAACCCTAGCAGGCCGCAAGGCCCATGGGGGCGAGGCGGTGGCGGCTGGAGGCGGTTTGGGGAGAGGAGTCCTACTCCTCCTCCCAATCCGAGTTGGGGAAGGAGAGGACTCCTCTCCCACCTCCTTTTAGGTGGAGGCAGTTTTGGGAAATAGGAGTCCTACTCCAACTCCCAATCCAAGTTGTTGGACAAGGAGAAAGCTTTCCCCTTCCCCAAGCACCTCCACCCCTTGGCCTAATATATAAGCAGCCCCAACCCCATGGGTTGTGACAATCCAACTGACTTGCACAAGTTTCTCTCTTGATATTGTGCAATTAGACGATGCTCTAATCTAGACGGCGCTCTAATTAGACATTGCTCTAATCTCTCTCTAGTAGATCTCATGTGTTGAGAATTAGATCTCTCTAATCTCATAGCTCTAATCAAGGTTGATTAGATCTACCACCTAAACTACGCCGCAAGGCTGTCTCTCTTCGTCGGTGCTAGTAGTTCTAGGCGGCGAACGCTTTCGGCGGGTTGGCGCGGTGTACGTGTGGATACAGCTAGAGCGGGGCTGTGCGAATAGTTCCTCGACGACAGGCCGGTAACAATCTCACCTCCCGGCGCGGACGTGAGATTCTTCATCAGGCTTCACCGATATCTATTTCGACAAACACAAGATCTTCCGCAACGGTGTTTGTAAGTATTCTAGATCTAGCATTATGGGGTGCAGCATATCTTCATAGAATAGATCCTGGCGACAAGGTTACGGAAAATTTTAAAGTTTTACCGCAACCCAATATTGATCAGCTGAACTATGCACAGATTTCGGTTGAACAAGGGTCTGCCACAGGTAGAGATATTGAACATGAATTCCAGGTTTGGGCCGAAAACATGAAGATAATCTAGAGGTTTTTTGTGAAGCAGATTCTGACACTGAATATATGACTCGCTTTCCCAATGGCAAATGCATTATGGACCTGTCACACTTTGGGAAGTTCTTCATGCGAACTATCCCCACTACAGTTATCAGAATTCAGAAATGGTCTGGTGATATTGAACCTTTTGCTGTTCTTGATGAGAGCTGGTTTAGAATCAAAGGGATTCCTATGAAGTACAAGACCAAGGCTACAGCCTGCTACGTTGCAAGTTTGATTGGTAAACCTCTGGCTCTAGACAAAAACTATTTGAGGAATATGGGCTTTGTTAGAGTAAAAGTTGGATGTCTGGATGTCTCTTTGGCACCTAACACCAGAATTGGGGAGATTAACAAAGGGTTGTATGAGTTCCAGTACACCAGAGAACTGATTGACCCAAACACTGTGAATAAAAATCCTCAAACAGTGATGGTTAATGATCACGAAGGTGAAGAACAGCAGCATACTCCTGAAAGTAGAGGTTAGCTAATACGGAGAATGGTACTGGTGGCCCCTCTTCTGCTCCTCCTCGAGTGGATACTTCCACACATAACAGACAGCATGTTGACGCACATATGCAGCAATCTCTCAGCTCCTAGGATACAGAAAGGGCAAAACAATTGTCTCTGATGATGTAGAAACCTCAACTGCCTCAGAAATGTCTTTCAATGAGAAAATGTTATCCTATTTTTGACTGGTGCAGCCGCTAGTTCAAGTTCTCAGCCAAAAAAGGTGACTGAGACTGTTTTCCCTTTCCAGGTTTCAATCCCAGTTGCCTCACATATTCCAGAATGTGATAGGGAGCGTGGCAATATGGACAATGTGATAACACCCGTGCCTACCAATGAGACTCCTGAATTTCGAGCTTTCATTAACTCCTTAGCAAACTCTCGTTCTGACAAACATCACACAATCCGTGGGCAACACGCCTCTATGATGGATCCCATTCCTGAAGGTAGTGTGGAATCTGAGAGCAAGCTTGATGATTTTGGTGATTCAGAAGAAAAAGTTGACTATGAAGTCAGCTCTGATGATGATGCAGTGAACCAAGGGAGCTCTTTCACTCTGGCTTTGCCTGCTCTTGGTATGATTGATATGCTCTCACAGGAATCTGTACCAGCTGATGGCTCACAACCTGAAGTTGAACTGATGCAGAAAGATTCAATGTCTCTTGATGGTGAAGACTCTGAAAACATGGTTAGAGATAATGCTAACGTTCCGCCTCAGAGAGTTAGCTCAAGGATCGCAGAGCAACCTAATATCAACACAAGAGTGGAAGATAGAGCAAGAGCACAGGTGGCTGCTCGCAACTTGGAAGGTACTAACCTCAATTCACTTAATTCTTTTGATGTTCTTGAAGTCGATGATATCCATGCTAGGGCTTTAGAGATGGGAATTGATCCTGCTTCTTTTAATTTGGAAAAATTGAACTGATGAAAGATTTAGAAATTGCTAGACATAATATATCTGCTAAAGAAACTAATGTTGAAACTGAGGCTGTTGATAATAACAAACACGTTGGGCTGGGGTGAGGAAGAGGTTGATAAAGATGGCTTTACTCCTGTTATATCGAAAATCAGAATGAAAGGTATTAGAGCAGCTCGTAAGCTTCTGGTTGAAGGTTTACCGTCTACTTCTGGCAGGATGGGTGGAGGAGCACAAGCCGGTTGCAGTGCTGCCTCGGTGAAGGTGAACAACAACCACCCTTTGAGTGGTGTTGTCACTAGATCCACAGTGAGAAAGAAAAATCCAAGATATCAATGATAGGTGCCTCTTTGAATTGTAGAGGTGTGGGCAAGAAGGGTATGAGTGTTTTTCTGACAGTTTTCATTCGAGACCAAGATTTGGATTTTATTGGTCTTCAAGAAACGATTAAGAAAGATTATTCTGATGCATTTTTCAGAAGAATTGATCCTTTGAATCGATTTATCTGGAAATGGTTAGCCTCGATTGGAAGAGCTGGTGGCATCCTGGGAGGTTTTAGTGCCTCACGTTTTGATGTTCTGGATACAACAATTAGCAGGTTTTTTTTGTCCAGGTTAGCTTGAAAGATCTGAAACTGAACAGAAACTGGAAGTTGGCAATCGTCTATGGGGCGGCCCAAGAAGCAGACAAAGAAGAATTTGTGACAGAGTTAAGTCAGGTGTGTAGCGACCAATCTTTGCCTTTGTTGATAGGTGGTGATTTCAATTTTATCAGATTTCCTTCAGAAAAGAATAAACCAGTGACAAACAGAAAGTGGATGGATATGTTTAATGCAGTCATCAACACGTACGAGCTGCGTGAAATTCATATGACTGGGGGGAGTTTCACCTGGTCGAATAGTCAAACTTCTCCTACCCTTGAGAAGTTAGACAGATATTTGATGTCAAGAGAATGGGAACTTCTTTTCCCATTGGTAACAGTTCATAAACTGTCCAGAGACATTTCTGATCACTGCCCAATTGTTTTAGATACTCTGGAAGGCAGATCTAGTAAATGCAAGGATTTCAGGTTTGATAGGAGATGGATCAAAGAAGATACTTTCCTTTTGAGAGTATCGAAAATTTGGTGTCTTCCAATTAGAGCCAAAAACAGTTTAGACCTGTTTCAGAAAAAAGTTGAAGAAGGTGAAGAATGATCTTAAAGGTTGGGGTGCTAACATAAGAGGACATGCGATTAAGAAAAAGAAAGACTTGATTCTTGAACTAGAAGATCTTGAGCTTCAAGAAGAAAGTGCTTTCCTTTTACCTGATCAACTAAAAAAGAGAAGTTCAATCCAGAAAGAGTTGATGGAGTTGTTTGAACAAGAAGAAGAATACTGGCGGCATAAATCAGAGGAAAGATGGTTGCTACAGGGGACAACAACACTGAATTTTTTCATAGAGTGGCGAATGGTCGCAGAAGGAAGAAAACTATTTTTCTCTGAAAAACAGCGGGGATATCATACAAGGCACACCCCAACTCCTGCAACATGCTACAAGCTTCTACAAAGAACTGTTTGGTCCTGCTCAGACTCAAGCAGTCAGGCTAAGACAAGATGTTTGGTCTGTTGAAGAAAGATTATCGGAGGAAGACAACATTTCTTTGGATGCTCCGTTCTCCGAAGATGATGTTAAGCTTGTTGTTGATCAGATGGAGAAAAACAAAGCGGCTGGACAAGATGGTTTCCCAGTGTAATTTTATCAAACATGTTGGCCGATTATCAAACATGATCTGATGGCTATCCTTTCTGACTTCCATCAGCATAGAATCTCCCTGGACAGGATGAATTATGGTATCATTACTCTCATACCCAAAGGAGAGAATGCTGATATCATTCAGAGATTCAGACCGATCTGTCTATTGCAGGTTCTTTTTAAGATAGTGACCAAGGTCCTCACAAACAGAATGGAAGGCATTATGCAAAAAATAATCCATCCCTGTCAAAGCGCTTTTATCAAAGGCAGATACATCCATGATAGCATATCTATCCTACATGAAATCCAGAGAGATGCCAAGGTCAATAAACAACAAGGCATTGTTCTAAAAATCGACTTTGAGAAGGCCTACGACAAGGTCAATTGGGATTTCCTGTTGGATTGTTGCAAAGAGAAAGGATTCAGTGACCATTGGATTGATCTCCTTAAGAAATCAGTCATGAATGGTACTCTGTGTGTCAAGGTAAATGATGAAAAAGGTCCTTATTTTGGTAGTTTCAAAGGAGTCAGGCAAGGGGATCCTTTGGCCCCTACGCTCTTCAACATTGCAGCCAATTGTTTGTTCAAGATGGTTTGTTTAGCTAAAGACAGAGGGCTGTTCTCAGGTCTAGCAGAGAGATGGGTGGAATGGCTGCTCAATTCTTCAGTACGCCGATGATACAATTCTTCTTCTGAAAGATGACTTAGAAGGTGCCAGAAATTTGAAATTGCTGCTGTACATTTTTGAAGCTATGTCTGGTCTCAAGATCAACTTCGAAAAAACAGAGGTGTTGTTAGTGCTGGAAGATGATGAGAAGATGTAGGCTTATGCAGACCTCTTTAACTGCCAGAAAGGGAGTTGGTCTATGAAATATTTGGGCACTCCTATTTGCTACAGAAGGGCTACTGTGTCTGAAATGAATTTTGTTGAAGACACCTTTAAAAACAAGATGGGAGGATGGATGGGTGGAACCATGTCCCACTACTAGAAATCCCCTTATTTCCGACGGTGAATTTTAACAACCGACGGCCGGTCGGCTATTACCCTAATGACCGACGGTGTCGTGGATGACCGACGGTTTAATATGAACGGTCGGATATTACATAGTATAACCGATGGTTGTTGAAATACCCGACGGGGATGAAACGACTCTCGGGTAATAGCGATTAATAGCCTACGGTTCGTAGTAATATCTGACGGTACCTTTACCACTGTCGGGTATTTGGTAACATAGCCGACGGGTCAATAACAACTCTCGGCTATATGATTAAATTACCGGCGGCCAAGTTCTAACCGTCGGTCATACGTGACAATATCCGAGAGTGAATAATAATAGCCGACGGTTAAGATGCCCCTCGGTTATTTTATTCAACGGCCAGGGGCTAATGAAGGGGGTGGTCGGGACTATGACCGAGCATCCGTGATGGATATGCGATTTTTGTTTCTCAAGCTGGATAGCAAATTTGAGCTTGTTTGGTTGGTTTTCTTAACAAGAAAATAAAAAGAGACAAAATATACATCCATCACATACGTCCTTGGAGAACTTGCATTTTGAAGTGATGTTGTGAGCTATTCCAATGGTGTTATATCGTGGATTGGTTTATCCAATGAGGAAGGCGGGTGGAGATGTTAGATAAGTGCTTCATATGATCCATGCTTCTAGTGTCATTTCCTTTTTTTTACAAATTATTATTTTTATAGAATACTGAAAAAACTTTTTTGTAAACTACAAATAAAGTAGTCAATATTCTCTCCTACTACGCGCACACACACGCGAGCACGCACAACTGCCACCTTACTACCTCAGGCGGTCAGGCCTCAACTCAAAAAAAAAAATGTTCACAACACTAGGAGGTTCGCTCATCTGGATGCGCGTCTGTCCGAAGAAGAATTTGCATAAGGAGACCTTGACTATGCAGCTCAGTGACGAGGCCGTGAGAGGATGCAAGAAATTGTTTCAACCATCGTCAATGACAACAGTGCCAACATATCTCACTTGCGCGCGAGAGATCTTGAATTCGTCAGGTGGAGGATGTCAAGGTCTTGAAGGATCCAATCTTATCAAGCATGGAAAAATCATGATATAGGTGTTAAAACACCAGAGATGCGGGGACTTCAGAAATTTACACATATAGTTCAAATTTGAAATTTATCCAATACATAGATATAAATTCATTAAATGTATAGGTAGTAGCAAATGACTAAAATAACCTAAATTTAACACTACCAATATAATATAGTATCTTACATCTAGAAATTTTTGTATCATTTGTCAATCTTTTCCCATGCAATTTACGCCAACCCGCCAAACTTTCCTCTAATTTTCGCAAACCTATCATCTGCCAAAAAAATTGCACTCTGCTCGGGGCCAAAAATCCTAGGTAAGCACGATATAATTTCATAAACTTGTATTAGTTTACGAAATTATTTATTTACTATTTATACAATTTATCTCCTATCTTAGTTAAATGATTTTTTCTCTCTAAATATAAATGATATTTTGGCGACACGCAACGCCCGCGCGCCTAAGGTCGAAATTTGTATCGCATCGCGGGAGATTTGGGCCCGTGGATGAAAGTTTGACCACGTCCGGTCGTCCTTATCTAATCCTAGTCCCCAATCTTCGCCTACATTATTCACGCCCTCTCGTGTTTACCTTCCTCCCACGACCTCCAGATAACCCTGACAACTTGGGAGAGCCCAGAGGCAGCAGCGGCCAGGCGGGCACTCTTCCTCCCACAGTCGCAGCACCGGCGTCTCATGGTTAAGGTCTGCGGCTATGAACCGTACTATCAGTGTTAGGTAATGGACAGAATACGGCGTCGCTCCAGATCCGCTAAAGAGAGGTAATTTCTTCTTCTCTAAATCTCTGTTCGTTGTTTGTATCTGTAAGCATCATGACGATGCAAGATCCCATCGATGGAGGATGTGTTTGGAGTAGTATTTTTTCTAACCGCTTATCAATCGGCCTGTGAAGTACGTACATAGATCGAATCGTTTCCCCCAACTACTAATCAATTCGGGGGATTTTACAATTTGCCATTCTTTACTTCAGACTTCTATTATTTGCCACTCTTTACTTAGCCTTTTATAATTTGCCACATATTAGATTAGTTTCTTTATAATTTGCCCTGTCTCTTGTTTTACAGATTTATTAATTGGATGTACGCTGTGAAATACGGTACATATGTATTCCTATTCCTGGCTGGACCGAATCTGATTTGATCGATCATCTTGTTCCCCTTGCGCAGCGAACAGGGAACTGAGACGCGAGCGCCGCCGGTGGCAGCGGCCGGACTACAGGTCGCGCAGCCATGATTCCCCACCACGAACGACGGCGACGCTCCAAGAAAAACTGACGAGAAGGATGACGCGCAAGCGCGGCGAGTAGTCATGGCGGCGTGGTCGCCGTACCTGCAGCAGCTCATGCGTGCTACAGCAGAGCACCATTCTCGGATGGTGAAGATTGAAGAACATAGGCCGCCATCTCTCTAGCCTCTAGGAGACTAGGACCTGGAGCAACGCGGCGTCCAACAGGCTGTATCCCCTGCAACAGCACAACATCATCAGTGGCAAACTTCACAACGATTTATGATGTTCGTCATCAGGGAAAAAGAGAAGAAAGCTTCATGTGTATACTCAGTGTTTAGTGTCATTGTTGTCCGTATAAGGAATGCAAGTGCATGATCACAAGGCTTCCCGGTGTGAGTGCACGCCGCGGCAGATGAACTCGACGAACTGGTCGATGAGGGAGGGCCGATGTACATGGCGGCGAGCTGAGCGACGCCGAGCACCGTGGTGAGCAGGAGCTGCGGCCAGAAGGAGAGCCAAAGCACGACGCCCACAGGGCTCCGCGATGCAGAAGCCGTCGCCGGCCAGTTGGACACGAGCAAAGCGTGCGCCTCCTCGACACGGTGCGACGGAGACAAAGACGGCACATTGTCGGACGCGATGGAGCCGTCGGCGTGGCCCTTGGAGACCAGCGGGCTGATCCAGCTGAATGCCGAGCGGGAGTGGAACGACGCGGTGACGTACGGCGTCGCAGTGCCGGGAGCGGGAGAGGACCGCGAGCGCTAGGAGGACGGCGGCCGCTGCGGCGAGGACTGCAGACGCGCTGAGCACAATGGCGTAGTAGTGCCGGCGGTGGTCCGGGCAGTCGGCGCCGGCAGCAGAGGCTCGGGAGCAGTGGCATCGACGCCGGTCACGCGCGCCGGGCCGCTGGACAAAGGGCAACGGCCAGAGAACAAATCCTATCTATCCACTCAGTATTTGTACCGTATTCATATCGTATTTCTGAGTTAAGAAAATTAATAAATCTGTAAAAAGAGAAACATGGCAAATTAGTGATGAATCGGTGTAATATGTGGCAAATAGTAGAAGGCTAAGTAAAGCGTGGCAAATTATAAAGAGCTCAAGTAATAGAGGGCAAATTGTAAATTCTCCCAATCAATTCATGTCTCATCAACTAAATTGGTGCAGATTCATGGAGCCAATACCAGTGGCGGTCACCACGACAAGATAAAGTCTTGGCTGGCCTGGTTTCCCTGTAGGACGCCGCAAATACAACTACGAGAGCGAGCTGCGGAGGCCACCTCTGCGTCTTGGAGGAGCCGGCTCCGGCTCCGGAGGTCAGTCCTGCCGGCAGCAGCCCAGGCGTCCCTCCACGCCCGTCTCTGTCACATATACCAGATCAATTCGCCACGGGCTCGCCATCGCCAGATCGGATAAATGATGCTCTTAAGGGACTTGACGCCCTGGATCTTGTAATCATGATCAATTTTTATCAATTGTGAATCTACAATCTGTAAAATCTCTGCAGCGTTGTATTATTTCTGTGTATGAAATCTGGTCGATATGATCCTTTTTAGATAAAGAGTTTTTATTAATATCGAGAAGATACAACATGCACCCAGCCTCTGCAACAACGCAATAACCGAAGCCATTACGGATGCACACAGCTAAAAGACAATAAGAAGAAGAAATAAAAAGAAAAGTCCCGCTAAAGAGTTACAGTCCTTGCAGCAACCGCACAACCACCACCAAAACAACACCTGGTCGATATGATCTGAAATAAATGGAAATATAACGAAATATAACAGCTAGTATTTACGTATCTTGGGCCACATGAGCTGAAATATAACAACGTGAGCTGAAACAAAGGAAAACCGAATCATAAAAAGTGGGGCCTCATATGTTGCTTAGGTCAAATATATTAGATCGTCCATAATCTATACTACTATTAAAAGAGCAAACTTGTGTTGTTAAGATACTTTAAATCTATACCGTTCAATATCCAATCAAACGGCCCAGATCGTCCCAATGTTTGACAACTCAACATTGTCCAGTTTGGACCGTTTTGCCCTCCCACCAATCGCATAATACGACCAAATTGCCACCACCTTTTCGTTTTGCAGTTAATTACGAAGGATTGCCATGCCACCATAAAAAACAAGCTGATCGGTTCTACCGCGCCGGCCGGGAAGTCCAGCGGACGCATGCGGTAGGCGGAAGTCGCGCAGCCGGGCGCAGGCAGGGGCGCCGACGCGGAAGCCGCGCAGCCGGCGCAGGCAGGGGCCCTTGCCGGCCGGCGTGGTGCTAGGCTAGATTCGTCGGGTTGCGCGTTCTCCGATCAACGAACTAGCTAGCTAAATCCGATGCAATCGATCGGATCGATCGTACATGCTAGCTAGCAACCAGCTGAACATAGCTGCATTGATCTATCGATTGTGACTATACGTCTATACCTAGCTTAGTCGAGATTGGATCGATCGTAATAGCTGGAGGTTAGCTCAATTTGCGGAACGACTTCACCGCGGGACTCTCCCGTCTCAGGCTCACACGTGCGGGCTCAGCGGCACACCAAGCAGCTCAGCGAGTGTTCACCGGTGACAACGACGACAAGAGCCCCACGATGGAGGCCGGAGACCTAATATGCATGCAAATATTCAACTTCTACCTGCTGCTGCTATTGCCGCTTGTAATCTTGCTGATGCTTCTATGGGTCTCTAACTCACCTCGCAACAATGAGCAGAGTATGGTGGAGATGGACATCAGAGGAGCAATGGTTAGGCCGTTAGGAATGGGACAATAGTGGAGGGGATGAGGTGCATTTGTTTTCGGCAGGGAATGCGTAAACTGTTCATGTGTTTTGGTCATGAAGGAGATGAGTCATTGCTGTTGCTTCTTTCGCACACAATCATTGTACTCGCTCAATGGGTTGGTTTAGGTGATTTGAAAGATAGACGGAAAGATTTATGCCTACCTCGCATTTAGAATTCATGTTGACTTTCGTGAAATTTTACTAACCATTCTGCTTGACTTTTATGCACCAGAATATAAATGGTGCGAACACTCACGCATGTTATTAGCTTCGAGCGGCCGGCATTGGTGATGCAATATCAGGTAACAAGGTATATACAAAGATTTTTTTGTCCCGTTGCGAGACGTGCATTGCACGTACATGTGTACTTTCTTATAAGAAATTCAAGATATAATTTTGTATATTTATCAAAACGTGTGTTGCACGTGCACGTGTACTAGTGTTACAAATTGACGCATCCGGAAAAAAAAATTGACAGTTTGCTTCTCCTCTTGGATAATTAACTCCAACGGACCAAATATACCGTGAACTATTGTAAAAACCGACCGGAGGTAATAATTCTCGGTAAATATATAACCGACGGGGAACAGTCGGCTATAAGTGTTGTTGAATTAACGGTTTTGCTAAGTCTCAGCTAGCTGAGACATAGATTATGTCTCAGTCATATCCGTGGCCGTCCGATCGTTCTTTTGCTTTGTGATCCGTGTTTTGGTGGGTTGGCCCATACGGTGACATCACCTGACTGAGACATAACTTATGTCTCAGTCAGCTGAGCCGTAGAGAGACCCTTGAATTAATGGTAGCGGATGGTGACAAGAACATATCCGACGGCCCACCGTCGGATTATTACCGTAGGTAAATATTTTAGCCGACCGTACCGTCGGCTATTAAAGTAATGGCCGAACGAGCATAGCCGACGGGAGATTACCGACGGTGAACCGTCGGATATAAATGTATCCGACGGTGAAATAGAATAGCCGACGGTAATTTGGCCCTCGGCTAAAAGGAGAAATCTAGTAGTGTCCATTGCTGCTCGAGTCACAAAAGTTGATGCTTGCCTAGCTACCACTGCGGTTTATCAATTGGCCCTTAGAATCTTTCACAAGTCTAACATTGCTGGGATGGAAAAACAGATGAGATCTTTCCTGTGGGCTGGTGGGACTGGTAAAAAGAAGATGCATTGGGTCAAGTGGAGCTTGATTTGTAAACCAAAGAAGAAAGGGGGCCTAGGTATCAAAAATCTTACTCTGTTCAACATAAGCTTGATGTGTAAGTGGTGGTGGCTCTTGGAAACAGGTGAGGGTCCATGGCAGGATTTCATGCGCAAAAAATATCTGGGAGGTGCAGGCATTTTTGAAGCTAAACGTAGAAGCTCAGACTCAGCTTTCTGGTCTGATCCAATGCATGTCAAGAAAGTTTATCTTTGTGGCAGAAAAATGGTTGTGGGAAATGGTCAGAAAACCCACTTTTGGGAGGATGCTTGGTGTGGAAGGATTCCTTTCAAAGACAGATTTCCTGAATTGTTTGATATCTGTAATGAAACTGATATCACTGTTGCTGCCGCTTGGGCCATGAGATGGCGTTTCACTTTTCGAAGATGGGTACAGGTTCATCTCCAGACCCAGCTTAGAGAGCTCCAAAACCTTCTGTGTGGTGTGGCTTTGAACAATGATAGTGATAAACCTATTGGGAAATGGACCAAAAATGGACAATTCAGTGTCAAGTCGATGTATCACTCTCTGAGCAATGTGGGGGATTGACAGATCTTTTAAACACTTGTGGAAAGCGAAAGTTCCTCTGAAAATTAAAATATGGTTATGGCTTATATGGCACAATGCTATTGCGACTAAGGATAACTTGCAGAAGCGAAATTGGACTGGGAACACGAGATGTCAGTTCTGTGAAGAAGAAGAATCCATACATCACCTTTTCTTCACCTGCTCAGCTGCTAAGTATGTCTGGTCTATCATTGCTACGGCTATTGGGGCCCCTGATAGACCAGGTTCTTTCTCTCAATACTTCTGGTGGATTCCTAAACATCTTAATGTTAGTAGAAATGTCCAGATCACCCTAGTGGCTGCAACATGCTGGGCCATTTGGAAGATCAGAAACAAAGCGTGTTTTGAAGGGAAGTTGATTCATAGACCTAGTGAACTAATCTGTTACATCTGTATATTTCTTAAATACTGGGCAGGTCTTCATAACTCTGCAGATCAGGAGGCTTTGCACACTGGTGCTGACACCTTGATGGCGCTCGCTACTACGACATCCACAACTGGAAGTGCTGGAGGAACTGGAAGGATAAACACTCAAGGAAGAATTGACGGTCCCCATCCCTGATGATCGAAACAAAGGAGAAGGAGCGAGACTAAGGAAAAAGCCGTGGAAGTTGTAGCAAGTCCCTGACGTGAAGAAAGCCGTTTCTGAAGATCGTCGATGTTCTGAGCTCCTGTCATTTCTATCCGTCTAACTTTTGGTGCTGGTTCTCTGCGCTGACATGCGCACGCTGTTTTTTAGCGCTGTAACATAAAATTTGCACTCCACCCTGCCCGCCCTTTGTGCGGTTAAAACCTGTTGGATGATGTCCCAGATCTCGCGCTGTAGGCGGAGTTTTCTGGTTTCTTTTCTCCTTTTTCTACACATGGATGCTGTAGTACCCTCTGTAATTTCGTTATCACTTGGTAATGAAATTCGATCCCGTGAGGATCGCGTTGTCATGCGGACAATGATCCTAGAGAAGATAAACGGGGAGTGTCAAGTTGCTTACAACCTCAACCTAGTTCGACCAGACCAATCAACATGTAGTCTGAAGTCTGAACGTATACATGTCTGATCCTAGAGAAGATGTTGAGTCGCTTAGCTGCAATGAGCAGCTTCAAAACGTTCACAGCTCACGAGTCTGAAGTCTGAACGTATATATTTCTGAATATATTGCAGCTTCAAAACCTTAACAGCTCACGAGTCTGAAGTCTGAACGAATATATACATGGCTGAATGCAGTGAGCAAGTGATTCCACTCGTGTGGCCAGAACATTTATTCACGTCTCTCTGCATGTTAATAACATCAACGCAACAGTGGTACTCTATCTGCATCTTTCCCATATTATTCATAAAGTTCGATAAGAGTTGACAGGCAGAAAAGGCAAATAGCCAAATACAGTATCACTTAGTAGATAAAATGGCACACAGAGCCAACAATCTAGTGAAAAGGCATGCATAGCATAATACACGCAGGCAAAACTTCATCTTGAGCCCATTCAACAACTAATTAAAACCTGGAAACCTCATATAGCTAGAATACAAGTCAATACAGTGCACCGAACCTTGGAGTCTTCAGAATCTATGAGGCGCCTTTTCCAGTACAAATGTTGAATGATGTTATACTATCAATAATTTTAATTGTCAACAATGTATAACCTCTCTCTCCAAGTCAAATCATGGATGTCATAATCAAAATACCACAGTACTTCACGATTAGATGGATACAAGCAAAAGTAGAAAACACTAGTCACTGATGGCTCCATCTGGCCATACGCACTGTCAGTATAAGCGTGGACGTCGCGCATATGAATGAAATCGGTTAGGCTGCAGCGGGGATCGTCATGCGGAATCACACCGGCTTGTCGCGGCTGTGAGGACTGGGCGCTTGTGAGGGAATGCGATGATCAAATCGTGTTGTCCCAAGGCTGGAGTAACTTTGTAAGTAACCATCAGCTGCAGAACAATGACATCTTGGTGTTGAAGCTGGTGGCCAACGGCCTTAAGGTGAAGATCTACGATGCCATGTCCTCCACAGTGAGGCCGAACTTATGTCCTCGCCATAGGTAGACAGGCAGCCCTTATCCAGCCTCATGTCAGCAATGTTATGATGTGCCGAGTGTCTCTTGATCAGGGTTGTATATATCATTGTATATGACTGATGACGTGGATCACACGTTCGTTGGGAGACCCCAAGAGGAGGTATGATGCAGTGTAGCAGCAGTTTCCCTCAGTATGAAACCAAGATTTAATCGAACCAGTAGGAGCAAGAAATCACACTTCTGAAGGTTGTCAGTGGCGCGCTGACGTGGAACCTGCACACAACACAATCAAACTAGTTTGCCCCAACGAAACAGTGAGGTTGTCAATCTCACCGGCTTGCTGAAAACAAAGGATTAAACGTATGGTGTGGATAACAGTAGTAAATTGCAGAAAATGAAAAGGAACAATGTTTGCAGTTGGTTGTATTATTAGTGTAAAAGAATGGACCGGGGTCCACAGTTCACTAGTGGTGTCTCTCCATAAAAGATAACTAACATCTATAATGACTTGGCCCACATCTATTATTGCTCCAAAGCGTTTCAACAGAGATCTTCCAAGCGTAATTTGTCCTACTCCTGCACATTCAATGACAAGATAATCAATAGATATTGTTATCCCCAGGAGTTTTGTAAATACTCCTTCGGCTACTCCTCTTGGTAATTTAATAGTATTATCACCCAAAATTATACAATCTTCGCATTTGAAAAGCTCCTAAATATTTAAGGAATCAAAAAAATATCCTTGGGCATTAAACAGAATTCAGACATAATATCACAGCGAGCATGAAAAGTTTCACCATTGATAACAACTTTTACTGAGGGAACCCATCCCGATGGTTCAAAATTTACTGGCACATTATCATAGTGTTCACGAATTTGATTATACCCTTCTTTTAGACCAGATATGTTTGTTTCAAGAGTGTTAAGTCTATCACTTATGCTTGTCAAAGCCAAATCAATTTTACTGATTGGAGGGCTAGAAATTGTAATCTTTTTTTATAGCATTAAAATCTTGATCCCCATCATAACGAAGGAAATCTCCTCCTACCACAGCATCTAAAACATATCTGTAGCAAAGAACAAGACCAAAATAAAAGCTACTAAGGAGCAGGCATAAAGTCATTTTAGGTTCAATTTTAGCATAAGACTCAAAAATTCTAGACCAAATATCTTTAAAACTCTACTCACTCCCTTGCTTGAAAGTGAAGGTCTCTTCCTCAGGTGACATGATGATACGAACAGGGCTAGACATGATAACAAGACTGAAAAATAACAATTCGAAAATAAAAGTAACTAATTTTTTTGTGTTTTTGATAAATAAAACAAACAAGACTAAATAAAAATAAACTAAGCAAGACAATAACAAAGTAAAGAGATTGGAAGCGTGAAACTCCCCTTGCAGAAATCCTCTTATTCCCCGGCAACGGCGCCAGAAAAAGTTGCTTGATGACATGGATCACACGTTCGTTGGGAGACCCCAGGAGGAAGGTATGATGCAGTGTAGCTGCAGTTTCCCTCAGTATGAAACCAAGGTTTAATCGAACCAGTAGGAGCAAGAAATCACTTCTGAAGGTTGTCAGTGGCGCGCTGACGTGGAACCTACACATAACACAATCAAACTACTTTGCCCCAACGAAACAGTGAGGTTGTCAATCTCACCGGCTTGCTGAAAACAAAGAATTAAACGTATGGTGTGGAAAATAGTAGTAAATTGCAGAAAATGAAAAGGAACAATGTTTGCAGTTGGTTGTATTATCAGTGTAAAAGAACGGACCGGGGTCCACAGTTCACTAGTGGTATCTCTCCATAAAAGATAACTAACATGCTGGGTGAACAAATTACAGCTGGGCAATTGACAAAATATTGAGCGCATGACAATGCATATATATGACATGATGATTACTATGATATTCATGTGGGCATTACGAGAAAATACATAGACCATTATCGAACAGCGTCTATGACTAATAATCCACCTCCAGGTTGTCATCCGAGTTCCCCGTTGGTATTAAGTTGCAAGCAACAGATAATCGCATTAAGTAATGTGCGTAATGTAAACAAATGCATTAGACCTAACGGCGCACGCTTAAGCTAAGCATCAGTTATTTTATCCCTAGTGGCAACAGCACATCCACAATCTTAGAAGTCATTGTCAATCTCCCAGATTACCGGAGGCATGAACCCACTATCTAGCATAAATACTCACTCTTGGAGTTACAAGCATCTACTTGGCCAAAGCATCTACGAGTAACGGAAAGCATGCAAGATCATAAATAACATATAAGATAGATTGATAATCAACTTGACATAGTATTCAATATTCATCGGATCCCAGCAAACACAACATGTAGCATTACAATAAGATGATCTTGATCATGATAGGCAGCTCGCAAGATCTAAACATGATAGCATAAAGTGGAGAGACAACCATCTAGCTACTGCTATGGACCCGTAGTCCAAGGATGAACTACTCACGCATCACTCCGGAGGCAGGCATGGTGATGTAGAGCCCTCCGGTGATGATTCCCCTCTCCGGCAGGGTGCCAGGAAGAGCTTCTGAACCCTCCCGAGATAGGGATGACGGCGGCGGCGTCTCTGGAACTTTTCGTGGATAATGGCTCGGGTCTTTAGGGTTTTCGCGTCGGGATGAATAAATAGGCGAAAGGGCGGCGGCTGGAGACGCTCGTGGGGCCCACACCACCCCACGGCGCGGCGGGGGGGGGGGCCTGCACGGCCCCATGGTGTGGCTGCCTCGTGGCTCCCCTCCGTCTCTCCTTTGGACTCCGTGTACGTGTTGGAAAAATAGGAGGTTCTGTCCAAGTTTTGTCCAATTCCGAGAATATTTCCAGACTAGCTTTTCTGGAATACAAAAACAGCAGAAAACAGGAACTGGCACTATGGCATCTTGTTAATAGGTTAGTCCCAGAAAATACATAAAAATGCTATGAAGTGTATATAAAACATGTAACAATTGGTATAATATCAAAATGGAACATCAGAAATTATAGATACATTTGAGACGTATCAATGACCCCTAATATTAGTACGCAATTGCTTGGGATGCCCCTGATATAATTAATGTTGGAAAACCGTCGTTGTATTTTAATTAGGGGTTCGCACCCCTGGTGTTGATGTAAGCATGCATGTCTTCGTGAACCTGCACCTAATTGTATGATGTGTTAAGTATGACTGGAATTTTAATGAAATAATTTGCATGACATATTGTCCAGTGTGCCACTCGCACAGAGATATCATGTTCATATAATTAATTAATTAACACGACATATGGTCCAGTATGCCTCTCGCTGTCCCGCACACTGATCACGTCCATGAAGCAGATGAATAAACAAACACATGTCTTTGATCGGACAAGAAGATCAAAATAGTCAGGTAATATAGCAGTTCAGGAACGATTATCATTAAAGGTGTTACTTGTAGTGAAAGTGGGCTCTGTTATATGAGCAATTTAGGTATGATTTAATCCACGAAAGAAGAAAAGAGTAATAAGATGTTGACCTGCACTGTGCTTAAATGTTATACCCAGATGTCTGAAATATTTCCAAAATTTGTGAGCCCGAACAGCCAGCTGAGCTGAATCTGAACCCACGAAATGAGGGAAGCGGCTCCTCTGACGTGAGGACACTGACATGTGGCCTCCCAATTCAGGACGGCCCACGTGTTCATGTCCTTCACGGCACCATGGGGGTACCCACCTGTCTGAATGTTCCAAAAATTAGGGAGGTCGAAATGCCGCCAGAGCGAAATTTGAACCCACCAAATGACACTGCTACCCGTGAGCCCTGCAAAACTGTAACCCCTGAACCGGTGTGTTGGCAAGGGTATTCAAGTAACTGGAACAAAATGGCGCCATAAAGAAGCACTCCCTAGTCCCAAGTCGTCTACAACCGAGCCTCACACCCAGTATTTCCCAATTCGAGATCTGCCTCTGGCCACATGCACCACCGCCCGCCGGCTACTTCCCCCTCCAGTTAGACGGCCAAAGCATCGCTCCGCCCACATCGTCTAGGCGCTACAGCCACATCGTCACCCATGAGGCTCAGATCCGGTACACTATTTTTTCGCACCAGTTAATTCTGATGTTTATATAAACGGCAAAGCTTTTGCCTCGTTTCAATTTTTTCTGATGTTTCTTCCTGTGCGCGGTCGTTTGGTCGATGCTTTGTCTCTTCATGTGAACCTTGCACTAAAATATGTCTAGATACATGTGTGTAGAAACTTGCTAGAGAATCTGATATTTTGATACGGAGGGAGTATTAGGCTTAGCTAGTTCATGGGTCAAGAAATAGTGCTTCAGGATCCAGTACACGTCCAAGGCCTTTTGTTCCTCTTCGCATCCATTATTTTGGCACAAGTTTTCTTGGTTCTAAAAAAGAAACAGTTTGAAAAGGCTCTTATTTCGTCTGAACGGGGTTTGTTACACGAGTGCTTAGGCTCTGTTTGTTAGGTCTCAACATTTTGAATAAAACTGAAGTGTTCTATCGCCAGCAAAACAAATACCGCAGTTTTCCTTATCAGTTTTAGAAAAAATAAGGTTCGACCTCATTCTCTAATACAGTATTAAATAAATTTGGTTTTTAAAACTCCACTATCTTTTTGAGCCAGACAGCTCCAAGTATTTCATACTCTAGTATTTTTAGAATCGGTATTATTGTGAGAATATTTTGAAAATGTTGAGCTAGTATTCTTGATTTGTTACTTCCCTCACGCACGCACGCACACACACACACACATCAGTATCTCATAATATATGTCGCATCTTTGTGCTTATTATCTTTTTTTTAGATTGTGTGCTTATTATCTTAGTAAAATGGCAGGCTCAGCAATTAATGGCAATAAGAGAATATCCGCATCTCAGCAATTCCAACCAGATTCAGATCTTGGCCCCTTGTTTGACAAGAAGCTTCAGACCATCCCTGCTCTCTCGACCACTAATGTTCTAGTTCCTCCATCCCTTCGTACATTATTATTTGTGTTTGTATGATCACTAATGTCAATTAATTGTGTCCATACTCGTTTGACTGATCCTTGTTGTGCTTCTCACCAGGCGAAGACGAATCATACTGACTGGATCAACCAGACGACTCCAGATGAAACCTGGATCCAGCCAGGCACGAAAAGTGCATCGCCAGATCCCCAAGTTCCTAGCCTCGAAGCAGATCCAATCTCAGAGCCACGCAGATCCCCGCGTCTGAACCCTTCTCTCGTTGAAGGTAAGCTATACCCCCAAATGCTTACTGCATTCAGCCAGTTGTACTGTCAAGTTATTTTGTACATTTGAGTTTGCTTTTGTTGCAATTTTCATTGGATGTGAACCACACACTGGCTGCCTCCCATGATCAAGGAATTGATCCTAAAGGGCTTGTCCCTATGGACATTGAAGTTGTTGACCCGATGGATTCCAATCACATGAACTGCCAAAGTCGTCGAAGCCCTCGACTTCATAACCAAACCCATCTGGTGACCCCTGAAGCAGCACGCATGGACTCTGAGGATGCAACTCACCCTGTCAATGGGGTTGAAGGCATGTTTAGTTTTATTAAGTTTGTTTCTTCCTTAGTCATTACTGAGTACCTCATAACTGTACTCACCATCTTTTTTTATATGTAGACGCAGAAGCTGAAGGAGAGGATCCAGTGGATATACGGCAGACATTGCAAGACCCAAACGGACGTTGTCACGTTATTCTCGGCATTCCAAATTGCCAGTTGTCATTGCACACGGGAGGACAAGGCCAGTATCAGCTCTGATCGCTGCAAAGTTTGCATCTCAATGCAACATTGTAGTCAGGAATTTCATGCCCGTGCGTTCACATTGGAAAATGTACAAGGCGGATGCCAAGCTCCTCTCTCACTATGTCAGTTTAGTTGCGGTATGTATGGACATAATCGCCTCACCACTTAAATCAGCACCTATTTGATTAATTTCCCGAGATTGTCATTCTAATGCCTTATTTTTCCACATCACTAGGAAAAGTTTGTTATGGATACAAAATCTCCTTCCGTAAGAGCAGCCTGTACAAAGCTCCTTCAGAAAGGCATTCAGCAACGGAGGCACCACCTAAAAAAATTGTACTTCAGTGGCCTTCATCCTTCGGCAGTGCCAAAACAAAGCCATGTCGTCTCGATGAATGATGTGGAGTGGAACGAGCTTGTGAAGCACTGGAAGGATCCTAAAACGGCGGTGAGTTCCCTCTCTCAAACCAAAGCTTATGTGTACTATTACTAATTCGACCTATCCTGCAGATGAGAAGCAAAATTAACAAATATAGCCGTTCTAGAGTTTGTTTCCAGCAAAGAACTGGGTCACGCAGCTACGTAGTCCACTTGGAAACTTTGGTAATAAAGTCAATCCCTGTCTATAATTCAACAAAGTAGTGTGATGCATTTTTCTAGTTTGATGGCGTTTTAGTTTGTTTTCAGCTAAACGCATGTGCAGGATGTTTTCCACTTTGGTTACACTAATCTTGCATTCATATGTATTCAACAATTCCATAATAGTGTACCAAATTGTTTGTATCATTTCCATGCTGTGAAGTGCGAACTGGATAGACAGCTTCCAAACCAATTAAACTGAATTCCTGTTTCGGTACCTAGCTGTTAAAACGAGCTCTCGTGCACATCGTTGATTACGCAAAACTGTAGATTGTGTGTGCAAGAAGATGATCTGCATCATACCGCGCTCCATAGATATCCAAATTCAAAACATCGTTTAACAGATGATGATTAAAACTTGTATGCTTTGCTCAATTATGTGTTTTTTAGAGAGACAAGTACAAAGATAAAGCACCAACTCCGTTGGATCTGTTCAAGGAGACACATTACAGCAAGCATAGAGGCTTTTCCCCCGCAGTACAGAAAGTAATTGTAAGTGAGCATTCAAAGAGTCCTCACCAACTATAAGTTTATATCTTCCTGCATCTGATAACCATGTCTCCTCTTTGCAAAACCAGGATCAGACAGAAGAGCGGCTCTCTCGACCTACCGCAGATGGAGGACATCCTACTGAGGCTCAGGTTGTATATGAGGTCCTCTCGCAGTACACTCAGAATTCAAGGTTTCTTCATAATGTGGGGATCGTGAAACAACCCATACGATCATCATTGAGCAGACTTGCGGCAGAACTACAGATGGAGAAGAAGGCAACTGCGGAGCTGCGCATTCTTGTCACCAACCAGCGCGATCAAATTGATCAGTTTGCCAGCTTGTGTTCCAAGTTTGAGGCTGCGCTCACGGTGATGCGCCAGGAAAGGTAGTCATCCTAATGTAGAAGGAACTGCTGGTGCCATACGCCACGGTTGGGCTGTTCTTTTGTTGGCACTAGAGTCGACGGTTGCTGGTGCGCATGTGCACTTTAAAATCTGATGTATGTTATTGGAGACACTGCTTATGTCTTCGGATTGAAATATGCATGTAATTATTCCTTTATTATTTGCGTGGGCTCGATTGTTGTTGGGCTCTTGTTGCCATATTTGATTTATGGACCAATCTAAATCTCTGTGATTGTGGGCCAAATTAGCACTACACTGTACTGGGCCCAATAACAGGCCGCTCCAGCTAAGGGCCCGTAATACATCTGGCCCATGTTGGGCTGGAAACCACCCGGTCCAATTAGGGTCGGAGAAACATCCGGCCCAAAATAGGGCCAGGAAATAAATCCGGCCCAAAATAGGGCCGGGAATAAATTCGGCCCAAAAAAAGGGCCGGAAACAGATCCGGTCGAAAATAGGGCCGGGAAATAATTTCGGCCCAAAATGGGCCCGGGAAATAAATCCGGCCCAAAACGGGGCCAGAAAATAATTTCGGCCCAAATAGGGACGGGAAACCATTTGGCCCAAATAGAGCCGTAAACCACCCGACCCATTACAAATCGGCCCAAATACCGTAAGCCACGTGTCGCCTCCTGAACTCGACACGTGGCCACCCGGGTCCCACCGCGCGATTACACGTGTACGGCTCAAGTCCGTCCACGTGTCGCTCTGGCATAGTCCCACGTGGCGCGTTGACATTGGGCCTCGTGTCATCTCCTTATTGGACCACGTGTCATACACTAATTGGACCACGTGGTGGCCACTAATTGTGCCACGTGCGCTGCACAACGCGCCAGCTGTCGCCGTATTACTGGTCCAGATGTCGCTTTCATATTTCCCCACGTGTCGCCGTATCATTTGTACATATGTCGGCACAAAGAAATGCCTCGTGGAAGCAGCTCATGGCTCCACATTTCACATGACGTCACGCTAGACGACAATATTGACGTCACCCGACAGTCCTGACAGGTCAATCATTGGTCTAAAAGATGTGTCGCCTCTTTTCCGGCAAGGGAACAGCCAAGGGGTGACGGTTTTTTCCGTCACGGTCAATTGGGCCGGGTGGGCCTCGGGCTGGGTCTGGCTGTCACGGATCCAAGACGGTTCGGGAAAACCGTCTCGGATTTCATCTATGACGCACTTTCAGCCACGATCGACAGATCCGTCGTAGGTGAGCGTTTATGACGGATTTTTGACCTGGATTCTTGTAGTGACAGCATTGGTCCCTTATATTACTGAGCAGTCCATATTTAGCATCGTTTGTGATGCGTATATGCACCCAATACTGATTTTATCCATAATTTATTCTTTTCTCGAATGTAATTCGAATTTTATTTGGGGTTGGGGCTTTAGAAGTTGGTTGTATGTGTCTAGGGGTCTCTTTCGAACATGGTTTTTTTAAGGTTTATAGGTTTTTTATTGTGTAGCTTATGTGAAAAAGTACTCCCTATGTCCCAAATTACCGAGGGTTTTGGGTTTAGTCAAAGTCAACCTTTATAACCTTTGACTAGGCATATAAGAAAAATATTAACAACTATAATATGAGATGGATATTGTACGATTACATATTTTATAATGATTCCAATAATATTTTATTTGTATTATAATTATTCATATTTTTCTTATATGTAGTCAAAGTTTGCACAGTTTGACTTTGATTAAATCGAAAACGCAAGGTAATTTAGGACACAAGGAGTATGTAGATTGATCTGAGTTCTTGCATATACACAAGTTACGTCAGAACTACGTATGTGTTTTGCATATTTAAATAATATGATATAATTACTAATTAGGTAGCTTCAAATGTTATTGAAAGTCGAAATATAATTTGTCAGTTTTTTAGTACCATGTTTACACATAATTTTAAATTATTCAAAACGACATGTAAATACAAGTGACATAAATTCAAAAGAAACTTTTGTAATTTTTCATCTTCCTTCTAGAACATTGCTACAATTGTACATAGGTTCATGAATCGAATTGTTTTTTATTTTATGAATGTTATTTCTCATACATGCATGTCAAATTTGAATCACTTTTAATAAGTGATTTAAATGGTAGAGAATACTAAACATGTTGACAATTTTGGAACTCCTACACAACAAATATGTGATTTTACATGTGGATCAGATTACAGTTTTGCCAAGGAATGCTGGGAAACTATTGGTGTCACCTGGGATCTCTCGAGGGGAGCAAGACAAAGAATCAGGCTTGCTGCAAACTCTTTTGCACATCCAAACTTCTTCGAATTATTTGTGTCAGTGGCATGGATTATTTGGAAGGAACGTAACGACCTTATCTTTAACAAGGTTAATCCATCGCTGCATAGCTGGCGCAGACGTACAAAGCAAGATTTTCTGCTCCATCAGAACAGAGTCAAACCAGCAGCTGTTCAGGGCCTGCTGGACTGTGCTTCATCGTTCTTCAGTTAGTGTAGCTCCGGTTTTGCTGGGGGTTTTAGACCAAGCACTTTTCTTTCTAGAGTTGCACCCTTTTCTTTTTTTTGGTCTCTGAGTCATTGCTCCTTGACTGTGTTTTCCCCCCACACCACGTAAAAGTATTTCGCCTCATTATATATAAAATTTAACCTTAGGGGCTTCCCCTACGGTAGTTTGGTCTAAAAAAACAAGTGTCGGTGCAGTATTAACGTACGACACAGTTTAGAACTACTACAAAACAACTTAATATGTGGTTTAATGTGCGTAACAAACATACGGGAACTATTAACATAATATTGTGTGTGATTTATTAACAAAAATGTCCCTTTTCAATTTAAATTGTGTGCTTTGAAAGGAAAAAGATCCAAGATCCTTTTGGGATGATTCACTTAGTTTCTCACTGGATTACATCATGGTCTATTCTGCAGACAAATCAAGCAAACAAAGAGGCGCTGATGTGGGGAGCAAAGCTAATCGAGCGGGTGGCAGGTGAGGTGTTCAACGCTTCGAAAGGCTGGCGACCTGGAGTACCGAGGATTGCAAGATGACAGGTTTCGACTAGAAGGAAGCCGAGAGCGGTAGTTTAGAATGGCAGTTAGAAGGAAAGCTTTGCTCAGCCCCCATCCACTTGTGGATGGATGGAGCTTAACCATTACGAGATGTTGTTTTACTTTTCTACATTTTACTTTTCCTGCAGTTTACTTTCCTTGTAATGAACACCTAGCCTGTGGTTTCTATTAGTAGAAATCGGAGGGGAGACTCTCTTTTTCTAAAAAAAACAGTAGAAAATAAATGAAAACATTGTAAACATTATCTAAAATGGATAAGTAACTGAAAAAAATTGTGTATCATCAAGGGCATCGGTTTTGCTTTTTGTAATGTCTCAATGCAACTTAGAACGTGAAATTAGCAAACGAACACAAGTAATTACCGACCTACTTATTAACGACACTGCTACCTTATATGTGTCGGGCAACAAATGACTCTCAGTCATTGCCCGTCAACATGGGTTACCAACAACTACGTCCTCTTCAACATCATAGATGACAACAGTAACCGTGCTACCATTGACACGTCTGTGATGTTCTTTTAGAAAGGACAGCAGTCTCCTGCTGGGATTTTTATTATTTTCCAATAAAAGTATGTAGAAGCATAACGAAAAGTAAACCAGGTAAATTACATAGGTTAGGGAGTGGATTTTTGGAGGCCGAGATACATGGTGACCTTTTTTCGAAAATTTGAACTCGTCAATTTAAAGTTTCCAAAAATCGCAAAAAAATTCCCGGGTATAGATATTGTCGAGATCTACAATAATGCAAAATTTCAACTTCAAATTCGTTATATTTTGGTCTGTACAAAAAAGGCAAATCAGTGAAAAATTCAAATTTTGAATAAGTGTATTGTTCACAACCCAGATCCACCCGTTTGTCTTTTTTGTACAGCCCAAAATACAACTAATTTGGAGTTAAAAATTTGTAGGATTGTAGATCTCAATAATATCCACATCCAGGAATTGTTTCGCGATTTTTGGAAACTTTAAAATGTCAATTTCGATTTTTTCAAAAACAGCCACCATGTAACCCGGGCTTCAAAGTAGGTTTTTGAGTTACAAAGGATGTAACAAGACTATACAAACTAAGAGTCTCTGAAGTTCTGAATCCAGGTCTTGAACCCAGCGTGCTTAGCTTTGTTGGCACGAAAAGTGACCCAATCAAGTTCTTCTTTGAATTTTCTCGAACAACGAAAAACAAAAGGGACTTGCTCTTGTTCCATTGAAGATGTGTTCAGTGCGTATGTGATGTTCATCTCTATATTTGTAACTGATGGCTTCCAATAGGAACTCGCCAAACCCGCGGGACGTGTGTCGCTCTCGAGTGCTACCATAGACGCATATGTGATGTTCATCTCTTTTTCCCTGCTTGATCAATGTTGGAGCAGTCATGTATCTCACAAATTGTATAAGGCCGGACATTACATTAACTGTCAATTTTCTTGCTAGCTACAGTTCTGAGTATACCAATAAATATTGAAAAGGCATCAAAGACGTCTTTCCGATACCTCCACCGGACCAAAAAAAATTGGGATGTTTTATAGCAGGAATCAAGACATGTCGTTGGTAGGCTATGCCGATGCCCTTGATGATACACGATTTTTGTTCGTGACTTTTCCATTTTAGATAATTTTGACAACGTTTTCATTTATTTTCTACTACTCCCTAGTCTGTATTAAGTGTCGGGACACTTTTTATGGACCGAAGGGGTATTTAAATTGAAAAAGGGACATTTTTGTGAATAAGCCACACACAATATTATGTTAATAATTGCCACACACTTGCATATAAGTTTCATGGAAAACCAAGTTTGGTTAACAATGTCAAGTTTGAGCAAATTTTTCTAAAATTTGGTCAAAATTGACACCACCAAACTTTTGAGAAAATATACGTCTTATACACGAAGGGATAGGAATTGCCCTCGTACACGCGCCTGTGCCTTGTAGGTCTTACAGTTTTAACGGGCCTATCTAGGAGACACGGGCCCAGGCTTATTTTAGTGTCCAGCGCAGAAATTAGCTGCGACGCCAAGACGATCCCGTTATCCATCGACCATCGGAGTCAATCCCCAAAACAAGATTCCTACTATTTAGTTCAGAAACTAGGGACGACTCCGAGTAGTCCTGGATCGATTTTGCGCCGCCGCGCTTCAGATTTCACGAGGATCGTACCACCTGCTCTCGCCGCCGGGCCGCCGTGTTCGGATCCATCCATGGGGCGCCTCGTCCTCATCACTCCTCACTACTGCATCCCCATAGCATCCCGTGGCCATGACGAGAACCTCCTGGAAGAAGGCATCGACGGCCGACAGCAACCACCGCCGACCCAGCCCAACCCCGCCGCTTGGAGGTCCTTCAAGATCTTCTACAGGGTACCAAATCAAGCCCCTTTCTCTTCCCCTCTTGATGTGCTTCACCACTCGTACATGAGTTCTTTTTGGGGATTGCTAGTTTTCACACATGCGAAGCTTCGCACGGATATTCCCTCGAATATTCCGCTGCCGGAGAGGAGGAAGACCACCCCCCGCAACTACCGCCGGCCGGACCGCCTGCTTCCGCCGCCCGTGGCTGGCGGCGCTCCCGCGACTGCCTCGCCGCCCCGCCCTCCTCAAACCGCCTCCCACCGCTAGTCCTCCGTCGCCCGGACCATCCCCTCTAAATCCCCCCCTTCTCCGATCTCCGGCGAGCCCGGCCCCCCGCACCCCAAGTTAAGTTTTGGGCTCACCGTCGCCGCCTCCGCCGCGGCCAGCCGCAGCTCCGGTGGCTCCGGCTCGGCCGTGCCCGGGGAAGAAGAAGATCTGGGCGAGGAAGATGCTCAACGCGAGGAAAGAGAAGGGAAGGTACGCGTCGTGCGGGTCGTGCGACGCTTCGCACGCGCGTACATAAGCAGTCGTATTGCCTCGTCGAAACTGGAGTTGATAGCATACAACTACCACTTTTCATAACTCAATTCCAGTTTCATACTACTTTTCATTTGAACCGCAGAAACATACCACATGTTTCTAAAGATTTCGAAGCGAATTGACACATTTTCTATAGCCTGGCCCCACCTGTCTGATGTTGTGGCCAGCTAAGAGAGAATTGACACTGATACTAACAATGGGTCCCACCTGTCAGGCCAATAAATAAATCTGAGAAAATAAAAAAATATATAAAAAGTAAAACCGGTTATCCCCTTCCTCCCACGCGCCAACACCAAGCTCATGGTGGCGCCGCCCTTGCCTTTTCCGCCGTCGCCCTGCCTTCTCTGCGGACACGGGGATTTTTTGAGCGATTCCCCACGGAATTGGCAAGGGAGAAAAGGGATGCTCCCGCGCGGCGGCGCGTGTCCCCTAGTGGCACACATGTCCCAGGTCCGGTGCGGCGGCCCATGGCCAGCCGTGGCGCGCGGGTCCTGGCTCCGGCACGGTGGGCGAAGGTGGGGCTCGAATGACCGGAGGTAGCCTCCTCGGTCGACCTCGACGGCGCGGGGCGGTGCCGCTGGCGGAGAAGGTGGGGCGGACGGGGCGGCGCAAGGCTCTGCCGCCGGCGGAGAAGGTGGGTGGGACAAGGTGGACGCAGGAGGTCACGGAGGGTGGCAGCCGGCGCAGAAGGTCGGGGAGGGACGACGGCCAACACAGAAGGCCAAGGAGGGGCGACAGTCGGGAAGCGCGCGGAGAAAGGCGGCAGCCGGCGCGGATGAAGGCGTCAGCTGGCTGGCGCGGGAAGGAGGCGACCTCGGGCGTGGGAGATATGGGAGGCTTCCACGGGCGGCTACCGAGCCTCCCGTTTTTCTATATTTTTTATTTTCTCAGATTTATTTTAATATTTATTGTCTTCACAGGTGAGGCCAACCGTGAGTATCAGTGTCAATTCTCATGTTTCGCACGAGTTGTAGTTCCGAGATATTGTTGTCATGCCTACTACATATTGTGGAAATATATTTCATTACGATAATGTCTTTACGTTAGAAATCTATTTCATAACCACATTGCAAACAGTTAGCTTCAAATCCCCATAGAGGTTCGCATCGCAAACAAACATAAAGAGAACATTAGTGGCTGATTTGGCCTATCCATATTGGCAACGGGACATCCGTTTTGACCATTGATGATGTGTGCCAGGTTGCGGGCGCCTACTTATTGTGTGTCATCCGCGCGTTTCTTTACATGTGGTGAGCACCGTTGTTGATCTAATGTCCACACACTATGTGTAATAGTGTCTCCGCAGATCCTTCCCAGTTTGGATCACCTTCGCATTGATATGACATATTTTTTTGAGGTTACAAGCAGTAGATCCTGTCACCAGATTAGATAGACGAGAGGGCGAAAGAAGAAATCAAAATTACATCTCTCCCACTAAGACAGAATAAAAGGGTCTCCTGGATGGTTTATGTGAGCATGAGCCCGCTGCTCAAGATCCTCTGAGACGAGATGCGTCACCATGTTAGGCTGGATAGCGATGTTTCGGCAAACTCCCATGTTCCTCTCCTTCCAGGAGCCCCACATGGCATGAACCCCCCCGCTGACTTCCTGCCTCTTCACATTTGGGACGGATGCAAGCAAACCATCCAACCTGTTGTTCATGGTGTGACACAGGGTGAGAGGTGCGACGCCACACGAGCCATTCCAAGCGAAGATCCTCTCTCTAACCAACGCTGAACCATCTCAGGTTTTGCAAATAGGCTCATGATGCCATCACCGGATTGCAAGATTGTCCGCCTCGAGGATCTTCCCATGCAGCACAAGCCATGCAAAAGAGTTTTACTTTGGCTCCGAATGCACCCTACAAATCTTGGCGTCACGGAAGGGTGGGCAAGCTTCGGCGAATTGACATTGTTTTGTCAAAACCGCGGAGTAGAAGCACGTTACCGTCCACCACCAAGTAATCGCGTCGGGTCGGGGCTGAAATACCACGTCGTGGAGGATTGTCCTGAGGGAGATGAACTGATCCAGATGTCTCGGTGTGGAGATAGTAAACAGGGAACACATTCATTTCATGTCCAACATTTCCTTTTGGACAGTTCTGACCTTCTTGGAAGGGATGCCGAATAACTCCGGGAACCTAATCTTGAGAGCGCCACCGAGGGAGCTACCGATCATACTTTTGTGCGCCATCGCCCACCGATATATCAGCCGAGGCACGAAATAGTGCCATATACATATTAATATTGATCTTCTCACAAGGGAGCATGGGCAAGGACTACTGCGGTTTTAGAGAATACTTCGGTTTAAATAAAAGAGGTCAGGACCGGGCCCGGAGTCTCAATACGCCAAAATTGCAGTTTGGGGAATACTTACCTTAAAATATTTCATACTTCATTACTTTTAGAGACCAAAATATTCCAAGAATATTTCAAAATACTCCTGGCGGGGAGCGATCCTGCCAGCGAACAACGAGGACCGAGACAATGACAATGGTATCACGTATAAGAGATAGGGGACCACCGGGGTCGTCCTTTGTCAGAAGCGAAGAAGCTTCTCACAAGGGAAAAAGGCAAACTCGAAGCTGCAACTTTTTTTTTTTTGGAACTGTACGCCCGACATAGATAGTCATTAGTTCTTTATTGGTGTTATAGCGTTGAGTTCTTTGATCAATTCATGAATGCTAATTACACATTCGTCTCTAATCTGTGCCATTGCAGTGCTTTACAGCCACGGCGACCCTCGCAAGTATTGTTTGGCTTTTTGTGGGGCGACATTTGAACTGGGACCCTGATTTGCAGGACCCGTACAAGATGGCAGCACTTCTCTTTATGTCTCTCCTTCCCGTGGGATTCGGTTTCATGATAACGCAAGGAGACATGGAGACGCACAGCATGCCAGCTCAAGAGGAAGAAGAACACATATAATTTGCGATACAGTAGTAGACAGTAATTTTGGAGTAAATCTTTTGGCATGATTGTGTAATCAATGTATTTCATGAATATTCAGCGGTCAACCAGTGTTTGTCCAAGATCAAAAGAAAGGCAGAAGGACCGCCAAATATGCGAAATTATCCTAGCCATGTACAAGTAATTCCTCATCACCAAGAAAGGCAGAAGGGCCGCCACATGTGCGAAATTATCCTAGCCATGTACAAATAATTCCTCATCACCATCACCAGCAACATGTCCAGATATGTTCCAAAACATGCCTCGGGCAAAAACTCCTGATGGTCTACACAACGTATGTATCATGTGTGAACTACAATCCTAACCATATACAATGAACTCCTCCAAGCTGGATCACATATCACCAGTCCTACAGCACTGCAATTGAATTTTACAAATTAATAACTGAGATAAATAACCTTTAGTAAAAAAAGGACACTTGGAGATAAATAACCATTGGTAAAGAAAAGGAGACTTGAGGTAGAATAGTACCCGTAACCAGAAACCGATGAAGAATATGCAAGCAGCTCCCAAAAGGTATACCATCACTTTTGTAGCATTAATTGCCAACATCCAGTGACAAAACATGATAACGAGAACAGTAATTCCTGGAAGAAATATGGGGTGTCATTCTTTTGTTATTTTTCTATACACCAACAACATATTTGTTTTGATCATGTGTAACACCCTACAAATAAAACAATAACGAGTAAAATAGACGACGTACCGATCATTCCAAGGTGGGTGGAGAGCCGAGCATACATAAGCTCGATCGGCCACCACCCCCACACGGTGCACGGTACACCCATGCAGACCAGTAGCCACCACGATGGGAAAATGGCATTAACCCACCAACGATAATCGGCTGGAAACAGTGGTTCCTTCAGCAATCCATCCGTTCCCAAATACGGAAGCAAGGACAAGGACGCACCCAGAGCAAATAGCTGCAGCATCAGCAAATGCTCACATTTGTTCCCCTGCTGCTGCAGCAGAACAAATCAGACTACCAGAGGCATGTGACATGTAACAAATAAAAGAATTGATATGAAGTGATCTCCGTAAAAGCTTTCCTCATTCTTCTATGCACCTACTATATTGACTAGTCAAGAAATGCAAGTTATAAATCTAGTAAGTTAGCATATAAAACCAGTTGTGTACTCTTATCCATCCTTTTATTCTTTTTTAGATAAACCCATCCTTTTATTCTAGTCTTACTTTGAGGCTTGAGCAATAAAAAGATGTTCTACTCCATTACTTCAACAGATTTTCTCAAGACTCTAGACCCATTCACAATCTGAGGTGGTGACTAGTTACTAGATATTAAAATCAACCTCAGGATAAGTTGTGACAATATCTTAAAATCGACCTAAGGAAAATGAATCAAAGTCTAGTTGTTCATGGATGCAAACTGTAAGAGCAAAAGCAAAAGATATGTTCTCGATAACGATAGTGTACCTCGGGTAGTGGAGGCACTTCGCCTTGCAAAGGATTCCTGAGGGAAGAAATGCGATTCTTCAACCCAACGAATAGTGACATATTTATGTATACCTCCGTTCCCTGCATTTAGTTGTCACAAATATGAACTTGCTTTAATTTATTTAGATAAAAATATCGCTGTATGCTGCATGATATAGGTGCCCTGCTAGAATATTTTAAGCTTGCAGTTGTACGGTAGCAGATGTTGTGGAGCAGCTAGAGTTCTGTCTTAAAACAATGTGTAACATCAACATGTAACTGCACCTACCATATTCAGATATAGAGTGCATTTTCCAATTCTCTTCTTTATGTTTGTAACTGTATAAGTTCTACTAACTAAACGAATGGCATGCAATGCTAAAGTACATATTTCCAGTTTTAAGATTGAAGAGAGACTGCTCTAGCAGATCAAGCTCTTGAACCTGTTGTGATGGATGTAAAACGTTGAACTGAAGAAGATATAATGCTATGATATACCTTTTGCTTTGTTTCAATGATATTACTTTGTTATGATGCAAATAGAGACATATGAATCGTTTTGAATATACATGAACTAATTTCCAGCCGCCCTACAATAACATAACTAATTTCTGGCAGCCTTACAAAACAGGAGGAGTTTTGCCTCAAACCACGCAGCACTCGGACAGCAATGCAAAAAAACTATCAATCGTTTGCATCTACATGTCAGCAAGTTTTCTCAGCGTTTTAAGATCAGACAAGCAATTCACTTGACCTTAGCAAATTAAGGATGCTTGCAATCATCACAACACTTGAGGTAGGATGGATTGAAAGAAAGGAAAAAGTAAAGCAACCTTTCTCTTCGTATTTTTAACAAATGAACAACAAATAGAATAAGCTAGACGATGGACTGAATCGCAAGAGGCAGCCGTGGTTGCTTGTTTATTCTTTTGTTGTTTGGATGTGAGTTGAAATCAATTGACGTCAACAAGGAAAACCAAAATGGATTCAAGCTCACACTTCACTCATTCTCAAAAGCAAACCAATCATCATCCTAGTGACATTGATATTTAGAATTTTCTTTTCAAACAGCAAGCCCACAAATTCAGACGAGTCGCCTAGCTTCGTGATTAAAGATTGATTCACTACCGAAAAAAATTGGTGCTCCTAGCAACAGTAGTGTCGGTATCTCCTTGCCTAACTCCAGAGACTTTTCTAAACTATATGAAGTGCTGTCAGAAGGATGATAACCTTTTAAATGGCAAGGCCCCGCTGTTGTTTTTACCTCAAGCTAATCCTTCCTTGACTCAGGACAACAAAACATGGCCCTGTACCCAGTACTATTGTGTCGGAATGTGCAACTGCTATCTTAAAAGCTAACTGCAAGTAAGGCCCTCGGCACAACCTGGAGCATATACGAAGACATCAAGCATCCGACTGCTACATTCACGGGTTGCTCGATCAGCTTCACCAAGAGACAGCTCAATTCATCAGCGAAGCTAGCCAAGTTTGTCAAATCCGGGCACCTTCTGCTTAATTAATATATGGGGCAAAGCTTTTGCCCCACAGTTTCAAAAGTTTGTCAAATCCACGGGTGCTGGCAGCATATGGTTACTACCACTGCAGCCAGATATCTATGCTATTGTTGTAAATAACTATGCTAACTCTGCATTTTGAATGTACGAGTGTTTGCCTCTAAAAGGAATTTACCTCAGGGACAGCACGAACATTGTTTATCAAAGGGTTCCTTGCTGGATCCGGGTCCTCCCTCTTTTTCCAGCCACTGACCGCTGCGGAGACGCGATCCTTAAACCCAACGAACATTGCCGTGTCTATTGCAGGCATTGCTTCCTGCATTGTGGTTATAACAATTTCTTTCTGAATAAAATTTCTTATACTTATGCATAAAGGATGGGCGACTGTTGGCAATGTCCAATGTAGGTGACTGCAGGTTACATTAGCTTTATAATCAGTTCCAAACTAGAAATTCTCAATCAGCACACCACACTTAAACAATTTATATCAAGCAGACAAGCACCATATGTTTAAGGGAAGTCGTAGCACAACCGTCTACGGGGAAATCTATCACATGTAGCTAACGATGGTGGGCGTTACCCTGAGGGCTGAGGCGCCTTGGTGATGAGCTTGGCGTAGGTGACCTGGTCGAACAGCACCACGATGTTCACGTTCTGCTTCCGCTTGCTACACTTCTGCAGGCACAATACACTCCCGTGAGAAAGCCAGCAACGAGAGGCTAATTGAACAGGTAAAGCCACAGGGGTCGAGATCGACCTTATTCTGCTGCTGCTTCCGCCGCCGAACTTGGCGGGCGTGGAGGACGGAGGCGAGGTGGGGCCTTCTTCTTCTTCTTCGCGGCCCTGCAAGGAGAATCGAGCGGGGGTCAGGGGCTGCGGGAACGAACCGAACAGGGGAAGGGAAGGGGATTCGACCTTCTTCTGCTGCTGCTTCCGCCCCCGGACTTGGCTGGCGTGGAGGACGGCTGCGGCCTGCGGGGCCTTCTCCTTCTTCGCGGCCTGCGAGGGCAAGCAAGCGCGGGTCAGAGATAGGCGAATCGGACGGTGAGGTACCGCCACCGGGAACGAATCGAAACGGAAAGGGACAGGGTTCGATATTGGACCTTCTCCTTCTGCTTCCGCCGCCGGACTTGGCGGGCGTGGAGGACGGTGGCGGGGCCCTCCCCTTCTTCGCGGCCTGCGAGGGCAAGCGACCGAGCGGGGGTGAGGACACATCCCGGGTGCTGCGGCTGCTGCTGTGGGTGGATACGAAACAGCCGGTGAGGTGCGCGTACCGGACGGCGAGAAGAACCGCCGCGGCGGCGCAGGCAGCCCCCAACACCCGCGTGGACGGAGCCCCTCGCCGGGGCGGGGCGGAGCGGGTAGGAACCCGCGACGAGCCGAATCTCCGCGTCGCGCAGGCGGCCTCCTCCAGTCGCCGGAGAAGACGCGGATCGAATCGCTCGCCGGAGCGGAGCGGAGTGGAAACCCTTCCCTCCTTTCTCCCTCCCGGCTCGACTCCCCAATTTTGAAACCCCGGGCCGCGACGCCGTGATGTTATAGACGCTTCCACCCGAGCTCACGTGCTACCCATGCGGATCCTGCCAATTGAGTCCCTGACGCGCAGGGGCCACAAGACGTGGGACCCGGATGTCAGCGACGGAAAGGCAGGAAAATGCAGGGTGCGACACGAGGTTCACTGAAATTCGGGTTTGGAAATTGGGTCTTTTTTTTTCGTGACATCGGGAATGTGTCATTAACCATGGCACTTCGGAGCTTGAATTGCAATTGATTTTTCGCAATTCCTTTTCCACTTATACTTGGGCCGCTGAAGTAAGTACCTAGACCCACTCCAATCGGAAAAGGTTGGCACCCATTTGTCAAAATATGAATTTATCTACACATTAAAATACGTCTACATACATATGTATTTAGAAAAATCTATGTTAATCATTTCCGATCGGAGGGAGTAATATTTTCCGTAGACCAAAACGTCGCACCTCACGAGGCCAAGGTACACACGGTTGCTTTTGGCTGTAACTTTTTTTTCAAAATGGAGGGTGTACCCCCAGCCTCTGCATTCAGAAGATAAACACACCCGTTTTTATTAGATTTTTCAACAAACCCTTACAAGAGAAATACAAAGGTCAACCCAAAACGAACCACCAGCCTAGCGACAGCTCGATACACCTACAACACTGATAAAGGGGGTGGCCAAGAACAAGGCTGTATGCCGAGACAACGCACTAACGCACATCATCAAAATACCGAAGGCCACACCAAGTCGCCCGTTAGCGAGGAAGGGGCACAACCGGTCCAGCAGACCCTCAGCGGCACCGATGCACACGCTACAGAAGTCGCCCCCGCCTCTTCCTCTAACCCATCTTCACCTTCAGGAGAGGGACCAAAGCATTAGCCTTGCCATCGACGCCACCACGACGCTAGATAGCTCCGCCACTCTGCGCGTCCATCATCACGCGTCCGTCGTTGAGACCCTGCTGCGCCATGCTGCCGAGACTCGTCTTCGTCAGAGTCGCTACTGCCTAGTAGCGACCCTCCGGCAGTCTCCCCTCACGTGGCATCTCATATTCTCATCTCGATCTCCTCGATGTCGTACGGCTCCCCTATCATGTGATCATGTCCCTTCCCTCATAAATCGTGTCGATGGCACGCCTCCAAGACTCCAACGTCTAGCCATTGTTTATAAATTATGACTATATGGTGTTTTTTTTTATAATTTTGTGTTGCGCAGGTTGATGTGATGCGAAGCACACCAAGGTACCCGTTTTGATGACTGTCCATCAATGAGAACAACATTCGGGGAACAAGGGCTAAGGTCGAGGTAAACGCATAGGTGCAGTTGCCAAATGGGGAAAAGAGAGAGAGAGAATCGGGAAGAGAGGTGGAGATAGTGGGAGGATTGGAGTGGATCGCGACGGGATCGAGGAAATCCAGAGGCAGACACATTGGGCAGGAGGGGAAGTAGATTGGTGGGTCGCAGGAGGTGCGTTTTGAGCCAGAATTTGGGCCAGATTTGGGTTGACTTTTGGCCAACAGACTGAACTTTGGCATACATATAATTTTAATTTATTTAAAACGACATGTAACTAACAGTGACACAAATTCATAACAAACATTTGAATTGGTCATATTCCTTATGGATCCTTGCTACAATTATACATAGGTTAATGAATCTAAATTTTTATGAATTATATGAATGTTATTTTCACATACATGTAGGTCAGTTTGAATTAATTTAATAAGTGCACATAAAATCATTTAAATGATACAAAATCGTAAAACATGTTGGAAAAATTAGTACTCCTAGATAACAACATATATGTGATTAAATGTTTGTAACAAACATATAGTTATGATTTACATAATATTTTTGGTGGTTTCTTCATTGAAATCCCATTTTTAGAAAATAAATAAAATAAAATAAATACAAATGGCCTAAATATGATTTTAAATAAAAACTTCATCACACCAAAGTTGTGTGCCTCGTTGAGAGGGTCAACTTTATTTTTTGTATCATCTCAATCCAAAGTCATATCAACCTAGAGAGTTATATTACGAAAGACGGGTGTTTAATAAGGGTCTGTAAGGTACATTTTGGAACTACTATAAAACAACTTTTATATGGTGTAACGTGTGTAAAAAACATATGTGGTATCATTCACATAATATTTTTGTGGTTTCTTCACAAAATTGTCCCCATTTAACGATTTAAATAATAGGACATAAATGAAAACATCATAAATATTATCTCAAATGGAAAACTCACTAACAAAATTTGTGTGTGTCATCAAGGCCGTCAACTTGATTTTTTTAATGTCTCAACCATAAGAATCCTAGTACGGAAAATTAACGAACCAACACAAGTAATTACTGATCCACTTATTAACGATGGTCGCCTAATAAGGGTCGGTCAGCAATGACTCGCACTCATTGCAGATCAACATGGGTTATTAAAAACTAGGTCCTCTTCACCACCATGGGCGACAATGGTAATGTTGCTATCAACGATGCAGTTTTGGCCTTCCCATCCAACACGTATGTGATGCTCATCTATTTTTGTTTTCCACTAGTATTTGGTCCATAAATAAATCAGTTAGATATGTCTAGTAAATTACATGTGATTAGATTTAATATATTTAATGTTGTTTGGGTTAATGAAATTGATCCAAAAATTGCTTTATATTCCAAAAACATGATATACTCTCCAGGATATCCAAAAATGCTACTAGTGTGTAGGGTATTGCAGCCTATGAACACTACAGGAATCAACACATATGTCGAGTTATCAAACCATTTGCCGAGTGCTGATCATCAGACACTCGACACGGAGACTGGTATCTGCCAAGTTTTTTTTTTTGAGAGAGTATTTGTCGAGTGATAGGTGACCAACACTTGGAAAAGATGAGGCACTCTGCATATAGCAAAGATGAAGCGTTCAACTTCAACAAACGAGTGCTTCCAATATACCTATGGGACGTGTGTCGCACTCATGTGCTACAGGATTTGCCCAGTGTCAAGGCCAAGTTTGGGATCTTCGTATTTTTGGAGAATTCCAATAATATTTTGGTTTCCAGAAATACTAAAGTATTAAATATTTTGAGGTGTTTGGCTTTAAGCAAAACTATAGTTTTATATACTTCAATATATAGAAAACTAAACTGTTTTTGAAGTATATGAGAAAGAGGGTTGGACCTCTTTTTCCAATATTGAAGTATTGCTTTGCTAGGAAGAGAAATATTGTGATTTTTGAATACTTTGATTTCAAACATATTTCGTTGCCAAACTACGCCTAAGTTTGTTACACTTGGCAAACACGCCTGACACGTGTCCATGCCGTCTCCGTCATATTGATTTTTTTTGGCGATAACCTCCATCTACTCGGCGAAGTGTTTGTCGTGTGCTGACAGAAAACACTTGGCAAACTTCAATTTGCCGGTGAGCCGATGGCCGTATGTCGAGCGGGGCATTCGACAAAGCCTTACCCTGCAAATAAGGCTTTGTTGAGGCACTTGGAACAGCCAGAATCCGATAGTTCAAGTACTATAATGATCCATGTATGTGACTGTGGCAAAACTGAAAATGTCGATGTTTGAGGGTTCCATCTATGTCAGATACACCTAGCTAGCCTTAGGCCATGTACAATGTAAGGTGCTTACAAAAATAGTCCAAAAAAATTCATAAGCAAACAATTATTCTATGTGAGAGGTGCCTAGTTGCGGCGTTCTTTTCATTGAAGGCGTTTGCTCAATGGAAAAGACGGAGAGTACGAGTCAAATCCGGGATATTTGCATGCTGCATGAGGTGACCCGATCTGGGCCGAGGATGTATCCGTTGTGATTACGTACGTTAATCTGGAGTCATAATCGAACACTTATCCTATTTCGTGGCGGACGCGTTTCGTCTCACCGCCTTGGCTCAGTTGCTATATATTGTCCGTGCACCCCCAAGGCAGGCACCACCACAACCCACGATCGACGAGCGAGACACCAAACCGCTGGCCAAGATGCAGATCTTCGTGAAGACGCTCACCGGGAAGACGATCACGCTTGAGGTCGAGAGCAGCGACACCATCGACAACGTCAAGGCCAAGATCCAAGACAAGGAAGGTTCGTTGCGTTTGCGTATCCATCTTGCATCATCATCACGACATCTCCTTCCATCTAGTATCTATAGTTGATGCTAACTCGATCGTGGCTTGTTTTACTTAGGCATCCCGCCGGACCAGCAGCGGCTCATCTTCGCTGGGAAGCAGCTGGAGGACGGCCGCACGCTCGCCGACTACAACATCCAGAAGGAGTCGACGCTGCACCTGGTGCTCCGCCTCCGCGGCGGGAGCAGGGGCGTCTACATCATCAAAGAGCCCAGCCTGCTGCAGCTCGCGCTCAAGTACAATGAGAAGAAGATGGTCTGCCGCAAGTGCTACGCCCGCCTGCCCTCTCGCGCTACAAACTGCCGCAAGAAGAAGTGCGGCAGCACCGGCGAGGTGCGTGCATTAGTAGTTTTCAGCTAGGATCGTGCATGCATATGATTGAATCTCTGGTTTTCTCAACTCTGATGATCTGACTGCTTGTTTGTCTATCTGTTTGTTTGTTTGCCAGATAAGGGCAAAGAAGAAGTTCCTAAGCAAGACCACGCTCAACTGATAAGTCGATGCGGATAATTTGTGTGCGGAGGCCAATAGTATTAGTTATGTTTTACTTTTATTAAGCCATGTACTTGTCTGAAGTTTCAGAACTTCATATATCAAGCTTTCCAATAAAAGTGCACGTCCGTTCCCAACTATTTGTCGGACTAGCCTCTTAGCGCGATGCATCCGACGACCGACGGTCTTTGTTTGCGCTATATAATCACATGGCTATTACTGTATTACATTCATCATCAGTCGACGGGATTCTGCATCTTAATCTTCACGCACGGAGCAAAATACTGCAACTATCAGCTTGGAGATATTGCAGGCAGGCCATCGATGTCGTCCCTGCCAGTCTCTTCTTTCTTTGCTGACATACTTGTCTCCCAGTCCCATGTATGCGGACAATGATCCTAGAGTAGATAAACGGGGAATTTCGAGTTGTTTACAACCTCAACCTAGTTCGACCAGACCAATCAACATGTAGTCTGAAACTCTGAACGTATACATGTCTGATCCTAGAGAAGACCTTGAGTCGCTTAGCTGCAATGAGCAGCTTCAAAACGTTCACAGCTCACGAGTCTGAAGTCTGAACGTATACATGTCTGAATATATTGCAGCTTCAAAACCTTAACAGCTCACGAGTCTGAAGTCTGAACGTATACATGGCTGAATGCAGTGAGCAAGTGATTCCACTCGTGTAGCCAAAACATTTATTCACGGCTCTCTGCATGTTAATAACATCAACGCAACCGTGGTACTCTATCTGCATCTTTCCCATATCATTCATAAAGTTCGATAAGAGTTGACACGCAGAAAAGGCAAATAGCCAAATACAGTATCATTTAGATAAAATGGCACAGCGAGCCAACAATCTAGTGAAAAGGCATCCATAGCATAATACACGCATGCAAAACTTCATCTTGCATAGTAAACTAAGAACAGAACACTTGCAGCCTATAATTGATAAATTAATCAAAAAGGCTGATGGTTGGAGGGGGAGACTTATGTCCCATGCTGCCAAATTAGAGTTGGTAAAAGGTGTTCTTGCCAGCATACCAATTTATTTGCTTAGCGTAATTAAGTTTCCAAAATGGGCCACAGCCTTGATTAATTCTCAACTAGCTCATTGCTTGTGGGATAATTACGAGGGACATCATAAGGGCGATTCCTATACGGCACTCGTTAGTGTCGCGTAAGGCTAGCGCCGTCTGCAGGACAACCTACGCGATGCGTTTCTGGGCCGGCCCACTTTTCTTTTTCTTTTTCTTTTTACTTTTTTTGTTTTCTTTTCTGTTTTTCTTTTTCTTTTTTCTTCGTTTTCTTTTCTTTTATGTTTCTTTTTCGTTTTCTTTTCTTTTCAATTTCGGTTTTTCTTTTTTGTTTTCTTTTTCTTTTTTCTTTTCTTATTGTTTTTTCTTTCTTTTTAAATTGTTTTTCGAAAATTGTTTAATTTTTGAAAATGGTTCCAAATTTTGAAAATTGTTCATTTTTTAGAAGGGTTCAAAATTTAAAAAGGTTCTAAATTTGAAATTGTTCATTTCTGAAAATGGTTCCAAATTTAAAAATGATTCCAAATTTAAAAATGGTTCCAAATTTGAAAATTGTTTATTTTTCTAAAATGGTTTCAAATTTGAAAATGGTTCCAATTTCGAAAATGGTTCCAACTTTGAAAACAGTTCCAATTTTGAAAATGGTTCCAATTTTAAAATGGTTTCGAATTTAAAATGGTTTCAATTTTGAAAACAGTTCAGATTTTGAAAATCCTTCATTTTAAAAATGGTTCCAAATTTTTCGTTTCTTTTTTCCTGTTTTTTTTTTTTAGACCGTCCTACCGTAGGGGAATCCCCTACGGCTTTTGTTTTGTTTTTTCTTTTCCTATTGTTTTTTCATTCTTTTTAAATTGTTTTTTGAAAATTGTTTAATTTTGAACATGCTTCCAAATTTGAAAATTATTCATTTTTAAAAATGGTTCCAAATTTAAAAATGGTTCCAAATTTGAAAATTATTCATTTTTGAAAATGGTTCCAAATTTAAAAATGATTCCAAATTTAAAAATGGTTCCAAATTTGAAAATTGTTCATTTTTTAAAATGGTTCCAAATTTAAAAATGGTTCCAAATTTGAAAATTGTTCTTTTTTTAAAATGGTACCAACTTTGAAAATGGTTCCTAATTTGAAAATGTTTCCAATTTTGAAATGGTTTCACTTTTAAAATGGTTCCGATTTTAAAAATGGTCTCAATTTTGCAAACGGCTCAGATTTTGAAAATTCTTCATTTTTAAAAATGGTTGCAAATTTGAAAATGGTTCCATTTTTCAAATGGTTCGTTTCAGATATTTTTCTTTGTACTTCGAGAGATTTTTTGGGCTTTCAGATTTTTGTATTTCATATTCAATTTTTTTGTACTTCGGGTTTAATATTCTATTGTACTTTTGGTTTTAGTGTACATGTATTTCCAACTTTACTTACTTCCGAAAGAATTATTTTCATACTTTGTGCTTACGTGCATGTACTGTGCTGTACATGTCCGACGTACGTCCGACGTTGTTCGAGCAATCATGGGAGCTAGCTAGCTAGTCTCCTGCATGAATGTGTCCAGTGTGAGTACTAGTGAGGCGTGAAAGGACGTACGAAAAGTCTACTGACAGAAACGTTACGTGCAAGAATAGTTGGGCCAGGCCCACTTACGAAAACGTGCAGGCGGCGCGGGGTGGAATCGTCGCTAATGCGCGACGTAAAGGAGCTCCCCATCATAAGTATCATTTAGCTAATTGGGGTCTGGTATCTGAGAAAAAAGAGTATGGGGGCTGGGTATCCCCAATCTAGCTCAAATGAACCTTTGCTTCTTAGCATCCTGGATCAAGTAGTACAATCTAGAGGATGATAAGTTGAAAAAACAAATTATCGACCACAAGTACAATATCAATGATCCGAATATTTTCTCTAGTACCCCTACTGGTGTTTCTCCTTTTTTGGAAGGAGTGATGTGGGCCGCAAATGCTGCAAAGTTAGGGTACCAGTGGAAGATAGGGGGTGGTAAAAAAGTCAAGTTTTGGGAGGACCATTGGTTTGGAAATTCCAGCTGGGCCATCCAATATTAGGAGCTATACGTTCTATGTAATGATCAAAATGCGGTAGTTGCTGATGTATGGGATGGGGTGCATGCTAAACTTTCCTTTAGGAGATGTTTTGACCATAGGCTTATGATTTTGTGGTACGAGTTGGTTAGTATATCTCAATCTATCCAGTTTACTAATGACTCTGATGCCATTCTTTGGAAATTTGATTTTAAGGGGATCTATACAGTCAGTTCTTTGTATGATGTGATTAACTTCAATGGGGTTAAGCCTACACATGTGCATGCAGTCCGGAAAGTTAAAGTTCCTCCAGGATTCATTTTTTCCTTTGGTTTATCTCACACAATAAGAACCTCACTAGATGTAATTTAGTGAAGAGACACCGTGTGGATGACCTTCCCTCTTTATTCAGCTCGATCTGAAGCTGAATCTTGTAGTCATTTTTTATTTAAATGTATTGTTTCTAAAATAGTGTGGAATGAGATAAGCACAATAACAAGGAAGCTTGTTGTCCTGGCCTCTTTTGAAACGATTGCTGGGCTGTGGCTTAGTGAATCAAAGTATGAAGTGGTCAATGTTTTCCATGCGGCTGCTATGTGGGTGTTGTGAAAAACTAGAAATGATATCTCTTTTAACAGAGATGTTTGGATGGGTATGCAGGTGATCTGGAGATATTTAAGCTATTTTTCTTTCCGAGTGGCTAATTCTGCTCTCAGTTGCTAGCAAGGACTCCATGGCCATGATGGTGGAGAAGGTGGAGTTACTAGCTTGTGGCCCTCCCCTCTTGACTTGGCCAAATCCAGGCTGAGGAACCCTGTGCCCCTGATGGAACCTCTGAAGAAACGGAAGAAGATGAACCCCAGTTGCCAAGAAGTTGATGACGACTGGGAGAACACTACGCAGATGCTGGCCAAGACGCTACAGACTGCCTCTCTGGTGATGATTGAAGATGGTGGGAGCTGGAAGGTGGTTCAGAAATGATCCCCCTCTCCTTTGCCTTGAAAATGCAGTTGGCGGAGAGTGTGGTGCTGTAGCGTAGGTTACCTAGTTTGCGTTTAAGTTTGACTCTCTAGCCTGGTGCTCTTTTCTGAGTGGTTTTATTTTGCTTCACCTGTGGGCTGCTAAAAAACTGATGTCTGGTGCTATGTTCAATCGTCACTCAAGTGCTGTATTGTCACTATGTAAAAGACATGCATGATGGTTTTCGTTCAATGAATGGAACCGGGGCATTGGCCCTTTGCCTATAAAGAAACTTCATCTTGAGGCCATTCAACTACTAATTAAAAGATGAAAACCTCATATAGCTAGAATACAAGTCAATACAGTTCACCGAACCTTGGAGTCTTCAGAATCTATGAGGGACCTTTTCCAGTACAAATGTTGAATGGTATTAAACTATCAATAGTTTTAATTGTCAACAATGTATAACCTCTCTTTCCAAGTCAAATCCTAGATGTCATAATCGAAATACCACAGTCCTTCATGATTAGATCGATACAAGCAAAAGTAGAAAACACTAGTCATTGATGGCTCCATCTGGCCATACGCACTGTCAGTATAAGCATCGACGTCGCGTACATGAATGAAAACAGTTAGGCTACAACGCGGATCGTCATGCGGAATCACACCGGCAATGTGCGTCTAGCCACAAACATGACTATGTCCATGTGTTTTTATAACTTTGTGTTGCTCAAGTTGATGTGATGCAAACATGGAATTTTCTACACAAAGGTACCCGTTTCTATGACTGTAGTGTCCATCAGTAAGAACAACATGCAGGAACAAGGGCTAAGCTCGAGGTAAAGGGATGAGTGCGGTTGCCAAATGGGGAAAAGAGAGAATCAAGCAAGAGAGGTAGAGATAGTGGGAGGAGGGGAGTGGATCGGGACGGTGTCGAAGGAATCCAGAGACAAACACCTTGGCAAGAGGTGAAGTGGATTAGTGGGCGTTAGGGTTAGGTGTTGTGTTTATAGGTTGAGTCGCGGGAGGTGCGTTTTGGGCCAAAATTTGGGCCAGATTTGACTGTTGGCCAATAAATGGAAATTTGGCATACATATAATTTTAATTTATTCAACGACATGTAAGTCATAACTACAAGTGACACAAATTCATAACAAACATTTGAATTTGTCATATTCCTTATGAATCCTTGGTACAATTGTACATATGTTAATGAATCTAAATTTTTATGATTTATATGAATGTTATTTTCACATACATGTAGGTTAATTTGACTTACTTTTAATATGTGCGCATAAAATCATTTAGACGATAGAAAATAGTAAAACATGTTGAAAAAAAATTAAAACTCCTACACAACAACATATATGTGATTAAATGTGTGTAACTGATGCACCTAAAATGCATCTACTTTTCCAAACACTTTGCTTCATAATTTGCTCCGGAATCTTCCCATATTTGAATAAACCTGTTGAATCTGACGCTGTTTTTAGCAAAGTCTCGTTTCTGGTTATTTTTGCAGGAAATTAAATCGGGGAAAAATACCACGTCATTTTTTATGGAAAAGGAGGACAACGTGCAAAGGATGGACACGAGGAAGCGCCGGAGGCCCAAAAGGGGGGCCCCACGTGGCTAGATCCTTGGGCCGCGTGGGCCCACCTAACTGGAGCCTCGGGCGCCGCCTCTCCTTCGGCTTTTCGCGTACCCCCTCATATATACGAAAAAGTGGGTGCCCTAGGAGGAGGAGAGCTTTCGCGAAACACACCGCCGCCGCCACCACGATCTTCGTTTTCGGAGACAGATTGCTCCAGGATTTCTCCTCCGGTGGAGGGATCCGGAGACCGTCTTCACCGCCATCTTCACCGCCTTCATCTCCATCGACCATGAGCTCCCTCTCCATCACCATGTGTGAGTAGTCCGCTGTAGGCATGTGAGGTGGATGGGGATTGGATGAGATTGATCATGTAATGATACCCGTTGTTCGAGATCTTAGGGGTTTATCTTGAGGATATTTTTGTATTGTGTTGATGCACTTATGCTATACTTAATGCTTGTTACTAGGGCCCGAGTGGCATGATTTCAGTACTGAACTTATTTTGCCCCATCATATATTGAGTTTGGTATTTATCTGCAAAGTGTATCACCTGCTATTATGTTGAACCTGCGAACCCTAAAAGTGACATATAGGGAAAACAAGGGGGAGATGTTTTAGTTTGAGGATTCTATGTGTTCATGAAGTGTTAATGCGTTGTTCCGGGCTATTCGAAAGGGTAGACCTTAATTACCTGTAGTTCCAAGTTGGCCCCGGTGAAATGGGCAGGTAGGACAATAGATGTTGTGCAAATTCTCTTGGTTAGTACGCACAACTAATTATGGAACACATACCTACATATATCAGAGTTAGAGATAAGTCCCATTGCTATTTATATCTTATTATATGATCAATCTTATTCATGCAACACCCCGCTATCACCTCATGCCTACGTTTTAAATCTCTGAGTTACACTTTCACTTTTCCGGTGAAAACTGGGGAAACCCTTGTTCACTACTGCTGTTCTATTTGCTACTTGAATCATACTACTGCCATCACTATCACTGCTGCAAGTTTATTGATATACAGGTGTGGTTGAGAGTGACGCCTCAATTGCCAAAGTCTTATTGGTATTCTTGTGTTCCCATCGTGTCGAACTATAAATTTGGGTAATACTTCCCAACGAAGATTTCAGCGATCCCCTATACTTGTGGGCATCAAGACATTTTCTGGCGCCGTTGCCGGGGAACCTAGCTTTATTGGTAAGACAACTTGTTATCATTTATTTGCTGCATTTGCTTTTTCCTAACCATGGGAAAGGAAAAGATTACTCCGAAGGAAGTGAGGCCTTCAACTACTCGTAGAGGTACGGACTTGCTAAGTAGGCCAAACTTTTCACCTAATGCTGCTTCTGCTGTTGTTCCTAAGAAAAAAGGAAAAGTTTTGAATAGTTCACCATTGTCTAAGATGTCTACTAGTACTGAAAATGATTTAATATGTGGTAGCATAGACAATGAAGTGACACCTGAAACATCTGAGATAACTGAAACACCTGAAACTCCTGAATCTTCTATTATTGAAAATGTTGAGTCTGAATTAGAAGATAATGAATATTGTGATGATGAACATGAAACTTCTTCTGAGGAAGAGGATGCATTTACTATGGCTTTTATGGATTCGAATTTTGATAAATTGGATAAACTTGATAGCTATAAAAATTCTCCTCTTGATGATTATTTCCCTGTTACTGAGAAAATGAATGCTCCAGCTATTAAAATTAAAGACAAAGATTATGAGTTTAGTGTTGATCCTGAAATAATTGAAAAAGCTGAGAAGTATAAGTTTTATGGGAGAGACAATGAGTTCCCTTTTGAACACATTGCTGATTTGCATGATTTATCTGTGTTATTTGGTAAAGATGAAATCCACCAACGCTATTATTTCTTAAAGTTGTTTCCTTTTACTTTGGGAGGAAATGCTAAAACTTGGTATAATCGTTTAGAACCTGGATGTATTACTAGCAAGGAGGAATGCTTGCAGGTATTTTATAATAAATATTTCCCTGCTGATAAGATTCATGGTTTAACTATTGAGATTAGCAACTTTTCACAAACAGAGAAGGAGGATTTACCCCAAGCTTGGGGGAGGTACAGTAAGATGGTTAGGAAATGTCCTACCCATGGCTTCAAGAATAATGAAATACTTGATATATTTTACAATGGACTAACTGAAAATACAAGAGGCTATCTTGATAGTATTGCAGGTAGTGTTTTCAGGGAAAGGACCGTTGATGAAGCAACTGAGTTATTGGAAACTATCTCTAGAAACTATGAAGATTGGAATATTGAAATAATAGATGACAGAGAGATATTTCCAGAGAAGAAAGGAGGTATTCTTGAATTAAACAATGAGGCAATGAAGGGAGCCTCCAAGGATATGAAAGAGAAGGGAATTAAAACCTCTCATCTTAAGGAATTATCTGAAATGGGTGTTAAACTTCCTATTGATCGACCATGTTTTCCAATCCCAGTCAATGCTATAAGCTCTTTGGAAGGTAATGAAAAGGTAACACCTCCTATTGATGTATCATATGTTAATGATTTTGCTTATCATAATAAACCTGAAGAGCATGATATTAGAATGAATATGATGGAAAACTCTCATAAAATTAAATTCCTTCGTGAAAATATAAATGCTAGTGTGGGAGAAGTTAGAAGAATTGTTAAACACTGTGAAATGATGAATAATCAAATTGAACAAATGGTTTCTCTTCAAAATCAATTGTATGAAAATCTTATTGAGAAGAAACAGGTTTGTGGGGTTAGTACTAGAGGTGGTGCAAGTACTCAGGACCCTGACTATCCTGAAAACCATCCCAAGAGAAAAGAGCAAGAGGCTCTCAAAAGGAAATCTTCTGCAGGAAAATCTCCCAATGGAAACAAAGGCATTGATGATTCTCAAGAACAAGACAATGATATTTCTATTTCTGATGCTGAGACCGAAGATGATAATGTTGAAGAAGAGGAATCATCTCCACCTGAAGAAGATCAACATGAAGTTGAAAATATTGCAGAACCTGAACCTCCTGAAAAGGAAGACCCTCAACCATCTACTGAGAAGAACAAAAAGAAGAATCATCCAAATCCACAAAAAGGTAAAGAGAGGGATCCATGGGTACAAAGACCCATACCATATCCCCAAGAGGTAATGAAATCTTTGGATGATGCTAGGTTTGAGAATTTTTTGAGTTGATTAAAAATTTATGTTTGCAAATTCCTCTTGTTGATGCTATTAAAATTCCTCCATACTCAAAATATATGAAAGATATTGTCACTAATAAAAGGAAGATACCTAATGATGCAATTACTGCTATGCTTGCTGATTATTCATTTGAAGGAAAATTGCCTGAAAAGCGTGGAGATCCTGGTATTCCGACTATTCCTTGTCGTATTAAAGAAACTTATGTGAAATATGCACTATGTGATTTAGGAGCTGGTGTTAGTGTTATGCCTTTTTCTTTATATAAGAAACTTAACCTAAACAAATTGGTTCCAACTGAAGTTTCATTGCAAATGGCTGATAAATCAACTGCTAAACCTATAGGTATATGTGAGGATGTTCCTATCTCTATTGCTAATGTGTTAATTCCTACAGACTTTGTTATATTAGAAATGCCTGAGGATGATAATCTATCTATTATTCTTGGAAGACCCTTTTTAAACACTGCAGGAGCTGTGATAAATTGCACTGAGAGCAAAGTGACATTTAATGTAAAAGGAAATGAGCATACTATCTATTTTCCCAAGAAGAATGTGTTACAGTGATAAACAAGAGTGTGAATTCTATTCAAAGAAATACTATTATGATTGGAAGCTTTGAAATTGCACTACCACCTCCTGAACCAAAATATGCTATCTTGATGATTGGAACTATTCCAATCAAGTATGAGGTATCTTGAAACTCTTCTTTATATCTATAAAATAAGAATCATGTATTATATCTTTTGCATATTATTAATGAGACTTGATCAACCTCATTACTAATGTGGAAATGATGAAAACTTGATTCCCATAAAAATTTGTATTGCATTTTAATTTTATTTATCTTAGAATTTTAGAGTATATGCATAATCATAATTATTTCAGAGTTCAGAAATTCCAGAATATGAAGTTTGAAAAATTCTCTTTAGAAAATTGTCTCTGAAAATTCCAGAAAAATTTGGAGGTAAGTTATTTAACCAGAGGGACCATCTGCCAGAAGTGGGACACCAGGAGGCCACCAGGGACCAAAATGGGGTGTCCCACGCGGCCAGATTCCTTGGCCGCGTGGGACCCACCAACTTTGTCCCCAGGTGGTGTTAGGTGAGTGTCCTGTGCCCATCTCCTTCCCCTCGACAGAAAACCACTTCCAGGTATTTTTCCCAAATTTTCCCGAGCTCGTTCTTCCTGCTATCCTTGGATCTCCAAGTTTAGGGCAGATTTTTCAAATCTGTTTGGTGGGATTGCTCCTTGGTATGTGACTCCTCCACCCATCCAATTATTTTTTGTTCTTGTGCCTCATGTATGAAGTATTTTGCTGCACTAGGTGTCACCTAATATGCTTGAGAAATCCATGGATTTAAGTTTTCTAGTTGATATGGATGCATGATATTGATGTGGAGACTAGTTATGGATGGCTCAATGTTGTTTTAGAGTGCTACATCTTAATTTTTGTTGAATATTATTTATGGGCAGCAAGGTACCATGATGAACAAAGGCAAGGCATTGCTTGGGATGAGCTCAAGACCGAGGAGAAGAGCATCTAAAGTCTCCCTTAATTATGATGACAACCATCTTTGGGAGGATGATGCAGTTTTTGTGGGGGAGAAGCTGAAGATCCATACAACTAGATGGCAAGACCCCCATGTTCTTGAGCAGTGGGGGATAAAAGAAGACTTCGACACCTTCGCCAATGCAACTGGTTTGCTTGAGTTTGCCCAAAATCCACGAGGTACATACGAGGAACTCTCGCGAGAATTCCTCTCCACATTCAGGTTTGAGGGCCCTGAGATCTACAAGCACAGTAAGAAGAGTAAGGCACCCACTCCTACCTTTGTTTGTAAATTTACTATGAGGGGGGAGCGCCTTGTTATGTCTTTGGAGGAGTTTTGCAAAGCTATTGGTGTGGAAAACAGGGGTAGTTGGGATGAAACCCGTGCTGACTCCAACCAGGAGCTTGTTGCATTTTGGCACTCTATTTCTGTTAACTCTCATGATAGATTGAATAGGGGTAAATTTACTCATATACAGCACCCAAGTTTGAGATACTTTGCGTTGTTCCTTGCAAGAGGATTTCTTGCTAGAGACAACAATTCTGCTTGCACGGGACCAATGGTTTATTTACTTAAATGTGCAAAAGAAAACACCACATGTGGGTATAACTTGGGAGTCATTCTTGCTAGATCCTTGCATACGGCTGTGAGTAGAAATATTACTGATCAAACCCCTATTTATGCTGGTGCTATTGCTACTTTAGTGTATGAATACATTAAAGATGAAAGAGGTTATGGTGATAACATGGGTACTCCTGTGATAGAGTCCAATTTACTCGATTTTGCTTTGACTACCCGTATGGATATAAGTGTGATGCATGGGGATCATTATTGGTATAACTATTTGAGTACTAATGGACAAAGAGTGCCCATTAGGCTCCCCCGTGCTGACCTTTTTGACAGGAGTACCGGAAAATGGATTGTGGAAGAGATGCCGCCTCAAGAGGAGCCACAAGATCCAGGAATGCAAGGCTACCCATATGGTTACTTCCCTGGAGGTGGAAGTGGATACAACTACTACCCGGGATACTAGCTTGATCGCAAGCTTGGGGGAGTACCTCTCTCCCTTTCCATTCATTGTGTTATATCACTGTTATCTTGTTATGTTTTAGTTTCTTGTTCTAAAAATCACAAAAACACAAAAAGATTTCATTTGTTTCTTTTGTTTAGTTACTTCTGGACATTTACTTTATGCATCTTAAAACTAAAAAGAACAAAAACATTTTCGTTTTATTGAATCCAAAGTGAAAACGGAGGTGCAGGAATTGCTGAAATCTGCTCACTGTTCTATTTTTCATATTTTCTCTGTAACTCCGAATGAGCTAAAATTTTAACCACTACTGCAACTTTTCATAACCTACACACCCGTAAATTATGAGATTTTTCTGAGGTGTCTAGGTAGGGTAAAAACAGTACTGTATGCAGTAACATTTTATGGCAGATTTGAGTTTTTATTGCGCAGTTCAAATTGGGAGAGGAGAACAACAATGATGAGTTGATGTGCATGAAGTGGATGAAAGGTATGACACCTTTGCCGTGCTTATGTGGACTTTTTAATAACAGCAAGTGCGCACATCATAGTTTCTTTAACATCTAGGGAAGTGGTAGCAAATGTTTATCTTCTCCGTGTTCTAGTATGTTATATTATGATGCAAGTGAGATAATATGTAGCGACAACACTTGGATGTGAGTTGAGTAATTGTGGCTCTAAACAAGGTCTACGCATCCCATTGTGCTTGCTAAACTTGCCAACCAAAGAATAAAAGAATTTTTCAAATGATAAACATGAAGTCATATGCTTGACAAGCTTAGTGGTTGGGAGTTAACTTAAATGTGCTGACACATGGAAAGCTTTCAACATTGCACTAAATTATATTTAGTTGATATCATGTACCTTTGTTTATGGATGATTATCATGTGCGAAATAAATGTGGAAACTTAGTAAGTTTGAGGAGTAGGAATAATTGGCTAGAGAGACGCCTGGTGCAGAGCGCTAAGTTGACGAGGGAATATATTGCGGTGTTGCTTCTATCTCCCCGGCAACGGCGCCAGAAAACACTCTTGATGGCCCTTCACGTAGTTACCTGCGTGAAAAGTAAATGGGTTAGGTTGAGACTCCAAGTGCAGAGTGTGTAGTAAGTGGAAGACGTGTTTTCCCCACGAGGGTGACTCGAGGGTTTAATATCGAACTCTCGGGGAATCAGTAGTGAAGATTTATCTTTCCTATCCTTCTTTTGGTTACCTACAAAACAAAGTAAATGTTTTGGTCCTCAACCTCACCTAGTGGTTGTCAAGCACAAGGTGTGAGAATGATATCAAGATAATATGCAATGCAAACAAGAAATAAATATGCAATGGTGGTAAATAAATATGCAAGGATGGTGGTAGCAATGATAAATGATATTTTTGGGTTTTATATGATGAATGCAAGATGTAAAAGTGTTTTTGTATTTTCGGATTTTTAAATGGCAGAAAATGGAAAAGTGGTAAAAGTGGTTGGAAAGGTGTTTCTTATGATTAAAAATGGACCGGGGTTCATGGTTTCACAAATGCACTCTCTCTTTAATAAAGTGGTAGACAATGGAACACTAGAGTTGACATATGAGATTGCAACACAACAGTTTAATGACAAGTTATAATTATATGGGCATCACGTCCTAACATAGAGACCTTTTGGTTATTAGTCTCTCTTATACTCCACCAAGATGCGAACTAAATCATAACACCTCAGTAATTAAGATAACTCAGAGTATAGCAATAAGTATCATGACATGAAGTTAAAATAAGAACATGCTAGATCTAGTCATGGAGGAAGTGGCAATGGTCACACCCACATCTCCGGTAGCATGGTATTTCTTTTTATCCCTAGTGAGGCAACAAAGTAAGGTAAAACACCCAAGTGGATCGCAGAACTTTCTCTCACGTTCACTGCACTAGCCACCCCCCGTTACTCCAACTAATGCACACGTTCCCCCTCACACGCTCTCATAAACATGCTTGATCATAACAAGTAAATAAGAACGGGGTACATAATATGCATCTACTTTCATAACTGAAACAAAACCATTGCAATCTCAAACATATATTAACTCATAAAAAGATCCACCACAAAGGTATTACATAGATGACCGTAATCATGTTCAGCAGCTCATACGGTACTAATTAGTGAAGCTCAGAGAGAGAGATACATAAGTTACTTCCACAAACCCATAGTCCAGAGGTGGACTACTCCCTCTTCATCATGGAGACGGTGGAGAAGTCGTTGGAGAAGATGGAGACCACGCCGGCAGCGCCCCGCCGGAGTTTTCCCCCTCCAATCTGCAGCTCCAGGTCTCTGTTTCGGTGTTTCTGTGTTTCTGCGGCGCTCCTTCCAGAGAACGTCGGGGGACTATTTTTATAGGCGTTTTTAGGTCAAAACGGAGTCGGTGGAGGAAAGATCGACGGCAACGGAGCTCGAGGCCAAAAGGGGGGTCCCACGCGGCCAGGTACAGGGCCGCGTGGGCCCACCTCTTTTGGCCCTCGGGCTCCGTTTGTTCGCTTCCTTCGCCCCAAGTCTTGTTCCTTCCAAAAATGATGCTCGTAAATTTCCAGGTCATTTGGACGTCGTTTGGGTCCCTGAAACATTAAAATATAGAAATAGGGTTTTCTGCCTGCGCAGGGTTAATTCCATAAAAAATAGGAAACATATCAAATATTCCCAAAATCATTATAAAACAGTGATATAACCCTTATATGATGCAAATATGACTGGAATATAAGTAAAATAATGCAAAGTTCATGTATGCATTTTACATGCATCAACATCCCCAAGCTTAACCTATACTCGTCCTCGAGTATGAAGGTGATAAAACTAACATGGACTTTGCAATTTAATACTATCAATGGATATCAAAGATGATTACTATTGCTACATAGAGTCAAATGATTCATTCTTAAAAGGAGTAGCAATATGCAAGATAGTTTATGAAGTGATATCAAGTATTCAATGCAAGGATGTTCAATGATAATTCACAAAGTGTAACATAAGAGAAGAAGTACTATGGACCACATGTATGCATAATAATAAGTAAGAACATCCTACAATGGTCATAGAGTATTGTGAAAATCTGAATATAAAAGGTGGACACTTTGGAAAGATATATATATGAGTAGAGGTAAAGCATGAATAAATTTCATCTAACTTCTGAACTTCTCTACTTAAGTCAATGATTGTAATATGGTAATCCTTGGTGTCAAGCTCTCATTCCCCTATCATAGCATCTTGAATGATTAAGTTTAAAGTGAAAGCAATACGAGTAGTGTGCTTGACAAAGTACAGGTTGAAAGTCTCATGCCCCTTGAATACAAGTACCTACTCCATGTGTTACTCAACTTGGAAAACAAAGCAAGTTCAAGTTAAATATCATTGTAAGTAATAATAGTATCATTAAGAGCGTCAACTGGGGTACCTCTTGTCCCAGGATATGGAACAAGCCCATATCAAAATGACAAGACAAACAAACACAATGAACAATCTCAACACCCTTTTTATTTACCATTGGATAGCTTTTTATTGTAAGGTGTATCACAGAAGGTTCACCATAGCATGTAAGTAAATTTCCACCATGAATGATGCATGGCTTAGATTAGCGGCCCAGGCGTCTCTCTAACCATTTATACAAACTCATTTAAACTCACTTCATTTCCCATTTATTTCACCCATGGTAAGCATCCATAAACAAAAGTACATGATATCAACTAAATGAGATGATGTGCAATGTTGAAAGCTTGCCATGTGACAGCACATATGAGCTAACTCTCAACCAAAGACATTTGTCAAGTCCACAACTCATAATTTTAATCACAATGGGTCATATTTTATTTATGCAATGAAAGTAAAGTGTGCATCAAGTTCGAGAGAGCTATATAACCAACTTTTCCCACAACAATTAACAACATAAGCATTTTCATTCAGAGGTATAGATAACACAAATATCATGATAAACATACTCGGAATAGCATAAAGCTAATAGGTAGATATGGTGGACTCACTGGAAAAACTTTGGTTGAAGGTGTTGGAAACAAGTTTTTGCTTGTTGGAATTTTTGGGCTAGCAAGAGGGAGAAAGTTGACCATCTAAATGCATGCATGAGTGTCCATAGAACTAACTAATCCATGTTAAAACAAGGTAAATAACATTTAGCATCAAAACATGAATAAAAGATAGCTCTTGATAAAATATTTGCAAATTATTACTCATTAACAAGCTCATGAATCATGCAATTATATGTATCTTTTAAAATTAACTCAACATCCCTTTTCCCAATCTTATAATAGCATCCAACATAATTCAACCCAAATTTCCAGTAGCTCTCTCATATATAAATGATAGTGTGGTGGTCTCACAAAATAAAAATCTAACCTAAACAAACAAAAAGACGCTCCAAGTTTATGCGATAAAGTGTTTCGATCGAAAAACAGAAGTTAGACGTGTGCAAACCGAGAGTGTGTAGGTCCAGTGGGGTTGTCTTCACATCCCCAAGCTTATGGTCTTCACCATCCTTGGATAGCTCTTGGTGCATCTCCTCTAATCCCTGTGAAAAAACTTCAAAACACCGTTTCTCCCATTTCTTTTTCTGTGGGGCACATTAGTAGTGATAAACAAATAGATTTCTTGCTGCATATAATCCTTAGACAAAAATTCATATGAATGTCCAGAAAGTGTATAATGTTGTATGCCTACTCATAAACTCAATTGGATCAAAAAGATTCAAGTTAAAAGTTCTAAGCATGCATCAAACAAAATGGGACAGAATCTGTCCAGAAAAACAGCAGCAGCTAAACGTATTTTTCTACCCTACTTAACTTTGTCGAAAATTCCGAAAAATTCATGCATACAGAGGATGAAAAGTTGCCTACAGTTTAAATATGAGCTCATTCGGAGTTACAGAATAAGAATTAAAAATCATACCGTGCACAGATTCGTGCAGGAATAATATCTCCGAACGCTATAAGCAACTTTTCAACCAAAATGAGTAAAACTTGGCACTTTATTAAAAATTCCAGAAACTAAACTAAACACTAAGTCTCTTGTTACAGCAAGAGGACACAAAGAAAATCACAAATAAAAACAACCGGGTTGCCTCCCGTAAAGCGCTTTCTTTATAGCCATATAGCTAGGCTTCTTACTTGATGTTTATTGTGGACGAAGCTCATGAGGGAGCTTGAATGATGTGTGTCCCTCTTCCTTGGGAAGTGTTCCATGCACTTCTTGTGTGGAAACTGAAACTTCACATTCCCTTCTTTTGAATCAATGATAGCACCTGTAGTACGAAGAAAAGGTCTTCCAAGAATAATTGGACTAGAGGTTTTATTCCCCATATCCATGATTAGAAAATCAACAGGCACAAATGTCATATGTAACTCTACCATAACATCACTTACTTTTCCTAAAGCATGTTTAATGGAATCATCAGCAAGTGCAAGTTCAATAGAGCATTTTTCAAGATTTTTCAATTCAAGTACTTCATATAGTTCTTTAGATAAAACAGAGACACTAGATCCTAGATCAAGTATAGCATGGTGTGTCTCTTTTCCAATGGTTACTAGGACTTTGGGAATCCATACATCCCCAAGCTTAGGTGGTATCATAGCCTCTTGGTTGTACCTAGCAATCTTTTCTTTTAAACATGATTAGCAATATAAGAACCAAAACCAGCTTGGTTATAGTTGATGGAAGGATCACTTGCAAATTTTTGTAAGATAGATATTAATTCATGCAAGCTACAATTCTCTAAGTCAAGCAATGGTTCCTTGACTTCACTAAGCATTTTAACTTCTTCAACTTTCTTTTCTAACTCAATCAACATAAGAGATTCATCATGTTCAGTTTCGTTAACTTCTTCTTTTAATCCAACAAGTTGAGACATAAATGGCAACAAATATTCAGGATAGTTCAATAATTCATTAAGAGTTTCCTCCAAAGTAAGAGGAACATTTTCAGCAATATTAATAGAATTCATTCCAACCACAGGTGGTGCTTGTGGTTTCCCTGCAGACATACTCAATAAAGTGGCTTGGTTATCAGCTAGTTTTGACAAGGCTTTGTCTAGTCCTGCAGTTTGGAGTTGTAAGCCTTTAATATCAGAACTAATAGAAGCAACAGACTTATTCAACTCTTGTATCATGGTATTATGACTAGCAATTTGTTCCATAAGAATTTTATTAGCCTCAAAATTATCATTACGTGGTGGCATAGGCTTCCAATTATTATCACTAGCATTAGGATATGGAATAGAAGGACGATTGTTGGGAACATATGGGGGTTTATTATAAGAGTTATAATTGTTGTTACCATACCCATTATTACCATAGTTCCTAATGAAGTTGACATCAATATTTTCAGGATTATTACCAACTAGTTCTTGCAAAGGCACATTTTCAATATTTTGTTTATTAATGAAAGCAAGAATAGTATCCATTTTAGATGACAAATCATTTGTTTCTTCTATGGAGTTCACTTTCTTAGAAGGATTAGGTGCTCTATCAGTATGCCATTGACTATAGTTTTGCAAAATGCTTTCCAATATGTTCTTAGCTTCTACTATAGTTTTTCCCATAAAAGCACCTCCAGCAGCAGAATCAAGAATATTTCTAGACATGTAATTTAGACCATTGTAAAAAGAGTGTAATATGGTCCATTCGTTGACCCCATGTGATGGACAAGTTCTAAGCATAAGTTTAATCCTATCCCAAGCCATAGCAACATGTTCATTTTCATTTTGCCTAAAAGAAAGAATGTTGTTTCTATTTTGCAAAATTTTAACAGGGGATAGTATTTCTTAATGAAAGCTTCTTTTAAATCATCCCAAGTTTTAATGCTATCAATAGGTAATGAATGCAGCCACTCTTTAGCTTTTCCTCTAAGTGAGAAAGGAAATAACTTCAGTTTTAGAATATCACTTTCCACATTTTTAAATTTCTGCATGTCACATATTTCAACAAAATCATGAAGATGCATAGAGGCATCCTCCATAGCACTACCGCCAAATTGTTCCCTAGTTATCAAGTTCAACAAACTAGGACTTACTTCATAACTCTCAGCATTTATCTTAGGTGTGGCAATGGGCCTAGCAATAAATTGATCATTTGGAGTGTTTGTGTAATCACACAACTTAGTTCTTTCTCCCATTTTAGCAAGTTTTTATGTGTTTTTTAATTTTTTATGCAAAACTGAAAATAAATATGCAAGACAATGACAAAACAAGATAAATTGCTTTGAAGGTAAAGATGGATAAGATGATGCTCACGTAGGTGCAACCTCCCCAAGCTTAGGTGTTAGCACAAGTTGGTGATGAAGTTGACTTGGTGAGATATCCTTGGATAAACCTTTCAGCAATGATCCCCGGCAACGGCGCCAGAAAACACTTGTGAGCGTAGTTGATGGGAAAATATTGCGGTTGCTTCTATCTCCCCGGCAACGGCGCCAGAAAACACTCTTGATGGCCCTTCACGTAGTTACCTGCGTGAAAAGTAAATGGGTTAGGTTGAGACTCCAAGTGCAGAGTGTGTAGTAAGTGGAAGACGTGTTTTCCCCACGAGGGTGACTCGAGGGTTTAATATCGAACTCTCGGGGAATCAGTAGTGAAGATTTATCTTTCCTATCCTTCTTTTGGTTACCTACAAAACAAAGTAAATGTTTTGGTCCTCAACCTCACCTAGTGGTTGTCAAGCACAAGGTGTGAGAATGATATCAAGATAATATGCAATGCAAACAAGAAATAAATATGCAATGGTGGTAAATAAATATGCAAGGATGGTGGTAGCAATGATAAATGATATTTTTGGGTTTTATATGATGAATGCAAGATGTAAAAGTGTTTTTGTATTTTCGGATTTTTAAATGGCAGAAAATGGAAAAGTGGTAAAAGTGGTTGGAAAGGTGTTTCTTATGATTAAAAATGGACCGGGGTTCATGGTTTCACAAATGCACTCTCTCTTTAATAAAGTGGTAGACAATGGAACACTAGAGTTGACATATGAGATTGCAACACAACAGTTTAATGACAAGTTATAATTATATGGGCATCACGTCCTAACATAGAGACCTTTTGGTTATTAGTCTCTCTTATACTCCACCAAGATGCGAACTAAATCATAACACCTCAGTAATTAAGATAACTCAGAGTATAGCAATAAGTATCATGACATGAAGTTAAAATAAGAACATGCTAGATCTAGTCATGGAGAAGTGGCAATGGTCACACCCACATCTCCGGTAGCATGGTATTTCTTTTTATCCCTAGTGAGGCAACAAAGTAAGGTAAAACACCCAAGTGGATCGCAGAACTTTCTCTCACGTTCACTGCACTAGCCACCCCCCGTTACTCCAACTAATGCACACGTTCCCCCTCACACGCTCTCATAAACATGCTTGATCATAACAAGTAAATAAGAACGGGGTACATAATATGCATCTACTTTCATAACTGAAACAAAACCATTGCAATCTCAAACATATATTAACTCATAAAAAGATCCACCACAAAGGTATTACATAGATGACCGTAATCATGTTCAGCAGCTCATACGGTACTAATTAGTGAAGCTCGAGAGAGAGATACATAAGTTACTTCCACAAACCCATAGTCCAGAGGTGGACTACTCCCTCTTCATCATGGAGACGGTGGAGAAGTCGTTGGAGAAGATGGAGACCACGCCGGCAGCGCCCCGCCGGAGTTTTCCCCCTCCAATCTGCAGCTCCAGGTCTCTGTTTCGGTGTTTCTGTGTTTCTGCGGCGCTCCTTCCAGAGAACGTCGGGGGACAATTTTTATAGGCGTTTTTAGGTCAAAACGGAGTCGGTGGAGGAAAGATCGACGACAAGGAGAGTCGAGGCCCAATTGGAGGGGTCCCACGTGGCCAGGTACAGGGGCCGCGTGGGCCCACCTCTTTTGGCCCTCGGGGCTCCGTTTGTTCGCTTCCTTCGCCCCCAAGTCTTGTTCCTTCCAAAAAATGATGCTCGTAAATTTCCAGGTCATTTGGACGTCGTTTGGGTCCCTGAAACATTAAAATATAGAAATAGGGTTTTCTGCCTGCGCAGGGTTAATTCCATAAAAAATAGGAAACATATCAAATATTCCCAAAATCATTATAAAACAGTGATATAACCCTTATATGATGCAAATATGACTGGAATATAAGTAAAAATAATGCAAAGTTCATGTATGCATTTTACATGCATCACCTGGGCCGCCAACCTAAGCCATGCATCATTCATGGTGGAAATTTACAGCGTACCATAGTGAACATTCAGTGATGCACATCATAATAAAAAGCTACACAAATAGTAAATAAAAGAGTGCTGAGATTGTTCATTGTCTGTTTGTCTTGTCGTTTGGACATGGGCTTGTTCCATGTCTTGGGACAAGAGGTACCCCAGTTGACGCTCTTGATGACGCTTTTATTACTTGCAATGACTGAAAAACTCGAACTTGCCTAGTGACCAGAGTTGAGTAGCATGTGGTGTAGGTACTCGTATTCACGGGGCATGAAACTTTCAACCTCTAGTTGGTCAAGCATATGAGTCATAATAGGGAACACCAAATGGTTTGATAAAACTGAGAGCAAGGTTGTAAGCACAATGAGTTCATTAGTCAATAAAAGAAAGAATCAAAGATCTCAAAAATCTTGTCTTGATTCAATTAAAAGCGATAAAAGAACCTTTGTTTATTTCTACAGTTGGGCAAACTCATCCAAGTATTGACACTTCATGATATTTCTCTTGCAACATGTATAAATGGTTTAACACTGATTAGATATACCTTTGCTAGCATTTTGTTATTTTTTATGGAAATTATGTTTTGAATACTTGTTGGTATTAAACGGTGTTACATATGCAATGCAAAGGTCTTGTCAAAATCTTTTTATCGCTTCTGCACTATGTTTGAGTTGTTCGAGGACAAACAACGTGCTAAGCTTGGGGGAGTTGATGCACCTAAAATGCATCTACTTTTCCAAGCACTTTGCTTCATAATTTGCTCCGGAATCTTCCCATATTTGAATAAACCTGCTGAATCTGACGCTGTTTTTAGCAAAGTCTCGTTTCTGGTTATTTTTGCAAGAACTTAAATCGGGGAAAAATACCACGTCATTTTTTATGGAAAAGGAGGACAACGTGCAAAGGATGGACACGAGGAAGCGCCGGAGGCCCAAAAGAGTGGGCCCCACGCGGCCAGATCCTTGGGCCGCGTGGGCCCACCTAACTGGAGCCTCGGGCGCCGCCTCTCCTTCGGCTTTTCGCGTACCCCCTCATATATATGAAAACGTGGGTGCCCTAGGAGGAGGAGAGCTTTCGCGAAACACACCGCCGCCGCCACCACGATCTTCGTTTTCGGAGACAGATTGCTCCAGGATTTCTCCTCCAGTGGAGGGATCCGGAGACCGTCTTCACCGCCATCTTCACCGCCTTCATCTCCATCGACCATGAGCTCCATCTCCATCACCATGTGTGAGTAGTCCGCTGTAGGCATGTGAGGTGGATAGGGATTGGATGAGATTGATCATGTAATGATACCCGTTGTTCGAGATCTTAGGGTTTATCTTGAGGATATTTTTGTATTGTGTTGATGCACTTATGCTATACTTAATGCTTGTTACTAGGGCCCGAGTGGCATGATTTCAGTACTGAACTTATTTTGCCCCATCATATATTTGAGTTTGGTATTTATCTGCAAAGTGTATCACCTGCTATTATGTTGAACCTGTGAACCCTAAAAGTGACATATAGGAAAAACAAGGGGGAGATGTTTTAGTTTGAGGATTCTATGTGTTCATGAAGTGTTAATGCGTTGTTCCGGGCTATTCGAAAGGGTAAACCTTAATTACCTGTAGTTCCAAGTTGGCCCCGGTGAAATGGGCAGGTAGGACAATAGATGTTGTGCAAATTCTCTTGGTTAGTACGCACAACTAATTATGGAACACATACCTACATATATCAGAGTTAGAGATAAGTCCCATTGCTATTTATATCTTATTATATGATCAATCTTATTCATGCAACACCCCGCTATCACCTCATGCCTACGTTTTAAATCTCTGATTTACACTTTCACTTTTCCGGTGAAAACTGGGAAACCCTTGTTCACTACTGCTATTCTATTTGCTACTTGAATCATACTACTGCCATCACTATCACTGCTGCAAGTTTATTGATATACAGGTGTGGTTGAGAGTGACGCCTCAATTGCCAAAGTCTTATTGGTATTCTTGTGTTCCCATCGTGTCGAACTATAAATTTGGGTAATACTTCCCAACGAAGATTTCAGCGATCCCCTATACTTGTGGGCATCAGTAAGAAACATATAGTTATAATTTACGTCCCTTTTATAAACTTAAATAAATACAAACGGCCTAAAGATGATCTCAAATAAAAACTTTATCACACAAAAGTTTTGTCCCTCCTTGAGAGGATCAACTTTTATTTTCGTATCATCTCAATCCAAAGTCATATGCAACCTAGAGATTCATATTATGAAACAGCACCACGCGTTACCGACGGGTGCTTAATAAGGATCGGTTAGTAATGAAGGCACATTTGGGAACTGGTACAAAACAACTTTTATGTGGTATAATGTGTGTAAAAGAACATATGGGTATTATTCACATAATTTTTTCTTGTGGTTTCTGTTATTTTGATGTGTTCCAAATTCATATGAAGATATAAAGTGAGAGGCTAACTTCGGAGCGAAGCGGAGGCCCGTCGCCGGAGGCTTGGGCCGTACGGTACACGTCGTTTCCGAGTCAGACTGCAGCTGACCTAGGGTTTTGCCACCATATATACATCTTGTAAGCCGCCGGTTGGGATAAGTCGCATTGTGTAAATCCCCGGCGTTTGTAACCTCACCCGATATACTGAAGTATTGTTGGCTGGCGCCCGTGGTTTTTTCTCCTCCATTGTTGGAGGGGTTTTCCACGTTAAATCTCGTGTCCCCGTTGGTTTGATCGTTCCGCTCTTCATCGTTTATCTTGCTATCGTTTATAACAGTTTCTTTACAAAAGTGTCCCTTTTAACGATTTAAATAATAGTAAATAAATGAAAACATCATAAAATATTCAGCAATGACTCCCAACCAAGTCATTGCACTTCAGCATGGGTTATCAACAACTATGTCCTCTTTGCCACCATGGACAACAGTGGTAACGATGCTATCAACGATGCAGTGTTGGCCTTCCTGTTCCAACACGTATATGTGATGCTCATCTCTTTGTTTCTACTAGTATCTCGTCCATAAATAAATCAGGTAGATATGTCTAGTCTGTGACATGTGATTAGATTTAAATAATAATATATTTAGTGATGTTTGGGTTAATGAAACTAATCAAAATTACTTTATGTCCCAAAAACATGATGATAAACATGCTAGTAATTTATAGGGTATTGCGGCCTACGAACACTACGGTTATCAGGACATATGTCGATGTATCAAACCATTTGCCGAGTGCTTATCATCAGACACTCGACGGAGACTGGTATTTTCCGATTGCCTTTTTTAGAGATTATTTTGTCGAGTGCTAGGTGGCCAACTCTCGGCAAACATGAGGAACTCGACATGTGGCGAAGATGAGGCGTTCAACAAATGAGTGCTTCCAATAAGGTCATATCTACCTGGTCCCTCGCAAACGGTTATAGGAGAAAAAAAATCCGGCTTGCTCCTTTAAACCGCACCTAGCCAATACCTTATAATGTTTTGAGGAGAAAAAAATATAAGCGGCGCCCGCAAATCCCGGTCGAGGTCTCTCATTTATACTCAACCTCCACCTCTGGACAAAAATATTTGGAATCCTCCTCTCCCGCCCGAGCCGTGATGGCGTGCTAACGGTACAGTGTTTTATTACTTCCCAGCAACAGCACCAGAAGATCTGCTTGTTGACCGTGACAACACATGTTCGTTGGAGACCCCAAGAGGAAGGTAAGATGTAGTGCAGCAGTAGTTTTCCCTAGAAATATGACCAAGGTTTATCGAACCAGGAGGACACGGAGATTCTTCAGAAGGTTGTCAGCGGCGCAACTGACGTGGAACCTGCACACAACACAAGCAAACTACTTTGCCCCAACGAAACAGAGAGGTTGTCAATCTCTCTAGCTTGCTGAAAACAAAGGATTAAACGTATTGTGTGGAAAACAGTAATGAGTGCAGAAAGTAACAAAGAACAAATGATTGCAGTTGGTGGTTTTATCAGTATGAGGAAATGGATCGGGGTCCGCAGTTCACTAGTGGTGTCTCTCCATAAAAGATAACTAACATGTTGGGTAAACAAATTACAGCTGGGCAATTGACAAATAATGAGCGCATGACAATGCAATATATAACAAGATGATTATTATGAGATTTAATTGGGCATTATAACAAAGTACATAGACTTGCTATCCAACGTATCTATGCCTAAATAATCCACCTTCCGGTTAGCATCCGCACCCCTTCCGGTATTGAGTTGCGAACAACAGATTATTGCATGAAGTAAAGTGTGTAATGTAAACAATGCAAATGACACGTAGACAATGCATCATTGTTTTATCCCTAGTGGCAACAGCACATCCACAACCTTAGTCGTTTCTGTCATCTCGAGCCCAGATTACTGGAGGCATGAACCCACTATCTAGCATAAATACTCCTCTTGGAGTTACAAGCATCTACTTGGCCAAAGCATCTACTAGTGATGACCCACAAGTATAGGGAACGCAACAGTCTTCAAGGGAACTAAAACCCAAATTTATTGATTCGACACAAGGGGAGCCAAAGAATATTTATAAGCCTTAACAGATGAATTGTCAGTTCAGCTGCACCTGGAAATAGACTTGCTCGACACAGTTTATCAGTAGCAACAGTTTTATAGCAGTAGCAGTAGCAGTAGTGAAATAATAGCAGCAGTAATAATTGTAGTAGACAGCAGGATTAAAATACTGTAGGCATAGGATGGATGAACGGGCGTTGCATGGATAAGATAATTCATATAATACTCAAGTGTAGGCATTTGCAGATAGATAATAATAAAGTATCCAGGTAATAATCAATCATAGGCATGTGTTCCATATTTAGTTGTGCGTGCTCGCAATGAGAAACTTGCACAACATCTTCTGTCCTACCAGCCCGTTTGCAGCGGGGCCTCAAGGGAAACTACTGGTGACGAGGGGTAGACTCATCAAGACCCATAGTCGAGGTCCCTAGGTTATGAATATGGGGGAGAGAACGTGGTAGAGCTGGAAGTATCGTCGGCTGACAAGCAGGGCAAAGATTTTACCCAGGTTCAGGGCCCTCGTGTGGAGGTAACACCCCTACGTCCTGCCTGTCTGTTATTGCTTTGTGAATATGATGGTTACAAGGATCCCGGCGAGATGTCGATCTCGCTAGGGTTTGTGGCTCTGGTGGTTCGTTGTCTGGTTCGATGGCCCTCCCAGTCCTTAAATAATAGGCTGGGTCTCGGGTGTTCGTAACCGACTCGATTTACAAGTAAGGAAACTCTAAACCGACTATTGCTTCGCCAAACTTGGAGGATACTCCATCTTCGTGGGCCTCCCTTCATGGGCTTCATGTAGGCTCTGATAGTTGGGCCTAGTCGATACGTGCACCAGGTACCCTCATGGTAGGGTACCCGATAGGCATACCCATGTCAGTAGCCCCCGAGTACTTGTCTGATTCGAAGAGTCGGGCATGGACTCATACATCATGCACGTTATATTTTTTACATCTGTATTTAGAATTCTTATGAAATAGCACATGTTGGCTATGTCGAGTGTTTCATCGACTATGAGTTTTTGCTTATGATAGTCAAGGGATATTAGCTTAGCAGGCCCGGCACACACGACGGATCGGGGCCAGTTAACTACCATTTGTGGCAAAACCATACTAGCTTTCAATCAAACTCGAGTCCCCGGACTCGAATCTGGAACAAACTGGACAGACTCGAAACAGCCGTTGAGGTCTTACGGAATCGAACTGCAGTATAATTTTGAATCAACCCAACGCGTCCGTCGGGGATAATTCATCATGTCTGCTGACACGGAAAATTTAAGGATAACGCTGCTGGAGCGGTCCTTAGCCCAGCTCGACTGATCGGTGGGTCTTACCTTTGCACTATGCATGCAGCATCCAAGGATCGTCGGATCAACTCGGGAATATTTTGAGTGTGATTTTGCTTATGAACTTAGTCGAATGTTTCGTCGACTGACACTTTTGCCATTATTCTATCGGGTGCGCGACAGCGCTCCCGATGGGAGTAGCCCCCGAGATTGTGCTTTATTGCTTGCAATGGAGGATAATCTCAAAATCTTTTACCCTGCACATTTTAGTCAAAGAAATTTTTTGATACGCTCCCGATGGGAGTACGATGCTGCAGTCGAAAGAATTTCGACTGGCCTCTATGACTTTCCGAGACTTATGCGAGAGACCACCCGAAGATATCATCGAGTGACTTTTATGCCAGTTGTGAAAGAGAGAACAACGTCAGCAATGACGCATTTTGCGACTGCTATCTCTGACAAGCGGTGGCGTGCTTGGAGAGGCTTTGATAAGACGTGACCCTGTTTTGTGGGCCCGTTTTGCAGAGCTGACCAGGGATGACGCCGCGTGGACTTGATTTGACCGTTCTGGCGCGATTTTCACGGGGCGTGATGATGGTTTCCTGGATTCTCGTGCGTAGTGGGCGGAGTGGCCGGCGACGGTTGCTCTCCTGGCCGCCACGTGTATGGCCAGATTTCGCGCGGAGCGTATGCATTTTTTGACGGTTACGATCGTTTTGCGATCTGTGGTAAATAGGGGGGACGGCGCTGGCAGAGTTTTTTACTTGCCATTTGCTCCCTGCGCCGCCCCTCGTCTCCTTCCTCGCGCTGCCCCTCCATTGCTCTGCGCCCAAGTTCTTTGCCCCACACTCCTCCACTGTAGCAATGGCGAAAGGTGGAGGTGCGAAGCGTGGTGCTGCCGCCGCCGCCGCGACCGATGCGACCAAGGGCAAGAAGGCCGTGGCGGGTACATCTGCATCCGCCGCGCTGAAGAAGGGCAGCGGGGACTGGGCGAAGTCCACCATCAAGGACGCCCATTTGGTCAAGTTCCGCGAGCAGGGGTATCTGCCACCCGCGGAGCAGCTCGCCGTCCGCGCGCCGTCGCCCAAGGAGGTACTCCCCGAACCACGCGCCAACGAGCGTGTTTGTTTTGCGGAGTTTTTGCCTAGGGGCTTTTCGCTTCCCCTCCACGACTTCGTTCGTGGTCTTCTTTTTGCCTACGGGGTGCAGATCCATGATCTCACCCCAAATGGCATTATGCATATCGCGTGTTTCATCACGCTGTGCGAGTGCTTCCTCGGCGTCGCACCCAGCTGGGCGCTGTGGAAAGCCATCTTCATGGTACGGCCGAACAGAGGAGGTGGTCGCACCTACCCTGTTGGCGGCTGTGGAATCCAGGTGCGCAGCGACACCCGCTACTTCCGCCTGAAGACCGTCGACTCCGCTCAAGGCTGGAGGAAGGGGTTTTTATGCGACTGTCGAGCAGGATGCAGCCGCCCCTTTCTCGACTGCTGCTTTCACCAGGACCAAGGCGTGGGATCACCAACTCTCAGCCGAAGAAATGGAGGAGGCAAGCCCTTTGCTGGCTCGGATCGGAGGCATGCTGGACAAGGTCACAGGCATCCATTTGATCGCCACCTTTGTGAAGAGGCGGGTGTGGCCCATCCGTGCCCGAGCGCACCCCATGTGGGAGTATGAAGGCGCGGGTGACATCACCCGAATGAACCCAGAGGAGCTTTCAAGGAGTGAGCTGCTGACGCATGTGCGGCACATCACCAACTTGACGACAGGCGACACTTGCAACGTCGACTGCCCTGTTGCACCATATGGGTTGGAGAACCCTTTGCTTGAGGTATGTATGTGTTATAGCCTGCTTGCAATGAAGAGTTTGCCACTCGCATGTTCTGCGATATGCGATTTTTGATTCTGACTTTGCAATTTGTGATGTATGCTATGCAGGGTCACTCGACTGCTGCCTCCCTTCCTCCTCTGCCTGAAAATGGCGAGACTGAAGAAACACAGGCACAGGTGGTGGACCCGAAAGGGGATCAGTCGCCCATCCCTTCTGCCACCACTTCACATGTGGAGGAGGTCGAGGAGAAGCAGCAGAAGAAGTCCAATCTGAAGACAAGGCCCCTCTGACCAAGAAGTCGATACCGCGCCACCGAAGCGGCGTCGACTGGCCAAGAAGGCGCCTTCTGCTGAGTTCACCCGCGAAGGGCAGGTTGGAGGATGACGAGGAATCAGGTTCACCACCTGTTTTCCAAGCCGCTCCTTTGCGTGCGTGCTCAACAAGCTCAACTCTTCCTCTTCAGTCGAGTGGTACCCCAGCCTTTGGGGACCAATTTTTGGCGACTCCGAAGATGAGGAAGATGAGGAGCACAGGTATGTGTTTTTTGAGTATGATATGAGAATTTTGTGCTGTCACATATTTGTGCTGACCGTCCTTTTGCTTTGTTGTGTTGCCACAGTGCTGAAAACAATCAGCCTGGGACTCCTCCAGTCGAGAATGTTCCAACCCTGGAGCACTCGAAGTCTGCACCGACTGGAAACGAGGCTGCCCAGCCAATGGCCACTGACGCTGTCGTTGAGACAGCCAAGGCGGCAACTCCAGATGTCGGGACATCAGTCGCGGCTCCTGAGCCGTGGATGAACCACGTGAGTAACTTTTTGCTTGACCCGTTTAGTTGTAGGTCTGTGAGAGTTTTGATTTTTGCTGAATCGTGTGCTCGCAGCCCTTCTACCACACCTTGGCAGATTCTGCCAAGGCTTATGTCCAGGTGGAGCAGGAGAGGGACACCATGCGCGCCGAGCTCGAGCGGCTCAGTCGTGAGTTCTCCTTTTTGCTTTTGTTTTGCCGAACTTCTTTTTGCAATGCTTGATTTTGTCGAGTATTGAATGCACGTGATTTTGCTGGGCCAGGCGAGAAGAAGGAGCTGGAAGACGCACTCGCCGCGCAGCGCGAAGAGTCGAAGAAAGAGCTGGCTGCCGCCACCAACTCAGCCGCTGCACGCGAGCGAGGATATGCTGACCAGCTCGCGGCACTCGCGCAGGTCATGGGAGGTGAGTAATCTTTTCTCCTTTTGATATGACGATATAACTTGTCGAGTGTCGTAAAATGACTTATGCCTGTTTTGAATTGTGCAGAAGCTGTTGGCGCACCGGCCTCTGCGGACGTGGCGAGTGACGATCTTTCGCTGGAACAGGCTGTGGGCGGCTTAGGCGCTCTATGCAACCAGGCGAAAGAAGCACTCGCCAAATCGACGAGCACACTTGGCGCTGTATACCAAGTGGTGTTCCCGACTGGCGTAGTGCCGTCGACGGTGGATGACTTCGCCGACGTGTTTGGCCCCGGGACGTCCACCATGGCGGGTTTCGCTCGCGCCAACACGGTACGCGGATCCGAGTCCACCATCAAGCTTCTTATGGGACATGGGATAGATTGCGACTATGAGGCAGCACTGTCTGCGTTCCCTCAGAAGCCAGATGGGAAGCCCATTTCCTGAAGGGGGTGAGCGGAGCCGCCGCGCGACTGGCCGAAGTTTTTATGAACACCATGGAGCGCCGGGCACTCGAGACTGCCAATCGTCTGCTTAGGAAATCGAAATCTTAGGTTTAGGGTAGCTGTACCCTTTTGCTTTTTTATGCCTTGTAATGATACCTTCTGAACTGCGCGAGTCTGCGCTTTGTTTTGCTACCTTGTTTATGCAAACAGTCTTTTGCTAATGTCTTTCACTCGAAGAGTTGTATGCTTATGACATGAGTTTTAGCTTCTGACACAAACTTTGTGTTTGTGATTATGCTCTTTGAACAGTCACGAGAACCTGCTACTGCGACTAGTTCCTCGCAGGCTCCAATCACCACCCGATCCCAGGGTCAGGTGGTAAATGATGCCAAGGTGATGGAGTATATGAAGGCCAAATTTGTGAGAATGGAGCAAGATCTGAAGGACGCCCAGGCTGAGCTGAATCGATTGAGGGCGAGACCCGCGTTGGCCACCCAACGCGAGGAATATGTGCTCGGGGAGATGGATCTTGTGAACAGGCAACTCGAGTGTAAGTTCGAGTCTTGCTCTGTTTACAAGCTTTTTGCGTAGCTTGTCCTTTTGATCTGACTGGTGCGCCCGTGTTTGTAGGCTTTGTCGACAACTTCCAGGCTGAAAAGATTCGCGTGGAAGGGCGTCTGGATAGCGTGGTTGACGACCCTACGACTGGGCGTCAACACTTTTGGCTTGATAGGTACCATGCCCGCATACTCGCCACCCTGAAGGATCGCGTCTGGCGAAGTGCTGAACTGCTGGAGTTATGCCGGGCAGCGTTTATTCGCCTGAACGAGACTCTTTTTCCTGCGGGGCCACAACCACAAGGGATTCGTGCTTGTTGAACATCTTCCGTCAAACAAATCCCATTCGAGAGTTGCTGTCTCAGAGACTTGTGATTGGAGCCAACGCTGCAATGGCGTATATGCGTAGTCGAAAACCAAGGTTGGTGTTGCGGACACCTGCAGCCGGAGAGGTTCTCGAACAAAAAGACCTGGATGACACGATCCAAGCTGCGGAGACACTAATCGAGTGCACTCGCGAACAGCTTTGCGGTCCCGAGCTGCCCGTAAAGGACGAGCCTGAGGATTAGAATAGTTTGCGAGTGCAATTTTTGTATAGGGGCAGCCCCCGAGTGTAATTTTTGACTCTTTGTATATTGTATAGTTTGTATACTTTGATTTTTTGTCGAGCCCCCGAGTCAGTCGAGCGGGGTTTGTGAAATATGTGTTGGTTGTGAACCAATGACTGTGCAGCCCCCGAGTATTCGAGTGCGGCTGCAGAGTTTTTGTGTTCTTTGTTTGGATCCTTGTTACGCAGCCCCCGAGCATTCGGGTGCGGCTAAGGCATTGTGTTTCTGCAAGAGCGAGAGCTCATTTGATCGATAACACAGCCCCCGAGGGTTTCGGGTGCGGTTAAGGTATGAATTATGCGGGTAGTAGCCACAAAGAAGTCGAAGGAACATTGATTTTATTCCTCTTTTGAATGTTAGGCTGCAGGCCGCCTCATTAAAAACCTTCCAGTCCCCTTAGGTACCCTGGTAAGGAAAAGAGCGCGTCTGAAACCTGCAGCCATCCGACATATAGCCTATTACATTGTATGACTGTGAGCACTTTATGCGTAGAAACGGCGCAGATGCGCAACGTTCCAAGGATTATGAGAGAGTTCGCCTGTCTTCGCGTGCTTCAGTCGATATGCGCCTCCACCAAGGACCTCCGTGATGATGAAGGGACCCTCCCATGGGGAAGCGAGCTTGTGCACCTTCTTTTGCTTCAGTCGAAGAACCAGGTCGCCAACGACGAAGGACCTGGTGCGCAGTCGACGGCTGTGGTAGTTGCGAATCCTGCTGGTAAACAGCTGTGCGGGCCAAGGCCGTGTCCGCGCTCATCGAGCAAGTCGACTGCGTCTTCGAGTGCTTCTTCGCGTCTTCTTCATTGTATGCTTCAACTCGTGGCGCATTGAACCTTACATCTGATGGCAGAATTGCCTCTGCACCATAGACCATGAAGAATGGGGTGAACTGCGTAGAAGTGTTGGGAGTTGTGCGTAGGCTCCATAGCACAGATGGTAGTTCTTCGACCCAAGCACCCGCAGCTCTTTTGAGTGGCACCAGGAGGCGCTTCTTGATCCCACTCGTCACAAGTCCATTGGCCTTTTCGACTTGGCCATTGGATTGTGGATGCGCCACGGATGCGTAGTTGAGCGTAATGTCCTGCTCTTTGCAGAAGGTTTTGAACTCCTCAGCCGTGAAGTTTGTGCCGTTATCAGTGATGATACTGTTTGGGACACCGAAGCGGTAGATGATGCTCTTTATGAAGTTGACTGCCGTAGTAGCAGTCGAATTTGTGATGGGGACCGCCTCGATCCACTTTGTGAACTTGTCGACTGCCACCAGTAGGTGAGTATGCCCGCCATGCGATGATTTTTTGAGTGGCCCAACCATATCGAGCCCCCATTGGGCGAAAGGCCAGGCCAGCGGTATAGTCTTCAACGCCGATGCGGGTGCGTGCGGCCTTGTTGCGAATTTCTGGCAGCCGACGCACCTTTTGACTATGTCCTCCGCGTCTTTGAGTGCTGTAGGCCAGTAAAACCCTGCGCGAAAGGCTTTGGCTACGAGTGATCGACTGCTGGCGTGATGCCCACAGGTACCTGCATGAATATCTCGAAGTATGGCTTGGCCATCTTCGAATGCGATGCATCTTTGGAACATACCTGATATGCTGCGCTTGTATAACTCGCCGTTGATAACGGTGTATGCTTTTGATCTTCGAGTCACGCGTCGGGACTCGGTTATGTCATCTGGTAGCTCGCTGCGGAGTATGTAAGCCAGAAAAGGTTGAGTCCAAGTTGGCTCAATGAGGAGTACCTCGACTGGGGGGTCCTCTGTGCTAGGCTTTGCTTTTGGCTGGCGTAGTCGACGGAGGAGGCTCTCGTTTCTCCTTGATAGATCTGTGTTCGATGCGCTCGAGGAAGACACCAGGTGGAATTTGTGCGCCAGTTGAGCCAAGATTGGCTAGCATGTCTGCTTCTTCGTTACTTTCCCTTCCTATGTGCCTCAACTCGCAGCCCTCGAAGCTGCCCTCCAGTGTGTTGTACAGGTCGCGATAAGCGATCATGTTGTCCGCGATTGCGTCGCAGGCCTTCATTGTTTGCTGCACCACGAGATTGGAGTCGCCGTAGATCATCAATCGAGTGCACCCAAGTGCTTTTGCCATCCGCATGCCATGGATCAGAGCCTCGTATTCAGCCTCGTTATTGGAGGGTAGTTTGAATCCCATCTGCAAAACATAACGTAGCTTGTCCCCTTTTGGTGATATGAGGATGACGCCTGCGCCTGCGCCTTCGTGTTTCTTGGACCCATCGAAGTACATGGTCCAGGAATTGGACACGTCTGGTGCTCCAGGTAATTGGGCCTCTATCCACTCGGTTGTGAAGTCGGGTAGGACTTGTGCTTTGATAGCCTTCGGGTGCTCGTACTTGATGTCTCTTGGAGCCAGCTCGATGAGCCATTTTGCGACTCGACCCGTTGCATTGGGGTTTGTGAGGATATCACCGATTGCTGAGTTACTTACCACGGTGATCGGGTGCTCGGTGAAGTAGTGTGTCAACTTCCTTGAGGACATGAATACAGCGTATGCCAGCTTTTGATAGTGCGGGTACCGCTGTTTTGATATGGAGAGAACCTCGCTCAGGTAGTAGACTGGACGTTGTATGCTTTGGATGTGCCCCTCCTCCATGCGTTCGACTACCAGTACGGTGCTCACCACCCTGTTTGTAGCCGAGACATACAGGTAGAGTGGTTCCCGTTCCTTAGGTGCGACGAGGATCGGAGGGCTTGTGAGGATCCGCTTGAGATCTGTGAAGGCTGCTTCAGCTTCTGGCGTCCACTCGAACTTGTCCGCCTTCTTCATCAGTCGATAGAATGGTAGAGCCTTTTCACCCAGTTTGCTGATGAATCGACTGAGCGCTGCTACTCGTCCTGCTAGTTTCTGCACATCGTGAAGCTTTGAAGGCCTTTGCATTGTGAGGATGGCCTGTATTTTCTCCGGGTCTGCTTCGATTCCACGGGCAGAGACTAGGTACCCTAGAGCTGCCCGGCTGGAACGCCGAACGTGCACTTCTTAGGATTGAGCTTGATATGGAAGCGTTTGAGGTTTGCGAACGTCTCCCTCAAATCGTCGAGTAGTGTGTGTTCTTCCCTTGTGGTAATGACAATGTCATCCACGTAGACCTGGACGTTGCGTCCATTTGCTTTTTGAGGCAGTCCTGCATCATGCGCTGGTATGTTGCACCCGCGTTTTTGAGCCCAAAGGGCATAGTTGTGTAGCAGTAGACCCCGAGTGGGGTTATGAACGCCGTTTTTTCTTCGTCTTCTTGCTTCATCCTTATCTGGTGATAACCTGAGTAAGCATCCAGAAAGGAGAGTCGTGCGCATCCGGCGGTGGAGTCGACGATCTGGTCGATTCGGGTAGCGGGAAGTGATCCTTTGGACAGCACTTGTTCAGCGCTGTGAAGTCCACGCACATCCGAAGGATGTCTGTATGCTTCTTCTCTACGAGTACGGGGTTGGCCACCCATTGTGATTTCTTGATTTCCCTAATGAATCCTGCTGCGAGTAACCGGTCGACTTCAGATTCGACTGCGGTTCGCTTTGGGCCGGAGATTCGACGCATCGTTTGCTTGACTGGCTTTGCATCTGGAAACAATTGGAGAGAGTGCTCGGCGAATTCCCTGGGAATACCTGGCATGTCGGCTGGACACCACGCAAATATTTCCCAGTTCTCACGGAGGAATTCGACGAGCGCGCCTTCCTATGCGATAGGCAGGCTCGAAGATATGTTGACTGTCTTGGACGGATCGGTCGGGTGCACCTGATGCGACCTTGTGTCATTTGTAGCATTGAAGGATCTGTCGACTGCCAACTTCTTATGCTCCGGAAGGAGTGTGCGGTCGTTGGAATCGCCAAGTCGGCGAGTGATTCTTCCACCCCGAACATCTCGGAGATTTTGCTGAACTCGCGGTCGCAAGCATCGGACCTTTGAAAGTTTCCACGGACAGTGATGACTCCCTTTGGTCCTGGCATCTTCAGCGTGAGGTACGCGTAGTGTGGCACCGCCATGAATCGAGCAAACGTCGGGCGACCAAGAATAGCATGGTATTGTGATTTCCAGTCGACGACCTCGAACTCAATCGACTCTGTCCTGAAGTGGCTTTTGTCCCCGAACGTAACGTCGAGTTGTATGGTGCCTTCTGGGCTAATTGCTTTGCCAGGAACATACCGTGGAAGGTATTTGAAGATTTTGGGAGGTTTTCGACTGACCTGTTCATTTTGCGGAGCGTGTCCGCGAAGATGATGTTTATGCCGCTGCCTCCATCCATGAAGACCTTGGTCATGGCGTAGCCTCCTATTTGCGCGTCGAGTACCAGAGCCGCGTGCCCTGGTCGAACTACAGCTGGGGGATGATCCTCTCGACTGAAGCTTATGATGGTTTCCGATCCCTTCAGAAATTCGGCATGGCAGGAGGTGCCATGACAGCCATGTTCACCTGTCGAGTGATTAGCTTTTGCTGCCTGTTGGAGGGGCGACCCTTTTGTATCATGTACATCTGCCCGTGGGGCTGTGGATATTGATCATCTTCCGCCCGTAGTACGGGTTGTATGGCACCTGCGAGGTTTGCGCCTGGAGCAGGCTGTGGTGGTGGTTGCGGTGGCGGCTGTGGCGCCATGAGAGCGGGCACAGCGTTCGGCTGTGGTGGGTGCAGGCGTGGGCTGAGCAGGTGCTGGGCCGTACCTTTTGAGTCGTATCATGTAGTCAGTCGCCATTTGGTCGAATTCCCTGCAGTTCCTTAGGGTGTGATTGGAGCGTAGTTTTCCGTCGTCCCCCTTGAAGAGGTGGAATCTGCACCAGTCGTCCATCTTTTCCTCGAATGACCGCTCGGGTTTTGCGTCGCTGCGTTTGCGCCATTCTTGCCTTTTGTAGCTGTCGCTCCGCTGCTCGCGATCTCGACTGTCCCGTCGATCATCCGAGCGTCGATTGCTTCTATCTTGGTCCTCCCGGGTTGTGTGTATCCAGCCGCCATGAACTCGGGTCTGTTATCGTCGTAAGGACGTTTGGAACGTTTGCGCCTGCGATCTTCTCTGTATGAATCTCTGCGGCCTCGACTGCCGCTTTCGTAGTTGTCGCGTGGTGGGGAAGCACGGGATCTGCGTACAGAATCCTCTCCATCTGCCCACTCAGTCGCAACTTTGATGAGGTCAGCCAGGGAGGTTGGCTTTTCACGACCAGTGCCTCTTTGAAGTCCTTCCTGGCGAGACCTTGTATGAAGGCATCCATGGCCCTGTCTTCTGACACTTTGCCAACCGAATTGCGTATTTCGGTCCACCGCCGTATGTATGATCTCAACGACTCGTCTGATCGTTGAGTGCATGCCTTAATTCTCGAATGTCTTCGGGCGCTCACATAGAGGCTCGAAGTTTTTGATGAAGTCTCTGCGGAAATCGTCCCACGAGTCGTATGATGATGGAGGGAGCGCCTTGAGCCAGTCGCGGGCAGTTCCTTCGAGCATGAGTCGTATGTACTGCATCGCCGTGGTGTTCGTGCCACGCTGGCATGCCACGGCGAGTCTGTAATCTTCTAGCCACCCGAAGGTTCTTGGCGACCGTTGTACTTGGGTTGTTCGCCTGTCAACTTGAACCTTTGGGCATCCGCGTCTCACGGATGCGTCGAGTGAAGCACAATGCTCCGCATGGCTCTGGTTCGCGATCAGAGTATGAATCGCTGCTATAGGATCTTCGAGATCTGCTTCTGCTGGACCTGTGCCGGCGCGTGCTTCTCCTTCCTTCATCCGAGTGGTGGCTGCGACCACTGCGATGATGTGCTGCGTGTCGTGAGTCGACTATGTCGCGATCGCGATTCCTTGCTGGAGTTTTGTCTTCTGGCTGTATAGCCTGTGCCGCTAGAGCTAGCGATTTGAGTTGTTGGCGATGCAGGGCTGCGTTAGGGTCATTCGCCGGAGGTTGCATTGCCTTGAGGTAAGCACCTACGGAGAATAATGCACCCGCAGCAGTTTTGGGCACTGGGATTCCGTTAGCGTCCTCTGTCATGAACGACAGGTTACGGGTGATTGCTACCCTTTCATGTTCTGGAAGGCTTGCCAACCGCGACCTAGGTCGTGGGGTTGGTTGCTTGTGGACCCGAGGGATTGCTCCCTTCTTCGGGCACTCGAGAGGCTGGCTTGCCTTTTGCGCTCTCGAGCGTCGCTCGGTAGTTTTGCAGTCGAATTGACTCCTGCCAGTTGAAGTACTGGAAGGTCAACATCTCCTCTGGGGTGGAATTTGGTGGCATCATTGTGCACTCCTTTATGACTTTATCTGCTTTTGCTGCCATCTCCTCCGTGATTGTCAAGGTTGTGACCCCATCCGGCATGGTTACCGTGCATGGGAATTGTGCAGGCCTGCGAGCGGCTGCGTCTGCGGATGATTCTGCGGAAGGCCACGTAGACCTGATGGGGCGTGACCCGTGGACAGGTGTATGTGCTGTCGATTCCAGTCATGGACTCGACGTCGCCGTCGAGGCTCATGTCAGAGCCAGTGTGTTCATCGAGTAGATCTTCGAGGCGAATCTCGTTGTCGATGTGCTCATCGCCTATGCTCATCTCGGTGTTGGCGAAGCCATTATGGATTTCTGAGTCGAGGTTGGTGTTGGTGAAGATCTCCGAGTCGACGTTGCTGTCGTTATGAATCGCGGGCTCGTAGAAGTCATCGAGGGAGATCCCGCAGTCGAAACTCTCGTCGAGTGGTAGGTTGAAGTCGACGTTGCTTGTGCGGTATGCTGATTCTGCCTCCTCGCCTTGGAGTTCCGTCATCATGAACCTGTCGATCTCGCCGGTCGACATGGTTGTTGCGGGCGAGCAGGCTTCAGGAATCGACGACGGGGCGAGCGCAGTCGACGGAGCCTCGAGTGCGCCCAGCGCCAGTTGTTGCGGATCTGTCGAGTCCTGCGTGCCAAGATTGTTTACGAAAAAATTGAATGCTCCAACAGTCAAACTCAAACCTGATTCAAGGCCGGAAAACGCCTCCTGAAGCTCTGGCGAGTGCGGATTGAAATTCATTGGAAGAGCAGATGCGCTTTTTGCAGGTGAAGCGGGCAGGCTGCCGCTTTTCGAGTGGATCGGCGAGTCGCCGTGTGTCGCCTGGATCGGCGAGTTGCTGTTTGCTGACATGGCCGGCGAGTTGCCGTTTGCAGATGAGATCGGCGAGTTGCCGTTTGCTGGTGTGATCGGCGATTTGCCGTTTGCTGTTGGGACCGGCGAAACTTCGAGTCCAGCGCTATTCTTTCCCACAGACGGCGCCACTTGACGAGGGGTAGACTCATCAAGACCCATGGTTAAGGTCCCTAGGTTATGAATATGGGGGAGAGAACGTGGTAGAGCTGGAAGTATCGTCGGCTGACAAGCAGGGCAAAGATTTTACCCAGGTTCAGGGCCCTCGTGTGGAGGTAACACCCCTACGTCCTGCCTGTCTGTTATTGCTTTGTGAATATGATGGTTACAAGGATCCCGGCGAGATGTCGATCTCGCTAGGGTTTGTGGCTCTGGTGGTTCGTTGTCTGGTTCGATGGCCCTCCCAGTCCTTAAATAATAGGCTGGGTCTCGGGTGTTCGTAACCGACTCGATTTACAAGTAAGGAAACTCTAAACCGACTATTGCTTCGCCAAACTTGGAGGATACTCCATCTTCGTGGGCCTCCCTTCATGGGCTTCATGTAGGCTCTGATAGTTGGGCCTAGTCGATACGTGCACCAGGTACCCTCATAGTAGGGTACCCGATAGGCATACCCATGTCAACTGGTAATTAAGATGCTCCTTTTAATAAAGCACCGGAGCAAAGCATTAACACTCCGTGAACACATGTGATCCTCACATTACAGCCATCCCCTCTAGTTATCCCAATTGTTGTCACTTTGGGGCCTCGGTTCCGACAATTATATGTGTAAACAACTTGCAGATATGATTTAAAACAATAATTATCCTCATGATTCAATAACATGTTTAGATCTGAAATCATGGCACTCGGCCCTAGTGTCAAGCATTAAGCATAACAAGTTGCAACAATGACATAAAGTACTAACAACGATACTAGGCACCATGCCCTAACAATCTGATATCTATTACATGAATGATCTCATCCAATCCCTACCATCCCTTCAGCCTACAGCGGGGATTACTCACACATGATGGGGAATCATGGATGGTTGATGGAGAGGCGTCGGTGATGATGATGGCGATGATCTCCTCCAATTCTCCGTCCCGGCAGGGTGCCAGAACGGAGTTTTTGATCCCCGAAATAAGGTTTTCGGTGGCGGCGGACCTCTGGAGTGTTTCTGGAAAAGCGTCGATCCTCCTCGGTTTTTTAGGTCAAGGGGACTAAGTAGTCGAAAAGGGGGACGCGTGGTGGTGACTGAGGCGGCCACACCACCCCCCGGCGTGGCCCTGCCCTGGCCGCGCGGGCCCATGGTGTGGGGCCCTCGTGGCTCACCTCCGTCTCGTCTTCTGGCTCCGTGTGTCTTCTGGAAAAATAGGAACTCCAGGATATTTTCGGGAATTTTCCCGAAACTTGACTTTCCGCACAAAAACAAGACACCAGGGCAATTCTGCTGAAAACAACGTTAGTCCGTGTTAGTTGCATTCAAAACACACAAATTAGAGGTAAAACAATAGCAAAATTGTTCGGGAAAGTAGATACGTTTTGGACGTATCAACTAGCAACAAAGAGCATGCAAGATCATAAACAACATAAATAGATAGATTGATAAACAACTTGCTCATAGTATCAATATTCATCGGATCCCAGCAAACACAACATGTAGCATTACAATAAGATGATCTTGATTATGTTAGGCAGCTCACAAGATCTAAACATGGAGGTACAAGGTGGAGAGACAACCATCTAGCTACTGCTATGGACCCGTAATCCAAGGATGAACTACTCACGCATCACTACGGAGGCAGGCATGGCGGTGTAGAAGCCTCTGGTGAGGATCTCCCCTCCGGCAGGGTGCCAGGAAGAGCTTCAGAACCCTCCCGATCTAGGGTTGACGACGGCGGCGGCGACGGAACTTTTCGTGGAATATGATCGTGTTTTTTAGGGTTTTTCGGGACATCGAAATATATAGGCGAAAGGGCGGCATCGGGAGGCAACCGAGGCGGCCACGCCAGGGCTGGGCGCGGGCCCACCCCCTGCCGCGCCCTAGGGTGGCGTGGCTGCCTCGTGGCCCCACTCCGTCCCCTTCTGGCTTCTGGAGTCTTCCAATGAGATATTGGCACACGTTGATTTTCTTCCAATTCCAAGAATATTTTGCGACTAGCTTTTCTGAAAGAGAAAAACAGCAGAAAACAGGAACTGGCACTTCGACGTCTTGTTAATAGGTTAGTTCCAGAAAATGCATAAAAATGCTATGAAGTGTAAATAAAACATGTAGCAATTGGTATAATAACAGCATGGAACATCAAAAATTATAGATATGTTTGAGACGTATCAAGCATCCCGAAGATTAGTTCCTGCTCGTCCTCGAGTAGGTAAACGATAAAAACAACATAATTTTTGAAGTGACATGCTACCAACATAATCTTGATCAAATAGTAATGCAAAACACATGAACTGAATAAAGTGATCCAAGTCAATGGTCTATAGTTTGCTAACAAGTAATTAAGGAGTAAACAAAATGAATCATACAAGTGCAAACTTTTATGAATAGTACTTGGAGACAATGGAGCTATAAGAGTTTGCATAAAAGTTAGCTCACAAAGCAATAGATTTTAAATGAAAGTGTTTGACTAACACAAAAGAAGATTTAGTTTCAGCACTGGCTTCAACTTTAACATATTTATCTCATGGATATTGTCAAGACAAAGTAATGCAATAAGTCAAACATATCATTATATAACAACTGTTGTACCAATGTTGACACTAGTGTTTGCTTGTGGAGATAGAAAGAAGTAGGAAAACTGACTCAACAATAAAGTAAAAGAAAGGCCCTTCACAGAGGGAAGCAGGTATTAAATCATGTGCTAGAGCTTTTTAAGTTTTTGAAAGCATATAGAGGATATAAAAGTATATTTTGAGAGGTGTGTGTTAGTGGTCAACGAATCAGTAAATAGAAAATACTTTAAGTCACAAGTTACCAGACCTTACAAGAGCGGCTCCCATGAAGGACGTTATTTCTACCAGCGGGTAGATCACCCCTCGTTCTCTTTGTTTACACACTTATGAACATTGCTTGACTGATTTCTCAGGGGCAAAAATATGTGAAGAGAATTAATGGTTATAGTTGTAATTAATTGGGACTGGGCACCCCGTTGCCAGCTCTTTTTGCAAATTATTAGATAAGCGGATGTATATGCCACTAGTCCAGTGTAAAGTCTGATCAACAAGTGAAATAAAGACCATCTACCACATCCTTATGAGCTTGTAAACAGTGACACAAAAAGGAGTTGTAACAGTTTGAATATTTTAAAGGTAGCACATGAAAAATTTACTTGGAATGGCAGGAAAATACCACATAATAGGTAGTTATGGTGGACACAGATGGCATGGATTTTGGCTCAAGGGTTTTGGATGCACAAGCAGCATTCCCGCTTAGTACAGAGTTTAGGCTAGCAAGGTTATTTAATCAAACACAGACTGTCAACCGGTACAGCAAGAACTCATAAAAAACATGCTTGAAAAATTACAGGACTCCACATTGTCTTCCTTGTTAACCAAAACCTTTCACTAGAAAATATCTAGACTTTGGAACTACCAATGATACAAATCAAATATCAACAAGCTTTACAGTAGTTCTTCACTAATAGCCTTTACTTACATGATGCACAAGTCTAAACATTACTTACTTGGTAACTCAAAACAATTGACAAGTATCAAATTACTCAAGACTGTGATCTACAAAACTTATGTAAGCATTTTGTACCACTACCACATGCATAGCATTTTCTGTTCCAACCAAACACCAATCAACTTATTTGAACAACTCTCCAAACAAATATAAGTGAAGCAAGAGAGTACTTTCTTCAAAAGAACTAATAGCTCTGACAAGAGATATATGAAAACAGAGAGCTAGAAGCTTTAGCAGTAGCTAGACAAGAATACTCAACAAATATAAGTGAAGAACAAGAGTATTCCAATGAAAAAGCGGAGCGTGTCTCTCTCCCAAACAAGAGTGCTAGGATCCAACAAGTATAGAGCAGCAAACAAAACAAAAACAAACTGAAAACAAAAGCACACTGACGCTCCAAGAAAAGTACATATAATGTGAAGAAATAAAAATATAGTCTCACTAGAGATGACCTGATAGTTTGTTGATGAAGAAGGGGATGCCCAAGGCATCCCAAAGCTTAGACGCTTGAGTCTTCTTGAATATATTGGGGAGATCCATGGGAGCTTCCCCAAGCTTAAGCTTTTCACTCTTCTTGATCTTATAATATCATCCTTCTCTCTTAACACTGAAAACTTCCTTCACATCAAAACTCAACATTTTTCTCATTAGCGGGTTAGTGCATCAAAACAAATAATCTCACTTGATTCTGTAAGGATACAAATTCATAAGCAATCATTTTCAAACATTAGCTAGTGTTACTAGGCTTAAGTCATGCTCTTTCACCTTAAAAGAAACCACTCAACACTTGTAAAAGATAGAATGCAAAACAAAGACAGAATCTGTCAAAACTAGAACAGTCCATAAAGATGATTTTTTCGGTACACTTACGTCGCTCAAATCGAAAAACTTTCGTCGTACGAAAGTTGCGCTCGTATCTCAGGAACCCGCACAAAAATGGGCAGATTTGTTCAATTTTTTTGATTTTCTACGGCGAGAAACGGTGACGTTACAGAAATCTATTCCTGTGCAGTAATCCAAATATAGGTACCATCTTGTCATAAGAGACTTTTCTTGGCACAACAAAACAGCAAATAAAAGATACAAAGGAGTTGTTACAGAAGTAAACAAGCTCCTTGACACAAAAAACAAAAATAACAGTAAGTAAAAATAATGGGTTGCCTCCCATAAGCGCTTCTCTTTAACGCCTTTTAGCTAGGCATGAAACATGAATCAAGTATTGTCAAGACCAAAACATCAACATTATAACTTGCCCTAACAATAGTATCAAAAGGGTGTTTCTCCCTATTGCTAGCCCAAAAATTACAACAAGTAAAAAGCTTGTTTCCCAACACCTTCAACTAAAGTTTTTCCAGTGAGTCCACCATATCTACCTATTAGCTTTATGCTATTCCAAGTATATTTATCATGTTATATGGTGTTATCTACATTTCTGAATTTAAATGCTTATGTTATTGATTGTCATGGGAAAAATTGGTTAAAAGCTCTCACAAACTTGATGCACAATTTACTTTTATTGCATTTAATAAGCATGAACCATTGTGATTAAAATTATGAAGTTGTGGGCTTGACAATAGTTTTGGTTGAGAGTTAGCCCATATGTGCTGTCACATGGCAAGCTTTCAACATTGCACTTATTATATTTAGTTGATGTCATGTACTTTTGTTTATGGATGCCTATCATGGGTGAAATGAATGTGGATACTTAGTAAGTTCAAAGAGTTTGTATAAATGGTTAGAGAAATGCCTGGGCCGCTAATCTAAGCCATGAATCATTCATGGTGGAAATTGACAGCATAACCATAATGATCATTCAGTGATGCACCTCATAATAAAAAGCTATACCCATAGTAAATAAAAGAGTGCTGAGATTGTTCATTGTCTGTTTGTCTTGTTTTTTGACATGGGCTTGTTCATGTCAAGGGGCAAGAGGTACCCCAGTGCAGTTCTTGATGATACTATTATTACTTGCAATGACCTTTATTTGAATTTACTTTGTGGACCAAAGTGAGTAACACATGGTGTAGGTACTTGTATTCAAGGGACATGAGACATTCAACCAATACATTGTCAAGCACACCACTCATATTTGCTTTCACTTTAAACATTAATCATTCAAGATGCTATGATAGGGGTAATGAGAGGTCCACACCAATGACTACCACATTGCAAGCATTAACTTAAGTAGAAGTGTTTGGAAGTTAGATGAAACTTATTCATGCTTTACCTCTACTTATTTATCTATCCAAAGTGTCCACCTTTTATATTCAGTTTTCATAAGAAGTACTCTATGACCACCATAGGATGTTTTTACTTTTCATTATGCATACATTTGGTCCATAGTACTTTCTTCTATGTTACACTTTGTGAATTCATCATTGAACATCTTTACATTGAGTATTTGATATCACTTCATAATTTATCTTGCATATTGTTATTCCTTTGAAGAATGAATCATTTGACTCTATGTAGCAATAGTAATCACCTTTGATATCCATTGATACTATTAAAATGCAAAGTCCATGTTAGTTTTATCACCTTCATACTCGGGACGAGTATGGGTTAAGCTTGGGGATGTTGATGCATGTAAAATGCATACATGAACTTTGCATTATTTTACTTATATTCCAATCATATTTGCATCATATAAGGGTTATATCAATGTTTTATAATGATTTTGGGAATATTTCATAGTTTTCCCATTTATTTGGAATTAACCCTGTTTTCCAGAAAACGTCTTTTTTAGTGTTTCAGACTTTCCGGGAGCTTCGGGACTCCAAAAAGGGCAAGGCCAAAGAGCACGGTTCAGAATTTTCGAGACGAACGCAATGGGCTTAAATTGAAGACCAGAAGCCCAACAGGCAGGTAATTAGAGGGTCCCACGCGGCCTACTGTACCTGGCCACATGGGCCCACCTCTTTTCCCCTCGGAGCTCCGTGGCCATCGATCTTTGCTCCACCGACATAGTCTTGACCTAAAACGCCTATAAAAATAGCCCCCCGACGTTCTCTGGAAGCAGCGCCGCCGAAACACAGAAACCACTAAACAGAGACCTGGAGCTGCAGATTGGAGGAGGAAAAATCCGGCGGGGCGCTGCCGGGGTGGTCTCCATCTTCTCCAACGACTTCTCCACCATCTCCATGATGAAGGGGGAGTAGTCCACCCCCTGGCTTATCCCAGGCTTCGAGGTTTGCTTTCACCTCGGATGTCTTCTTTGCTTTGCTTTGGTGCTTCTGAAGCTCTGTCTGGCTTCTGGAAGTTACATCGTGATTACTACATCGTGGTGCCTTTGCGACACTCAATTAGTAATTACTCCTTCCATCAATTTTAACCCTTGGACTTGAACCTAAGGTCCCGGAATTGTGCTGGTTTGCAGTGTATTGAATCATATGGTTTCTTAACCATGTGATGATCATGCTATCAGTACATGATGCTGACCTTTAAACCAAGTTCCATTATATTGTTCTATGAGTTAATGTTCAATCGTTTTACCACACTTCCTCGGTCGAGGTTACTTTAACTCTTTCTTAGCCAGAGGTTTCTGCATGGAACCAAATGGATCACGACAGGAGAAATCTTTACAAGTCTCGCATCTATGTTCGTAAATCTGTTATACCTCTGTTTTCAGCATGGGTCTTACACAAGAGTATTACCTGCGCATCCACCATGATTTTTGGATTCTCCGAGGATGATCCCCATCTACAGTTCCATTCAGACCTTTATCTGCTAGTTGGCAGCCAAGTGGTATATGTGCATTGGAGTCTTCCAATGCATGAAGCCCCATCAGAACCTTCCAGTTCAGGATCATTGAAGAAACAACCTTCAGTACCTCGTCCATTTTCAGGACCAGGTCAAAGTGTTGTAATCCGCAGAATCAAGAGGCTTCATCAGCTTATGTTCTATTCTACTTACAATATCACATTCTTCTATATCAGGAGGTCGTGCTGAGTCTCGTGGCCTTACTGATACAGTGATATTCCTACATATCTTTACTCGCCTCCTTCTGAGTTGTTCATGCTCGAGATCCCAAGGTGTGTATATTGATGTAGCCATCTGAAATTCTTATTGCTTTGAAATGCAAGGACATTTGTGTCCTTCTTGCTTGATTGGTTACCCAATCACTAAGTCAAGGTTAAGTGTGCTGCCAAATCCTCTTGCTCAGTACATATTTTTGATCAAAGAGTTAGGTTCACGCTGAAGCTCTCTAGACCACATCGTTTATCTTGAAAGGCAAGACTCATCTCAAACTGAGATATTTCGGTGGTTCGTGAAGTTCTAGATGTCTATCTGGAAGTATCACCAGGTTATCACCTGATTGTGAAGTTAGTTCTAACGTGTTGAAGTCAGATAGTAACTTCTCATGGATCTACTATTTTCTTTAACTTTGATTTGACTACCTCCATCTCCTTGGAAATCCTCTATCCACACCAAGCCACTGACTAATTGGTTCACGCCAGAGAAGTTCAAGAACTGCCTTATCTTCTTCGATGTTTTCCCAACAAGGACTCAGTTACATTTTGTTGCAAGAAGTTCATGCTGATGCAATTTCTTCTTTGCAGTCGTGACCACCTGAATCTCGCCATCCAGCTCAACTTTTAGAGCGTGACGTTGTAGTCCATAACTTGAAAATCTGTCAGCGTTATCTCGGTGGTATCCGTTGCAAACTTCCTGTTCAGACATGCTAAGTCTGAAATATCTGTACACATAACCAGATCTGAATCTCAAGCAGAAATGATGGTTTGTGTTCTGCAAAGGTTTTGATATAGATCTCTTGAAAATCTGGCAAGGTTGATGTTGTGGTTGACACAATTAGCCGGAAGGCCTAATGTCATAATCCCTTGATTCAACAATAACAACCACTCTCTATGAGGATCTTGTGCAACTTATTCTATAAGTTTCTTCGTATGGGTTGTTCCCAATTTTGAAGTCTGGTTTTCACTTGATCACATATGAAGGCTATTCAGAAGCTCAAGATTGATATCTCGAATATCAAGGAGAACAACAGATGCAAAGTTTCAATATCTCTCTTGATCGATCCTTCAACCTTATCTCGTGGCAACAACTACATCAGGAAGAAGTCAACTCCATGGGTGATCTTAGACATGTCACTGATCAGTGTTCCCTTCTTTTTTGACTGTACCTAAAGTTCCACTCAATTCACACGTTGTGTGAATTTGTCAGTCACATTAGGGCTCGGACTTTTAATCATGTGGCAAGCGTCTTGCTATGCCAAAAGGTTGAAGCTTGAGCAAGTGTCTTTCCTTGATATGGTGGCCCGAATCTTTGTTGTCTGTTCATCCTTGTTGTGTGAAGTGATATCATGATCTTTGGTAAAGAATCTGATAGATCCGGATGAAGAGAGTTTCCACTGTCTTTTGCAACCCTTCTGGATAGAAACTATGATTCCAGAGATCAAGGTTTCTCTTCTTACATCATTCAGGTGTCCTCTACGAATCACTTCCCAGGGTGTAGCCCATCAATGTTTCTCGCACCATCTTGTCGTCTTGGTCCTCTAGTTAACAAAAGAGTGGCGTTCAGCGTCAAGTAACTCCCAAGCCGTTTACTTAAGGTTTACCTTTGAAAGTTCATGGTCTCAATCTTTCCTTGAAACCGTTGTATATCAACTTGAACCTTCTATTGTTCCCTCTGTTACCTTGATATGTCTCATGCTTATCAGCTCAAGTGTTGTTCATAAACACTCCTTCCATGAGTTAACCATGAGATACTCGATCTTCGTGAAGATCAATCTTTTAAGATTCATTCCCTCTTATCTAAGGTGTAGATGGTTGACGAACTTTAAGGGAAGCCGATGAAGACCTTCACGTTGCTTTTACCTAGGAATCTCGGACGAGATTCTTTTAAGGGGGGTAGATTTGTAACATCCCAAGTTTAGCTAACCCTGATTATGAGTTGATATGTGCATTCATGAGCATAGCATGCATCATGTAATTTTCCCAAGAAAGATTTATGGTTGGAAATTGATAAAAGTTGTTTAACATCCCTGTAATTTTAAATTACCCAAAAGGTCTCAAAATCTTGAAATAAAAATATGTGGGCCTTCTAATAAATGGATGAGAAGGCCACTGCATATTTTCATATTTGTTTGCACAAGTTTGAAATCCCAAAACTTTTCAAAACAGTAAATAAAGATTGAAACCAAAGAGTAGAGAATAAAACATGGCTTAAACCAGATTTTGACTTTGGACCGAATCCTCTTGTACCATCTCCTTCCTATCCACCGTGTATGCTAGTTAACCAAAGCCCATCCCAACTCCACTAGTCATCCTCTTCACAAGCAGCTGCGTGTCGATGCTGAAGTCGTCGCTTCGCCGCAGCGATTCGCGCCGCCGCCGTGAGCAACCAGCAGGGGATAAGATCAGCCCATCCATCGTCATCCCCTCACACCACAGCAAACCGAATTAGCCAGCCTCTCAAGAACCTAGCTTCGGAGCATGGCGACCTTCTAGCAGGGCATCGCCTGGAGTGGAGCAGCAGGACTTGTCGCTGTGTAGAGAAGGAGCAGACCAATCAGGTGTACATCAAAGATAGCAAGGAGAAAAGAAGAAAAGACCAGGCTATTTCAGATCCGTTTCTTGAGTCTCCTGGAGTTCAGGTACAGCTCGTGAGTGAGGCTACCAACGATAGCTTTTCTTGGTTAAATCAGCTCCTTGTTTCTATTGTCTATTGTACCGATGCATAGAAGTGAAATTAATATTTAAGATGGGAAGAGAGGAACTCCAGATCTTGTAGTTCTTGTTGTGAAAATATCTTGTCAAACTGAACCATCTATTTCGAAATTCAACAACAAGCAGAAATCTGGGAGTTCTCAGAGTGTTCCCTGGTACGTCAGTACACATATTCAGTTTTTAAGAAAGAGCTAGTTCCAGAAAGTTTTCAGCTTAGCTGAGAGTTAGAACTGGTTGTTGTGGTTCTGGATACACGTACTCAATATTTCTGTATAAATTAATTAGGAGCTAACCTGAGACCCTTTTAGAGAGTTTAAAAGGCCAGCTTCGGATCTGCTGTTTACTGTTTCCAGAAAATGATTTTAACTTGTAAAATCAATATCTATAGATCTGTTTATCCGAAAAATGTGTTCAAAATACCAAAATGTTCAGAAAAATGTAATCTGTCTGTTTGTATCAAAATCATGCATGCCTAACTAAATTAAATTGAGATTCAATTAGAAGAACTAAATAACCAACTTATGGAATTATGGGGTTATTTCCAAATAATGTTGTTAATTATGTTTAGACCCCAATTAAATGGTTATTCATGTTTAGGGCTTTAAATTGAACTCCTTAATCTATCATGCATACATTTGTGCGCATTGCATTGATGCCATGGTTGATTGTTATTTTCCTTTTCCGGTGTTTTCGTTCTCCTCGATAGAACATAATTCCGAAGTGAAGATCAACAATCTCGAAGACAAATACTTGATCGACGATGATCAAGTCAAGAAGAAGAGACATATATTGCCAACGATTTATTATTGGTTATTTATCAACGAACCAAGGCAAGCATAACCTCTTATCTGCCCATATATGATTTCGAAGTATTTCATTCTTGTATTTGCATACGATTCCAATGAATTTTGGTCGATAAATAGAAGTCTCCTATATATATTTGCATCACCCAGATATCCTCAACCATTGTTCCTAGCAACCGTAGTTTTGAAATGAGTAGATCGCCAAAGCCTTATATCTGCTTAGCCATGCATAGTTGTTTATCTCTGCTCCACCCGGTTGGTGAATCAGAGCGCGAATGAACTTAATTTATCAGGATATCGTGGAAAAAGGATGTGAGCAGGTAAATTGACTAAAAGGCTATGGATGAGAGGCCACAGGGGTCTGTGGTGGTTTGTCTCGTTCTCGCCACCCTAGGACCCGAGTTCTCTTCTACGAACCAAGACTGAGCGTACTTCCACGCGCGGGCCTAACACCCTGCTCGACTAACTAACTTGGTTGGTTGTACCCATGGGACACGTAGTTTGGTTTTCCATTCGCGTGTGGGTAAAAAAGTATGAGAAAGGATAGGGCCTGGCAGGGATCCAGTGATGGACGAACACGGATCTTGATTCCTGTGACAGAGTAACGGGGACCGTCACGAGGTGGCCATCTCACATAATGGCGGCTGTTCCCTGTTATGGATGACCCATGGGATATAATCAACTAAGGTAAAGGTCGTGGTCAACCACCCTCTGCCGGCACTCCAAGGAAGAGTGCTAATGATTCTGGCATTAAGAGTCGGTTGGTACGTGTGGTAAACATTGTACACCCCTGCAGGGTTAAATCTTTTCGAAAAGCCGCGTCCGCGGTTATGGACACCTTGGCGACGTATTCTGAGATCATAGAGAATCTGAACGTGATCGTAAAATCTATTGACAAAGGATGAAGGGTGCTTCCTCGAGGTTGCCGAGGGGGTGACCCTATTTGATAGATGATGTTGATGAGCTGGTGGTTACAACCTGATTACAATAGTTGGAAAGTCTCTCTTATCCCCTTTTAAAAAGTCTACTGTTGATACGAGATTCTTCCTCCCTCTATTTGGAACTAAAGATGGCTTTATGCAAATCAACCTTCATATTTACTCTCTGAACAAGCAGATATATAACAGGTTAATTAAGTCTTGTTGAGTACCTTCGGTGCTCATGTTTGCTTAATTTGGTTTAGGTGAAGACCCTCACTCCGACGCTGGTTTCTACGTTGACATCGATGAGTAGTTTGGTGTTCCCAGGTGGCAGCCTGGAACTTGTAGGTTATGCAGCCTACGTTGCTTATTTCTGGCCTCTTAGGCCTTTTGCTATCTTGTTGAATAGCAACATATCCGCTTTCCGTTGAATGTTGTAATGTTGGGTCATGTGGCCTCTGCTTGTAATATTACCAAGTACTGTAAAACAAGTTATGTAATATTACTTTGAATCGTAGAGTCTGTAATGTGCCAGTTGTTCTGCAGTCTTGATCTCTCTATTGTACTTTGATAGTTGTGCCTGTGTTATGGCATCAATCGAAGTGTTGTGTTGCCGATGATCAATTCCGAGCAACGCCTGCCAGAGGTTCTGGCCTGGGAGAGGTGTGCCCAGTAACCTTCGGTTGTATCACATAACCAGTGACACACAGCATCTTTGTATAGTACCGGGGTCGGGGCGCTACAAGTTTTGGTATCAGAGCAGGACTGCCTGTAGGAAACCCTTACTATTGGTCGATGTTGAGTCTAGTGTTTCTGAAAAATATATTGAACCTAAAAATGAGTTGTGAAAATCTCATTAGGATTCTTTTTACTTCTTATCTGGTATCGTTCTAATTCTGTGTCACCTTACCTCGTGTTGTTTTGAAAAGGTTTGCTACCTCTTCTGGTCATTCAAACCTAGGTGCCTCTTTAGGCAGGTCGTTTCTGAGCCCGTTGACCTAGTGTTGTAGTTTCTAAAGTTTGGTGTGTGTTCTGAGTTTCGTCTTTCTCTTGTTTAACCTGAGAGATCTCCTCCCTTCATGATCCTTCAGATTTATGGGTTTTACATCGTCTTATCCCAGGCTTCGAGGTTTGCTTTCACCTCGGATGTCTTCTTTGCTTTGCTTTGGTGCTTCTGAAGCTCTGTCTGGCTTCTGGAAGTTACATCGTGATTACTACATCGTGGTGCCTTTGCGACACTCAATTAGTAATTACTCCTTCCATCAATTTTAACCCTTGGACTTGAACCTAAGGTCCCGGAATTGTGCTGGTTTGCAGTGTATTGAATCATATGGTTTCTTAACCATGTGATGATCATGCTATCAGTACATGATGCTGACCTTTAAACCAAGTTCCATTATATTGTTCTATGAGTTAATGTTCAATCGTTTTACCACACTTCCTCGGTCGAGGTTACTTTAACTCTTTCTTAGCCAGAGGTTTCTGCATGGAACCAAATGGATCACGACAGGAGAAATCTTTACAAGTCTCGCATCTATGTTCGTAAATCTGTTATACCTCTGTTTTCAGCATGGGTCTTACACAAGAGTATTACCTGCGCATCCACCATGATTTTTGGATTCTCCGAGGATGATCCTCATCTACAGTTCCATTCAGACCTTTATCTGCTAGTTGGCAGCCAAGTGGTATATGTGCATTGGAGTCTTCCAATGCATGAAGCCCCATCAGAACCTTCCAGTTCAGGATCATTGAAGAAACAACCTTCAGTACCTCGTCCATTTTCAGGACCAAGTCAAAGTGTTGTAATCCGCAGAATCAAGAGGCTTCATCAGCTTATGTTCTATTCTACTTACAATATCACATTCTTCTATATCAGGAGGTCGTGCTGAGTCTCGTGGCCTTACTGATACAGTGATATTCCTACATATCTTTACTCGCCTCCTTCTGAGTTGTTCATGCTCGAGATCCCAAGGTGTGTATATTGATGTAGCCATCTGAAATTCTTATTGCTTTGAAATGCAAGGACATTTGTGTCCTTCTTGCTTGATTGGTTACCCAATCACTAAGTCAAGGTTAAGTGTGCTGCCAAATCCTCTTGCTCAGTACATATTTTTGATCAAAGAGTTAGGTTCACGCTGAAGCTCTCTAGACCACATCGTTTATCTTGAAAGGCAAGACTCATCTCAAACTGAGATATTTCGGTGGTTCGTGAAGTTCTAGATGTCTATCTGGAAGTATCACCAGGTTATCACCTGATTGTGAAGTTAGTTCTAACGTGTTGAAGTCAGATAGTAACTTCTCATGGATCTACTATTTTCTTTAACTTTGATTTGACTACCTCCATCTCCTTGGAAATCCTCTATCCACACCAAGCCACTGACTAATTGGTTCACGCCAGAGAAGTTCAAGAACTGCCTTATCTTCTTCGATGTTTTCCCAACAAGGACACAGCTACATTTTGTTGCAAGAAGTTCATGCTGATGCAATTTCTTCTTTGCAGTCGTGACCACCTGAATCTCGCCATCCAGCTCAACTTTTAGAGCGTGACGTTGTAGTCCATAACTTGAAAATCTGTCAGCGTTATCTCGGTGGTATCCGTTGCAAACTTCCTGTTCAGACATGCTAAGCCTGAAATATCTGTACACATAACCAGATCTGAATCTCAAGCAGAAATGATGGTTTGTGTTCTGCAAAGGTTTTGATATAGATCTCTTGAAAATCTGGCAAGGTTGATGTTGTGGTTGACACAATTAGCCGGAAGGCCTAATGTCATAATCCCTTGATTCAACAATAACAACCACTCTCTATGAGGATCTTGTGCAACTTATTCTATAAGTTTCTTCGTATGGGTTGTTCCCAATTTTGAAGTCTGGTTTTCACTTGATCACATATGAAGGCTATTCAGAAGCTCAAGATTGATATCTCGAATATCAAGGAGAACAACAGATGCAAAGTTTCAATATCTCTCTTGATCGATCCTTCAACCTTATCTCGTGGCAACAACTACATCAGGAAGAAGTCAACTCCATGGGTGATCTTAGACATGTCACTGATCAGTGTTCCCTTCTTTTTTGACTGTACCTAAAGTTCCACTCAATTCACACGTTGTGTGAATTTGTCAGTCACATTAGGGCTCGGACTTTTAATCATGTGGCAAGCGTCTTGCTATGCCAAAAGGTTGAAGCTTGAGCAAGTGTCTTTCCTTGATATGGTGGCCCGAATCTTTGTTGTCTGTTCATCCTTGTTGTGTGAAGTGATATCATGATCTTTGGTAAAGAATCTGATAGATCCGGATGAAGAGAGTTTCCACTGTCTTTTGCAACCCTTCTGGATAGAAACTATGATTCCAGAGATCAAGGTTTCTCTTCTTACATCATTCAGGTGTCCTCTACGAATCACTTCCCAGGGTGTAGCCCATCAATGTTTCTCGCACCATCTTGTCGTCTTGGTCCTCTAGTTAACAAAAGAGTGGCGTTCAGCGTCAAGTAACTCCCAAGCCGTTTACTTAAGGTTTACCTTTGAAAGTTCATGGTCTCAATCTTTCCTTGAAACCGTTGTATATCAACTTGAACCTTCTATTGTTCCCTCTGTTACCTTGATATGTCTCATGCTTATCAGCTCAAGTGTTGTTCATAAACACTCCTTCCATGAGTTAACCATGAGATACTCGATCTTCGTGAAGATCAATCTTTTAAGATTCATTCCCTCTTATCTAAGGTGTAGATGGTTGACGAACTTTAAGGGAAGCCGATGAAGACCTTCACGTTGCTTTTACCTAGGAATCTCAGGACGAGATTCTTTTAAGGGGGGTAGATTTGTAACATCCCAAGTTTAGCTAACCCTGATTATGAGTTGATATGTGCATTCATGAGCATAGCATGCATCATGTAATTTTCCCAAGAAAGATTTATGGTTGGAAATTGATAAAAGTTGTTTAACATCCCTGTAATTTTAAATTACCCAAAAGGTCTCAAAATCTTGAAATAAAAATATGTGGGCCTTCTAATAAATGGATGAGAAGGCCACTGCATATTTTCATATTTGTTTGCACAAGTTTGAAATCCCAAAACTTTTCAAAACAGTAAATAAAGATTGAAACCAAAGAGTAGAAAATAAAACATGGCTTAAACCAGATTTTGACTTTGGACCGAATCCTCTTGTACCATCTCCTTCCTATCCACCGTGTATGCTAGTTAACCAAAGCCCATCCCAACTCCACTAGTCATCCTCTTCACAAGCAGCTGCGTGTCGATGCTGAAGTCGTCGCTTCGCCGCAGCGATTCGCGCCGCCGCCGTGAGCAACCAGCAGGGGATAAGATCAGCCCATCCATCGTCATCCCCTCACACCACAGCAAACCGAATTAGCCAGCCTCTCAAGAACCTAGCTTCGGAGCATGGCGACCTTCTAGCAGGGCATCGCCTGGAGTGGAGCAGCAGGACTTGTCGCTGTGTAGAGAAGGAGCAGACCAATCAGGTGTACATCAAAGATAGCAAGGAGAAAAGAAGAAAAGACCAGGCTATTTCAGATCCGTTTCTTGAGTCTCCTGGAGTTCAGGTACAGCTCGTGAGTGAGGCTACCAACGATAGCTTTTCTTGGTTAAATCAGCTCCTTGTTTCTATTGTCTATTGTACCGATGCATAGAAGTGAAATTAATATTTAAGATGGGAAGAGAGGAACTCCAGATCTTGTAGTTCTTGTTGTGAAAATATCTTGTCAAACTGAACCATCTATTTCGAAATTCAACAACAAGCAGAAATCTGGGAGTTCTCAGAGTGTTCCCTGGTACGTCAGTACACATATTCAGTTTTTAAGAAAAGAGCTAGTTCCAGAAAGTTTTCAGCTTAGCTGAGAGTTAGAACTGGTTGTTGTGGTTCTGGATACACGTACTCAATATTTCTGTATAAATTAATTATGATCTAACCTGAGACCCTTTTAGAGAGTTTAAAAGGCCAGCTTCGGATCTGCTGTTTACTGTTTCCAGAAAATGATTTTAACTTGTAAAATCAATATCTATAGATCTGTTTATCCGAAAAATGTGTTCAAAATACCAAAATGTTCAGAAAAATGTAATCTGTCTGTTTGTATCAAAATCATGCATGCCTAACTAAATTAAATTGAGATTCAATTAGAAGAACTAAATAACCAACTTATGGAATTATGGGGTTATTTCCAAATAATGTTGTTAATTATGTTTAGACCCCAATTAAATGGTTATTCATGTTTAGGGCTTTAAATTGAACTCCTTAATCTGTCATGCATACATTTGTGCGCATTGCATTGATGCCATGGTTGATTGTTATTTTCCTTTTCCGGTGTTTTCGTTCTCCTCGATAGAACGTAATTCCGAAGTGAAGATCAACAATCTCGAAGACGAATACTTGATCGACGATGATCAAGTCAAGAAGAAGAGACATATATTGCCAACGATTTATTATTGGTTATTTATCAACGAACCAAGGCGAGCATAACCTCTTATCTGCCCATATATGATTTCGAAGTATTTCATTCTTGTATTTGCATACGATTCCAATGAATTTTGGTCGATAAATAGAAGTCTCCTATATATATTTGCATCACCCAGATATCCTCAACCATTGTTCCTAGCAACCGTAGTTTTGAAATGAGTAGATCGCCAAAGCCTTATATCTGCTTAGCCATGCATAGTTGTTTATCTCTGCTCCACCCGGTTGGTGAATCAGAGCGCGAATGAACTTAATTTATCAGGATATCGTGGAAAAAGGATGTGAGCAGGTAAATTGACTAAAAGGCTATGGATGAGAGGCCACAGGGGTCTGTGGTGGTTTGTCTCGTTCTCGCCACCCTAGGACCCGAGTTCTCTTCTACGAACCAAGACTGAGCGTACTTCCACGCGCGGGCCTAACACCCTGCTCGACTAACTAACTTGGTTGGTTGTACCCATGGGACACGTAGTTTGGTTTTCCATTCGCGTGTGGGTAAAAAAGTATGAGAAAGGATAGGCCTGGCAGGGATCCAGTGATGGACGAACACGGATCTTGATTCCTGTGACAGAGTAACGGGGACCGTCACGAGGTGGCCATCTCGCATAATGGCGGCTGTTCCCTGTTATGGATGACCCATGGGATATAATCAACTAAGGTAAAGGTCGTGGTCAACCACCCTCTGCCGGCACTCCAAGGAAGAGTGCTAATGATTCTGGCATTAAGAGTCGGTTGGTACGTGTGGTAAACATTGTACACCCCTGCAGGGTTAAATCTTTCGAAAAGCCGCGTCCGCGGTTATGGACACCTTGGCGACGTATTCTGAGATCATAGAGAATCTGAACGTGATCGTAAAATCTATTGACAAAGGATGAAGGGTGCTTCCTCGAGGTTGCCGAGGGGGTGACCCTATTTGATAGATGATGTTGATGAGCTGGTGGTTACAACCTGATTACAATAGTTGGAAAGTCTCTCTTATCCCCTTTTAAAAAGTCTACTGTTGATACGAGATTCTTCCTCCCTCTATTTGGAACTAAAGATGGCTTTATGCAAATCAACCTTCATATTTACTCTCTGAACAAGCAGATATATAACAGGTTAATTAAGTCTTGTTGAGTACCTTCGGTGCTCATGTTTGCTTAATTTGGTTTAGGTGAAGACCCTCACTCCGACGCTGGTTTCTACGTTGACATCGATGAGTAGTTTGGTGTTCCCAGGTGGCAGCCTGGAACTTGTAGGTTATGCAGCCTACGTTGCTTATTTCTGGCCTCTTAGGCCTTTTGCTATCTTGTTGAATAGCAACATATCCGCTTTCCGTTGAATGTTGTAATGTTGGGTCATGTGGCCTCTGCTTGTAATATTACCAAGTACTGTAAAACAAGTTATGTAATATTACTTTGAATCGTAGAGTCTGTAATGTGCCAGTTGTTCTGCAGTCTTGATCTCTCTATTATACTTTGATAGTTGTGCCTGTGTTATGGCATCAATCGAAGTGTTGTGTTGCCGATGATCAATTCCGAGCAACGCCTGCCAGAGGTTCTGGCCTGGGAGAGGTGTGCCCAGTAACCTTCGGTTGTATCACATAACCAGTGACACACAGCATCTTTGTATAGTACCGGGGTCGGGCGCTACAGTGATCATCTGCTCTTGGGGGTTATCAAGTACTTTTCTAGCGCCGTTGCCGGGGAGCGTAGCGCTTAAGTTTCTATTCTTGTGTGCACTAGACTTTAGATTTATTTTATCTTGTTTTATATCTTGCAATCATCTAAGCTTGGGGAGGTTCCTTTAAACTTGTTTGGTTGTGAGTTTCTCATTAGTTTTACTTTCAGTTTTATATATCAAAAACCCATAAAAATTAGAAAATGGAAAACAACAAAAAAAATTAGAGAGCTTTATGAAATTTATCTTGAGTTAGGACATGATGAGTTTGAGCAGAAAATTAAAAAATCTATGGAAAATCATTTGCATGATGGTAGCAATGTTATTACTATAAATTTTTGCACACTATTGCTAATGCTATGGAAAAGTCTAAGCTTGGGGAAGCTAGTTTTTATAAAAATGATCCTTGTAGTTCCCCAGCTTTGGAGGAGAAAATTTGCTTTGATAATACTTTGTCTCCTATATGTGATAATTCTAATGATACTTGTGATATTCTAAATCCACTTACTGAAAGTATTCCTTTTGAAATACCTATGGAAATTGTTGAAATGGTTATGAATGAACGTTATGCAGGGGATGGAACAGTCCATCCACATGATCACTTGTTGAAACTTACAGAACTTTGTGAGTTGTTTGAGATTGCAGGTTTATCAAGAGAAGATGTCATGAGGAAATTATTTCCATTTTCACTTAAGGACAAAGCAAAGAAGTGGTATAGGATGCTGGATGATCGTCCTTCGAATTGGAAACAGCTTGAATCTCTCTTTTACTCTAAATTTTATCCTCTTCATGAAGTGCATCTAGCTAGGAGTTACATTTTCAATTTTTATCCTCATGATAGAGAAAGCATTGCTCAAGCTTGGGGAAGACTGAAAACATTAATACTCAAATGTCCTAACCATGAGCTTCCTAAGGAAATAATTGTTACTAATTTTTATGCAAGGCTTTCAGGTCATTACAAGGATTATCTAGATGCTTCTTCAGGTGGTTCTTTCACAAGTAAGAAGGTGAAGCTAAATGGGATCTTCTTGAAACAATTCAACGCAATACTGAAGATTGGGAGAACGACAAAGGTAAAGAATCAGGTATAAACTTTGAGTATGATTGCATTAAGTCTTGATTGGTTTCATGGGCTTAGTGCTAAATTTGGTCTTGATTCTCAAATTATTGTTGATTGCTGTAAAACCTTTGCTTCTCATATTAATATTCCTAAAGAGAATTGGGACATGTATCATGAACCTTTTAAAGACACTTGCTTGGAAACCGAAATTGTTACTAATGATTGCAATAAACATGCTCAAACTTCTGAAAATACTATTTCTTATAAGCATGTTAATTTTTGTGGAGCACTTAGACCTTGTGAAAAGAATAAAATCGAAGAGGAATATTGTATTCATCATAGGAATGAAAAAACTACAACATGGTATAGAGCTCTAAGTGATTTGGCTGAAAAAGTGTGTGCCCGCTATCCTTTTATTTGTGAACTTTGCTATAAAGAGGGTCATTTCGAATTTCAATGCTCAGGTTCTAATAAGGATATTGCGGGAGACTTTTGTGATAACATGATCACTCCTAATCAGCATGATGAACTTACATTATTTTTGGGGTGTGAAGAGTTATCAAGAAAAACTTCTTCGTTAGATATGAGTGCTTTTGATATGAATAGCGTGTTGCATGGATGTTATCTCTATTGTGTTAATAATTGCCATGCCAACACTTACATACAAAATATTATAAAAAGGAATGGCTTTACCAAAATATGAAAGGACTAATGTTTGTTTTACTCTTATTAATGAAAAAGAGGAAACGGTATCTTCCCCTAAGCATGTTGCTCCTATTATAGTTGTTGCTGATGAGTCTGATTTCGATGATGATCCTATGCCTGTTACTTATAGTAGTGATCATGATTGGGAAAAGCATAGTACTTTTGATATTGAAAATCTCTTTGGTACTAATTCTGAAAATGATGATGCTAATAATTACAATCATCCTCATAAAACTTGTCATAGTTATGGAAGGATCACCCAAAACCATCCAATTAATATACAACTTGTCTATCATGTTCGAGTTCTTTACAATGATCCTACTTCCATTGCTATTAATAATAAGAACTTTGCTTATGTGGAAAATATTGATACTTTTATGCATATGGATCATGGTAAGAATGTTTCATGTGATGGTTATATTGTAGATTTTATCAATGATGCTACTGAAAGTTTTTATGAGAGAGGGAGACATGACTTCATATACCACAATAATATTAAGTCTCCTCTCTCTTTGTTGAAAATCTTGAAGTTGCACTTGCTTTGCCTTCCTATGCTAGTCACTTTGTGCTTTATTGATTTATTTTCTTACAAGATCCCAATGCATAGGAAGTGGGTTAGACTTAAATGTGTTTCATATTTTTCTCTATGTGAGCATCATTAAAACTATCAAGCCTAGCTATATGGCTATAAAGAAAGCGCTTTACGGGAGGCAACCCGGTTGTTTTTATTTGTGATTTTCTTTGTGTCCTCTTGCTGTAACAAGAGACTTAGTGTTTAGTTTAGATTCTGGAATTTTTAATAAAGTGCCAAGTTTTACTCATTTTGGTATGAAGAAGTTGCTTATAGCGTTCGGAGATATTATTCCTGCACGAATCTGTGCACGGTATGATTTTTAATTCTTATTCTGTAACTCCGAATGAGCTCATATTTAAACTGTATGGCAACTTTTCATCCTCTGTATGCATGAATTTTTTCGGAATTTTCCGACAAAGTTAAGTAGGGTAGAAAAATACGTTTTGCTGCTGCTGTTTTTCTGGACAGATTCTGTCCCATTTTGTTTGATGCATGCTTAGAACTTTTAACATGAATCTTTTTGATCCAATTGAGTTTATGAGTAGGCATACAACATTATACATGTTCTGGACATCCATATGAATTTTTGTCTAAGGATTATATGCAGCAAGAAATCTATTTGTTTATCACTACTAATGTGCCCCACAGAAAAAGAAATGGGAGAAACGGTGTTTTGAAGTTTTTTCACAGGGATTAGAGGAGATGCACCAAGAGCTATCCAAGGATGGTGAAGACCATAAGCTTGGGGATGTGAAGACAACCCCACTGACCTACACACTCTCGGTTTGCACACGTCTAACTTCTGTTTTTCGATCGAAACACTTTATCGCATAAACTTGGAGCGTCTTTTCGTTTGTTTAGATTAGATTTTTATTTTTGTGAGACCACACACTATCATTTATATATGAGAGAGCTACTGGAAATTTGGGTTGAATTATGTTGGATGCTATTATAAGATTGGGAAGGGATGTTAAAGTTGATTTTAAAAGATACATATAATTGCATGATTCATGTGCTTTGAATGACTATTAATTTGCAAGTGTGTTGTCAAGAGCTATCTTTTACCATGTTTAGATGTTGAATTTTAACTTTACTTGGTTTAACATGGATTGATTAGTTCTATGGACACTTATGCATGCATTTAGATGGTCAACTTTCTCCCTATTGCTAGCCCAAAAATTACAACAAGTAAAAAGCTTGTTTCCCAACACCTTCAACCAAAGTTTTTCCAGTGAGTCCACCATATCTACCTATTAGCTTTATGCTATTCCAAGTATGTTTATCATGTTATATGTGTTATCTACATTTCTGAATTTAAATGCTTATGTTATTGATTGTCATGGAAAAATTGGTTAAAAGCTCTCACGAACTTGATGCACAATTTACTTTTATTGCATTTAATAAGCATGAACCATTGTGATTAAAATTATGAAGTTGTGGGCTTGACAATAGTTTTGGTTGAGAGTTAGCCCATATGTGCTGTCACATGGCAAGCTTTCAACATTGCACTTATTTATATTTAGTTGATGTCATGTACTTTTGTTTATGGATGCCTATCATGGGTGAAATGAATGTGGATACTTAGTAAGTTCAAAGAGTTTGTATAAATGGTTAGAGAAATGCCTGGGCCGCTAATCTAAGCCATGCATCATTCATGGTGGAAATTTACAGCATAACCATAATGTTCATTCAGTGATGCACCTCATAATAAAAAGCTATACCCATAGTAAATAAAAGAGTGCTGAGATTGTTCATTGTCTGTTTGTCTTGTTGTTTTGACATGGGCTTGTTCATGTCAAGGGGCAAGAGGTACCCCAGTGCAGTTCTTGATGATACTATTATTACTTGCAATGACCTTTATTTGAATTTACTTTGTGGACCAAAGTGAGTAACACATGGTGTAGGTACTTGTATTCAAGGGACATGAGACATTCAACCAATACATTGTCAAGCACACCACTCATATTTGCTTTCACTTTAAACATTAATCATTCAAGATGCTATGATAGGGGTAATGAGAGCTCCACACCAATGACTACCACATTGCAAGCATTAACTTAAGTAGAAGTGTTTGGAAGTTAGATGAAACTTATTCATGCTTTACCTCTACTTATTTATCTATCCAAAGTGTCCACCTTTTATATTCAGTTTTCATAAGAAGTACTCTATGACCACCATAGGATGTTTTTACTTTTCATTATGCATACATTTGGTCCATAGTACTTTCTTCTATGTTACACTTTGTGAATTCATCATTGAACATCTTTACATTGAGTATTTGATATCACTTCATAATTTATCTTGCATATTGTTATTCCTTTGAAGAATGAATCATTTGACTCTATGTAGCAATAGTAATCACCTTTGATATCCATTGATAGTATTAAAATGCAAAGTCCATGTTAGTTTTATCACCTTCATACTCGGGACGAGCATGGGTTAAGCTTGGGGATGTTGATGCATGTAAAATGCATACATGAACTTTGCATTATTTTACTTATATTCCAATCATATTTGCATCATATAAGGGTTATATCAATGTTTTATAATGATTTTGGGAATATTTCATAGTTTTCCCATTTATTTGGAATTAACCCTGTTTTCCAGAAAACGTCTTTTTTAGTGTTTCAGACTTTCCGGGAGCTTCGGGACTCCAAAAAGGGCAAGGCCAAAGAGAACGGTTCAGAATTTTCGAGACGAACGCAATGGGCTTAAATTGAAGACCAGAAGCCCAACATGCAGGAAATTAGAGGGTCCACGCGGCCTAGTATACCTGGCCACGTGGGCCCACCTCTTTTCCCCCTCGGAGCTCCGTGGCCGTCGATCTTTGCTCCACCGACATAGTCTTGACCTAAAAACGCCTATAAAAATAGCCCCCCGACGTTCTCTGGAAGCAGCGCCGCCGAAACACAGAAACCACGAAACAGAGACCTGGAGCTGCAGATTGGAGGGGGAAAACTCCGGCGGGGCGCTGCCGGGGTGGTCTCCATCTTCTCCAACGACTTCTCCACCGTCTCCATGATGAAGAGGGAGTAGTCCACCCCCTGGACTTTGGGTTTGTGGTGGTAACTTGATCCAATCTCTCTATGTATGATCATTGTTGAAGTCCATATGATGTGCCTTGCATGATTATGGAACTATCTTTGTAATTCTTATGGTGGATATTGTGGTATGAGATGATTTGTTATACATTTACCGTTGTGTTGGAGCTTTTATGATTTGTCATACTTTGGAGATATTCTATGATGCATGTGATGGTTTGATTTATGCATAATGCCTTGTTTATCCTTGTCATGAGGTGATTGACACCACCAAGTGTGGATAGATGAGAGAGTTGTGGTCATGCACACGAATTATGAATCATTGCACTAGTGTTTAGAATATTGTCCATTATGAAGTATGATGTATGTAGGTACGGGATGGCCGATGTGACACGGCATATGTATTGAGTGACATGTGAAATACAGCCCAACATCCTTTATCTGGGGGTAAAAAGGAAGAGTATGATGTGGGAGTGACAGCAACCACGCTAGCCTTACGAGGGTGACCTAGCAACACAAATGAGTACTTCTTTCAACTATGTGTTTTAGGACATATAGCCGTCATAAAAGCTACCATTAAAACATGACAATTGTGTGTACTTTATCTATAACATGATAATCACCGAAGATGAGAGAGAGAGGATTAAGTGAACCCATGAACCCATGTCCATTGTTCCTATAAGAGAAAACCTTTGTCTTGTCCTCTTGCATTGAAGAGGATTGGGACACTTTTACATTCTTGTTTTGTTACATTAAACTTCCATCAATTAAATCAACCACCTTGTTCTTTAAACTTGTTTAGTGCATAATCAACTAAAACTTGTGACACTTTAGTTGTAGGGAATAGATAACTTTTCCTTCTTGCTCCTGCGGATCGATACCTTACTTCCACATTGAGAGGTGCTACAGTGATCCCCTGCTCTTGGGGGTTATCACTAGCATTCTTATATTGTTATCAATTTTAACTTGTATAGCATTGAGAGTTTTGCTCTCTTTAACATCATGAGGCAGCACATTTATTTTTATGAAATCAACATCATGAACAAGACTATCAACCTTAGCAGCAAGAATATCAATTTTTCCTAACTTTTCCTCAACAGTTTTATTGAAAGTAGTTTGTGTGCTAATAAAATCCTTAAGCATAACTTTAAGATCAGAGGGCACACTCTTATTGTTGTTGTAGGAATTACCATAAGCATTGCTACCATTAGAAGGATATGGCCTATAGTTGCTATTACCAAAATTATTCCTGTAGGCACTGTTGTTGAAGTTATTATTTTTAATGAAGTTCACATCAACATTCTCTTCTTGTGCAACCAATGAAGCTAAAGGAACATTATTTGGATCAATAGTAGCATGACCATTCGAAAGCATAGACATAATGGCATCAACCTTATCATTCAAAGAGGAGATCTCCTCAATAGAATTTACCTTCTTACCTGTTGGAGTTCTTTGGGTGTGCCATTCAGAATAGTTTACCATCATATCATCAAGAAGCTTTGTTGCAGCACCCAAAGTGATGGACATAAAGGTCCCTCCAACAGCTGAATCCAATAAATTCCTTGAAGAAAAATTCAATCATGCATAAAAGGTTTGAATAATCATCCAAGTAGTCAGTCCATGAGTGGGACAATTCTTAACCAATGATTTCATTCTTTCCCAAGCTTGGGCAACATGCTCATTATCAAATTGCTTAAAGTTCATAATGCCACTTCTCAAAGATATGATTTTAGCAGGAGGATAATATTTTTCAATGAAAGCATCTTTACACTTAGTCCAAGAATCAATACTATTTCTAGGCAAAGATAGCAACCATTATTTAGCTCTTCCTCTCAAGGAGAAAGGAAATAATTTCAGATTAATAATATCACCCTCTACCTCTTTATACTTTTGCATATCACATAGCTCAACAAAATTATTAAGGTGAGCAGCAGCATCATCAGTACTAACACCAGAAAATCGCTCTTTCATAACAAGATTTAACAGTGCAGGTTTAATTTCATAGAACTCTGCTGTGGTAGCAGGAGGAGCAATAGGTGTGCATATGAAATCATTGTTGTGTTGTGCTAGTGAAGTCACACAACTTAGTGTTTTCAGGATTACTCATTTTAGCAAAATTAAAACAGAACAAGAAAATAACAAACCGAAATAAACGAAATGCAGGATTTTTTTTTTGTGTTCTTGGGTTTTAACAGCAAACAAGATAAAATAAAATAAACTAAGCAAGACAAAAACAAAGTAATTAGATTGGAAGTGTGAGACTCCCCTATCTGGAGATTCCAGTGTCCTCGGCAACAGCGCCAGAAAAATGTCTTGATGGCGTGTTAACGGTAGAGTGTTTTATTACTTCCCAGCAACAGCACCAGAAGATCTGCTTGTTGACCGTGACAACACACGTTCGTTGGGAGACCCCAAGAGGAAGGTAAGATGTAGTGCAGCAGCAATTTTCCCTTGAAATATGACCAAGGTTTATCGAACCAGGAGGACACAGAGGTTCTTCAGAAGGTTGTCAGCGGCGCAACTGACGTGGAACCTGCACACAACACAAGCAAACTACTTTGCCCCAACGAAACAGAGAGGTTGTCAATCTCTCCGGCTTGCTGAAAACAAAGGATTAAACGTATTGTGTGGAAAACAGTAATGAGTGCAGAAAGTAACAGAGAACAAATGATTGCAGTTGGTGGTTTTATCAGTATGAGGAAATGGACCGGGGTCCACAGTTCACTAGTGGTGTCTCTCCATAAAAGATAACTAACATGTTGGGTAAACAAATTACAGCTGGGCAATTGACAAATAATGAGCGCATGACAATGCAATATATGACAAGATGATTATTATGAGATTTAATTGGGCATTACAACAAAGTACATAGACTTGCTATCCAACGCATCTATGCCTAAATAATCCACCTTCCGGTTAGCATCCGCACCCCTTCCGGTATTGAGTTGTGAACAACAGATTATTGCATGAAGTAAAGTGTGTAATGTAAACAATGCAAATGACACGTAGACAATGCATCATTGTTTTATCCCTAGTGGCAACAGCACATCCACAACCTTAGTCATTTCTGTCATCTCGAGCCCAGATTACTGGAGGCATGAACCCACTATCTAGCATAAATACTCCCTCTTGGAGTTACAAGCATCTACTTGGCCAAAGCATCTACTAGCAACGGAGAGCATGCAAGATTATAAACAACATAAATAGATAGATTGATAAACAACTTGCTCATAGTATCAATATTCATCGGATCCCAGCAAACACAACATGTAGCATTACAATAAGATGAACTTGATCATGTTAGGCAGCTCACAAGATCTAAACATGGAGGTACAAGGTGGAGAGATAACCCTCTAGCTACTGCAATGGACCCGTAGTCCAAGGATGAACTACTCACACATCACTCCGGAGGCAGGCATTGCGGTGTAGAAGCCTCCGGTGAGGATCTCCCCTCCGGCAGGGTGCCGAGAAAAGCTTCAGAACCCTCCCGATCTAGGGTTGATGACGGCGGCAGCGACGAAACTGTTCGTGGAATATGATCGGTGTTTTTAGGGTTTTCGAGACATCGGGAATATATAGGCGAAAGGGCGACGTCGGGAGGCAACCGAGGCGGCCACGCCAGGGCTGGGCGCGGGCCCACCCCTTGCCGCGCCCTAGGGTGGCGTGGCTGCCTCGTGGCCCCACTCCGTCTCCCCTTCTGGCTTCTTGTTAATAGGTTAGTTCCAGAAAACAGGAACTGGCACTTCGGCATCTTGTTAATAGGTTAGTTCCAGAAAATGCATAAAAATGCTATGAAGTGTAAATAAAACATGTAGCAATTGGTATAATAACAGCATGGAACATCAAAAATTATAGATCCGTTTGAGACGTATCAAGCCACCATGTTTTCCCGCCTCCAATGCCAATCTTACCTTCGCCACCCCTGGAATTGAACCCACAACACCTATGGCCATCTCCGCTGGCACGCCGCCACCAAAATCGACCCAGACGGCGAAATCAACCCCAACCTTAGCTCCGGTCAAGGCCAAGCGGTGGAGGCAAAGATGCCGCTCGCCGAGGTGCAGCTCGCGTGTGAGGTGGAGGAGAAGATGGTGCGGATCCGCTAACGGTAGCACACCAAACCCTAGCTAATGAGGAGGCATTGAAGAAGGCAGCGACGGAGGCCATGATGTCGCTCGCTGATACGTCTCAAACGTATCTATAATTTTTTATTGTTCCATGCTTGTTTTATATCAATGCTACATGTTTTATTATAATTTTATATCATTTTAGGTCATTTTCTGGAACTAACCTATTAACAAGATGCCTAGTGCCAGTTCTCGTTTTTTGCTGTCTTTTTGCTTAAGATATGTTTTTAAGGAAATATTCTCCAAAAGACCTGCAAATTTACGGGAGTTATTTTTATCGCGAGGAGAACACGGTGTCCAAAAATCAGCCGGAGCGGACCCACCAGTGGAGGAGGCGACCCTAGGGCGCGGCCTAGGATGGGGCCGCGCCCAAGGGCCGTCTAGCCCACCAGCACTGCCTCGTGCCGCCTCTTCGCCTATAAATTGTCCTCGACCTGAAAACCCTAAAACACCCGATAACTTCCACGAAACCTAGGCCGCCATCAACTCGAACCCCTAGTTTGGGAGGGTTCTGGAGCTCTTCCCAGCACTCTGCCGGAAGGGAGATCATCACTGAAGGCTTCTACATCACGATGCCTGCCTCCAGAGTGATGTGTGAGTAGTTCATATTTGGACAACGGGTTCATAGAGTAGCTAGATTGTAACAGCCCGAAATTTGTGAACCTAAAAATGTGGATAAAATTTCCACTTTTACCTTTTCATTCTTGCATCATGGCATCCAAATTAAATTGCTAAGCTTGAAACAATTAATTTGGCACAAATGAAAACAAACGACAAAAATGGCTTCAAATCATTTCAAATGTTTCGGGAAAGTTTGTAACAAATAAAAATTACTTGGAGCTCTCATATTTGTCCAGGAAGTTCCAAAGAGTCCAAATATAATTTTGACAAACTATTTTGATTTGCAAAATAACATAAAGGGAGAGAAACTCAGATTGCCCATGAGCAATTCCTATTTTATTTACCTATCAAATGATTTTCAAATATTCTGGAAAAATTAGGGGAGCTCCATATTAATATAAAGAGGCTACCCAAAAATTTACATAAATTTTGGAGGTGTTTAACTGTCTCAATTAAATCAAATACAGCTGTTGGAATTATATCCAGTGCTAAAAAGGACCTACTCGTGAGGGTTCTAGTTTTGGCAGGGGGTTCTTTGTAAAATCTTCATCTTCTCTCTCCTCCCGCCATTCCCGCGCCGCCGTGTCGCTCCCGTGCGACTCGCGCCTCGCCCAGGCCCCCCCCCCCTGCTCGCCTCCCCGCGTTCGCCGGCCGGGCCCTGCCTCCCCGCGCTGCCCTGGGCAAGGATAAGAAGAGCACCCACGCCGCCCTGCTCCCTCCTCGCTCTCTCGCCCCCCCAAAATATCTCTTCTCTGTTCTTCCCGCAACCGAGACGCCGCCATGGCCGAGCTTGGCGCCGTCGTTTGAGCTCGCCCCGTACAGATCGACGAGCACCACGAGCTCCGCGATGTCTCCATCTACCTCCACGCCGAAGGAATCGAGCCGGGGAGACCTGAATCGCCGCCGCCATCGTCTTCTTCCCGACCACGGCCGGAGCTTCGCCGAGCCATTGACGCCTCCCTCGACCTCCTCCGTCCTCTCGAGCCCGTGCACGCATCGAGGGTGAGCCGGCGCTTCTCCCCGTGCTCTCCGTTCGTCAATGCGCGTCTTGTAGCCTCAGTTCGTAGTAGTTCGCCGCCGTCCGCCGCGGATGGTTGTTGCTGGAGCTGCTCCGGCGACCAATAAATGGCGGCGCCGCCGTAGTCTTGCTCGCCGTGCCCGTGCGAGTCCGTAGCACCGCGTAGCACGCTCCCTGGAGCCGTAGGACGTCGCGTCGATCCCTTCGCCGCCGGTGATCACCGCGCCCAGAGCGCGTCGGTCACGGCCTCGTCGCGGTCAACCCTGGCCACTGGACTGCGCGCTGATGTGGCCGCCCGCGTGGCTGCTGACCTGGCCCTAGGCCCGCACATCAGCCTCTGTAGCTGGGTACCTCGTAGGTGAAAACGTCTTGGCAACATTTCCTGTAAAATAAAAACTGAAAAACAGAGAAGCAGTTTCAAATGATTAACTTGTAAAGTACACAACAAATCGAAAAATGCTCCAAATGCAGTGATTCAAATTTCCATGTGTAGATCTTGAGCAGCTCTATCTGTTAGTATCAATTAGGTACAACTATTCTGTTATAAATTTTGCACTTATTAAAGAATTACAGAAAATGACTAATAAAAGTGAATCTCTTAAAATTCATAACTTTTGTTCTGTAATTCCAAATTGAGCAAATAGAATGTCAAAATGTTTGTCTTAACAAACTTTACACCATGGTATTTTATTTGGACAGAATTGAATTAATTTACGCTCTGTTTAAATGGAATACTAAAAATGGCAGAAAAAGGAAATGATTTTGTAAATTCATAACTTATTAAATTTTGATCCAAAATTTGCAAATAAGGTATCAAAATGATCAGTGGAATAAACTTCACATTCTAACATCATTTCCATGATGAACTAAATACTAGGATTAACTTTTTCTTGCACTTTCGAAAAAGGGCAGATTTAAAATGGATTTTATAAATTCAATAACTTAATATTGATTTATCAGAAAAATGTGTTTAATACCTCAAAATGCTCAGAATAATATGGACCATCCATTAACATCATTTCCATGCATGTTTGAATACAGTTGTAGCACTGCACTTTTTGGAAAAGTAGGGAAAACATTAAATTAAATATGGGGCTTCATCTCCTCTTGTCGAAATAATTATTTTGCACCCCATTTAACTTGTTAGGAAATTTCAGTGCATTAAAATGTCATGCCATCATGTGTTTATGCATTGCTCCTGTTTTGCTTGTGTGATTTTGATTGTTGTCTTTCCGGTGTTTTTATGCATCGATAGATCAAGCAGTCGGGGTTCCACCACAATACCCTGACGAACCGTATTACCAGCCCGCTAAACAAGGCAAGCGTAATCCCCCCCTCTGAGCATGTCTCCTCCTATATTTCCGCAATTATTTTCCCCACTATAATATTGCATTCGGTTCCAAATGTCTTTTGCTTGGATTAGAGTATCCTACTAATTGCATTAGCAATCTGTTGCCATTACCTGTATCCTTCCTAATATCCATAGGATTGAAGTGTTGGCCGAGATAAATATACTCGCTATGTATATGCTTAGCCCTGCTTAGTTAAAAGCTTAGATGGCCGGTGGATGTTTCAATGTTGGAACAGTTGATGGAATGGACGGATGTGATGGAAAATGGTGGTGACGGTTAATAAATTGCGTAAAGGCGGGGATGAGAGGCCACGGGGAATGTGGTGGGTTGTCTCGTTCTCACCGCCTAAGTGCGAGTTCTTTACCTCTTGAACCAAGACTGAGCGTGCAACCATGCGTGAGGCCTATGTATTCGCAGTGCAGGAACCCTCATAGACTAAATAACTCGGGCGGGACTAGCCAGGGTCCTCTAGTTCGGGCTTCCATTTGCGCGTGCGTGATGATGGTGGGATGAACTGAGATGAGGATGGTTGTGGTTAGGAAAATAAGTGGCCGTGGGGCGGGGTGTTGCGGGCACCTGGCAGTCCTGCCGCCACTGATGCTCCTGGAAAGTCCTTAACGAGGGAGAAGTCGACACCGCTCCCACCCAGCCGGCTTTCCATGGAAGAGAGCTAATTGTACAGGTAATGGGCCGGACGGTACGCGTGGCGAAGAAGCCGGGGCCCCTCGGGACTCCGGGGACTTCCACTTTGTACACCCCTGCAGGGTAAATCTTTTCGAAAAGCCGTGTCCGCGGTTATGGACGAACTTGGGAAGTGAAGGTAGGATCATAGAATAACTTGAACGGAATGATTAAAAACTGGGTACTAGAGGTACCACTCACAATTGTAAGGTGAGCTTCCTCGAGGGTGATTCGGGGAGGTGCCTTTGATGAACAGGTACAATGTTGATGATGGTGATGAATGGTGAGAAATGTGATTCGAAAGAAAAGAGTTACTTCTTACCCCTTTTTCAAAATAATCTGATTAGTCGATGCCATGGAGTTATGTCTTTTAAAATAAAATCAGCTTTATGCAAAACAGCCATAAAACCTTGATAGCCAATCATCGAGCATATATTAGCTCTTAATCTTGCGAGTTCGTCGAACTCAACGTCGTTTGCTTATTTTCAGGAGAGAACTTCACCGCCCTCGAAGGTGGGTTCTTTGTGGACGTCGACGAGTAGTCTGGGGTTCCCAGGTGGCAGCTTGGGACATCCCGGAACAGCTGGCGCTGTGATGTTTATCTGTAGGCCTCTTAGGCCATAATTTGGTTCTTGTTGTTTAGAACAACACACTTCGCTTCCGCATGTTGTGATGTTGGGTCTGTGACCTCTGGTTGTCATTTGCTATCTTTCTCTATTATAAGAGTTGATCTATATGATTTTTGTGTCGTAGAGTCTGTGATGTGCCAGTTGTTCCACAAGTCTTGATCTCTCTATTATGCTTTGATAGTGTGTCTGGTGGTATCGGATAACCGGAGACACAATATCACTGTATAGCAGTCGGGTCGGGGCGCTACAAGTTGGTATCAGAGCAGGACTGCCTGTAGGAAACCCTTCTACTGGTCGACGTTGAGTCTAGTGTTTGTGAAAATTATTTTTAACCTAAAAATGAGTTGTGAAAACCATCTTAGGATTCTTTTTACTCCTTACCTGGTTACCCTCTAATCTCGGAGCAATCTTACCTCTATTTGAGTTAAAGGTTTTTCTTCTCACCTGTTACTTGAGTGTTATGTGCCCACTTGCTACCGCCGCGCTACAATCCGAAGCTTCATGTGCCGAGAAACCATCTGGAGTACGACAAAAATTCTTATCGACTCAGTTGTTTACGGACCCTTGTATTCCTATCAAGTTTAATCTCTTAATCCTTTCTTTGGGTTTTAACCCAAGGACTTGAACATAAGGTCCCGGATTGTGCCAACTAGAGTGTGTTAAGTTGTGATTTCTTAACTCTCGCTAGTAGCACATGATGCTGATCTTCAACCCAAGTCTTTCCGTGGTCTGTGTGGTAAATGGTTGAACCTTAATTTCCCACACCTCAGCTGGCTATGTAGTTTCAGCTCTTCCTTAGCCTTGCTTTAGGTTCTGTCTTGGAACCATCGGGGTTACGACGAAATTCTCTTAGCAAATTCCCCATCTATGTCATGACTCTGCTACATCTCTCCTTTTGGGCATGGTTATCACAATTGAGTAATAACCGGTGCATCTTCAACCTCTTAGGATTCTCCTGAGCATGTTTCTTACTCTGCTTCGCTTTCTGACCTTTGTCTGTCGGTTGTCGGTAAAGTTTTATCGTGCATTGGTATGTTCCGATGCAAGTCACTTTCTTGATCCGTCAAGACTTTCCACTTCGTCTTGTTAGGAGAAACAAACTCTAGTACCTTGTCCACTTCTCGGACCAGGTTAAAGTATTGTAATCTGCAGAAGAAGGGCCTTGTTTAGCTTCTGTTTTGCTCCACCATAGAGCGTCACACTCTTTGATATCAGGGTATCGAGCTAAGTATCATGATCCTCTTGATGAAGTGATGCTCTTACTCCTCGTTACTCTCCGAGTTCCGAGTGACTTGTTATTCGGGAAGGACAAGTCGTGAGCAATGATGTGGCTATCGGATATTCTTAGCAGTTCTTACTGTGCGGAAATCCAGGGATATTCCTTGTCCTCCTTAGTATGATTGGTTAGCCGATCAAGAAGTTGAGTTTGACAGTGCTACCAAGTCCGTTGGCTTTGATGCATTCCCTCGGTCAAAGAGCTAGGTTCGTGCCGAAGCTCCCAAGACCACCTCGTTGTGCCTTGAAAGGCATGATCCTCTCTCGAACTCAAGATCCACCGGTATGTCGTGATATCCTATATGTGGATCGTGATATTCTGGAGGTCTTTACAGAAGTATCGCCAGGTTTTCACCTGACCGTGATGTTGAGCTTATGAGTAAGCTGGTTCTCGGAACAACTCCCTTCTCCAAGAAAATCGTGCTAGATATCCAGAATTATTCGGTTGAGCTTAAACAATTTGGAGAGTTGAAAGACAAGAGCTCTACCTCGATATAGTTCCTTCTCAAAGGGATGTCTAGTATGTCCGTGTTGAAGCTAGGTGGTATCTCCTTTGTGGATATGCTATCCTAAAATCTTTTGATTTGAATTGGGCTATCGTCAAATCAAACTCAGACCTACCTACCTTAATGTGTTAGTCTGACCAATACTAAAGCCTCGTTCTGGTGAAATATGAGTCTACCGTCTTGGAGTATCTGGATAAGTTGTGGTTGAGCCCATCAACTACCTTCTTATCTTCTCCATGTTTGAGGAGATCTATATTGGATATTCGGCGTTAGCCTGGGAAAATTGTTGGAACTAACTTTGTGCCTTCACAAGGTATGTGTTCTGGAGTAGAAGTGATTTTCTCGGGTTCACGTGCAATTGCTGAAAGATGTCGCCGTGGATCCGAGTGAAATGTCTGGTTCCCTCAAAATCATCTCCACTCGATCATGCACGTGTAGAATATTCTCGGAATGGTATGTTGTTACCTCCTTTCCTTGAGAATTTCATCTATGCATCCAAGCCACTGATTGAATTGTTCTAGAAAGAGAGTAAGTCTGAGAACTCCTTTGTCTTCTTTGGTGTTCCCCATCAAGAACTCAATCGTGTCTCTCTGCAAGATATCCACCTTAGGGCAGCTGTCCTCTCACAAGTTGCTAATTCGCGAGTGCCGCAATCTCGTTCCTCCTTTGGAGTTAGACCTTGTAGTCCAACTCTTGGGGTTCTAGCAAATGTAATCCGTTGACATCCTTTGCAGAGACTTCCTATTCCTACATGTATGGAGTCTGAAGTATCTCTACACCTGCCCAGATCTAAATCTCAATCAGAAACGATAGTTGGTGATCCTCAAGAAGTATGTCCCGATGTCTGGAAAATCGAAAAGTGTTCCCAATACCAAAGTTCACGGAGTTCCTAAAGTTCTCTCGGTTCATCTTCCCGATCTTTCCCTGTGGTCCGACATGTTCCTTCGCGAGGAAGGTCCTACTCAAGTTGTCTGGTAGAAGTTATCACTTTATCTGTCGGAACCTTGTTCCAACATTTTTTTTCCTCAGAGACTTAAGGCCTTGCGCAAAGTTCATATTCTTAATCTGTTGTGAAACAATGGTCTACCATCTGAAAATCCCTTATCATCCTTCGGTTACCTCCATGTGTCTCCAAATCGTCAAATCAAGAGCTGATCTACGTCTCGTTCCAGGGGATCGATCGTCACAACTTCTGGAAGACCGTTCCTTTCAGAGTCATTCCCCTCTTCTATGGTATAGTTGAGCGATGACCTTGAAGTGTAGCCGATGAAGATCTTCAGGATGCGCTTAATCATTCTACACCGAGAAGACCGTTGAAGACCGTCGTAACCTTTCCCTCTTTCCTACTCTTAGAATCTCGGGACGAGATTCCTGTAAGGAGGGTAGAGTTGTAACAGCCCGAAATTTGTGAACCTAAAAATGTGGATAAAATTTCCACTTTTGCCTTTTCATTCTTGCATCATGGCATCCAAATTAAATTGCTAAGCTTGAAATAATTAATTTGGCACAAATGAAAACAAACGACAAAAATGGCTTCAAATCATTTCAAATGTTTCGGGAAAGTTTGTAACAAATAAAAATTACTTGGAGCTCTCATATTTGTCCAGGAAGTTCCAAAGAGTCCAAATATAATTTTGACAAACTATTTTGATTTGCAAAATAACATAAAGGGAGAGAAACTCAGATTGCCCGTGAGCAATTCCTATTTTATTTACCTATCAAATGATTTTCAAATATTCTGGAAAAATTAGGGGAGCTCCATATTAATATAAAGAGGCTACCCAAAAATTTACATAAATTTTGGAGGTGTTTAACTGCCTCAATTAAATCAAATACAGCTGCTGGAATTATATCCAGTGCTAAAAAGGACCTACTCGTGAGGGTTCTAGTTTTGGCAGGGGGTTCTTTGTAAAATCTTCATCTTCTCTCTCCTCCCGACATTCCCGCGCCGCCGTGTCGCTCCCGTGCGACTCGCGCCTCGCCCAGGCCCCCCCCTGCTCGCCTCCCCGCGTTCGCCGGCCGGGCCCTGCCTCCCCGCGCTGCCCTGGGCAAGGATAAGAAGAGTACCCACGCCGCCCTGCTCCCTCCTCGCTCTCTCGCCCCCCCAAAATATCTCTTCTCTGTTCTTCCCGCAACCGAGACGCCGCCATGGCCGAGCTTGGCGCCGTCGTTTGAGCTCGCCCCGTACAGATCGACGAGCACCACGAGCTCCGCGATGTCTCCGTCTACCTCCACGCCGAAGGAATCGAGCCGGGGAGACCTGAATCGCCGCCGCCATCGTCTTCTTCCCCGACCACGGCCGGAGCTTCGCCGAGCCATTGACGCCTCCCTCGACCTCCTCCGTCCTCTCGAGCCCATGCACGCATCGAGGGTGAGCCGGCGCTTCTCCCCGTGCTCTCCGTTCGTCAATGCGCGTCTTGTAGCCTCAGTTCGTAGTAGTTCGCCGCCGTCCGCCGCGGATGATTGTTGCCGGAGCTGCTCCGGTGACCAATGAATGGCGGCGCCGCCGTAGTCTTGCTCGCCGTGCTCGTGCGAGTCCGTAGCACCGCGTAGCACGCTCCCTGGAGCCGTAGGACGTCGCGTCGATCCCTTCGCCGCCGGTGATCACCGCGCCCAGAGCGCGTCGGTCACGGCCTCGTCGCGGTCAACCCTGGCCACTGGACTGCGCGCTGATGTGGCCGCCCGCGTGGCTGCTGACCTGGCCCTAGGCCCGCATGTCAGCCTCTGTAGCTGGGTACCTCGTAGGTGAAAAACGTCTTGGCAACATTTCCTGTAAAATAAAAACTGAAAAACAGAGAAGCAGTTTCAAATGATTAACTTGTAAAATACACAACAAATCGAAAAATGCTCCAAATGCAGTGATTCAAATTTCCATGTGTAGATCTTGAGCAGCTCTATCTGTTAGTATCAATTAGGTACAACTATTCTGTTATAAATTTTGCACTTATTAAAGAATTACAGAAAATGACTAATAAAAGTGAATCTCTTAAAATTCATAACTTTTGTTCTGTAATTCCAAATTGAGCAAATAGAATGTCAAAATGTTTGTCTTAACAAACTTTACACCATGGTATTTTATTTGGACAGAATTGAATTAATTTACGCTCTGTTTAAATGGAATACTAAAAATGGCAGAAAAAGGAAATGATTTTGTAAATTCATAACTTATTAAATTTTGATCCAAAATTTGCAAATAAGGTATCAAAATGATCAGTGGAATAAACTTCACATTCTAACATCATTTCCATGATGAACTAAATGCTAGGATTAACGTTTTCTTGCACTTTCGAAAAAGGGCAGATTTAAAATGGATTTTATAAATTCAATAACTTAATATTGATTTATCAGAAAAATGTGTTTAATACCTCAAAATGCTCAGAATAATATGGACCATCCATTAACATCATTTCCATGCATGTTTGAATACAGTTGTAGCACTGCACTTTTTGGAAAAGTAGGGAAAACATTAAATTAAATATGGGGCTTCATCTCCTCTTGTCGAAATAATTATTTTGCACCCCATTTAACTTGTTAGGAAATTTCAGTGCATTAAAATGTCATGCCATCATGTGTTTATGCATTGCTCCTGTTTTGCTTGTGTGATTTTGATTGTTGTCTTTCCGGTGTTTTTATGCATCGATAGATCAAGCAGTCGGGGTTCCACCACAATACCCCGACGAACCGTATTACCAGCCCGCTAAACAAGGCAAGCGTAATCCCCCCCTCTGAGCATGTCTCCTCCTATATTTTCGCAATTATTTTCCCCACTATAATATTGCATTCGGTTCCAAATGTCTTTTGCTTGGATTAGAGTATCCTACTAATTGCATTAGCAATCTGTTGCCATTACCTGTATCCTTCCTAATATCCATAGGATTGAAGTGTTGGCCGAGATAAATATACTCGCTATGTATATGCTTAGCCCTGCTTAGTTAAAAGCTTAGATGGCCGGTGGATGTTTCAATGTTGGAACAGTTGATGGAATGGACGGATGTGATGGAAAATGGTGGTGACGGTTAATAAATTGCGTAAAGGCGGGGATGAGAGGCCACGGGGAATGTGGTGGGTTGTCTCGTTCTCACCGCCTAAGTGCGAGTTCTTTACCTCTTGAACCAAGACTGAGCGTGCAACCATGCGTGAGGCCTATGTATTCGCAGTGCAGGAACCCTCATAGACTAAATAACTCGGGCGGGACTAGCCAGGGTCCTCTAGTTCGGGCTTCCATTTGCACGTGCGTGATGATGGTGGGATGAACTGAGATGAGGATGGTTATGGTTAGGAAAATAAGTGGCCGTGGGGCGGGGTGTTGCGGGCACCTGGCAGTCCTGCCGCCACTGATGCTCCTGGAAAGTTCTTAACGAGGGAGAAGTCGACACCGCTCCCACCCAGCCGGCTTTCCATGGAAGAGAGCTAATTGTACAGGTAATGGGCCGGACGGTACGCGTGGCGAAGAAGCTGGGGCCCCTCGGGACTCCGGGGACTTCCACTTTGTACACCCCTGCAGGGTAAATCTTTTCGAAAAGCCGTGTCCGCGGTTATGGACGAACTTGGGAAGTGAAGGTAGGATCATAGAATAACTTGAACGGAATGATTAAAAACTGGATACTAGAGGTACCACTCACAATTGTAAGGTGAGCTTCCTCGAGGGTGATTCGGGGAGGTGCCTTTGATGAACAGGTACAATGTTGATGATGGTGATGAATGGTGAGAAATGTGATTCGAAAGAAAAGAGTTACTTCTTACCCCTTTTTCAAAATAATCTGATTAGTCGATGCCATGGAGTTATGTCTTTTAAAATAAAATCAGATTTATGCAAAACAGCCATAAAACCTTGATAGCCAATCATCGAGCATATATTAGCTCTTAATCTTGCGAGTTCGTCGAACTCAACGTTGTTTGCTTATTTTCAGGAGAGAACTTCACCGCCCTCGAAGGTGGGTTCTTTGTGGACGTCGACGAGTAGTCTGGGGTTCCCAGGTGGCAGCTTGGGACATCCCGGAACAGCTGGCGCTGTGATGTTTATCTGTAGGCCTCTTAGGCCATAATTTGGTTCTTGTTGTTTAGAACAACACACTTCGCTTCCGCATGTTGTGATGTTGGGTCTGTGACCTCTGGTTGTCATTTGCTATCTTTCTCTATTATAAGAGTTGATCTATATGATTTTTGTGTCGTAGAGTCTGTGATGTGCCAGTTGTTCCACAAGTCTTGATCTCTCTATTATGCTTTGATAGTGTGTCTGGTGGTATCGGATAACCGGAGATACAGTATCACTGTATAGCAGTCGGGTCGGGGCGCTACATAGATGGTTGTCTCTTCTCCTTATGCTTCCATGTTTAGATCTTGTGAGCTGCCTAACATGATTAAGATCACTATTTTGTGCTACATATTGTGTTTGCTGAGATCCGATGAATTGTGAAATTATGATCAGTTTGTTCATCTACTTGTTATCATACTTATGTTTTGTTTAAGATCTTGCGTGCTCTCCGATTCATGTGGTTACTCTGGCCAAGTGATTGTATGTATCTCCAAGAGAGAGTTTGGTGCTAGATAGTAGGTTCATGCCTCCTCTGTGTCTGGGCTCGAGATGACAAAAACGACCAAGACAGGGGACATGCTTTTGCTACTAGGGGTAAAACAGGTGTTTATGTATATATTATTATAACCATTGCATACATTATGCACTTCCCTTATTGAAATAATCTGTTGCTTGCAACTCAATACTTTTGGCTGACAGGCTGGATAGCGTTCCTAATGTGGATTATTAGTCATAGATGCAGCTGGATAGCAGTCTATGTATTTTGATGTAATGACCAATTAACTATTACAGTGAACTTGTCATAGCATTGTCATGCCCTCACAATTTGTCAATTGCCTAGATGTAACTTGTTTACCCATCATGTTTACTATTTATGAAAGACACCCCTAGTGAAACTATGGCCCCCCCGGTCCATTCTTTTGCATTGATTACTACACCATTTCCATTGCTTTCAATCATCACTTGCTCGTTGTTACTTTTTGCTTCCATAATTGTTTTTCACACCATTCGTTTAATCTCTTTGTTTTCAACAAGACGTGAAGATTGACAACCTTTCTGAAACGTTGGGGCAAAGTTGAGTGTCTGTGTTGTGTGCAGGTCCACGTCAGCACATAAGCCTTTTCTGGCGCTTGGGTTGACACCGTGTTGAAGCCTTTAAAGTCCTACTGGTTCGATAAACCTTGGTTTCATAACTAAGGGAAAAACTTGCAACTACACTTCTTCACACCTTCCTCTTGGGGTTCCCAACGGGTGTGTGATCCACATCATCACTCGCTGACGAGGAAGAGGCGAAGGAAAAGAAGGCAGTGTCGCCACTGACGGCTCAATAAGCAAAAGAAAGAGAAAACATAAAGTGTACCCCGCCTCTGGCCACCCCTGCGCCTCCTGGTCCGGCGCGTTTAGCCCTCGCCGCCGCCGCCGAGGGCCACGGTGGCCAAGTGCTCGATGAAATGCCAAGGTAAATTAAACTTATTATATTTGTTTTTGTGATAGATTGCGGCCATCTTTGGTGATGAATTGTTGTTGTTTGTCTAGTTTCATGTCTAAATTAAAGAATTTGGTCACCCAAGTGGCCAAGCAGGAGGAGACGGATGTTGTCCAATTCATGACTAACAAGCAAGTTTTAGAAGAGATGGGTGACCCCGTGAAGGTGATCAAGACCATGAGCCAAGCTTTGAGAAAATGGACGACACCATAGAGGAGATGGTGACCAACAAGAGATCAAGGGGGCTCGCTGATAACCCCCAAGAGCAGGGGATCACTGTAGCACATCTCAATGTGGAAGTAGGGTATCGATCCGCAGGAGCAAGAAGGAAAAGTTATCTATTCCCTACAACTAAAGTGTCACAAGTTTTAGTTGATTATGCACTAAACAAGTTAAAGATTAATGGAGGTTGATTTAATGCAAGAATTTAAAGAGCAACAAAACAATAAATGTAAAAGTGTCCCAATCCTCTTCAATGCAAGAGGACAAGACAAAGGCTTTTCTTATGGGAACAATGGACACGGGTTCATGGTTTCACTCATCCTCTCTCTCATCTATGGTGGTGATCATATTATAGATAATAAAAGTACACACAATTGTCATGCTTTAATGGAAATTTTATAGCGGCTATATGTCTGCACCCATATAGTTGAAAGAAGTAATCATTTGTGTTGCTGGTGTCACCCGAGTAGGCCAGCATGGTTTGTGTCACTCCACCACATCATACTTCCCTTTTTACCCCGAATAAAGAATGTTGGGCGACATTACTGTCACTTAATGCCTATGCCTTCTGTCACTAGGCCACTCTCTACCCACATACATCATACTCTTAAAGGAAAACATATTCTAAGAACTAGTGCAATGATTTATTAATGTACGTGCATCCACATCCCTCTCATCTACCCACCGAGATGGTTGTCAACCACCCGTTAGCGCGGATAAACAAGGCATTAAGAATAGATAAATCCATTGCATGTAACATAGATGTATTCCAAAGTATGACAAACCATAAAATCCCAACATGACGGTAAATGCATAACATAATATCATCTCATACCACAATATCCACCATAGGAATTACAAAGATAGTTCCATAATCATGCAAGGCACATCATATGGACTTCAACAATGATCATACATAGAGAGATTGGATCAAGTTACCACCACAAACCCAAAGTCCAGGGGTGGACTACTCCCCTTCATCATGGAGACGGTGGAGAAGTCGTTGGAGAAGATGGAGACCACCCCGGCAGCGCCCCGCCGGAGTTTTCCCCCTCCAAGTCTCTGTTTCGTGGTTTCTGTGTTTCTGCGGCGCCCTTTCCGAAGGGCTCGGGGACTATTTTTATAGTCGTTTTTAGGTCAAGACGGAGGCTCGGGAAAAAAGATCGACGGCAACGGAGCCTCGAGGCCCAAGATGGTGGGTCCCACGCGGCCAAGGAATCTGGCCGCGTGGGCCACCCTATCTTGGCCCTCGGGCCTCCGTTTGTTCGCTTCCTTCGCTCCCACGCTTCGTTCCTTCCAAAAACTGATGCTCGTAAATTTCCAGGTCATTTGGACGTCGTTTGGGTCCCTGAAACATCAAAATATAGAAAATAGGGTTTTCTGCCTGTGCAGGGTTAATTCCAGAAAAATAGGGAAACTATGAAATATTCCCAAAATCAATATAAAACAATGATATAACCCTTATATGATGCAAATATGATTGAAATATAAGTAATACAATGCAAAGTTCATGTATGCATTTTACATGCATCAACATCCCCAAGCTTAACCTATACTCGTCCTCGAGTATGAAGGTGATAAAACTAACATGGACTTTGCATTTTAATACTATCAATGGATATCAAGGATGATTACTATTGCTACATAGAGTCAAATGATTCATTCTTCAAAGGAGTAGCAATATACAAGATGGATTATAAAGTGATATCAAATATTCAATGTAAGGATGTTCAATGATAATTCACAAAGTGTAACATAGAAGAAAGTACTATGGACCAAATGTATGCATAATGAAAAGTAAAAACATCCTATAATGGTCATAGAGTACTCTTATGAAATCTGAATATAAAAGGTGGACACTTTGGAAAGATAGATAAATAAGTAGAGGTAAAACATGCAAAAGTCTCATCTAGCTTCCAAATGCTTCTACTTAAGTTAATGATTGCAATGTGGTATTCATTGGTGTCAAGCTCTCATTACCCCTATCATAGCATCTTGAATGGTTAAGTTGAAAGTGAAAGCAAATATGAGTAATGTGCTTGACAAAGTAAGGGTTGGATGCCTCATGCCCCGTGAATACAAAAGCCTCCCCAACTGGCTACTCAACTCGGGTCACAAAGCAAGTTCAAGTTTTAAAGTCATTGCAAGTAATAAAAGCGTCATCAAGAGCGTCAACTGGGGTACCTCTTGTCTCAGGACATGGAACAAGCCTCATGTCAAAATGACAAGACAAACAAACAAAATGGACAATCTCAGCATTCTTTTATTTACTATGGGTATAGCTTTTTATTGTGAAGTGCTTCACTGAAGGTCCACTATGGCATGTAAGTAAACTTCCACCATGAATGATGCATGGCTTATGTTAGCGGCCCAGGCGTCTCTCTAGCCATTTATACTTCCACCTTTATTTCACACAATGTTAGGCATCCATAGACAAAAGTGCATGATATCAACTAAATATAATTAAGAGCACGTTGAAAGCTTGCCATGTGACAGCACATATGGGCTAACTCCCAACCAAGACTCTTGTCAAGCACACAACTTCATAATTTTAATCACAATGGTTCATGTTTATTAAGTGCAGAATAAAAGTAAAGTGTGCATCAAGTTCGTGAGAGCTTTTTAACCAACTTCTCCCATAACAATCAATAACATAAGCATTTTAATTCGGAAACATAGATAATACAATATAACATGATAAACATACTTGGAATAGCATAAAGCTAATAGGTAGATATGGTGGACTCACTGGAAAAACTTTGGTTGAAGGTGTTGGAAAACAAGTTTTTGCTTGTTGGAGTTTTTGGGCTAGCAAGAGGGAGAAAGTTGACCGTCTAAATGCATGCAAAAGTGTCCATAGAACTAATCAATCCATGTTAAACAAAGTAAAGTAACATTCAGCATCAAAACATGAATAAAAGATAGCTCTTGATAAAACACTTGCAAATTAATATTCATTAAAAAGCACATGAATCATGCAACTATATGTATCTTTTTGAATCAACTCAAACATCCCTTTCCCAATCTTTTTAATAGCATCCAACTTAATTCAACCCAAATTTCCAGTAGCTCTCTAATATAAATGATAGTGGTGGTCTCAAGACAAACAAACCGAAATAAAAAGTAAATAAAAGACGCTCCAAGTTTATGCGATAAAGTGCATTGATCGAAAAACAGAAGTTAGACGTGTGCAAACCGAGAGTGTGTTGGTCCAGTGGGGTTGTCTTCACATCCCCAAGCTTATGGTCTTCACCATCCTTGGATAGCTCTTGGTGCATCTCCTCTAATCCCTGTGAAAAAACTTCAAAACACCGTTTCTCCCATTTCTTTTCTGTGGGGTGACATTAGTAGTGATAGACAAATGAATTGCTTGCTGCATAAATCCTTAAACAAAAATTCATATGAATGTCCAGAAAGTGTATAATGTTGTATGCCTACTTATAAACTCAATTGGATCAAAAAGATTCAAGTTAAAAGTTTAAAGAATGCATCAAACAAAATGGGACAGAATCTGTCCAGAAAAACAGCAGCAGCAAAACGCATTTTTCTACCCTACTTAATTATGTCGAAAAAATCTGAAAAATTCATGCTACAGAGGATGAAAAGTTGCAACTACAGTTCAAATTGCAGCTCATTCGGAGTTACAGAATAGGAATGAAAAATCATACCGTGCACAGACTCGTGCTGGAATAAAATCTCCGAATACAATAAGCAACTTTTTCAAGCCAAAATGGGTAAAACTTGGCACTTTATTAAAAATTCTAGAAACTAAACTAAAAACTAAGTCTCTTGTTACAGCAAGAGGACACAAAGAAAATCAAAAATAAAAACAACCGGGTTGCCTCCCGTAAAGCGCTTTCTTTATAGCCATATAGCTAGGCTTACTTACTTGTTATCAAGATGGTTGGAGTGAGGTGGCTTGGCATCCCCAAGCTTGAATTCTTGTACTTATTTGATATATGTTGGGTGAGTCTAGGGGTAACATCCCCAAGCTTGAGTGGTTGTCCCTCTTGATCTTTGTTCATCACCCTCAACTCTTCCATTTGAAAAATTCTCTTTACACAAAACTCAACATAAAACTTGATTAGAGGGGTTAGTGTCTCCATAAATTAAATCCTCATAGGTACAGCAAAGACATATCATGAGTTGATTCTAAACATTAGCTACTGTTACTATGGTTGTGCATTGCTCTTTGATCAATAGAACTACACAAAACACAAGTAATGAGAGTAATGCAAAATAAAGACAGAATCTGTCAAAAACTGGACAGCCCGTAAAGAGTGAATTTTCAGAGGCACTTACGTTGCTCAAATCAGAAAATTTTGAACTAATGAAATGTGTATTAATAACTGAAGATTGCTGTCGTAAAATTTCAGGTCAAAATTCCTTTTCTGTGATTTTTAACATTTTTCGCAGTGAAGCTTAGGAATCTGTTTTCTGGACAGCCATGATAGTTTTAATGATGCTCACATAGGAACAAGAATTGAAATGCAAAAGAGAGCATCAAGAGAAAAATATGAAACACTTTTAAGTCTAACCCACTTCCTATGCATTGGGATCTTGTAAGAAAATAAATCATTGAAACACAAAGCAAGTAGCATAGGAAGATAAACAAGAGCAATTTCAAGACTTTGAACTTAAAGAGAGGAAACGTAATAATGTTGAAATGTTTAGAACCATGTTTTCCTCTCTCATAATAACTTTCAGTAGCATCATGAATAAATTCAACAATATAACTATCACATAAAGCATGTCTCTCATGAGCTTCAAGCATAAAAGTATTAGTACTCTCCACATAAGTAAAATCCTTCTTAGTAATAGTGGGAGTAAAACATTCATAATCATCATTGTAATCATCATATATAGGAGGCATATCATAATCATAATAAACTTTATCCTCAATAGTAGGTGGACTGAAAATATCATATTCATCATTGTAATAATCGTAAATGGGAGACATAGTATCCTCCCCAAGCTTAAATGATTGCAAGATATAACAAAAATAAATTTAAAGTTTAGTGCACACAAGAATAGAAACTTAAGCGCTACGCTCCCCGGCAACGGCGCCAGAAAAGTACTTGATAACCCCCAAGAGCAGGGGATCACTGTAGCACCTCTCAATGTGGAAGTAGGGTATCGATCCGCAGGAGCAAGAAGGAAAAGTTATCTATTCCCTACAACTAAAGTGTCACAAGTTTTAGTTGATTATGCACTAAACAAGTTTAAAGAACAAGATGGTTGATTTAATGGATGGAAGTTTAATGTAACAAAACAAGAATGTAAAAGTGTCCCAATCCTCTTCAATGCAAGAGGACAAGACAAAGGTTTTTCTTATAGGAACAATGGACATGGGTTCATGGTTCACTCAATCCTCTCTCTCATCTATGGTGATTATCATGTTATAGATAAAAAGTACACACAATTGTCATGCTTTAATGGTAAACTTCTATGACGGCTACATGTGCACACATAGTTGAAAGAAAATAATCATTTGTGTTGCTAGGGTCACCCTCGTAAGGCTAGCGTGGTTTGTTGTCACTCCCACATCATACTTCCCCCTTTTTACCCCAGATAAAGAATGTTGGGCGACATTACTGTCACTTAATGCCTATGCCTTCTGTCACTAGGCCACTCTCTACCCACATACATCATACTCTTAAAGGAAAACATATTCTAAGAACTAGTGCAATGATTTATTAATGTACGTGCATCCACATCCCTCTCATCTACCCACCGAGATGGTTGTCAACCACCCCGTTAGCGCGGATAAACAAGGCATTAAGAATAGATAAATCCATTGCATGTAACATAGATGTATTCCAAAGTATGACAAACCATAAAATCCCAACATGACGGTAAATGCATAACATAATATCATCTCATACCACAATATCCACCATAGGAATTACAAAGATAGTTCCATAATCATGCAAGGCACATCATATGGACTTCAACAATGATCATACATAGAGAGATTGGATCAAGTTACCACCACAAACCCAAAGTCCAGGGGTGGACTACTCCCCCTTCATCATGGAGACGGTGGAGAAGTCGTTGGAGAAGATGGAGACCACCCGGCAGCGCCCCGCCAGAGTTTTCCCCCTCCAATCTGCAACTCCAGGTCTCTGTTTCGTGGTTTCTGTGTTTCTGCGGCGCTCCTTTCCGAAGGGCTTCGGGGACTATTTTTATAGTCGTTTTTAGGTCAAGACGGAGGCTCGGGAAAAAAGATCGACGGAAACGGAGCCTCGAGGCCCAAGATGGTGGGTCCCACGCGGCCAAGGAATCTGGCCGCGTGGGCCACCCTATCTTGGCCCTCGGGCCTCCGTTTGTTCGCTTCCTTCGCTCCCACGCTTCGTTCCTTCCAAAAACTGATGCTCGTAAATTTCCAGGTCATTTGGACGTCGTTTGGGTCCCTGAAACATCAAAATATAGAAAATAGGGTTTTCTGCCTGTGCAGGGTTAATTCCAGGAAAATAGGGAAACTATGAAATATTCCAAAATCAATATAAAACAATGATATAACCCTTATATGATGCAAATATGATTGAAATATAAGTAATACAATGCAAAGTTCATGTATGCATTTGACATGCATCACTCGCGTATTGTGAAGAGGAGGACATTGCTTTGTGTCGTGCTTATCGCAAGATATCACTCAAAAGCTTGGCTGGCAAGGATACATTAAAGGAAAACTTTTGGATTCGGGTGACATCATTCTATTACACTATCGTGCCCATTCCATCACGCCGCACCTATTCCTCTCTTTCACATCATTGGGGGCGTGATCAAACATCAATGCAACCGATGGGCCGAATGTCTTGATGAAATCAACCTTGCTCCACCGGGTGGGGCGGTCATGGTCCAAGACCTCTACAAGCAACGCAACAAGGACAAGCTCTTCGTCTTCGCACCGGGTGGCCGAATGGGTGGTGCTTGAGTTGTTGTTGATGTAATCGCTATGTTATCGTGGTTGGTGACAAGACTAGTTGTTTTGAATGAACTTTATGCATGTTTAATTTGAATGAATGAACTCTGTCTATGTGCGTCTATTGTTTATTTGTGGCGTATGTTCAATTTGAATTATTCGAATGATTGACGAAATGCCGTGCAAATGTTTGAAATATATGTGAAAAGCCTAAAAGATTTGGGCCAAACAAATTTAAGGCGTTAAATATAGGGGTTCGTTTAGAAACCGCCACCCTTTAACTCCTTAAATATAAGGAGTTAAGGATAAGGGTCCATATAATTTCTTGAAACAAGCTTTCGCCCTGCTTTATAAATAAAGCCACATAAGAGTCCATATAAAGGACTAAGTTTTAGGAGATCGCCTAGAGATGTCCTATGTCACTCAGCAACCCCATGGGACATGTCGCGCTCGTGTTTTTTTTAGAAAAGGGAATTTTATTACTCCCAGCCTCTACATCGAGTGATGCACACAGCCGATTATTACAAGGTATCAAGTGTCGATTATTCAATGTTTACATGTCCAGAAATCATGAAAGATCAAGGTGCAGCTCAACCGACACAAATAACAGAAAAAAAGACTACAAAAGTCTACTAATATGCTGCCACGTATGCCGGGAGAAAAAATCATGTGCCACCAACAGGAGTCGCGCGCATCCAGCCACCATAAGGTCTCGCTGGTCCGAAGGCAGCAAGAACGCCCAAAGCTGGATCCAGTGCGCCGCCATATGTATAACCTGTAAGACATGAAAAGTTTCTTCCCTGTTAAAAACAAGATTGTTCCTACAATTCCAAATAGACCAACAAATAGCTGAAACGCCGATACGAATCCTATCCTTGGTCTTTGTATCCATCCCATTCAACCAATTCCCAAACATATTAGTGACATTGGTAGGAGGAGGAATATTATAAGTACAAAAAACAACACGCCATACAAGTTTTGCAAAAGGGCAGGAAATAAATAGATGTTCCACCGACTCATTGTTCCCACAAAAAGGACAGTGAGGGTCACCTTTCCAATTTCTTTTTGCCAGGTTATCCTTAGTCAGTACTACTTTTCTGTGAAGGAACCACATGAAAACCTTAATTTTTAGTGGCATTTTCAGTTTCCATAAGTAAGTTTGTAAATAACTAGTATGTCCATTCATCAGGTCTTCATACATAGATTTAACTGTAAAAGTACCATTTTGTGTCAAATTCCAATGGAAACTATCTGGAACATCAGTGAGGGTAATATCCATTAATCTAATACATAAATGAGACCACATGTCCCACTTGTTCCCAACTAGTGCCCTACGAAAGCCTATGTTCAAAGGAGGGGCATTGTGAAAAACATCATGGATCGAAACATTTTGTTGTTGCACAATGTTATAGAGCAATGGATATTGATCCTTCAATGGTGTCTTGCCAAGCCAAGTATCCTCCCAAAACCTGGTAGTTTCACCATTGCCAACGCGGAAAGATCCTCTACTAAAGAAATCTTTCTTTACACGCATAAGACCTTTCCAGAATGGAGAGTCAGTTGGTTGTGCTTCTACCTGAGCCAAAGTTTTACTATGAAGATATTTGTTTTGCAGCAATTCCTGCCAAACCCCCTCTTCATTTAAAAGTTTAAACAGCCACTTACTGAGTAAACATTTGTTCTTTAGTTCTAGCACTTCAACTCCTAAACCTCCCTGGTCCTTCGGTCTACAAATGATGTTCCATTTTGTTAATCTATATTTCTTTTCATTCTCATCGCTCTGCCAAAAAAAGCGAGATCTATAAAAGTCAAGTCTTTTTCGTACCCCTTTTGGTATTTCTAAAAAAGACAACATGAACATCGGCAAACTTGTTAAAACCGAATTAACAAGAACTAGCCGGTCTCCATAAGATAACATCTTCCCCTTCCAACATCCTAGCTTGCCTTCGAAACGGCTCTCTACTGGGTACCATTCGGAATTCCGGAGTTTCCTATAATGTATGGGCACCCCAAGATATTTAAAAGGTAGAGAACCAGACTCACATCCGAAGATCTGTTTGTATTGATTTTCTACCTCTTTTGCAGCCCCAAAGCAGAATATCTCGCTCTTATGAAAGTTGATTTTAAGCCCTGAGAGTTGTTCAAAGATGCATAAAATGAGTTTCATATTGACCGCTTTTTCTAAATCATGTTCCATGAAAAGAATAGTGTCGTCGGCATATTGTAAGATAGATAGGCCCCCTTCTACTAAATGAGAGATAAGACCACCTATCTGACCATCTTCCTTCGCCCGTGCGATAAGGATGGCTAAGATGTCTGCCACTATATTAAAGAGCATCGGCGACAGTGGATCTCCCTGTCGGAGCCCTTTTCTCGTTTGGAAATAATGACCGATGTCATCATTTACCCGTATGCCTACGCTTCCCCCTTGAACAAATTGCGTAATCCAATTACACCATTCCTGTGTGAACCCTTTCATACGCATAGCTTGTTGGAGAAACGGCCATTTAACTTTATCGTATGCTTTCTCAAAGTCTATTTTAAAAATAACTCCATTCATTTTCTTCCTTTGAAGTTCATGAATAGTTACATGCAAAACCACCACTCCTTCGAGAATGTGGCGGCCAGGCATAAACGCCGACTGAGTCGGTCTAATTATCTTTTGTGCAATTTCGGTAATACGATTAGTACCTACTTTTGTGAATATTTTAAAACTGTCATTGAGAAGACAAATTGGTCTATATTGCTGAATCTGTACCGCATTAGCTTTCTTGGGCAACAAAGTGATCACCCCAAAATTCAGTTTGAACAAAGACAAATTTCCTTGTTTTAACTGAACAAATAAAGCCATTAAATCTTCTCTAATAACCTCCCAAAAGGTTTTATAAAATTCAGCCAGAAATCCATCAGGCCCAGGCGCCTTGTTCATTTCCATTTGGAAAATAGCATCATACACTTCTTTCACTAAGAAATCAGCTGTAAGAATATTATTTTCTTCTTGAGATAATTGCGGTATATCATTATTTATATTTTCGACCATAGTTACATCACCTGGCAAAGTAGCACCGAATAACTTCTTGTAATACTCAGTGATATATGTTTTCAAATTTTCCTGCCCTATAATCGTTCCTTCCTCTTGTTCTAATTGAAATTTTTTCTTCTTTCTATGTTTACCATTTGCAATTAGATGGAAATACTTCGTATTATTTCCACCTTCCTGAATATGTTTAACTTTCGCCCTTGTGCCCACCTAGTTTCCTCGTCCCTCCTAAGGCAACAAAGTCTATCGGTCGCATTTCTTAAAGTATCTCTCTCCGCCACCGAAAGCGGAGAAACCTCTGCTTTAATATCAAGTTCATCAATTATTTTTAGCAATTTCTCCTTCTCTAGCTTATATTTCCCACTTTGATTTTTAGCCCACCCTTTGAGAAAACGTCGCAGATGTCTTATTTTATTTTGCCACACCTCAATTGGTGTAGAACCCTTAGCCGGCTTATTCCACTCGGCTGCAACCATCTGGTAAAAACCTTCCTCTCTCAACCACGAAAGTTCAAAAGAGAAACGTGCTTTATTTCCCACATGAGCGTTAACTCCTGAATCGACTAACAAAGGAGTATGATCTGATCCCACCCAAGTAAGAGCCTGTACCGTCACTAGGGGTTATTTCTGTTCCCATTCCGTAGAAGTAAGAACTCTATCCAATTTCTCAAAGGTTGGATTCTCACGCCTACTAGCCCAAGTGTATTGTCTACCTGAGAGGTCAAGCTCTCTTAATTCAAGACTCTGAATAATCGCATTGAACATGATTGACCACCTCGGATTATAGTTATCGTTGTTCTTTACTTCAGGTTTCCGAATTATATTAAAATCCCACCCACCATCATCGGTAATGGTTTATTTTCACATAATCGAACTAACTCTGACAAGAACTGGGCTTTGTTTTCCTCCTGGGTTGCCCCATAGACGGACACTAACACCCAATGAAAACCATCTCGTGTGATACAGCATTACCCACACTCGGCAAAGTATTTGTCGTGATCTGACAGTTGGCAAACTTCAGTTTACCGGTGAACCGATGGCCGTATGTCAAGCCAGGTACTCGACAAAGCGTTTGTGACGTGCAAATAAGGCTTTGCCGAGGCACTTGGAACATCCAGAATCTGACAGTTCTCGTACTACGATGATCCATGTATGCGACTGTGACAGAGACTGAAAATGTCGATGTTTGAGAGTGCCATCTATGTTATTCAAGGATCACATGCATCTGGCAATGCAGCCTCGTTGGCTGAACCCAGTAATAACAGTTCTGACGGGATGATGTATTGCCCGCCTACCCAGTAGTACAGTATCAGCTTGTATATGTACTGTACGATTTAATGATGCGACCTTACTTCGGACCATAGTTTCTCCTTTTCTTATTTCATTCGAAAAAGAAAGTTTCTTTTTTTTTTTTTTTTTTGAGGAGGATCCGCCACATATATTCAGACAGCTCGCCCACTTTTACAAAAAGGTCCAAAAAGAAAACAAAATTACAAGGAGGACCCCGAAAAAGTGCAGAGAGCACCCTGGGAAAACGAAGAAGACACAGACGGATCCAAAACCGAACCCCAAGCATCTAGGAGACGACGACGCCGCCGTACCTTCGACCGCCGGGAAGAAGAAGCCGCTCCAGCTTGTAGAAGGCCGCATCAGCCGTCCGCCGCCAAGCAACAGAACCGAGGCACGTTGAAAGAACACGACCACGGCTCCCGCTCCCCGCTTCCGCCACACCTCCAGCCGGCGCCGCGCCACCCAGATCCACCACCACCAACCCCACACCACCTCCTGGCGCTACTCCCCTGTCCACCATGGCCAACCAGAGCAAACGTCGAAGAGGAAACCAGCAGAACCACCTGCACCAAAAACAGGACAACGAACTCGACCAGCTGCGCCCCTCGCCACCACGGCCGGCCGGCGAAGCAGAAGACGAGATCCACGCCTGACGAAGCACCTCCACACCTTCCCCGGCGAAGCCGGAACGGAGGAAGAAGGGAGAGGACACAGCCCTAGCCGACACCATCGCCTCCGTCAACGACAGCACCAAACGGGCACACACACCTAAACTACACACGCACGAGAGAGCCGGAGCTCCCCTCCACCTCGCGGTGCCGGAACGGCGACCGGAGGCAGAGGGGAGCGACGGATCCGCCGGCGCGACCAAGGACCCCGGGGTCGCCTGCTTTCCGCCTCCGATCTACTGTAGCAAGGGGACGGGGAAAAAGAAAGTTTCTGTTCTTCTAAAGTTTTGCCACGGATGGGTAATGTTGATTATTTGTAGGAAGGCAATCATGATTCAATCACCCGGATACGGGAGTTGGCAACAAATCTTTTTCACCCGCCAAAAGCAAGAGCTAGTTGTTCTTTTCATGGAAGGCGCTAGCTCAATGGAAAAGACGGAGGTACGAATCGTAATTCTCGATGGAAAGATGGAGAAAATCCGGGATATTTGCATGCTGCATGAGGTGACCCGATCTGGGCCGAGGATGTATCCGTCGTGATTACCTTCATCTACAGTCATAATCGAGCACGTATCCTTGTTTCGTGGTGGACGCGTTTCGTCTCACCGCCTTGGCCCGGTTCCTATATATAGTCCGTGCACCCCCAGACAGGAACCACCAAACCGCCGGCCAAGATGCAGATCTTTGTGAAGACGCTCACCGGGAAGACGATCACCCTGGAGGTCGAAAGCAGCGACACCATCGACAACGTCAAGGCCAAGATCCAAGACAAGGAAGGTGCGTTGCCTGCGTATCGATCTTTCACATCATCCCATCATCACCTTCTAACTATCTATCCATCGACTTGATGGTTGATGCTAACTCGATCGAACGTGTTTTCATCAGGCATCCCGCCGGACCAGCAGCGTCTCATCTTCGCCGGGAAGCAGCTGGAGGACGGCCGCACGCTAGCCGACTACAACATCCAGAAGGAGTCGACGCTGCACCTGGTGCTCCGCCTCCGCGGCGGCAGCAGGGGCAACCACATTATCAAGGAGCCCAACCTGCTGCAGCTCGCGCTCAAGTACAAGGAGAGGAAGATGATCTGCCGCAAGTGCTACGCGCGCCTGCCCCCTCGCTCTACAAACTGCCGCAAGAAGAAGTGCGGCCACAGCAACGAGGTACGTGCGTCCACGCATGCAATGCAATGCTAGTTGTTAGTAGTTTTCAGTTAGGATCGTCGTGCATGCTTACATATGATTTTTTTTTTCAACTCTGATGATCCTGACTACGTGTTTCTCTGTTTGTTTGTTTTCCAGCTGAGGGCAAAAAAGAGGTTCATCAGCAAGACCTCGCTCCAATGATAAGTCGATCCGGACATGTGGAATAATTTGCGTGCGGAAGCCAATCGTTTTAGTTATGTTTTACTTTTTATTAAGCCAAGTACCAGTCGGAAGAAGACTTCATCAAACTCTGTAATCCTTATAATGTACTGCCAGTTCATAATCAATGCTTTTAGTCTCCTGTCTTAAGGTTCTATGTATGTTCTTATTAAATCGTTGGGTCGGTCGGTTCACTAAATTGATCCCAACTATTCGTCGGACCCTCTTTGCGCAACGCATTGGACGGTCTTTGCATAGATAACATAATCACATGGCTATTCCTGTATTACGTTCGACGGGAATCTGCATCTTAATCCCAGCTAAATCCTGCAACTTTCAGAGCTTTGAGATATCGCAAGCAGCCGTCAATGGGTGCCCTCGGTGATCGGTCCCGATCTTGATGCATCCTAACCTATGTTGGACCAGACCAATCCAACATGCAGTGGAAAGAAACTGAAAACATGTTGAGGTTTTCCTTTGGACAAGGAATAGATGGACCACCGACAGCTAGAAGAGACGTGGCATGGCACCTTGAGTCGATGAGCTGCAATGAGCAGCTTCATTGGCCTTCAAAACCTTCACACGATTACTACTTCCTAGTTCCTACTGAAATGTCCTCGCGAGTCTGAAATCTGACTGTATACATGTCTGAATATATAGAACATTTATTCACGACTCTCTGCATGCCGTTAATAGCATCAGCGCAACCGTGGTACTCAATCTGCACCATGTCAAGCATAAAAGTTTCGATGAGAGTTGAAAGGCAACTACACACATTCAGACAAGATCTAGGACAAAAAAATAATCTTCAGAACAAAGGAAACAGAGCCAACAATCTACTAAAGAGGCTTACAAAAGTATACATCCATCGCATAATATACGCAGGCAAAACTTCATCTTGAACCCCTTCAACCACTAATTAAAGCTGGAAACATGCAGTAGTATGGCCTGTAGAATGCACGTCAGTACAGTTCACCAAACCTTGGAATCTTCAGAATATGTGAGGCTTTTCCAAGTACAGATGCTGAATGATACTATTATATTATCAGTAATTTTAATTGTCAACAATGTAGAACTATCTCTCTCCGAGTCAGAAAGCTGGATTTAATAATCGAAATACCACGGTCCTTCACGATTAGATAGATACAAGAAATAGTAGAAAACACTGATTGCTCGATCTGGCCGTACGAACTGTTCAAAAGAAAAAAATATTGCTCCTTATTGTTGCTGATCTTCCCTAACAGGTCCGACGCTAGATGCTGTGACCCCGTCCTCGACATGATCACTTCACAGTCTCGTCAGCAGAGACCAGTAGAGATCGAGAGACAAAGTACATCTAGTTTTTCAGAGATAGAGACTTGATCAAATTGCAGATATATGTCCTTGTTATACTGATCGACTAGAAGTTCAGAAAAAGGACAGCAGGTGTTCTAACGACTTAGTGTTCTAAACAAGAAGTGTGTACATATAGCCGAAGGGATAATACATAACCATATATAGTTAACAGCAAAACACACTTCAGATATATAATAAGTTTTGGCACAAGTACGAAAATGTATACGCTACTGTTTATAACCAAACTACACATATCAATATACTAATAGCAGTTTAACGTCCGAGGCAAATAAAGTCGTTCTCCACGGTCGTTTGTCAAGGACCTAGTTGGACTTGATCCATCTGTGAAGAGTGATTACAGCTTCTCGCCACGGATCCTCCTAGCCAGATACACGTCTTTGGACATGATGGTCACACGCTTGGCATGAACGGCACATAGATTGGTGTCCTCAAACAGCCCCACCAGGTATGCTTCAGCGGCCTCCTGCAAAGCAAGCACTGCATGGCTCTGGAAACGCAGATCACTCTGTAGATGTAGCAGAGCCACAGTTAATAGGTCTAAGCACAAATATTTTGTTTCTTATCTCAAATGTTCTACATTAAAGCTTATATTTATACATCCTTATTTTTCTCAGATGCATATTTTCATAAAGGATTCTGTTGGATTTGAATGTGTATCTAGAGAACAACATGATATATTCGAAATCATACCTTGGAAACTTGGGCTATCTCCCTAACAAGTCTCTAGAAAGGTAGCTTTCTTATGAGTAGCTCGCCCCCTTCTGATACTTGCGAATTTCACTATAACAAAATGAGAAAAACATAAGCACCTTATAAAAATAATACACGCCCAAACATTACTTATATCCACCATTAACATCAAGATAATATTGTATTGACCATACCGAAGAGCAACAGTTCCGGGACGGTATCGGCGAGGCTTCTTCACTCCACCAGTGCTGGGAGCAGTCTTACGAGCTGCAGCCTATCATATGAAATCAGTTGTGAAGTTATTGTGAAACAAACTAATTTTCAAGAATATTGACCAAGCAAGTAAAGATAAAGAATGCGCAATATCTTACATAGAAAGCCCTAAGTTGTTTCGTAGGAGCCTTTCCTCCGGTGGACTTACGAGCTGTGCACTTAGTACGAGCCATCCTGCAAACAAAATAGTATATCATGACACAAACTACACAAGTAAATGTTTTGGACGAACGTAATTTCAAGGCATTCAAGTCCTAGTAAGACTAAAACAAATATCACTACTCACTCGGGATAAAATTTGTGGCTCGAAAGGATAAATTTGTAACTTTTATTATCAATATATCTTAGAATATTTGCATGCATGAGATACATAAATGTCTGAATAGGATTTTAATATTGCTATGCGTTATAGAAGAAAATTCTAGTTCAAGAAAAAAAAGATTATAGGCACAAGCGTTTACTTCCTTTGTCTATTGCTTGCCCCTAAACCAAACACCAAATCGATTAATTTGCAATTTGGCATCTCTCCGCCACTGATTGGCATCACATCTTCCATTCATATTACTGCTCCACCTTTGCCCTTTTAGTGTTCCGGTTCATATAACCCACGCGAAACGAAACCACCAATATCACAAAAAAACACAACAAAAGGATCACATAATGATCTAGCCAGTTCATATATATCTTATGATCATTGACGATCCATATCCAGAAAAAAAAAAGGAACAACATGTGCTAAACAATTTAGGCTGACTAGTGACGACCAACAAGAAACCAGATATATAAGAAATCGCCGCCAGCATTAATCCAGAAATAGGAGTAAGAAGGCTACACTACAATCGAGATTTAGGAAACTGAGAGGGCCTACCTCTCGCAGTTGCAGTTGCTACCTTTGCACACCCTTGCGAATACTCAGACTGACTAGCAAATCGAACTTGTTCTTGCGTACGTACGAGTAGCGAGGACAGGGTATTTATAGGCGGATCGAGAGGACAGGGGTATTTATAGGCGGGCCTAACGGGCACACGAACCGCCTTAAGATTGCATGCCTTGATTTGCGCCAGATTGATTTGTACTGGTGTTGCGGTTGAAAATAATCGGACGGCTAGGATTAGTGGTGACACGGATTAGTGTGTGTATTTTCTGCGCTGCTATTGGACGGTTTTACGATGGCACGGATTGTGGTTGTCCTAAGTACTCCGCTATTGTGGTTCAAAATAATCGGTCGGCTAGGATCGCTGGTCACGCGGATTGATACGGGTATAGCTTGCCCTGCTATCTGCCAGTTTTACGATGACACGGATTGGGCTAATCCACAAATTCAAGCAATAAACTTCCGGAATAATAAGGCGTAAAACATGGATGCATCTTCACAGTCCATCACGCGATTCTTGAGCCACGACGAAGAACATGAGGGTGAAAAATCATTGGTCCTAGGGGCGTGTTTGGTAGCCTGCGGACGCCTAGATCAGGCCCGCCAGTTGCAACATCCTGACGTTTGGATGCCTGCACGAGCTTCGGGCCAAACCAGCACGCCCATCAAAGCAGCATCGGGCCAGGCCCGAGAGGCATGCTTAGATCGATCGTGCCCATGGAGAGCCAGATTCTCGGTGTGCGACCTCGAGGAACGCTGCGTGCGAAGTGCTGCAGGCACTGGAGAGGCGGAGATGGCGCGAGCACGAAAGTTGCGGCGGGAGAAATTCGTGCGATTTCACCCCTCTATTTAGACCCTCCGCGCTCGCCGTCAAAATTCAAATCGCCATTCCCCTCTTTCGAGCTCGGCAATGGCGGGATCTTCTTCTCTGACTGGACTGTGGGCGTTTGAGCTCGTTGTCGGCAAGGCGGCGGTGAAGGTCGTGGGCGGCAAGGATGAGGTGGAGGTCATCGGCGTCAAAGATGAGGCGGAGGTGGTCGGCAACTATGAGCGGAGCAAGGCGGTGGTGGATCTCAGCGCCGACAACTGAGCTCACACCAAAGCAGTTGTAAGAACCTCTAATCCTTCAGTTCGATCTGTGGTAGCTTACAACTCTGTCTTCAGTTCGATCTATGGTAGCTTAGTACTCTGCCTTCAGCTCACACCAAAGCTGTAGATTTGTGTCTTGCTTAGTATCATCTTAGGTGATAGATTTATGATGACTCTATCGGTATTGTAGGACATCGTTGCGCATAGCGATCCAGATTTGTATGCTCCTTCAGTTCGCTATGCAGTGCCTGACATGAACATCGTGCCGGCCTCAGATGTTGTTCGTTAGGTTCCAATAGCTGTTGTTCCTCTTGGTTTTGCTCAATATTGGTCACAGAAATGGTCACGGTCTGTCTTCTATAACCTTTTTGTGACCAAAACCAGATGGTCAGGTTACGAGCGTCACTAATGAACGGCAGTGACCTTTTTTGTGAATTGGTCATAGACGTCTATGACCAAATTAAAAGGTCACAAATTTTATGACCAATATTTTGGTCACGTGCAATTTGGCCAGACCACGTAAGATCCTACGTGGCAAGGCTGACGTGGCAGAATTGTGACCAAATGTAATGGTCGTAGATTAGAATCAGCCTGGTCCAATTCAGCCATCTATTTGGGACAAGCCCAATAATTCAGCCCATTTAATGTTTTTCCTGTCTATTTTGGACGGCTACATGGGCCGAGTCCAACAATTCGGCCTTTTAATTTTTTGGGCCGTGGCCTATGTGCATCAACATATTCAGATTTTTCTTTTTTACAAAAGCTAGTCAGATGGGACCCAGCCGTCAGGTTCTAGAAAGTTGGACCCAGCTGTCAGGTTCTATGTGGGACCCAGCTGTCAGATTCAATGTGGGACCTAGCTGCCATGTTCCAGGAGGTGGGTCCTTGATGTCAGACATATTTTCTTCATATTTAGTTTTCCAGTAAATAAACAACCAGTATTCAAAACGAAACATATACAAAAACAAAGGTAATATTTCATATAAGAGCCACAATCAGTCTGCTACATCGCATAACACAGATACAATGGTATCACAGTATTACAAGATCAACAGGTGTAACGAACAGATGGATAATACAAGCTCCATGTGTATCTTCTTAAGCAATCACAAACTGCGCTCCTGCTCCTTTAAATCTTCTTTTGTTTGGAACTCCTGTAAGTTGGAGGAAACCGACATTTTTAGTCCGTGAATGTAATGTCTACTACTAACAAGCAGTTGGGTAAAATCACTATCAGTCAAGTTGACAGAATCGACTACCCACATTTTTAGTCAAGTTGACACAATCGACCATAAAAGGGCGGAGAGTTGTGGAAGCTATATACCTGCTTGAGCTGTCCCATCAGCATGGGAAGGCCGGGCGACTGAAAAATTCCAGGCGGGATCCTTGAAGCAGAGGTTTATTATGTCGACGACGTCCTTCCTGGTGCCGGCGGCCATGTCGCCGGCTAGAAAAATAAACACTAAAAATATGAGAATAAAACTAATCCATCACAAAGTATCAGTGGAAGAATGCATCAATAGGATATGAAAAGAAGAAACCATTGCTCTGCTTTTGTTGATTCTAGTATTGCTACAAGCATTGCTACATGAAGTCATGTCATAAAATAGATTTATAGAAGTAACAACAACAAACATTCAGCTCACACAGCTATTTGAATGTGTGCATCCTTCAACTCAAAGCGTCACAGCAACAGAACTAATATGATCATTGTGAAGAAGGGACCCGATGAGCTCACCTGAGGGATGTGGTGTGGTGGCAGGAGCCGAGGAGGTAGTCAAACTGAGTGCTAGCCAAGCCTACTACCAGTCACGAGGACACAAACAGACGACCAGCATCACCACCCTCAGAGGACTCACCACCGTCCAAGTTTTATCGAGATTCCTGAAAATTGCAAAGTGAATATCTTAGGGGAAGCTAAATAACCAAGTCATGTTTATAAAGAGTAAACTGGAGTACAATTTCTACTTATCGATCAACACATGTCATTACGAATAAGCAAAATACTTGTAACTGATGATTTGAAGACAGAGAAAGGAAACGATTCTAAATTCAGTAACAACAAGAAGAAGGCCTTTAAACGGAAAACAAGTCGCACAGCTCCGCCACAAGTAGCATAGGCAGGACATAATAGAGGAAACAATTCTAAATGTATGCAGAAAAAGCACAACTCAATCAAGTAGACAAGTTCATAATGGCAAGTCACATACAAGAAACAATTTCCTACAGAGAGTATAGAGGAGCCAAGAAAGGCACGTCACCTATCAGGTACAAGCATGGTAAATCTTCAATTAAATTGCTATGAATGTATTAAATTGCTACCAGGTACAGCAACACCCAGGTACATCACCTAATACAAACAAAAGAGAGAAGCATAACATTTAGTTATCTATCAAATATTGTATTAAGTTTTTACTGGTATATGTAGCATTTCATCTCCAACCAAATTTAAGATAGGTGGGGTTTAAGATACTTCAATGATGTAAAAAGCTAACGCAGATGTTAATTTTCACAAGATAACGCAAGCATCAGTTTTAAGAAGCTTGGTTTAAGGTACATCAATGATGAAACATCTCAGTAGCATCCCCTTGTAACGTTATATGCTCAGCAGATGACAACCGATTCAACATGTAAACTGCATTTTACTTACAATATTATGTACCACACTACCAGAACTATCTCAAGCATATCTAGATGCACAAAAACAGACAAAGGGTCTACGCAAACAACAAGAAGACAACCACAAAATGTAGCCACTATAGACAAATAGTGGTTGCGCAGGCACAAATTCGGGTATAATAAACCTGCACAAATCCTTGCATAGGCATCACAAGTTCACAACTCAGATAAAGAACTACATGCTGTATCTAGCACCAGTTGAAGCATTTGACCAGCTAAGACATGAACATGGAACCCCTATATCCGTAAGAATTTAAGTGAATAGACAGTAAAGATATAAATGTATGGGGTACTAGGTACATGACAAGGAATTAAAATACCTATAACTAGCTATTTAAGGATAAAGGGTCTACGCAAACAACAAGAAGACAACCACTTGACCAAGCAACCAGTAACCAATGCTAAATCACAAATGAGAGTTGAAGTAAATTCAGTACACAAGATAAAGATTCTTACAACACATTAACCAACCAAGCTAATAATGGATTTGAACTGATCGAGCCACTCAACTCGGATAACGTAAGGAATCTAAGCAGGATAAAAGTGGTTCCATAATCAGAATCATACCGTGATATACCAGGTACGCAACAAGCAGTCAACACAAGTAAAATAATTTTAAAACAGGGAGAGACAACTGCTACCTTTCAGAAACATCACAGAAATATGAGGCAGCTCACAAACCCAAGATCCTTCTCCAAGCGGCTGCAACCGGTTCCCCGTCTCCTCCCCAGCTTAGGAACCGAGCTTGCTGCGGCGCCAGTGCCTGCGCTTCACGGTGTACCTGAGAAAGCAACAGAGGATCAGAAACAGATAAGGGGACCGTCGCTCTTCCAGAAATTCCACCAATTTACAGCAGCTAACTAGTGAACATCAGGCAACAAATGGAGGAATGATGAGACTAACCCAGCTCCCGTCGGTTGAATCCAGCCCAACGAGCCCGTGCAGGATCTGACGGGAACACAACGCAGAGCTCAGACCACATCGGGGAAAATGGGAAACTAGATCCGACGGGTTGGGAATGATTGGTACCTCGAGGACCGCGGCGGTCTGCGCGAGCTGCTGCGCGAAGTGGACGACGGCCTTCGAGGCACGAGTCGGCGCCGTCGCCGTCTTGGTGGCTGGAGACCCGTGGCCGGCGTTTAGCGTCGCCACCGCAAACCCTAGGCAGGCCACGAGCGCGCCGCGGTCCGGCCAGCTCGACGGAGCGCGGCGCATCGAAGCACGCACGCGCGCGCCGACCAGCAAACCACCGCGACGCCGTGGTCGCCGGGCGGCGGTGCCTCTCTCTCAAGCGAGGCGGAGGTGGGTGGTGGTCGATCCGCTGCGTGAGATCTAACAGGAGGGGCTGGGGACGGAGGAGAGGAGCAGGCGCCGGGGCTGGGGGGAAGGGGGCACGGCTCCTACACGGCATGGATCGATGGGAGGGGGTGCGTCTGGCGGCGAACCTCGTGGAGAAGCGCGATGGGGGCGGGGCGGAGAACTAGATCGCGCGAGCACGGGGCTGGCGGCTAGGGTTCGGGAGGGACTGGGTAAGAGGATCGATTCGGGTGGGGGATTATATTTGGTACTCTGCAAGAATTATGAAATTGCCCCTGGTTGGCCGATCCGTGCTCGAATTTCTGCGGCTAGTCCAATCATTTCACTTCAAAAAATTGGTGGGCGGGAGATTTGCCACTTGTTGCGAAATTTTTGGGTTGGAGAGGAAAAATTGTTGTGGGAAGGAAATTTGGGTTATCTCTGATAGAACTACGAAAGTTTATTTTTGAATTGCAACTACTACATAGCTTGCCGTTTATTTTTCCAAAATTAAATTTTTAGTTTCACAAGTACCTATTTCATTAGAGATACAACAAAAGTTTCGCAAGATTCGACCCCTAGCTACGAATGGTCATGTCCGCCGTTTTGACCGTATTTTGAAATCGGCATACGAAATTCATAAGAAAAATAAAAGAAAACCTTCGCTTTGTGTCATTATATGTGTCCTAATATCCATAAAAAATAATAAACTTGGAATACGGAAATTTTCTTGAAAAAGTGTTCTTAGAAATGAGCTATCATCTACGAAGATCCATGTCTTTCAGGATAATAAACTTGGAATACGGAAAATTTCTTCAAAAAGTGTTCTCAGAAATGAGCTATCATCTACGAAGATCCATGTCTTTTAGGCCAAATGACGAATGTTATTGTCACATTCATGGCATAGTTTGTTCAAATGTGTCCATATTAGGCACAAACGTGCATCTTGGAACTGCGAACAATGTTGCCGAATAAAGTTTTTATTTTCCTTGCACAAAAAAATATTTTTTTATTTTCCGAGTGCGAAAAATGGTTTTTTTGTGAAGCACCTACCAAAACTATATTGACAAATATGAGCACTACTTTTCTTAAAAATATTATACCACATTTTATTTACAAATAACCAAATGGTTGCGTGCTAAAAGGTTTCCATCTACCTCTCGTGAAAAAGACAAATTCCTGCCGATTCAGCTGGAAGGGGTCAAAATTGAAATAGAGGTGTCTCGTTGTTTTCTCATAATTTTTTGAAAAAATCATAATTAGGTACACAAGTGCCTATTTCATCAGAGATACAACATTTTTTTTGCAAGATTCGACACCTAGCTATGAACGGTCATGTCCGCCATTTTGACCGTATTTTGAAATCGGCATACGAAATTCAAAAAAAATCAAAATAAAGGAAAACTTTTGCGTTGTGTCATTATATGTGTCCTAGTATCCATACAAAAATATAAACTTGCAATTCAAAAGTTTTATTGAAATCGTGTTCCCAGAAACTTGCTATCATGAATAGACATTCATAGCTTTCAGGACAAACAAGCAGTGTTTTGGCCACATTCATGACATAGTTTGTCGAAATGTGCCCGAATTTGGCACATGTGTGCATTGTGGCATGGCAAACAATGTTGCCGACCAGCGATTTCAATATGTTTCACAAACAAATCCACTTTTTATTTTTTAAGTGCTAATAGCCCGACTTTTTGTGAAGCGGCTACCGAGAGTGTCGTCCAAAATGGAACCGATACAAATTCTTCACATAGTAGATATCATTCTATGTACAATCACCAAAAAGTATTCATTTCTGAGATTTCTACCATTTTTCGGTCAATTAAACGGTTTCCTGCCGATCCAGATGGAAATGGCTAAAATTTGAACTACAAGTGCTATATATCTTGCCCGTTATTTTTCAGGAATTTCATTTCTAGGTTCAAAACTAGTCATTTCATCATAGATACACAAAAATATTTGCATGATTTAATCACTACACACGAACGGTCATGACCGAGACTTCGACTAGATTTTCAAACAAGCATACAAAATTAAAAAAATCAAAATAATGGAAAACCTTCACGTAGCGTCATTATATGTGTCCTAGTTACCATAAATATAAACTTGCAATTCAAAAGTTTTATTGAAATCGTGTTCCCAGAAACTTGCTATCATGAATAGACATTCATACCTTTCAGGACTAACAAGTAGTGTTTTGGCCACATTCATGACATAGTTTGTTGAAATGTGCCCGAATTTGGCACATGTGTGCATTGTGGCATGGCAAACAATGTTGCCGACCAGCGGTTTCGACATGTTTCACAAAAAAATCCACTTTTCATTTTTTAAGTGCTAATAGCCCGACTTTTTGTGAAGCGGCTACCGAGAGTGTCGTCCAAAATGGAACCGATACAAATTCTTCACATGGAAGATATCTTTATATGTACAATCACCAAAAAGTATTCATTTCTGAGATTTCTACCATTTTCCGGTCAATTAAACGGTTTCCTGCCGATTCAGCTGGAAATGGCTAAAATTTGAACTACAAGTGCTATATATCTTGCCCGTTATTTTTCAGGAATTTCATTTCTAGGGTCACAACTAGTCATTTCATCATAGATACACAAAAATATTTGCATGATTCAATCACTACACACGAACGGTCATGACCGAGACTTCGACTAGATTTTCAAACAAGCATACAAAATTAAAAAAAATCAAAATAAAGAAAAACCTTCGCGTAGCGTCATTATATGTGTCCTAGTTTCCATAAAAAATATAAACTTGCAATTCAAAAGTTTTATTGAAATCGTGTTCCCAGAAACTTGCTATCATGAATAGACATTCATAGCTTTCAGGACTAACAAGCAGTGTTTTGGCCACATTCATGACATAGTTTGTCAAAATGTGCCGAATTTGGCACATGTGTGCATTGTGGCATGGCAAACAATGTTGCCGACCAGCGATTTCAATATGTTTCACAAACAAATCCACTTTTTATTTTTTAAGTGCTAATAGCCCGACTTTTTGTGAAGCGGCTACCGAGAGTGTCGTCCAAAACGGAACCGATACAAATTCTTCACATGGTAGATATCTTTTTTGTACAATCACCAAAAAGTATTCATTTCTGAGATTTCTACCATTTTCCGGTCAATTAAACGGTTTCCTGCCGATTCAGTTGAAAATGGCTAAAATTTGAACTACAAGTGCTATATATCTACCCGTTATTTTTCAAGAATTTCATTTCTAGGTTCACAACTAGTCATTTCATCATAGATACACAAAAAAATTTGCATGATTCAGTCACTACAGACAAACGGTCATGACCGAGACTTCGACTAGATTTTCAAACAAGCATACAAAATAAAAAAAATCAAAATAATGGAAAACCTTCGCGTAGCCTCATTATATGTGTCCTAGTTACCATAAAAAAAATATCAACTTGTAATTCAAAAGTTTTATTGAAATCGTGTTCCCAGAAACTTGCTATCATGAATAGACATTCATAGCTTTCAGGACTAACAAACAATGTTTTGGCCACATTCATGACATAGTTTGTCGAAATGTGCCCGAATTTGGCACATGTGTGCATTGTGGCATGGCAAACAATGTTGCCGAACAGCGATTTTGACATGTTTCACAAAAAAATCCACTTTTCATTTTTTAAGTGCTAATAGCCCGACTTTTTGTGAAGCGGCTACCGAGAGTGTCGTCCAAAATGGAACCGATACAAATTCTTCACATGGTAGATATCATTATATGTACAATCACCAAAAAGTATTCATTTCTGAGATTTCTACCATTTTCCGGTCAATTAAACGGTTTCCTGTCGATTCAGCTGGAAATAGCTAAAATTTGAACTACAAGTGCTATATATCTTGCCCGTTATTTTTCAGGAATTTCATTTCTAGGTTCACAACTAGTCATTTAATTATAGATACACAAAAATATTTGCATGATTCAATCACTACACACGAACGGTCATGACAGAGACTTCGACTAGATTTTCAAACAAGCATACAAAATTAAAAAAAAATCAAAATAAAGGAAAACCTTCGCGTAGCGTCATGACATGTGACCTAGTTACCATAAAAAAATATAAACTTGCAATTCAAAATTTTATTGAAATTGTGTTCCCAGAAATTTGCTATCATGAATAGACATTCATAGCTTTCAGGACTAACAAACAGTGTTTTGGCCACATTCATGACATAGTTTGTCGAAATGTGACCGAATTTGGCACATGTGTGCATTGTGGCATGGCAAACAATGTTGCCGACCAGCGATTTCGACATGTTTCACAAAAAAATCTACTTTTCATTTTTTTAAGTGCTTATAGCCCGACTTTTTGTGAAGCGGCTATCGAGAGTGTCGTCCAAAATGGAACCGATACAAATTGTTCACATATTAGATATCATTCTATGTACAATCACCAAAAAGTATTCATTTCTGAGATTTCTACCATTTTCCGGTCAATTAAACGGTTTCCTGCCGATTCAGATGGAAATGGCTAAAATTTGAACTACAAGTGCTATATATCTTGCCCGTTATTTTTCAGGAATTTCATTTCTAGGTTCACAACTAGTCATTTCATCATAGATACACAATTTTTTTTGCATGATTCAATCACTACACACGAACGGTCATGACCGAGACTTCGACTAGATTTTCAAACAGGCATACAAAATAAAAATATCAAAATAATGGAAAACCTTCGCGTAGCGTCATTATATGTGTCCTAGTTACCATAAAAAAATATCAACTTGCAATTCAAAAGTTTTATTGAAATCGTGTTCCCAGAAACTTGCTATCATGAATAGACATTCATAACTTTCAGGACTAACAAGCAGTGTTTTGGCCACATTCATGACATAGTTTGTCGAAATGTGCCCAAATTTGGCACATGTGTGCATTGTAGCATGGCAAACAATGTTGCCGACCAGCGATTTCGACATGTTTCACAAAAAAATCCACTTTTCACTTTTTAAGTGCTAATAGCCCGACTTTTTGTGATGCGGCTACCGAGAGTGTCGTCCAAAATGGAACCGATACAAATTGTTCACATATTAGATATCATTCTATGTACAATCACCAAAAAGTATTCATTTCTGAGATTTCTAGCATTTTCCGGTCAATTAAACGGTTTCCTGCCGATTCAGCTGGAAATGGCTATAATTTGAACTACAAGTGCTATATATCTTGCCCGTTATTTTTCAGGAATTTCATTTCTAGGTTCACAACTAGTCATTTCATCATAGATACACAAAAAAAAATTCATGATTCAATCACTACACACGAACGTTCATGACCGAGACTTCGACTAGATTTTCAAACAAGCATACAAAATTAAAAAAAAATCAAAATAATGGAAAACCTTCGCGTAGCGTAATTATATGTGTCCTAGTTACCATAAAAAATATAAAATTGCAATTCAAAAGTTTTATTGAAATCGTGTTCCCAGAAACTTGCTATCATGAATAGACATTCATAGCTTTCAGGACTAACAAACAGTGTTTTGGCCACATTCATGACATAGTTTGTCGAAATGTGCCCGAATTTGGCACATGTGTGCATTGTGGCATGGCAAACAATGTTGCCGACCAGCGATTTCGACATGTTTCACAAAAAATCCACTTTTCATTTTTTAAGTGCTAATAGCCCGACTTTTTGTGAAGCGGCTACCGAGAGTGTCGCCCAAAATGGAACCGACACAAATTGTTCACATATTAGATATGATTCTATGTACAATCACCAAAAAGTATTCATTTCTGAGATTTCTACCATTTTCCGGTCAATTAAACGGTTTCCTGCCGATTCAGATGGAAATGGCTAAAATTTGAACTACAAGTGCTATAGATCTTGCCCGTTAGTTTTCAGGAATTTCATTTCTAGGTTCACAACTAGTCATTTCATCATAGATACACAAAAAAAATTGCATGATTCAATCACTACACACGAACGGTCATGACCGAGACTTCGACTAGATCTTCAAACAAGCATACAAAATTAAAAAAAAATCAAAATAATGGAAAACCTTCGCGTAGCGTCATTATATGTGTCCTAGTTACCATAAAAAAAATATAAACTTGCAATTCAAAAGTTTTATTAAAATCGTGTTCCCAGAAACTTGCTATCATGAATAGACATTCATAGCTTTCAGGACTAACAAGCAGTGTTTTGGCCACATTCATGACATAGTTTGTCGAAATGTGCCCAAATTTGGCACATGTGAGCATTGTGGCATGGCAAACAATGTTGCCGACCAGCGATTTCGACATGTTTCACAAAAAAATTCACTTTTCATTTTTTAAGTGCTAATAGCCCGACTTTTTGTGAAGCGGCTTCCGAGAGTGTCGTCCAAAATGGAACCGATACAAATTCTTCACATAGTAGATATCATTCTATGTTCAATCACCAAAAAATATTCATTTCTGAGATTTCTACCATTTTCCGGTCAATTAAACGGTTTTCTGCCGTTTCAGTTGGAAATGGCTAAAATTTGAACTACAAGTGCTATATATCTTGCCCGTTATTTTTCAGGAATTTCATTTCTAGGTTCACAACTAGTCATTTCATCATAGATACACAAAAATATTTGCATGATTCAATCAGTACACACGAACGGTCATGACCGAGACTTCGACTAGATTTTCAAACAAGCATAGAAAATTCAAAAAAAATCAAAATAATGGAAAACCTTCGCGTAGCGTCATGACATGACACGATCAAAATAATTAACTCGGAATGGGAAATATATTGAGAAATTTTTCTTAGAAATATATTGAATTTAAAAGAATAATAAAAAAAATCAAATTCTTCAAAACCCTTTGTAAAGCAATATATAAGGTTTGTGGTATTTTGTTATTTTATTTTGAAAAGAAACAATCCATAATACTCTATAATTGCAGAGTGCATATTTATAAACAATGCAAAATTTATTTGGTTTAATTTGGAGTTCAAAATCAAATGAAATATAAGAAAACATAAAAGAATAATAAGAAGGAACAAAAAAAACGAACTGGCCCATTACCTTCCCGCACCGGCCAAGGCCTGTTTCCGAACCCAGACAGGATGCACACTCTATATATAGCTGCTTCGCATACCTAACATCACCACCGTGATAGCCCATTGGTAAGGAACGACCGGAACGAGCTTGTGGTCGGGAGTTCGAATCTCGGCTCTAGCACCATTTTTGCGAAATATTAGACGCGGTTTGGAAGGGGCTGCACGCACTTGTCGCCGGTCCCACATGTCAAGCTGGGCGGGGCTGGTCCCATCGGTCAGGCTGGGTGGGAAAAGGGTGGGTCCCACCGGTCAGGCTATGTGGGGTAAGGGTGGGTCCCACCGGTCAGGCTGGGTGGGGTAAGTGTGGGACCCACATGTCAGGATGTGTGGGGTAGGGTAAGGGTGGGACCCACATGTGAGGGCGCTGGTCCCATATGTAAGCACAGGTCCTACCGGTCAGGCTAGTCAACAAGTCAATGTCATTATGTTAGGTCCCACCTGTCAGTGAGATCAACACCATGGGTGACTAGTGACACGTAAGCGAAGATGACACATAAGCAGTGACACGTAAGCGAAAATGACACATAAAGAGTGACACGTAGACGAAGCTGCTCAGTTGGCTGAGAATAACCATTTAAATTGATAAAAAAAAGGTTCTAAATTATTGATATCTGCATTATGACCAATCCATGAAAGGACATTGTGACCTTTTTGACAGGTTTGGTCGTTAAATTTTAGGATTTCGACCCTCCAAAGTAGGGCATGACCAACTTGTGTAAAATGGTCACAGATCTATGACCAATATTTTCAGGGTCACTGTCAAAAGGTCATAAGTTAGCATATTTCTTGTAGATCTATGGTAGCTTAGTACTCTGCCTTCAGCTCACACCAAAGCTGTAGATCTGTGTCTTGCTTAGTATCATCTTAGGTGATAGATTTATGATTACTCTGTCGGTATTGTAGGACATCTTGCGCATAGCGATCCAGATTTGTATGCTCCTTCAGTTCGCTATGCAGTGCCTGACATGAACATCGTGCCGGCCTCAGATGTTGTTCGTTAGGTTCCAATAGCTGTTGTTCCTCTTGGTTTTGCTCCACGGCCTCAGATGCAGTGGTCACCTCCTATGTCCTTGTTCGTTCTGAATAGGGTTTGTGAGCTGGTACAAAAGGGGATCCCTTTTGATAGAGCATTACATCAACCAGGTTAGCAACGATATTCTTGACTTCACTGGGATTGCTGTTAGCACTACGCTGATTTACAATCATCTACGCAAGTGGAGACAGAGGTGGATCCGGATTACCCGTCTGCAGAAAATTGAAGGAGTGACTTGGTGTGAGCATACCTCGACCATGAAGATGGAAGAAGACAAGTTGATTACGCACATCACGGTCAGATAAATGAAGCACAACTAACATATGTCTTTTCTTTTCGCTTGTTCATGATGAAGCACAACTAACATTTTGCCTTCTCAATCTTCAGGTGCACCCCAGAGACGAGGAGCTGCTGAATAGGCCCATCATCAACTATGCTCAGATGAAGACTATCTTTTTTTAGATAAAGAGAATCTATTAATACCAAGTAGATATCAATTACACCCAGCCTCTGCAACAACATAACATCAAGAGCTAGTCGAGATGTTAAGGATACACACAGCCAAAAGAAAAATAAAGGAAGAAAGAAAGAAAAAACCCGCCGAACAGATCAGCGAAGCAACAGAAACTACCACCACCAGAGCCACACCCGGACTAAAAGAAGGTTCTCCAAGAACGACGCCTTCAAGAAGGGAACCGTGCACAAACACCGTCGTCGCTCTGATCATAGATCATGGGTTTTCACCCTGAAGAAAATCCGACTCAACTCCAGACAATGCCTTCAACAAGGAAACAAATAGTGATCCGTCATTGCCAGGTACAACCAGTGAAGTTCAGACCTAGGTTTTCACCCTGAAAGTCGAGACTTTGTGTCCAAAGAGCACAACCAAGAAGAAATCCCCATGTGTTGCCGCCCCCACTAGCCGATACTGCTGCAAAACACCGACCATCCGGTTCACAATCTTCACCACATCCAAACTCGTCTCGGTCATCATCTGTAATCTCGAACTCGGCATTAGCCATCGAGATCTACTGTTCATCCAGCACAACCATCTTGAACTTCTCCATCATTGTCAGTTGTCAGCACCACGGTAATCGCGTCCCTAGGGACTTGAACTTGGGTGTTGGGTTTGTACATCCACTACCCCAACCAGATGAAGACTATCTACGCAATCATAAACATGTCGGCTCCTACTCTCTACACTCTAGCGGTGGTGATCAAGGCTTTGAACTACCTTGCAGATCACGAAGATGAGTATTGCCTCTATGTGGACATGGCAACCCTGAGAGAAGGTCCTGGTTGTGTGCCTATTGCCAAAAGCAGTATGCTATTCCCTATTAGGTTTGCTGTTATCGAGACAATGTAGAACTTGATTAGGTTTGCTTGCTGGTGTATAATATTTTGGGAGGTGGTATATACTAACCCCTCCACTGATGAACTCGTCGTGCACTCTGTCCCGATTGTATGCTATGATCCTGACGAAGAAGAACTGTTGTGTGCTTTGTGTTAGCTGTTTGTGTTGGGTAATCTCACCACTACTGGTAAGCGGTAACCACATCAGACCATACCACGCAACCAAACGCCAAGTATTTGCACCAACCTTTGCCGAAATGGAACTTTGCATCCAACCAAATATCAAGCTCTCAATTTTCTCCTCGTGCAAGGAATGGACCATCGAGTAACCAAACAGCATGCATAACATGGCCCAGAGACTGCATTAGGCAGACCAGGCCCTGCGCAGCCTAGTCTGACGAGGCGCAAAAGGTCATGCAGGCTACCAACCGCGTTCTAGGTTGTTTCGTGTCTGCACTCACATGTGCCCATGTGCGCGCCCGCATTACCTTGCCCAATTCCTTTAGCCTTGCAATGATCTACCTACCATGCTTGACGAGGAGCTTGCAGGGACGAAGCTGGAAAAAAATGTCAATGGGGTCATCACTATAATCTCTCTATCACCAGTGGGGTCATCCTCTTCACTAAACACTAGGTAGCAGTAATTTAGTGAAGGATTTAGTATTTTCCATTGGGGCCAGCTGACACGGTGGCTGCAAGGCAGCTCCGTCCCTGGGAGCTTGGCGGCGTTGGCCAGCTGACACGGTAGTGGGGAAGAACCTACATGCACCTCTCTTCCTCTCTGTTCGCTCGCTCGGTGAGGAACCAGAGGAGAAGGAAACGAATCGAGTGGATAAGGCAGCCATAAACGAAAGTAGTATTAGTTTAGCGAATAGCCCACAACCCACAAGCAAAAGAATCAATCTAGACGTGTATGCTATACACGCAAGTAGCGGGTTAATGTAGTTCTCGCTCACGTCGCTTGACTCGTTCATGTACCTCGGCGCCGCAACACCAAAATCTAAAACTGCTGCTCGTCTCTCTCTCGTCGCCCGGACGCCGGCGGCCGGCAGCGGCAAGGCGACAAGTATAAATTAAGAAAATACTCTCCGTCTTGTGGTTTGTGCAAGTCCTCTCCGTCTTGTGGTTTGCGGCAAGGCGAGATGATGCTGCATATATTAGGAAGCGCAAGTACTTTGTCACAGTCTTTACAAAAGAAGGATCAAGACATCCTCAATTACCTGTCCTGTGTGAAGTTAACAAGGAATGAGCTGCAAGAATTAAGGGAGAATGGATGGGATGCACTTTTAGAGAAGGCATATTTATTCTCTGAAGAACACCACATTCAGAATGCAAAATGCAAGAGGATTATGATGATCGACATGCACCACTGAAAAAACCAACAAGACAAAGCTACAGCATTACCAAATATAATGTATGAATTCTGTTATTGACTAGAAACTTCAAGAATTTGATGACCGTTTCAATGAGGTAAATTCTACATTACTTGGTCACATGGCTTCTTTCAGCCCAAAAGACTCTTTTGATGCTTTTAACTAGGAGAGTTTAGTGGAGCTGGCTAAGTTCTATCTAGATGATTTTAATTCAAACAAATTGGATGATCTTAGTCATGAACTGATCACTTACATTGACAATGTGCGAGCGGATGTTTTTGCCAATTTGGATGTTATTGCCGATCTTGCTAAATTAATGGTGCATACAAATAAGCATATGACTCTTCCATTGGTCTACCACCTTCCAAAGTTAGTATTGATATTGCTGGTTGGCACGGCGCCAATGGAGAGATGCTTTTCAGCCATGAATGTTGTGAAGAAAAAGTTGTGCAATAAAATGGGTGATCAGTTTATGAGTGATTGTCTAATTTGTTATGTGGAGAAAGACAAGTTTTCAATCATTAGTAATGATGACATGTTTGAGCTTTTTGAGAAAATTAACGAGATCGACATGGGAAACTTTGAAATGTGAGTGACTTTACATGTTTTGCTTTTGTGTACTTGTTTAAAACTATTGAAATTAACTTCCCATTTTTGTTTAATATTTGGCAGGAGGAACGAAGCTGCCCAAATTAACTTCCCATTTTTACTACTTTATTTTATTTTGTAAACAAGTGATTTTACGATTTCATTTACCTGGTATGTCTTCATTCTTTACTTCTAACACAACAGCTATATATGTTATGATAATTTTGGTTATTTATATCGTCTTTGAGTGATTTGGTCTTTTTTTAGATGGTCTACGCTTGTACAGTACATAGTTAGTTCATGCCTTGATCCTGAGTGAACCCATTGACCAAAATTTCTAGCTCCGTCCCTGATAAGCGCGCCAATTGGTACCTCAGATGCTGTGAAGGTGATGACACGTGAGCGGGAGCTGATTTTTTCAGCTTGTTCGATATTTCGGTTACGTGTGTGTTATAAAACCAAACTTCGAACTAATTTCGGCATTCTACTATTTCAGACCAAATTTAGTAGGCACTTTTCGGTTCGGCCTATTCGTTTTTTTTCAAGGATATGCCTTAGACAAGACATATCAGGGTTCATAGAAGAAGGACCAAGCGGCCAATTACATCACGGGCTTGGCACAGACGCCCAGTGCGCACCCACGCTTGAGGCAGGTATAACTCAACGCTAACTACTCGCGACACCTCCACCGCTCCGCCTCTAGCAGGCAACCTCTAAACAGCCTAGCAGCTCTCCACGTCTCGGCTTCCTCCTCGATCCTCTGAAGAACCGCCAGCGGAGCAGGAGACGCGTTGTCGAAGACAATATCGTTCCTGTGACTCCACAGGAACTAAATCTGAGGATGGGTTTGTTTTTACCGGCCGTATTGGTTTGGTTTTGGGCATGGGCTTTTTGGTTCAGGTGCTAACGGGCTGACTCTGTCAACAGTTCGGTTTTGGTTTAGTTCCTGGAAAAATAAGTTTGGTGTAGTCAGGTATAGCGATTCTACAGGTCTAAACCTGTGGTTCCAAACACGGTTCCTTTGTTTAGGTCGTAGGTCGCCACTCGCCATCGTCCTCTCTTCCCCGCTCTTCCGCCGCCACCCCTGGCTGTTCGCCATCCTCGCCGCCCTGCCGCCCACCGCCCTACCGGCTCGCCGTCCTCGCCCCTTCCTCGCCGCCCTGCCGCTCGCCGTCCTCTCCCCCGCCGACTCACCGCCCCTACCGGATCGCCGTCCTCGCCCCTCCGTCCAAGAAATCTTCAGTAGCCACTGCCGCTCGCCGTCCTCGCCCCTCCGTCCAAGAAATCTTCAGCTGCTCGCGGAAGGATTTGCCGTCCTCGCGGCCCCCGCCACTCGCCGTCCTCGCAGCTGAAGGTACCTTGTAGTGCAATCTTGTATGACAATGCCATTTTGCATCACAATGCCGGACTTCCAGAATTCAGGCTAGCATAATTGGCAATCATGTATGATGGTAGACCAAAATTTCAAGCTGGCAGTGGTCAGATAGACTTTAGCATGCTTCCTGCAACTGCAATATTTTGACATGCTTGCTGACTGTGTTGTACCTGTAAACCTAGTACATCGTGACAAGTTCTGAAATGTAGTAGTAGAAATTTTCATGCTTGTTCATATCGTGTTATAGTTTTGTACTCCATTTGTTCCAGTGAGTATTATAGTGTATATTTGCGCACTGATTAATCAAGTGCTCAACTGATTATAGTGGGAGGTCTAGAGATGTGCACTGATTAATGTGCGTGTTTGTTAAATCCCACACAAATGCTCAAGAAATAAGGGTCTCATATTGCTTCTTACATCTGGAATTAGACGCTAGCTTCAGTTCTGGAGTACTAGTGTTTTTCATGCTTGTTTATATATGAACCTAGTACATTGTGTTCAGTTTCTTTGTGCATGCACAGTTCTGAATCTCGAAGATCCCATGCTTTTCAACAGCTTCAGTTATTGTTTGGGAGCTCTAGTGATACGATTCCTAGGTGTAGCTGACATTAGTCCTAGCAGATTTGAAGAATGTGAGACATCAGTTAGGAATCCCTTAAGCTATGCTGATGGAGTATATTCCTAGAGTACAGTTGTATTTTTCGTGATACATCACTGCTTATACTTGGGCCTGCAATTGTAATATTTTGACATGCTTGCTGTATCTGCAACTTATTTAACAGTACAGTTGTATTTTTCGTTACTTGTGAAAAATGGTTGTAAGTATAGTTGAGGAATTGGTCCTAAAATTGGTAGTTCTATTTTTCGTTTTCAGTTTGAGAGAGACCATGGATGCATTTGAGGAGCCGAGGAACCTTTCATGTCAGGAGCAAAGAAGCTGGAGTGAAATCTCAGGCTGGACTTTCAATCACTAGTGTAGCAGTCTCTTCAGGCTAGCAGAGTAGTAGTAGTGCCCAGTATTTTCAGGTCCTTAGCAGTAGCAGTAATCTGTTTGTGAGCTATCTCTAAATGTGATTCGTCTGTTGGCTTGATTTGTACACTTCTTTCAGTCCTGATTGTGCATCAAGCCTGAAACTATGCTGCATTTGTGTAGAGAGACGGATGGCTTAGTCTGTACTGTATGCTCGTCCAGACCTGATACTTTCCATGTATTTTGTATTAAACGATTTATTAGCAACCAGCTAGCTATCGATCGATGCATCCTCTTCACGATCCAAACAGATATCAAAGCGGCAGCAACCAGCTAGCTACCGATCGATGGATCATGTTCACGCGCGTGCGCACCAACCAACTAGCCGATCGATGGACCCACGGTTCCGTATTGGGTTTCAACCCACAGTTATGTGTTGGGTTTAAATCAGCTCAAGTGGAGAATGTAGTGGGTGCGGGTCTGGTTGGGCTGAAAATGATGTTACATGGGTACAGTTGGGGTTAGGCTGGCACGGAAACGTGTACGGGTATGGTTCAAGTTTGGTTGAGGTATGAGACCATTCTCAGATTTAACAGTGACCAACAGACCGGCGCCACAGCCGTCGAGAAGTCACGCACGTCCCGTCTCGGCCCTCGGCCTATTCGGTTTTGGTCTCGATTATTAGCGCCTACTCAGATGTTATGAAGGTGGATGTCACGTGAGCAGCTCGGTACGGTACCTGAGATGTTGTGAAGGTGATGATGACTCTGGTCTCTGGGCTGAAGCGACACGAACCTAGCTATCTTTACTATTAAATGGTAGATGGGAGTTTGTACATACTAACTGGCAGAAAAGTATGTTGCTTGCTCCTGCTCGTTCAACCGCCGCCACCGCTTAGAAGCCTAGTCGCCGCCACTTCTCCTCCTCCACCGTAGATCGGTTCCCCCTCCTCCGGTCGGCCTTGCCGGCGTCGGGAGGGGTGGAGAATCCGATCTATGAGTGGAGTTTTTAATAAAAGTAGTGTTTCAATCTAGGGTTTTGGTTGTCGTCGTCTTCATCAATGGAGATGACATCTTCTACAATAAGCAATTTTCCGGCCTTCGTTCGACGGCGAGATCTCCTTTCCGACGTCAATGGTGATTTTGGAAGATTAAGTTTGTCTAGGTATGGTTCTTCAGAACTTACTTCGCTAGATCAATCTTGGATTGTTTCTCATGGTTGCCGCGAGGAGGATTGTCCTCGCAATATCTGTCCCTGCTAGTACGTCCTCGACAATGGTGATTCGTTCTCTCGGCTCCCAACGATGTCGACAAAGTTGTTCGGTTGTTTGCCCCTGGAATATCAGTGTTGGTGCTCTTACCGATGTTGTTTGATTAGTTTAATGTCTGTGTGCGTGCACAAAGCCTTGGTATTGCGGCTCAAAATTAAAAGTATGGGAGAACCTTCGTTGGTATTCACAGGTCTGTGATTTGGTATATTCTTCGTTGTTCTACGGCTGCCTTCAGAAAAGTACAAGATTATGTCACGAAAGAAGAAATGGTTTGAAGATCTCAAAATTTTGCTCGTCTCTTTTAGTATTGTTTTTGTAATCGATATAATCATGTACTATTTGCTGGTTTAATATATCGGAAAATCTATCTAGCAGGCGCCTTATGTTTGTCTTAAGTCGAGACGCAACAGGCGCCGTCGATTTCCGAAGCATCTCGTCATCGCGCGCCTCCCTCACGCGAAGAACCCAGACACCCGCACCGAGCCAAACCCGAGGGGAGCAGAGGTGCAGAGCCACGCGTGACAATATCTCCGGCTCCGTCCCAGCTCATAGGGAAGAGGGCGCGCCGCCGGTGGAGGTTGCCGTTCATAGACGTTAGGATCGCAATCTGAAGCGAGCGTCCATCTCTCATATCACCTCCTTTCTCCCCGTTTATCTGCATAGCCTTATCCCGTTATCTGCATCTGAAGCTACCGTGGCGGCGGAGCGGCCCATCCCGGCGGTAGGGGCGACGGGGCGGAGGGTCTAGCGGTAGCATCCCGTCCCCGGCGGGAGGGGCGGCGCAGAGGGTCGAACAACAACATCTTGTTCCCGGCGGCAGGGGCAGAGGCGGAGGGTTGAGAGTCGTAGCCCCTCGACGGCATGGGCGGTTGGAGGAGAGTAGTAGTGGGTCGGGCTGCTTGTCGCGGCGTTGACAACTCTGCTGCCACCGGCTCCCCGGCGCTCTCGTCGCCGAGCCGACTCCATCGCCACCGCTCAGGAAAGAAGCGCTGCCACCACCGCTGAGGAAAGAAGCGCTGCCGCCGCAGCTGAGATTCTGGTAGGCGGAAGTTTGCGGCCATGGATTGAGGCGGGGGATCCGTCGGACGTCGTCCTGGTGCTGCAGCAGGGTTGGAACTTGGAGCTATGTAGAGGTCAACTCGTCGTCAATGTCAAGAACAAAGGCAAGACATCTTCAGGAAGCAACGCGGCTGATGTTACCTTTTGCTACTACCTCCGATCCATATTAGTGGGCACAACTTTGTCTAGATACACATGTATCTAGTCTAAATACTTAACTAGATACATATGAATTTAGACAAACCTATGCCCACTAATATGGATCGGAGGGAGTACTAATTTTGGACTGTAATAGGATTAGATTAGGTCTGTTGCTCTTTATGAACAAACTTGTGAATTCTAGTGTGTTTTCAGCTCAAATCTAGTGAGACAACTTTTGGATGTCTTCAGAACATTGCGATTCTCAAACCGCCAGGTTGTTCAGGTTTTTTCAATCAGCAGTCGAGATGTACCGGCTAATTACACCGCAGCTGGCAATGGCTAACCGTAGGGTGATTGTCAACTGAGACGAACCAATTTTGCCACGCTGGTTCAAAACTGAAAATTTCCATTCGAGGCTACAGTTTCTCATTTCACAGGAATTATTGTGAGCTGTAGTATAGCATCTGGTATTATGGGATCTTCAGTTCTGAAATTTTAGGAGCTTCAGTTGTCAGCAATTGTCGGATGCATGTATGCAAAGATCCTCTTCTTCTGGTGGTCATCCAAACGTCAAACTTTTGTTCTATTAATTACTCGGATTTGCTTTAGTTGCATGGACGACATGGAACCTTATGGCGCAGCTCCTCGTGCTTTTGGTGCATTGTGTGGTACATGCTCTTGTTGTTTCTGCCATGGCCATATGTTTATGATATATTCCCTCTGATCGGAGATGATTGACCTGGAGTTGTATAAATACGGATGTAGATCCTCCGCAAAAAAAAATACGGATGTAGATAGATATGTTTTGACAAATCTGTGTCAACCATATCTGATCGGAGGTAGTCGTTATCACCTCGAAATCGACTAAGTCCTACTCTCGAGCTAATAGTTACACACAATAATATAAAGTTAACCATATCATCCACCACGAAATCGATATAGTTATCCAAATCTCTTAGCCATAGTTACCAAGCTAATACTGATGGAGTTACCCACGCGATACTGATGAAGTTATCCATGTGTTCATGATATGGTTATCCATCATGAAATCGATGTAGTTATCATACTGTTTCGGTAATAGTTAGCCACTCAGTACTGATGGAGTTATCCACCCAGTACGTATGAAGTTACCCACGAGTTTATGATATAGTTATCCACCACGAAATCAATGTAGTTACCCTACACTTTAGGTAGTTACCCACTTAGTACTGATTAAGTTACCCATGTGTTCGTTATGTAGTTATCCATCACGGAAACGATATAGTTTTCTCGGTAATAGTTACCCACTCAATACTGATGTATGATGTAGTTACCTACCCAGTACAGATAAAGTTACCCATGTATTGATAATATAGTTATCCATCACGAAATCGATTTAGCTACCCTACTCTCTTTGTTCTCCGTAATGGATACACACACAATACTGATGGAGTTACCCACCCAGTACTGATAAAGTTACCGTGTGTTCATCATGTAGTTATCCATCTAGGGGTAATAGTTACCCACCCATTACTGATAGAGTTACCCACCCAGTACTTATAAAGTTACCCACCCAATACTTATAAAGTTACCCATGTGTTCATGATGCAGTTATTCAACATGAAATCGATGTAGTTACTCTACTCTCTCAGTAATAGTTACCCACCCATTACTGATAGAGTTACCCACCCAGTACTGATAAAGTTGCCCACGCAATATTTATAAAGTTACCCACGCAATACTTATAAAGTTACCCATGTGTTCATGATGCAGTTATTCAGCACAAAATCGATTTAGTTACTCTACTCTCTCGGTAATAGTTACCCACCAATTGCTGATAGAGTTACCCAACCAGTACTGATGAAGTTACCCATATGTTTATGATGCAGTTATCCAGCATGAAATCGATTTACTTATCCTACTCTTTCGGCAATAGTTACCACCCAGTACTGTTGTAGTTACTCACCCAGTACTGATAAAGTTATCCATATGTTCATGATGCAGTTATCCACCACGAAATCAATATAGTTACACTACTCTCTCGGTAAGAGTTATCCACCCAGTACTGATTAGGTTACCCATGTGTTCATGATGCAGTTATCCAGCACGAAAACCCAGTACTGCTAGAGTTAACCATGTGTTCATGATATAGTTATCCACGACGAAATCAATGTTGTTACCCGTAATCTATCGGTAATACTTACCCACCTAGTACTGATAAAGTTATCCAGCACGAAATCAATGTAGTTACATACTCTCTTGATAATAGTTACCCACCCAATAGTAGCGGAGTTACCCACTCAGTACTTATGAAGTTATCCATGTATTCATGATGTAGTTATCCACCAGTTGTCAGTATGAACTCGATAGTCATCATCCTAATACTTATGCACGATAAATTTACCATCTCAAATTGATTTTCAGTTATGAAAACTAGGTGTGATAAATTTAAAACTCGTAATAATCTAAAAGAACAATAAAGAAATAGTTCTATTTCAACCCAAAAACTAATCGTTAATATGGTGGGTAACTTACGTATTCGATCCCGGGTAACTTATATGTTACAGGGTGGGTAACTTTTGGGTAAAAAAAAAAAGTCTTCGAAACATATCGACATGGGATCTAGTTTCGAAGATCTCGTCGCGACTAATCCAACGCTGAAAACGAATTTTAAATCGGATAAACGGTTTGGGCTACTAAACTTTTTTAATTTTCGAGTTTCGCATTTAATGCGGGATGACATCAGCTTTTTTGTATTTTTGTGCATGCATGCAAAGGAGGGTTATTCTATCTCTCATCCCGTGCGTACGCATGCGCATGCATGCATGAGTTCGGTGAGTAACAAAAATTATCCTAACAACTTATGGTTATGCCAAATATAATGCGCATTACACATAGTCGTTCGCATAATATATGGCAGAAAAGTCTGCCATCGCTACCTCGATCGATCCATCTCGCTACCGGCCCATTAGCCTCGCTGCATTGCTCTCTCCCTCGTCGTGCAGCCAAAAAGTCAATCTACGAATCCCAAATCAAACTCGCAGGAGCCCCTCTCGCCGCCGTCGTGGGATCGTCCGCTAGCCACGTGGCCACTGCATCCTTGAAGCGCGCCCACCGCGAGACCCTCGGGTAAGCACCGTCGGGCTCGACCTCGGCCTCCTCAACTCCTCCCGCTCCGGCAGCTCGCTCCGCAAGGTCGCCGTCGAGGCCGCTGACGCCGGGGTCGCCTGGCGTCTCCGCTCGACGCGTTGAACGGGAAGGAGGAGGGGAACAGGTGTCCACACTCAATCTCTGGCAGGAATAGGATCGCCCTTCTCATTCTCCGGCATGGTCGCCCCCCCGCGGAAGCATCCTCTCCCGCGGTGCCGCATCCGGCGAGTCCGCGGCCACCCAGTAACCCATCAATCTCCGGTAGGAATATGATCGCCTTTCTCATTCTCCGGCATCCTCGCATCGCCCGACTACCTGCGGAAACCCCAGCCAGCAGATCACCGCGCAGACCGATCCGGGATCCTTCTCTCCTGCCGCCCCCTCGTCCAGCTACGGGCCATGCTCCACCTCCCCTGGGCACAAGCAGCACACGATCTGGCAATGGGGGAGATCGTCCTGCCGACACCGTTGTGCACAAGGACTTCGCCGGACGTGGTGAACACCGGCGTGACATTCGGGGCCATAATGAACGGGAGCAAGAAGGGTCGCCGTGGTGTCCCGGAGCGGCAGCGAGGTCGTCAACGGCGGCATCCAGCTCAACGACTCTGTAGGTCGGGATTTAATATCTCGCGGAGGTTTGTGCAATTGTGCTCGATCTGATTATTCTTCCTCCCGTGGGGGCTCATTTGTTTTCGCAGGCCGAGCTCAAGGATATGCAGGAGTCCATCCATGCCAATGGTACGCTGACATACAATTACCCCTCCTCTCTGTACTACTCCCTCCGTTCCAATTTAATTGAAGCAAGTCAATTAAATTGGAACGGAGGGAGTAGATTAGAGTTCAAATCTGTTGAGATACAGTTAGTTACGTGACGCTAAATTAGTACGGTCTGTCCATGAGTTCACTGGCGAGGGTGTGTTAGTGACAAGTGGATACGATGGAGTTTAATGTCTCTGTGCCCCTAAATACCTGTCGTCTGAGTTCTGATGATCCAAATCCATGTACAGGTTTCAGTAAGTTAAATGATTCTACTAGATTTTGACAAACTATTATTGGTCATGTACCTTCTGGAGTGCGTTCAGCTGCCTGCTGGATGTGCAAGTTGCAACAATAAGCCCGTCCACCGACAGATTGCTCGTATCCTACCGCTTCCGCGCCTCTCGACCACTCCTGCATTTCCACAAGGTTCTTCACTTCCCTATCATCTCCACACTACGTGAAATCCCTAATATTTGATTTACTTTGTTAAATATGTGCAGTTCATATTCCATTTTCACATTGTAAATAGATTATGGTCGTCCTGCAATGTAAACAATTTGATGAACGCTTGTACATGAACGTTTTTCCACTCAAAAGAAATATGATTGGCCAAGACCTAATTGGTACTGCCGATTGTGCATCGCGTTGTAGTCTAGGTAGGTTTTCATACAGGGAGTTTGGATGAAACACATGACTGGGGATTGGTACTCGATACATTTGAAACAGAGAAAAGGTCACTGCTTGTTCCTTCTTGTGCAAAGTTTCAGTTAACCTCTGAATTTCGAGCTGATTAATGACATAAACCAATGTCACCATCAAGAATAGCGCCATCTTCGAAATTGATGTGTGGTTCCTAGAGGCTAGAACACTTATAGGTTCATTGTGTGCACCTGGAGAGATTGGGGGACGAATCTGATGTTATGGTTGGTAATACTAACTTCATCTAGATATCCATAAAAACCATGTCCTCTACTTCAAATTAGCCTTGGTAGCAAACATTGCCTTAGTTTCTTCAAAGAAAAAAATATCTTGCTGAATTTGGGCAGTCATGCGATCTGTATCCCTACAAGGATCAACCACTATTATTTTGCAGTCATAAATAAGAGTATAGTGTCAGAACCAATGTATTAGTTCCACCACCAATTAAATGTCAAGTTTATCACACTAATAGGTGAGGAAGCTGCTAAATGGGGGAGAACATGGTGTCTACAAAGACCATATCTTCTTGACAGTAAGTGCTAACTTTACTGAACAATTCTACAGTGGATATCCAGTATACATTAAGCGAGCAAACTCTAACTATGGAAGTCTGGGTACAAGATTTACATATGGCCGAAGATATTTTTATTTGTTCTTTCTATTTTCGTACTGTACTTTACGTGTTTCCTTGTTTAAATCCATAGAAAAGCAACAATCCATATCTAAAATAGTAAACCTGAAAGAGTCACTACTAAGGCATCCAGAGTACAAAAACACTATCTTATTTAAGAGTCCCTACGACGTGGAAAAACAAATCAACTGAAGGTAGGCAAGGACGTGATCCAGAATCAAGGTCTTAAATACCACATTTTTTTTTCTCGAACAGGTGTCTAACATTTGTTAGTGCATATCTTTAGCATTAACTATTTATATACGTGTGCATTTTTTCTCGAACAGGTGTCTAACTTTCTATCTCCTCTCATGTTGTGGTGAACATGTGTCAAACATTTGTTGGAGCATTTATAGATGATGTCAAAGTTGTGTTCTACAAGTGAATTATACAGATTACACAATTTAAAAGGTTCAGGAATGGAAACAAAGCTAGGATTTCCGGGGTATTGAAATTGTTGTTTATATTTACCCGAACCTACTGAAGTTCCCTAGCATATGAACTTCTCTAGAGATGTTGAGTTCATTGTACTATATTTCATTTACTACCTAAGTTTCATGAAAAAAGGAGGGGCCCAAGGCAGCAGCAGGAATCCTGATTACATTAAATCCTGGGGAAACCTATAAGAAGCTTATACTGGTTTTCTGAGTACAGTTCAACACTCAATTAAGTCAGCTTTATTGGGAAATTTCCATGACATGTCTGAACGATGAAGTGATTCTCAAGTGGTATGTCATGCGTGTTTGTATCTAAAAATCATGGTAAAGGGCATACGATAAGATCTTGACCCATCTCAATCCACATTGCCAAAGAGCTTCACTTCTATGTGAAGAAGCTACAAAGGAATAAGTGCCTTGCAACTTAAAAAGATTTCAAGCGTCATTTATACTAGACATGCAATTTATTTATTTGTCCTACAGTTGTTGTTTGAGCATATTTAGCTGAACTCAGAACAATTCGAACAATATTATCTTGATACAGTCATATAAAGTAAAGTAATGCTTTTAATACAAAGTTCGTGGCTTGAGATGGCTATGTATGTTGGAGCAGAGGACAATATAGCAGTTCCGGGCCAGACTTGGGCGTGAGCATCTGGTTCATCACGCCCTGCCGCGTGAGCATCTCCGGCGTCGAGCATGCGATGCCTCAAGCGTCTGGCTTCTTCTGGGCCAAGACGAAGAACATGGGCGTGAAGATCCCTGCCCTGCCGCCCTTGACAAGGCTCTCGCCGGCGGTCTCCATCAAGCCGGACACCCTGACGCTCCCCTCCGGCGCGACGCCGAGCCGCTCCATGGCCTTCACCATGGCGCGGGTGAGCAGGCGCCCGACGCGGCTGAGCCGGAACCCCGCCGCGCTCGTCATCGAGGACCAGCTGATGCCGGCGGCGTCGGGGTCCAGGGGCTGGTACCACGGCACCGTAGAGTCCTCCACGACGTCCTTGGCCCAGATCACCTTCAATTCAAACACACATAACACAAACACCATCTTCAGGTTCTGAATTCTGAATGCACGACCGGTGTTGCTGAGTGCTGACAGTTACTTACCTCGAAGCCGGCGTCTTTGACGGCCTGGACGCACTGCGCGGTGGTGCGGATGTCGGTGAGGCCCTTGCCGAGCTCGATCTCGGCCTTGGCGTCGGCGTGCCGGGGGTTGCCCGGGTCGAACTGGTCGGTCATGCACCACTCGTAGAAGGCCAGCCGCTGCCCGGGCCGGAGCACGCGGTGGATCTCTCTGTAGCACCTAACCTGACGTACGTGCATGTATGGATTCGTCAGAGAGATGAAACGAAGTTTCAGTCGGTTTCAGTCAGAAGAGAAAGATGAGATGCGTGCACGTACAGCGTCAGGGGCGTGGCATGTGGCCTCGATCGCGTAGGCCGCGTCGAAGGTGTCGTCTGGGAATGGCATGTTCATGAAGCCCCCCTGTGATAAGATTAGAGTAGATTGCAGTTTATCAGGATTCAGACATCTTCGTGTTGCTCATCCGTCAGTTAATTCGTTGGCAAAAGTCTGTTTATATCTGTGTCACCGTCTGTACCTTGACAAAACTGCATCGTTCACTCAGGCCGGCTGAACTGATGAGCTCCTGCAGTGTCATGCAAACAGATTTCTTATTTCGATCAGAGACGGATGCAAGAAAGTTCATGTTTGATTTGAAGCTGGGGAATGTGATACGGATGGGTATGTATGGGAGATCCACCTGGCCCCTTGTGATCTGGTACTCGTTGTTGTTCAACCCTGTCACTGACGCGGAGCTACGCACAAATCGAGAAAGCACAAATAAACGCAAGCTGTGTGATCACTGGCACAAAATGTTTTGCTCATCGGCACACACATTTACAAACCTGAATCTTGCAATCTCTCTGAGAGGCCCTCCGATACCACATCCCACGTCCAACACCTGCATCCCCTCCTTGAGGCCAAGGTTCAAGGCTATGAAGTGCTCATACCGTTTGATGCTCTCACGTAGGGTTTCTCCTTGCCATCTGAGAAGGATAACACTGAATTAGGCGAGATTGAGTAAAAACAAAACAATGCATTGTTCAGTACTGCTTTGATTTATGAAAAAAAAAGAAAGAGAAATGGCCGTTGTACGTTACATAACCTGTTAGCAAAATGGAACGATTCGCCCCATCCGTACTCGTAGAAACTAGTGACAAGATCGTAGTACTTGTTGGCCTGCATGAATCGACAAATAGCAATGCAATTTCACCATTCCAAGACTTGTTTAATCTTTTTTTAGAATGAAACATGTTTTTTCTTGCTGAAGAAAGTAGATATCAACAAGAAGCTAGCTAGCTATATATATACCACGTCGGCATAGTTGGATGCCCTCGATTTGGCTTCGCCTCCGTGAAGATCATGGTACTTCTCATACTGTTCCACGGCCGATTTGACTTCCTCCTTGCTGATCTTCCCTCCAAGGCCCGAAGCCAGATGCAGAGCCCCAGTCCTGGACATGGTCACCTCCTTCACAAAGCTCTGTATTTGGTTTCAGTTGTTGCTTTGAGGAACTCACGTACGTGATTATATAGTACTACTCGTACGTAAACTAATGTGGCGTCTCTTAATTCGGGTCAATACTGCACCACTAAAATAAGTTGGGTGGCAGTATGGGCATTACTACTTCGTACTGAAATAAGTATGGGCACCACTAATGCCCTCTCCATACTGCACCACTATTCAGATATAATTCAGACAGTATGGGCTGCATATTCACTCCGTCCTCGAATAAGTGAACATATAGAAATTTCAAGACAAATTATATAATTGACTAGTATGCTTGCACGTGCACGCACGTCTCGGCATTAATAAATGCAATATAATATAAGAAGAGAAGCTACTCGTTTTTAAAATGCACTTTAAACGTATTTTGAGTTGTTAAAAAAAACCGGACAAAAAATTGATGCATACTTGTTGACATTGCTCACAAAACCGGCTCGCAAAAACAACATTTTTGTGTCGTGTGTAAAAAGACAAAATTCAGTGCTACAAAAAGGCTTCTCATGATTTTTGTTTTGTTTTTTACACGTGACACAAAAAATGTCGGTTTCCCACTAAATTTGGCACATGCACATAGAATGTCGAGGGATATGCTCCAAATTTTTGTTTAGAAATTTTTGATGTTTCAAAATATATTTCCAATGGCAGGAGCATGTACTCTCATAGTGAATTTTCCAAACAGAGCAAGCAATGTTCCTTTTAGAGAAAGACATAGTCCTAGACTCTTAGTTATGGGCGTATGAGTCAACCACGACAAGCATGCATATAGGCCAATGAAGGACAAAGAGTAACAAAGCCATCATATATGGCTCACTATTCACATGTAAGTTGGCCAACCATGAAAAGTAAACCTAGAGTTCGACAATGGTGGGCGGGGTCCAATGATTGTTCTCAACAACAAATTAAGGACGGTTACTGGCAGAAATATGACTCTGAGATATCATTCAAATTTCAAACTTCAAATATACGGGGAAGGAAGTATAATGGTAATCTGACATGTAGCCGTATGTATTTACAAAACAATCTCGTACCACCAAAACTATCAAAAGAATATTACGCAGCTGTGACAACCAACAAGCACTGTGCACTGTCACCAATTTCAGGTTCTATTGGCATCCATCTTGAACAAATTGCCGTGCTGATTCATCAATCACATAGATCAAATTTGGCTCACAGAAGCAGCAGGACTACATACAACAGCTTTTGAAATTTATGTGTTTTTGGACTGAACCAAAGTGTGAGAATAGCACTCAACTTCAGTTTTTCCTTGCCAAAATACCACTACGGTCATATTTTTTTAAACACCCTTAAGTAATCAGCATACATAATCCCAAATCTGGTCTGCTAAAGAAAGACCAACGATCATATGATGCTTAAGGAGTAATATTCAGATCTTCCAACTGGAAACTTTCAGGCTTAAATAATCTGAAATGATATAGACCGTGAATCTGAATTTCTGTAATTTCGTCAAACACATGTACATCAATTCAGTAAAGCAATTACGTACAACATGTGTGGTCAGTTATAATCATCAATTTTATCTAGCCCTAGATTAAAAAAAATCTTGATTTCTTATGTGATGATGAGAAGGGAGAGACGACCAAATCTAGGACCGTGTTGTACACTTCTACTCGTAGTAGGCTTCACGAAGCCTTATTGGCCGCAGGACCTTGTATCCTGTCAGCTGAGGAGCGATTGCAACAGAGCCTGTGTAGAGATGACGAGAGGGCGATGGGGCGACGACGATTCCATGGGGTGGAAAATTAGTTCCTCTCTCCTGGGTCGTTCACCGTCGAGTCCGTCCACCTCGAGCCGCCATGAGAAGCTCGGGAGCCCCGCATCATCCTCGAGTAGCCGCGCTTGCTGAAAACCGTCGATCAAACTGGCCGTCCGCTTCCTCCCCAACTTCGGCCGCCGTCGATTAGCTCGCTCCCGGCCTCGCCTCGCCTCCCCGACCGGTCCTCCTCGCTCCTGGTGAGCTTTGTGGTGCTCATGCAACCTTCTTCCCTCTCCCTTTCCTTCTGCTTTGGCTCGCCGCCTCCGGCCGCCGCGAGAGCCTACCTGGCCGGCCACGTCCGTCACCGTCGCGGAGGCCGCGCTCCGGTGCTCGCCCGTGTCTCGGCCACTTGCCTCCCCGGCCGGCCGCGCCCGCGGCCGTCGCCGTGCTCCTCCCTCTTCCGCTTCGCCTAGTGGCGAGCCAGGAATTGAACTGAGCCGGGTCGAACAATTAAGCTCTAAAAAAATTTACCAGAAAAGAAAGTGCATTCGATACAAGAAAGGTCCAAACAGATTCAATTTCATATTTGATCAAGCACAACTACAAACTGACGACAAATAACAAGAAAATTACATACAAAGTAGTTTTACATTTTGATAAGATAGTATCATACCATTAAGTCAAATCTGTTGGCAAGACGAAAAATTTAGATGCCCTCCCTGGAGTGTGATCTGCTATCTTGATTGTGAAAATTTAGCTAACATAGCGCCTAAATAGCGTACAGACTTTTTTGCTCCCGGGCTTCAGTGAACCCTCCAATTTAAAAAAATTGAAAATCATATTTATGAGTTTTAAAAAATTCTGGGAGTAGCCAATAGTATATTCCACGAACGTGTAAAATATCAACTCCAAATACATTGTATTTTGAGCTATACAAAAATGACAAATTATGGATCTAAATATGCCTATTTTCAAATCTAGTTTTACTCATCCACTCGCGTCACGAGGAGGAGATCGATCTGTTCGGGCATGCATGTATGCATGTGGAGCAGCTCGTATTGATCATGCATGCGATTAGTCTCATATGCATGTGGAGCAGCTTGTTTTGATCGATCGTGTGGCCAGCTTTGCTTCTGCTGCCTACGTGCGTACGTCGCTCAGCTGGTCAGACCGATTGTATGCTTGTGTCATGCAGCAGCAATGTTTTTTCCGCTCGATCGAGCCGGGTCGGCCGACCACCCTCGACTCCCTACTGGCGCCACCCCTCCCAGCGCCGCCGCCATCTGCAACGCCAGCCCGTACACTCTCGTGTGAATGTTGTCGAGGGCGTCGCGGAGCACGTCCACACCGCGCCGTACACCTACAGCCTAGCCTGGCCGAGGAGACTTGGCCTCTGTGTCCGAGGTGTGATGAGGAAGGCGAGCAGGAGGAGTGAAGAGGATGGGTATTGGGTTGGTAGGGGCGGCGCCGCCGGACTGAGATCCAATGCCTCGCCTCTATCAAGGCACGCTGTGCCTCGCGGCTGAGATCCGTCCATCCCACATCCAACGGACAGGAGCGGTCAACATGAATTAGACCCGGTCAGCTCATCCCCTTCCTCTGTTTCTCTGTTCCTCACGCGCTGCTGGTCCCGTCCGTCGCCGAGCTGCAGGAAAGGGAGCGAGCTCCCGTCAGCGCGCCGCCGGGAAGGGAGAGGAGCTTCTCCGGCTGCGCCTCCAAGGTGAGCTCGGGCTTCGTGTACATGAGGAAACACCCTCGACGGCCGCCCAGCGGAGGCAGCTCTGGCTGCTCTCCTCCGTCCGCCTGCCCTCAGATGGCTTCCTCCGCCGGCCTCCGGCGGCTGCCTCCGCCGGTTCCGGCCGCCCCTCCGACGAACTCCTCTGCCCCCCTCCGCGTCCTCCTACTCTCACTCTGTCGGCTCGCTCCGACTGCCACAGACGCCTTGAGATAGCAGCAGCGAGGCAGGACATGTCTGCACTGCACACACACACAGAAAATTCAGTTAACACTAAGACAGCTCCATGACGAAATTCAGATACAAACAGAGACCAAATTCATACAGCAAGCCAGCAGCAAAAAAGTGTTTAATGTGCATAATTTAGTACTGGAAAATGACCAGAAGAAGGAAGAGTTGAGCTGATTATACAATCTAATTGAAATGAATCGGAATGACCGAATGATTATACAAGGAAGAGCTTTAACACTCAAATTCAGCACCAACAAACTGTTCTTACATAATTCTTCAAATACATATATTAGGTCAATCTACTTGTACAATTAGGCCACAAAAGACTATAGTCAGCCCCCAAATCCAAAATACTATAGTCATCTTTGTCCAAAATACTAGTCAAAATGTCCAAAAATACTATCTAACAAGCTTGTACATGTTAGAACAGATCTTCATCATAAACACCACCAGGGGGAGCCATCAACAGCTGCGTGTAACTGATGACCGTGTTGCTCTCTTGAACCTCCACATTTGCTTGAGGCTGTACACCATCATCCTTCTCCACTCTTACTTGAGGCTGTGCACCATCATTTTTCTTTTGTTGCTGCCATGAAAATTCCAGTATTTAGTCTAGAATGAGTGGTAACAATATATCATGTATAGATGGGAACATACCTTTGCTGCTTTTTTTTGGATGAGGCACCTTTAGTTAGTTTGCGCTTCCCCTTGAGTAACTTATCAAGCCAACCTCTCTTTCTCCTCAATTTTTTTGATTGAACCTCTTTTTTCTTGAGCTTTGCGGCACTAAGAAACTCACTAGTTAGTTGCACATTTGGGTCAACATTTTCTTGGTCATCACATGGCTTATTCGTAGCATTCATGGTTGCATTGAGTTTCTCATCTAGTTGTGGACTAACACAATCAAGTGCATCTTCTAATATCAAACGACACTCTAGAGAGTTGGCTACTTTAGATGCCATAGTGTGAAACTTGTGAGACACACCCCTGTACCAAAGTTGGGCTTCAAACTTTGGATTCGCTACCACATTCCTTCCTTGTCTATCTTGTATGCTTCCATTGCGTGCTTCTCTAGTCCATCTCTTTAAGACATAATGTGTTGGTAATGTCTTTATATTCATCAAGTCAAGAACTTTGAGACCATGTCCACACAATATTCCTGTCCTATTGAACATTCCACAACTACATGAACTGTTTTGGTCAAAGGATCACCAATCACTATGCGCTCCTCCTCAAATTCTAAATCACCATGCAAACTCTCAATGGCAACCCCAAATTTGTTATTTCCATCCAACACTCTAGCGCATGCAGCCATGGATCTCTCATATTCACTTTGAAAAGATTCAAAGATAATTGGAGTGTATTCTTTACTTGCTACCACCAACATAGGTGTGTGCATCATGATTCTTGGCAACTTCTTCCTTTGTTCAAATTCAGATTGCAATTCCTTTGTTCTTTTTACATCCATTGTCCTCTCAAAATGCATCAAGAACCGAACAATATGAAAATCTGATTTCAAATGGTTTTTCATTGAATTGTTGAATCTCTCACTAAGTTGTGTACTTCTCACTCCCAAGCTGAACACATCTCTCATATAACATTCTGCCCATTTTTCTTTCAACTTGTAGATACTATCTAACCAAGTTTGGTTGTGCACTTTACTTCTCATATTGTCAAATGCCTCTTCAAACTCTGCTTTGTCCTCATAGCCATACATGCATTCACCAAAATCTGTGATAATATGAGACTCTTCCTCTTCATCTTCACCGCTGCCTTCACCCTCCTCTTCATCTTTTTCTTCACCCTTCAATGGACATAAATGCTTAACAGCATTTTGCATTATATGAAAGGTGCACAATCCATGATATGATTCTGTGAAGACTTCCTTTCACTACCAAATATCCGGCGATCCGGGACGTTTTTGCGGCGACATTCCGATAACGTCGAGTGTTTTCGTCGCGGTGGGCTGAAAAGTTGATATTGCTCTCGACGTTTTGGGGTTTCCAGTAATGGGCCGGTTGCGCGCGACGTTTCGCGTATTTTACGTCGTGGATTTTCGTCCCCGGCCCATTAGCCCAGCTTGAACCCAGTTTCCTTCGACGAAACTGGCTTGTACTCACGTAGAACGTCTCAGATTTTCGTCTCACAGCACATGGACATCAGTTCAACACAAAGCATGCACACGAATAGAAGCGCGGCCAGGTTCTCTCGATACACCTATCATCGTACAGGGCATGCAAAAGTACTATTAACACAAATTCACAGGCACACACTGCTAGCATATTGTTCGAAGCAAATTAACAGTCGAGAGGCGGCGCGCGAGCGCTGAAGATCACCAACTCCCATCATCAACCTTGGGCATGTCCTGCTTCTTCCAGGCAGCGTCATCACCCGAGCCACCTGCTAGCGCGCTTGGCACCCCTTCGTTGTCCCTCCCGGGCGGAGACATGAACCGCCTAGCGCGCTTGGCGCCCCTCGAGCTTTCTTCTTCTTCCTTCTCTAAGCAACTGGGACAGTACGTTGCTATAGGGGGCTGTGGTGCTGGTGGCGGTGGTGCAATTGGGACGAGGTCCGCTCGGCCCCTCTCGATGATCTTGAGCTGGTCGTACAGCTTGAAGGAGACATAGCCATCCACAGCTGCATATTGTAGGTTGATTTCCTCAAGTGGGGACTCCTCCCAGAAATCATGTCGATCCTTTGAGAAGCCGGCCTTCATGCGCATGTAGAAGTGGAGATTGTCGTGTCTCGCGTGACGGACACCGGGAGTAGATGATACCCCCTTTTTAGGTTCGGCACGGGGCGCGAATGAGGCTGGAAGACACCTTACCCGGGAGCAAGACCGTCGAGTTCTTCGTCGAGGCACGCGAGCAAACAACACAGAGAGACACACGGAGTTACCCAGGTTCAGGCTGCCCGGAGGCCAAAAGCCCTACTCCTGCATGTCTGGATTGAAGTGTTCATCATGATGTGGTGTACAAAGGTGTTCTGGATGAACCCGGCAGAGTTCTGGCCGGAGGTAGACGAAGAGTAGATCCTGCCCTGAGATCACCTCTACCTTCCGAACTCTAGTCTAGTCTTGCTTGAGCTCTATCTTCTTCCTTCCTTTCTACGATGCCATGGTCCTCCTTTTATAGGCTAAGGGGATCCGACATGGGCACGCGAGGGGCGTGAGGGGTTTTTGGCGGGAGAACCCCTCGACAGTCTTTGGAGGAGACGTGGCGTCCTCTCCTCCAAGCATCCTCTGATGGGCGGCGCGGTCGTCCGCCCTTGGAAAAGGTGAGACGGATAAAGCCTGTCCGCCCCACCAACTACGCTCGTGGCAGCGCCATCAGGGCGCAGCCTTCATCTTGGTGCGCAAGTCCTCTACCAGTGTTCCATGTATTATTTACATGTAGTTGTTCTATGCAGTGTTTAGAACTAGTGAAGTTGTAATGTGGACCTGTAGTGTTGTATGTTAAATTAATTTAAATGTTTCGTATCAATTATAATATGTCTCGTACATAGATAATAATATGTCTCATACGAACATAAATATGAATATGTCTCACATACGAATAGAAATACTGATATGTCTCATACATCCTAAGTATGAATATGTCCCGAAGATATCACTGACCCCTGCGTCGCCGAGGATCACGAGGAGGGGGCTGGACGGGCGTTGTCCACATGTACCTGTGAGGTGCCCGGTTTTGACGAGGCACTGTCAAGTCCCCGTCATCCTGTGTATCCTGTGTGGGGTATGGTGGAGGAGTCTGATGAATGGGACCCTGTGGCGGCTGCGTGGGGAATTCTGGAGTCTCGAAAAACCCAATCAGTTGGACATTTCCTCCCCCGCGTGAGCCCGAGCCTCCTGATCACTCCCCCACCCTGATCCAGATCCTGACGCCTGGTGTCCGGACGTAGCCGCGTGATAGCCATAGGCTCCTACAGATGGAATCATTAGTACATAAGAAATATGCAGTCCCAATTGAAATATGAAAACAATATACGTACCGTAATCCGGGAATTCCGGGGCGGGACCTTGGTGCTGAGGAGGAGACTGTGGCCGATACCCGTAACTGGAAGTGGGACCTTGCCACGCCGAACCTCCTGCCTGGTCAGGAGTAGGTGGCCTGGGCTGTGGTACTAGACGTGGACGCGGCTCATGTCGGTGATGCGGCTGCTCCTCGTGCTGCTAGTGCAGGAGATGCTGGTCTTCGTGCTGCTGCTCCTCCTCCTCGTGCTGCTGCTCCTCCTCGTCGTGCTGCTGCCGCTGCTGCTGGCGTCGTGTCGGGGGGCGTTGTCCCACCGGGTGGCGAACAACGTCCTCTGTGCGGGTGCACGTGATTGTCGCGTAGACGTTCCGTAGCTTCGCCTCGAACCTCCTCAGCCAGGATATCGGTTGCTCCCATGGTACCAAAAGAGGGCCAGCGGAAAGAGAACGTCCATACTCAGCGACATCATCCTGAAGCTCGTGTGTCAAATTAGCCTGACAATAGAAATAAAAAGTATTAAATATGTATATGCAAAGCATGTACTAGTTAGATGAATTAGTGAAAGGAAATAAAATATTACCGCGTGCTGTCTGGACGCAGAAGTATCATATATCGGGTATGTATCCCACGTAGTAGGGGCAGGTATAACCTCCGGGTGAGAGTGCCGAATGATAAGTAGCCGTGTTCCGGACATGTACCTCTGCAAGTAGGCATTGCATAGAGTGATATCAAACCCGACAGTCTCGACCCAGAGCCGTGTCGTCGCAGTGTCCCAGTCTAAAACGTAGGTTGTAGCCTCTGCAGTCACCCTGCCGCGGTCCAACTAATCCCCTTCCTTGTGGTCCTAAAATTTGGTTGAGTGTTTTATCAGTACAAATTGATTTAGTATGAACAATTTAGGGAAAATAACGGCTTTAGACATACCTGTGGTACATATCTGGGAGGGGATGCTCTACTGGCGGAGGATCTACGAACTGTCGAAGACCAAATTGTCTCATAACCCTCTGTTGAGACATCTCCTCCACAGAGACATCGAAGATGATGTTCGATTGTGTCATCCAATATGCTCGGTCACGCGTGCAGATATCAGAAATACCTCCGAGTATCTTCGCTGAATGAGCTCCTCCGTGTACGGCTCCCAGATCACCGAAGTGTACATATCAAATTGCTCGTTAAAAGCAGTGTAGCACTGCTTCATCTGCTCATTAGCAAAGCGTCTCTGCGTACAACACAAGTTAGTTTCATACACAGTACACGGGATGTATTAAATTATATCAAGATACGTACCTTATAGCATGTATAGACGGTCGCAAAAGTAGGCTTGTCGATGTTGTCACCGTCAAAGATCTCCCACAATGGGAAAGAGTCGTCAGATATGACTGGCCATCCAATTGAGAACCTCTCCCACGACCAGAGCTGCAGAAAAAGAGGGCATCCGAGAATGGCTGACTTAGCTGAATGCAGCATGCAAGCGTTGCACATAGCTCGGTACGTAGCCGCTAAGACAGCGGAACCCCAACTCCTCTGTCTGATGTGCGCCGGCTCAGTAGCATCAGCGATCTCCCGTGCCAAAGGGAGGTAGCACGCGGTAATAGTGTCGACATGGTTCTCGGTGAACATCACCTTACCAAGAAGCCACATGATGTATGCCTTCAAGCTGCGATTGAGTTGCACCGGTTCCAAATCATCTGGATACTCTGGACACTTGTGGACCTATATTCATGGTAAAAATATAATTTGTATAATGACAAATGAGAAATAACAGATTATGAGACACATGAAATAACCTGAAATCCAAGCAACCAATCAAGCTTGGGTCCGTGAGAATCCGCCTGTAAAGGTGGAGCACCGTCGAAAATACCCTCGAAACGGTCTATCAAATCGTCCTCCCAATTCACCGGTGCCTCCAAAGGTCCTACAGCCTCACCCGCCAAAGGTAAACCTAGCAAGAATGATACATCCTGTAGAGTAGGAGCCATCTCTCCCCAGCGAAAGTGGAACGTGTGGGTCTCCGGCCTCCATCGGTCCACCAAGCAGCTGAGTAAAGATCCGTCAATCATCATACGCGTAGAGGTATCAGTGGCCTCTACTAGACGCGCGAAAGGTAAGAGCCCATCCCATTTCAACCTGCATATGCAAAAGAACATAACAATCTAGTTTAGCACACTAATATACATAGAAAACACGCGTCTGTAAAATAAATACGACCAATACCTTTGTACCCACGCAGGCTGAATCCTCCAGTTTTCCTTTGGCGTGCGAGTGACTAGGGACTTAAGTTTTCTTGGATTCTCCTCTAATACCTTAGCACGATGCCCACTATCAATGTGAGCATTAAGCAACCACATTCCCTTCATCCCTGCACTTATTAGAATATAGTTGCATACACAATTCAAATTAAAACATAGTTCCACACTTAATACAAATAGAAACGTACTTCCATACTTAATACAAATTCAAACATAGTTCCATACTTAATAGAAATTCCAACATAGTTCCATACTTAATACAGATTCAAACATAGTTCCACACTTAATACAAATTTAAACATAGTTCCATACTTAATAGAAATTCAAACATAGTGCCACCTAGTTTCTTCCTCTCGCTCTTCGTCCTCGCCCACGCCGGTTACCCCGTCCACGCACGGGAGGTCTCTCTCCAACATAAGTGGGACAATCTGGGCCCCTATGGTCAAATCTGTTGCATAGAATGCATTGCATTGTGGGGCCTACGGCTTCAGATTCATCCATATCATTCCTGATGCGATGACACTGTCGTCTGCCTACCCCTGTACGCAATAGCTCAGGAGTTGGAATGTACCGCCTCTGACCAGGGGGTACAGTGTTGAAGTTATCCATTGATCGAAATCCCATCATCTCACCTGTCCAAGTATTGATAACTGCCTCTTTCATATAATATGGAGACACGAAGGAGATTGCGTTCAACCATAACTGCCTGCAGGCAGCAAGGACATGGGAGCAAGGAAGGTGAAGCAATATTGGTTTTGTCAGCTTCTCATTCATGTACTTTGTAACCTTCTCACAGTAAGGCGAGCTCGGGTTGTCCATCATATGCTTCTCAGCTCTTTCACGTCTTTCTCTGAAATATTTCACTGTGCCATAAAAAATACCCTCCACGATGGTTGTTAGTGGCAATGCACGGTTTCCTCTTAGAACAAAGTTGTATGTTTTAGCCAGGTTCGTTGTCATGACACCATATCTTGCTCCATGTGTGTCGTGCAACAAAGACCACCTCTCGAAAGGTTCATGCTCTATCCACTGCTGAAAAGTTTTAATTGACCTCCCAAGTCATCTCCTAGTTCCAGGCGGGTCAAATCCGGGTAGGTCGCAAAGACCAACAGGCTCGTCCTCCTCGGCAGCTGGTCCTGTAGCTAACTGTGCAGCAACAGCGGCTGCATGTGCAGCAACAGTTGCTGCTCCTGCAGTCCTCCTGTCCCGAGCATGTCTCCGCGTGCACAAATCAAGTCTGGCACGTATCTTCGTGTACTTCCATTCTTGGTTCTGCTTGCAGAGTTTCTTGAATAGGTTCATTAGATCCTTATTTCTAAACTGCGAGTAGAAGTCGGCACCTAGATGGCGCATGCACCAGCGGCTCTGCATGTCCTGCCATGGAGCCTGTTCCTCAGGCGCTGGATTGGTGAGTGTCTTTATCGCGCTGAGTATACCTGCATGCCTGTCATGAAGGATGCACACGTTCGGCTTATCCTTCACAACTGCTATTTTCAGTTGCCTGAAGAACCAAGTCCAACTGTCAAGGTTCTCGCTCTCCACAAAAGCAAATGCGAGGGGCACAACTTGATTGTTACCGTCTTGACCAATGGCGGTCAGGATCTGTCCCCCATACTTGCCTGTGAGAAAGGTGCCATCTACACATATCACTGGACGATAATGTCTGAAAGCCTCGATGCATACGGCGAATGAGAAAAACACTCGATGCAGCACCCTCACAGTTGGGAACTCTGGCCTGAACAAATCTTGGATATCTATATAGGTGTCTGGATTCCGGTACTACAGAGTGTGCAGCAGCCGGATAACAGAGTCATATGCGTCCAAATATGAACCAAATCTGTTCTCAAGAGCCGTATGCTTAGCCCTCCAAGCCTTGCCATAAGATATTGTGTACTTCAATCTGACTGCCACTTTTGTCCGGATGGCACTCACTTCCATCGCTGCGCAGGCCACTATCTCGCTGTATAGCAACCGAGTTATAAACGTGGAAGAAATATTACGATGATCTTCAGGGATATTATCAATTTCACATGAGTGAGGTACGAAGTCACTTATCCTCTAATTATAGCCATTCTTTGGGAGATGTCCATGCACCCTGCAGGGACAATTTAGTTTCTCGCATTCCATTGTCAAATATTTCTGACTTGACACCACAGTTTTCATAACCCTGTGGGTGGACAATGCCCATTTAATGACTGCATCCCTCAAACTTGCTTGTCAGTATACATAGTACCCTTCGCAATGTTGTTCCCATGATATTGCCATGCCGAATCATGACCATCGTTTACGGTCATCGCCGAAGAGTGGTCCTGATTCCATGCTGTAGGATTAGGTATCTCATCTACGTTCTCTTCCCCGTCTGACTCATCGGAATCATCGCCTTGAGCACTATAGCCATCTGTATCTTCATCTTCCATCTTGTTCTGCATGTGCCCGTCTACCTCGTCACCATCCGCCTCCGCAATGTCATATACCTCAGTGTCCTCTCCTTGTACTTGACTGCTCTGCCCCGACTCGTAACCACCACCACCAAAATCAGACCCATAATTTGACATAGATATGTTCATCTCTTCACTTCCCTGGCCAGGATCATAAGCACCCTCACCTTCATGGGCACTAAACTCGTCCTCAGGGGCACTGACCTCTTTCAAGGCGGGAAGAACTAGGGCACAAGGAGAGCAATTCCTTTTTGCGCAGCTTTTTAACCATCGCACCCAATCAGAATCACACTCTAGTGGTCTCAAAATGAAGTAAATATTTGTCCTTGAATGGCTTCACCAAGCATGAACACTGACGGTCTGTGTCTGACTATCAAGCCCTAAACTTCCGCCAACCAATCTTTTACCTGACTTGGAGACCATGTTTCAGGAGTTGTCAGGTCGACATCTATAGAATCAAACTCACTCAGATCAGCTCCCATATCACACATTTGGACTCTACCAGGATCATAGAAAAACCTGATCTTCACTAAATCAGACATCTCCGCTGACATAAATAAATATTGACCATCGTTAATATTATTCCGCATGTTCATACAAATATAGCTACAAATATTTACTACAAATTTAGCTACATTTTTTTGAATTAACCTACAAATATAGCTACAATATTTACTACCGTCACAAACTATTTTTTAACAACACATGTTCATACATGTAACAAATATAGCACTACAATTTTGATAAAGCATATGGCTATCAAATCATACCCTAGAAGCGTGAGAGGCGACGGCGTCCGGCAGTTTCGAATCAACGGCGCACCAACACGAGCAGCACCACCACAATACAACCCTCCTGCACCACTACCACCATGCAGCCCTCCAGCACCACCACCACCATCACCCCCATCCGCCAACCATCACCATCACCACCACGAGCCATCCTATCAGGAGATCGGAGTTCCCCTAGCCTCTCTCAACCTTCTAGCACCGATTTATGGTGGCAAACGTGAAGATTATTGGTCTAAATTGCTGATTTAATTCGGTTTGTGTGGGGAGTGGAGAGACAAAACGAAGAACACGCAAGGAAGGAGAAGGAAGGAAAGAGAGGAGAAGGGCGCCCGGGAGGTCGATGCCATGCAGAGGCTTGTCGTCCTTGGCGAAGCCGAATGGGCCCCCTTGTCGGCGTTGGCGAAGACGACATCTCTCCCAGGACGAGTGGATCGGTGGCGACGTGGCCCATCCACTTATCGTCTTCCACGTGGACGAGTGGGGCTAGTCATCCTCGCCTAAGACGAGTAGGTCCTGTCGTCTTCAGCAAGAACGAGTGGATCCTATTTTTGAAAAAAATAAAAACGCGTATTATTTCCAGAATTAAATAAATTTCGTGTATTATTTAAAAAAAATTAGCCGTATTATATAGTACTACTCGTACGTGAACTAATGTGGCGTCTCTTAATTCGGGTCCATACTGCACCACTAAAATAAGTTGGGTGGCAGTATGGGCATTACTACTTCGTACTGAAATAAGTATGGGCAGTATGGGCACCACTAATGCCCTCTCCATACTGCACCACTATTCAGATATAATTCAGACAGTATGGGCTGCATATTCCCTCCGTCCTCGAATAAGTGGACATATAGAAATTTCAAGACAAATTATATAATTGACTAGTATGCTTACACGTGCACGCACATCTCGGCATTAATAAATGCAATATAATATAAGAAACGGAGCGGGAGAAGCTACTCGTTTTTAAAATGCACTTTAAACGTATTTTGAGATGTTAAAAAAACCGGACAAAAAATTGACGCATACTTGTTGACATTGCTCACAAAACCGGCTAGCAAAAACAACATTTTTGTGTCGTGTGTAAAAAGACAAAATTCAGTGCTACAAAAAGGCTTCTCATCATTTTTGTTTTGTTTTTTACACGAGACACAAAAAATGTCGGTTTCCCACTAAATTTGGAACAATCAATGAGCAGAAAATATAATGTCATAGACGAATAAACAGATGGTCAAAGGAATACAACAACAAATTAAGAACGGTTACTGGCAGAAATATGACTCTGAGATATCATTCAAATTTCAAACTTCAAATATATGGGGAAGGAAGTATAATGGTAATCTGACATGTAGCCGTATGTATTTACAAAACAATCTCGTACCACCAAAACTATCAAAAGAATATTACGCAGCTGTGACAACCAACAAGCACTGTGCACTCTCACCAATTTCAGGTTCTATTGGCATCCATCTTGAACAAATTGCTGTGTTGATTCATCAATCACATAGATCAAATTTGGCTCACAGAAGCAGCAGGACTACATACAACAGCTTTTGAAATTTATGTGTTTTTGGACTGAACCAAAGTGTGAGAATAGCACTCAACTTCAGTTTTTCCTTGCCAAAATACCACTACGGTCATATTTTTTAAAACACCCTTAAGTAATCAGCGTACATAATCCCAAATCTGGTATGCTAAAGAAAGACCAACGATCATATGATGCTTAAGGAGTAATATTCAGATCTTCCAACTGGAAACTTTCAGGCTTAAATAATCTGCAATGATATAGACCGTGAGTCTGAATTTCTGTAATTTCGTCAAACACATGTACATCAATTCAGTAAAGCAATTACGTACAACATGTGTGGTCAGTTATAATGTAACACCCCGAAAATTTGGACCGAATTTTAAATTATTTTGGACGACGGAAAACTTTTTCTAGTTTTAATAAATGGTTCTTCAAATCTTTTGAGACGATTTGAGTTAGGGATTTTCCCCTCTCATTTTTGTCCGGGTGACCCGCGAACCACTACGCCCCTCGGGACAATTCCTTCGATTGGATTTCGTCCATTAAATCCTAACCCCAAACGGTCGGTCGTTTTTAAACCCTTCGGTCCACCTACCAAAGAAAATCCTATTTCATAGTTGGAAAAATTCTACCAAAATACTAGAGGATTCCCCTACCCTTATCTAGATGACCCACACAAAAATATTGTATACTCCGATGTAATATTTCCAATTTAGGGGTTAACTGTTAAATATCGGTCATGATCCCAAATTTATTCAGTCCACCTAGGAACCTCTGAAAATTCTCATAATTTAGGGAGATGCATATTTTTGTATTTCCTACACTTCTACTGTTGAACCCAAACCCATTCGAGCAATGTTTGACCTACTTCCCTTGTAAGCCAAAAATCGATGCCGATGCGCGGCTTAGCGGACGCATTACCAAAACCCATTTCTAGTTATCCAATTGAGCCCAAACTTCTTGGACACCCTCCTTGTACCAAACCTAGGCAGTGATGAAATTTTGGGATTTTTCTGAGAAGGGAAAGACCCCTGTCTTTTCGTAGAGCACCTTATGTGCATTTGGTTTTCAGAAATCTTGCATTGCAAAGTTTGGAATCCTTGAGTGAATCTTGTTTTGTGGTGTTGTTCTCGTCGTTACGAACTCAGTGGTGGAAACCGTTTTCCGTTTGGACCTCCGAGTCATCGGGAACGTGACGATGTCGCCCGTGTTGTGCTCTAGACGCATGCTTTGGCGTGACCTAAACTCGCTTAGCGCTAAAACCAACCTAATCCCTCACCACTGCGCTACCCTGTACCTTCCCTGTGCATCCAGCACGACAGCCACACCCTCGTTCCTATCTCCATCTTGTGGAGGAGAAGAGCTTCGAGAGAGTCGTGGTCATCGGTGCTCCCTCTCCCTTGCCTATAAAAGGTACCCGGGGCCTCCTGAGCATGGTTGATCATGCAGATCGACGGAGAGAGGCCGTAAGGGTCATAGTCACCATTCCCCAGCTCTAGTTCATCGAAACCCTCACCACCCGAAGCTCCAAAAAAAATTGCCGCCATGGCCGAAGCCCAGCCGAGCTTGCTGGCGACGCGCCCGTGGCCTCCCTGCCTTCCTGGACTCATTCCCGAGCGCGGTGCATCCCCACGGTCATGGCGCCGTCGTCGGCCAGCGTCCCGACGTTCCCTGTGACCACCGTGGCCTCCCGCCATGGCCGTGCTGGCTGAGCTCGCGGGCGACGCGACCCCGGCCTCCCCCTTCCGCCTGAAGCCATCCCGAACCTTTCCTCCTAGCGACTGCCTCCCGGCCATCCTCGGCTTGCCTCGCCGGGCTGCCGGACGCCAGCGGCAACATCTCCCCGAGCCGCCCGTGCGGCTGAGCCGTCGAGCCCGCGCACGACGCGAGAGGAGCACTCCCGCCGCCCCAGCTCCTCCTGACCGCGGCCCACCGCCGCCATCCCGTCCCCGCCGTGGCCCGTGCCCCGGCCCTCCCAGCAGCCGGTGCCGGCGACCGCCTGTGCTCTCCCGTGCCGCAGTTGGAGGAAGGAAGAGGAAGGAAGAGGACGGAAAAAAAGAAAAAGAAAAAGAGGGAGGGAAGAGAGAGAGTCGTCGACAGGTGGGCCCCGGCCCCACCTGTCGGGATAAGTGGAGGCGCCCAACCAGCTTCCCGCTTTCCAGAGCCGAAGACGGTTTTTCGTGAAATGCGCCTTCAGCCCGGCCCAGTTCTGAAATCGGCCCGTTCTGTTTTTTCCCGAGTGAGCAGCAGATAGCTATTCATCGCCTGGCCATATCTTTTGAACCGTAACTCCGTTTGAGGTGATTCAAATTTGTAAATTCTTAGTTTGAAAAGCTCTTTCCAGTAGTATCAGTTTTACATTTTTGTAAAATACTTATATGCTTAGAACCCATGTATGCATGCTTAGGTGTATTCCGCGGTACCGACAGACCGAGACCCTGACCCGTGACACGTCCGTGTACGAAAGCAAGAAGAAGATGACGACCAGCGTAACGTTCGGTTTTGGCTAGCTGAAGGCATATTTCTATCTTTACGCCTTCCCCAAGCGAAAGCGTCCCAGCCGCTTTCCGTCATCCAGTGCAGAAAGCGTATTTTTCCAGAAGAGCGCGTTCATCCCGGATCCGAATCAGCTGATTTGCGGACGCTCGCCGGTTAAGCGTAGAAATGGACAGAAAACTGTCCGTTTTTAAGCCTAACGAACGGACGGCCATATCTTTGGATCTGTAACTCCGATTCAGGTGAATCAAATTCTTAAATTCTTATTTTGGAGAGATCTACCCAGTGGTACTGATCTCATCTCGTTCCAAAATAGTTCTATGTGGTGCCCTGTTTATCTGTGCATTCCGGAGTCCGTGGAACGGGGCTATCGATGCCCTACGCCGTGGAACCACCCCGACCTTTTCAAGCCCAGTGGATCCCCGTCATCAAAGGCAAGCTAACCACTTGCTATGACCAGTCCTACAATGTTGTTTGCCTATTTGATTACATATTGTCATGCCATATTGCATTAAATTGTCACATTGCATTATAATTACTTATCTGCGCATCACCCCCCATTCCCGAGGCGACGGGCTGGAGGAACCGCCACAGTCAAAGGAATGGGGAACAATACAACTGTGCGCCTCGCACTTGCGTGGCTTTGTCGAACCCTCTAACTAAACAATTAGAAAACATGCATTCCTATGATTGTTTGCTTCTTCTTCTTTGCCGAGGTGAGGAGCGGACGAATGTCGTCTTATGATCCTCGGAGTTGTGGGCATTTGCCAAAAGAGTTATTTGCTTCTTCTCCCTCCGTAAAACTTGGTTGGCGTATGCCCGCTTTGACTGCGACGCTTGGGACATTTGCTTTCCATCTGGTTCTTTTTGCCAAGATTGCTGACACCACGTCGGGTTAATCCTTGAGTGGAATGGATGCTTTCTTTCTTATGAGTGCTTTTTGGTTCATTTTGGAGACTACATGCCCTACCAACTTTGGTAGTTGATCTGTGATGGCGCTGGTCGGATGTATCTCTGCCACAGTCACCCGATCGACGCCAACAACCTGTGCTAACTTTTGTATTGATCTGCGATGGCGCTGGTCGGAGGTAGCTCCGCCATAGTCACCCGACCAATACAAACAAACTATTGCCTGAGATATTATGTTGCTAATGTCTTGATGTTTGATGATATATATTATTATGATATTGTGATTGTTGTGTTGGACTAATACTCTGTTGTTTGGACTTGTTATGATGAAACTTGATTAAATAAAACACCCCTCCAAAATCGATAGGGTCAGTCCATAGTGCCACTAATCTGAACATCGAAAGCACTACCACTGTCACTCATATGGGTGGGCCTTGACCTACGTATCCTATTGAGACTCCTTTGATGCTACCATTTTGGCAAGTCTAGTCGGTTACCTTTGTGGTCGGGGCTAGTCTTGTGAAGGTTCCAGAGCTAGGCGTTGCTCATCTGTTGGGGGCGTGCCGGATTCACTTCGTCATAAGACATAGAGTTGTGTCGGTAGCTATACAAGGAGTGTCTTGGTAGCGTGAACGGTCATGTACATGTATCAGGTCGTCTTAAGGAAGAGTTCCTAAAGTACCGGCTATATGGTGCACCTAGATGGGTGGAAACTGCAACCTCTCGAGAGTGTCAAATCTGGATGTCTAGCCTCGTTCCAAGGTTATGGAACAACAGTTCGATGTTGGTCACACTATTGTCTTTGTCGAGTTAGGAGGTTAAACATAAGTTCGGTTTGAAAGAAAGATGAACAACCTGATTTCACTCTCGAGAGCTGGGGTATGTGCGATCGTTTGAGCAAAAACCTTAGTTTATATTTATATACCCATGGTGGTACATCCTATATTGTGTGATTCTGTGAGCCCCTGCCATGTCATTCATTTGGGTGTGCCTTGTTTGATAGTAATGCTATGGTTGCAAAGTGCCTAGTTTTGAGAAATACCTTGATATGCGTGGATCCCTTCGAATGTCTTAAAACTCTAGCATCATGAAGAAAAAGATTTGAAAAAGTTTTAAGATATAGGGGTATAATAAAACCATACAAGAAATATCTTGTTGTAACTCCGGGAATCTTTATAAGTCTCCGAATCTCGGGGCGGGATTATTTTTAAGGAGGGAAGGTTTGTAACACCCCGAAAATTTGGACCGAATTTTAAATTATTTTGGACGCCAGAAAACTTTTTCTAGTTTTAATAAATGGTTCTTCAAATCTTTTGAGACGATTTGAGTTAGGGATTTTCCCCTCTCATGTTTGTCCGGGTGACCCGCGAACCACTACGCCCCTCGGGACAATTCCTTCGATTGGATTTCGTCCGTTAAATCCTAACCCCAAACGGTCGGTCGTTTTTAAACCCTTCGGTCCACCTACCAAAGAAAATCCTATTTTCATAGTTGGAAAAATTCTACCAAAATACCAGAGGATTCCCCTACCCTTAGCTAGATGACCCACACAAAAATATTGTATACTCCGATGCAATATTTCCAATTTAGGGGTTAACTGTTAAATATCGGTCCTGATCCCAAATTTATTCAGTCCACCTAGGAACCTCTGAAAATTCTCATAATTTAGGGAGATGCATATTTTTGTATTTCCTACACATTTGCTGTTGAACCCAAACCCATTCGAGCAATGTTTGACCTACTTCCCTTGTAAGCCAAAAATCGATGCCGATGCACGGCTTAGCGGACGCATTACCAAAACCCCATTTCTAGTTATCCAATTGAGCCAAAACTTCTTGGACACCCTCCTTGTACCAAACCTAGGCAGTGATGAAATTTTGGGATTTTTCTGAGAAGGGAAAGACCCCTGTCTTTTCGTCGAGCACCTTATGTGCATTTGGTTTTCAGAAAATCTTGCATTGCAAAGTTTGGAATCCTTGAGTGAATCTTGTTTTGTGGTGTTGTTCTCGTCGTTACGAACTCAGTGGTGGAAACCGTTTTCCGTTTGGACCTCCGAGTCATCGGGAACGCGACGATGTCGCCCGTGTCGCACTCTAGACGCATGCTTTGGCGTGACCTAAACTCGCTTAGCGCTAAAACCAACCTAATCCCTCACCACTGTGCTGCCCTGTACCTTCCCTGTGCATCCAGCACGACAGCCACACCCTCGTTCCTATCTCCATCTTCTGGAGGAGAAGAGCTTCGAGAGAGTCGTGGTCATCGGTGCTCCCTCTCCCTTGCCTATAAAAGGTACCCGGGGCCTCCTGAGCATGGTTGATTGTGCAGATCGACGGAGAGAGGCCGTAAGGGTCATAGTCACCATTCCCCAGCTCTAGTTCATCGAAACCCTCACCACCCGAAGCTCCAAAAAAAATTGCCGCCATGGCCGAAGCCCAGCCGAGCTTGCTGGCGACGCGCCCGTGGCCTCCCTGCCTTCCTGGACTCGTTCCCGAGCGCGGTGCATCCCCACGGTCATGGCGCCGTCGTCGGCCAGCATGCCGATGTTCCCTGTGACCACCGTGGCCTCCGCCATGGCCGTGCTGGCCGAGGTCGCGGGCGACGCGACCCCGGCCTCCCCCTTCCGCCTGAAGAAATCCCCGAACCTTTCCTCCTAGCGACCGCCTCCCGACCATCCTCGGCTTGCCTCGCCGGGCTGCCGGACGCCAGCGGCAACATCTCCCCGAGCCGCCCGTGCGGCCGAGCCGTCGAGCCCGCGCGCGACGCGAGAGGAGCACTCCCGCCGCCCCAGCTCCTCCTGACCGCGGCCCACCGCCGCCATCCCGTCCCCGCCGTGGCCCGTGCCCCGGCCCTCCCAGCAGCCGGTGCCGGCGACCGCCTGTGCTCTCCCGTGCCGAAGTTGGAAGAAGGAAGAGGAAGGAAGAGGAAGGATAAAAAGAAAAAGAAAAAGAAAAAGAGGGAGGGAAGAGAGAGAGTCGTCGACAGGTGGGCCCCGGCCCCACCTGTCGGGATAAGTGGAGGCGCCCAACCAGCTTCCCGCTTTCCAGAGCCGAAGACGGTTTTTCGTGAAATGCGCCTTCAGCCCGGCCCAGTTCTGAAATCGGCCCGTTCTGTTTTTTTCCCGAGTGAGCAGCAGATAGCTATTCATCGCCTGGCCATATCTTTTGAACCGTAACTCCGTTTGAGGTGATTCAAATTTGTAAATTCTTAGTTTGAAAAGCTATGTCCAGTAGTATCAGTTTTACATTTTTGTAAAATACTTGTATGCTCAGCACCCATGTATGCATGCTTTGGTGTATTCCGCGGTACCGACAGACCGAGACCCTGACCTGTGACACGTCCGTGTACAAAAGCAAGAAGTCGACGACCAGCGTAACGTTCGGTTTTGGCCAGCTGAAGGCGTATTTCTATCTTTACGCCTTCCCCAAGCGAAAGCGTCCCAGCCGCTTTCCGTCATCCAGTGCAGAAAGCGTATTTTTCCAGAAGAGCGCGTTCATCCCGGATCCGAATCAGCTGATTTGCGGACGCTCGCCGGTTAACCGTAGAAATGGACAGAAAACTGTCCGTTTTTAAGCCTAACGAACGGACGGCAATATCTTTGGATCTGTAACTCCGATTCAGGTGAATCAAATTCTTAAATTCTTATTTTGGAGAGATCTACCCAGTGGTACTGATCTCATCTCGTTCCAAAATAGTTCTATGTGGTGCCCTGTTTATCTGTGCATTCCGGAGTCCGTGGAACGGGGCTATCGATGCCCTATGCCGTGGAACCACCCCGACCTTTTCAAGCCCAGTGGATCCCCGTCATCAAAGGCAAGCTAACCACTTGCTATGACCAGTCCTACAATGTTGTTTGCCTATTTGATTACATATTGTCATGCCATATTGCATTAAATTGTCACATTGCTTTATAATTACTTATCTGCGCATCACCCCCCATTCCCGAGGCGACGGGCTGGAGGAACCGCCACAGTCAAAGGAATGGGGAACAATACAACTGTGCGCCTCGCACTTGCGTGGCTTTGTCGAACCCTCTAACTAAACAATTAGAAAACATGCATTCCTATAATTGTTTGCTTCTTCTTCTTTGCCGAGGTGAGGAGCGGACGAATGTCATCTTATGATCCTCGGAGTTGTGGGCATTTGCCAAAAGAGTTATTTGCTTCTTCTCCCTCTGTAAAACTTGGTTGGCTTATGCCCGCTTTGACTGCGACGCTTGGGACATTTGCTTTCCATCTGGTTCTTTTTGCCAAGATTGATGACACCACGTCGGGTTAATCCTTGAGTGGAATGGATGCTTTCTTTCTTATGAGTGCTTTTCGGTTCATTTTGGAGACTACATGCCCTACCAACTTTGGTAGTTGATCTGTGATGGCGCTGGTCGGATGTATCTCTGCCACAGTCACCCGATCGACGGCAACAACCTGTGCTAACTTTTGTATTGATCTGCGATGGCGCTGGTCGGAGGTAGCTCCGCCATAGTCACCCGACCAATACAAACAAACTATTGCCTGAGATATTATGTTGCTAATGTCTTGATGTTTGATGATATATATTATTATGATATTGTGATTGTTGTGTTGGACTAATACTCTGTTGTTTGGACTTGTTATGATGAAACTTGATTAAATAAAACACCCCTCCAAACATCGATAGGGTCAGTCCATAGTGCCACTAATCTGAACATCGAAAGCACTACCACTGTCACTCATATGGGTGGGCCTTGACCTACGTATCCTATTGAGACTCCTTTGATGCTACCATTTTGGCAAGTCTAGTCGGTTACCTTTGTGGTCGGGGCTAGTCTTGTGAAGGTTCCGGAGCTAGGCCTTGCTCATCTGTTGGGGGCGTGCCGGATTCACTTCGTCATAAGACATAGAGTTGTGTCGGTAGCTATACTAGGAGTGTCTTGGTAGCGTGAACGGTCATGTACATGTATCAGGTCGTCTTAAGGAAGAGTTCCTAAAGTACCAGCTATATGGTGCACCTAGATGGGTGGAAACTGCAACCTCTCGAGAGTGTCAAATCTGGATGTCTAGCCTCGTTCCAAGGTTATGGAACAACAGTTCAGTGTCGGTCACACTATTGTCTTTGTCGAGTCAGGAGGTTAAACATAAGTTGTGGTTAGGTTAGCCCTGTGTAAAACTTGATGTTCTAATTTCCTTGTTAACCACTTGGTTGACATGTGACGGAATACCATGTCCTTTTATTCAGTTGAAAAGTTTTGCAGAAATGACAGATCACATAAAAGCAGAAGTGGTATATGCGAACCCAGACACATATGCACGCCTGCAAAATTAATGCAAACTTTGAATGATATTATTTTCTAGTATGAAAATTATTTTGTGTGTGTTGCACAAGTTTAACTATTAAGTTAAAGTATTTAATGAGACTCTGTAACCACGGTGTCCCGCTCACTTAATGTTGGCTCATGCATAGGTTTGAAAAACTCGTACATGTATCGCCGCAAGGTTCCTCACCCAATATGAACCTTGTGACAAACCATTTTAAAGTAAGGGCCCAAGCCCTCCACGATGACCCCCATCACAAGCTTTAGTATGCTTGTTGAGTGTCCCATCATCGTTGGAGCACAAAAGGATTTCATGTAGAGTGTTTTGTTAGCTGTTGTGCACATGTTTATCCGGTATGGTTGAAATGATTATGCCATACTGCTGCACCGATTTGTTTAGGGCCATAAAAATGCAGGATCATTTTGCTAAAATGATATTTTCTAGAGTAGAAATTCTACTGCTTATATGCGTGTATCCTAGCAATGTTATCTTTGCTGCAAGACCAAAAGAAAGGCTGGTGGAAAAATTTCAGAAATGAAGGATGTAAGTTCTACTCCAGCTAGACCTCTACAGCTACTTCTGAGCAATGAGGCACCCCTGGAAAGTTCTTCCCCTCGTATCTATGGTGTTCCATAGGAAAAAATCTTTGCAAAAACAAATTTTGGGTGTGGCCCTACCCATCAAAAATTTAGGTGTTTGTGAGCTCACTTTTGGGTAACCCAAACATCCTTCTCTTAAAAGAAACCTTAAATTTTTCAAAACCTATATATGCATGAAAGTGTGTATAT